>OY744530.1:101733820-102201320 GCA_963556195.1 Sepiola atlantica
ATAGTCAACCCATAGACGGGAACCTGGCAAGTATTACCACTTCGGATCAGAATGGACACATGGCAGTAATGACAACAATAAAGTGACTCCCCAAAGTCCCAAATAAGGGGTGGATAGTAAAGAAGCACCAGAAAATGCATTAAGATCAACCGGTTTTCATTTACTATTTTTAAATGTTTTATTCATCCACATTTATAGAAATGAAAGGCAGCAAACTGAAATAATCTATAATATAAATATGGCATATCTGTCTGCCGGTATGCAATTAGAAAATAATACTCTACCAACAGCAAACACAACTTTTAAAAATATATCTTTTACGAGGGATCCAATCGTCGGGTTAGGGTTAGGGGTTTTACAGTAATGGCGTGAGGCGTGAGTTTGCGCTAGACATACATAGGCAAGACGATATTATACTTTGTTTTAGAAATTAAACAATAAGAATAAAACGATGGAAGTGTGGGATTCAGATCTGCGAGCAGGAGTACATGGTTAGGGGTTTCTTTAATTCCCGGGCAACGCTGTGACAGCTAGTATAAAGAGAATTCACAAGAACTAATTGATGATTTCATCGCCATGTTTGTTGTTTTACGGAAGTTGGGATCCTCTTCTGCTTTTATTCTAAATCAATTTAAAGTCAATATCGATTCTGCCGTGGAAATAGAATTCTTGGCCCAGAATATTCAACCATAACCAGATTCAAGTTATCTTACCTTGATTATACTAGCCTACAAGAGGATACATTCTCTATTCCCGGAAATCAAATAAAATATATGAATTCATCCACGTGCGAATTTAAAAACAGACGTTCTTCCCTTTTCCTGGATAACAATCGGACGCAGTTATCAGCGTGAAAACAGATAAGTTCTCCTTCTCGTTTTATACTGATAACTTTGCTTAAAGAAGCATAGCCTAAATAAGGCTGAAGCTGAAACCTGTCTGCAAATATGTAGCCAAAAGTGTGTGCGAAAAAATAATTATATTAAATTTATAGCGCTACTTGTTATTGAAAACTATTATATGAACATAGTAAGGATTTACATCATTAACCAACTCCTATGAAAAACTTAACCAGAATAACTATATATATATATATATATATATATATATATATATATATATATATATATATATATATATATATATTAATTTAGAAATAAACAAAATTATGACATATCATTTGTATCAGTTCCAAGAATTCAACATGAACATCTGCTTAAGCGTACAATCGTTTCCGAGAGGAAAGGTCTTTATTGATACCAAGTTGTCTCTTCATCAGCAAAGATTCCCGAACACCACAATTAGAAGTCGGACATTATTCATTATCAAATACACAGTTATTAGAGAAAAAGGTGGGTGTGGAGGGGAGAAAGATACTAAACTTCGTATATTTCTTAAAACAATATTAACTAAACTGAATAGGTCAAAGCAGGCATTGAGACACATGTCCCTATGCGAAAATTCTACAGCAAACCCCACTCTCCACATCGGTTCACATCGAAATGTGCAGCTGCTATTGCTTGCAAGCAGCAAGCACTCCGACAATTAAAGGGACATAAGTCAAGTACAAATAGACAGAAACTTATAGTGTCAAGAAATCATTGTAAGACTGCAATATATGAAGCAAAATGAAGGTATACAGAGATGACAGAAAACAATATTCAGTCACTGACACTAGGTACTTGTGATTTCTAGAAAATCTTCAATAGTGTGGTGAACAATGGGCAATCAACAAGTCCTCCGCTATCCAACCACAATGATATCGTTTGCACGGTAACTAATTAGGCTGAACTACTTGTCCAGCGTTTCGCCTTAAACTCCACTTTGGACTTTGCAAACCACCCCTTCCCTAATTTCTCATTGCAAACAGAAGCCACACTTGATAACCAAACCATAACCCCATTTCATGTCCAAGACATCATAAAAGAACTTGACATCCAAAGCATGTGGGCCTCATCTTATACTAGTAATAGTAATAAAGAAATGCTCTGCTGAACTGGCCCCTATCCTCTCCAAACACTACAATAAATGTCTTGCTGAATCTTGCTTCCTTGATAGCTGGAAAATTGCCTCTTTTAGTACCAGTCTTTAAGAATTCTGAAGATAAAACTGACCATCAGAATTATAGCCCCGTCAATCTACTCCCACTCTTCGTTAAAATCTTTGAATCGTTAATCAATCTAGCGATAGTCTGTGACCTCGTTTATGCAAAACTTCTTTCTGACCATCAGTATGAGTTTAGGTAAGAACGATCTACTGCGGATATCCTAACGGTCAACTCTGAACGCATATACCATACACTGGGTAAGGAAAGTGATATATCCAAAGCCTTTGACAAGATTTGGCATAAAGGTTTTCTCATGAAAATTAATTCATATGGTATTACTAGATGAATATTTAATATAATCCTTCCTATCAAAATGAAAGATCCAGGTTGTCCTTGATGGCCGTTCATCCAAACAACATGACATAAATGCAGGTTGTACCCCAGGAATCAATCCTTGGACCTTCATTGTTCCCGATCTTCATAAACGACCTCCCTGATGACATTGTGTCTGAGATGGGTATATTTGCTGACGATACCATGCTCTACTCTCGTCATGTGGGTAAAACGGACGCGCACATATCCGAGACAATGACTGAATCCTTAGAAAGTGACTTCCAGTCTGTAGTTGAATAGGGTCATACATTGATTGTTCACCATCTACTAGTATTTCCCCCTTAGACAAGGTTCCAAAAAGAGTCGCTAATCTAACAGGTCCCTCACTATCCACCAAGCTCCATCCCCTGTCCCATCGCTGCAATGTTGCATCCTTATGCTTGTTTTACAAGTACTTCAATGAAATGTGCTCCGATGAACTTGCTGCTCTTGTGGCCCCTAGACGTAAATACACTCGACGAACCTGACAATCAACTAAATCCCATGGAGAGCCTTCTACTTCAATAGCAACTTTTCCTCGAGCTGTCGGCCTTTAAAACTCCCTCTCTTCTCCCTGTTTCCCCGACTATATATATATAAATATAGAGACACACACGCAAATGCATGTACACAATCTACCATACATACATACATACATACATATATACATACATACATACAGGCACACGTACACACACACACACATATATATATAGAGAGAGAGAGACAGACAGACAGACAGACAGAGAGAGAGAGAGAGAGAGAAAGAGAGACAGACATCGACAGACATCGACAGACAAACAGACAGAGAGACAGAAAACAGATTAGTGATTATTTAACATTAGGTACGTATGCGTGTATGAGTAACGCTGATTCACAGGACGTCTGTGTGCGTGTCTGCTTCTGTGTGCATGTGTTCGTGACTCCGTGTGTGTGTGTGTGTCTGTGTGTGTGCGCGCGCGTGCGTGTGTGTGCATTTGTAGACTGGTTTGACCACTATCGGCAGACAAATACACGTTTCGTGTTTGAATGCCGTGTTTGGTTAACAAACTTACTGCGTTCAACAACAAAAAGGGATTGGGCCTCACCGACCGAATATCGTCTTCCGTTTTCTTTTTTTTATACGTTTATTTATTTATTTTTTTTATTAGCAATTTGGTGAGAGAGTCTATTTTAGGATCAAACTCATCCTATTCAAGGGCAGTTGACGTTACAACAACTCAACACTATGGCCAACCGAGCTCTCTCTCTCTTTCTCTCTCTCTCTCGCTCTCTCGCTCTCTCTCGCTCTCTCTCGCTCTCTTCTTCCTTTGTTTGCAAGAAATTCCTGTGAAATTGATCAGAGACTCTGTCCGGATTCTGATTTAATCTTAACGTTTCTACCTGCATGATTGACATTCAATCGAAGGACGTTCACATTCTCCATCTTTCCCATGCAAACAGTGTCGGTACAAAAGTTACCGGTCACTTCTTGGATTAAAAAGGAAACAAAATTCATCAGTTAAATGGTTATCAATTTTATATTCCTCTCGAGCAGGGATTCCTTTCGAGTTCCACACGAACCTCCAGTGGTCCCCAGAAGCTGCAGTAGGCATGAAAACGTTTCGATTTTTTTTTTTGCTTTCTAAGAAATGCACGTGCGTTTATTGAAATTTGCAAGATTTATATTTGCATTTTATGTTATGAACATAACGAAATTGATTCACTGTTAGTTTTTACTAACCTAGAAACAAACATTTTATTTTTTAAATTTAACCTAGAAACAAACATTTCATTTTTAAAATTTAACCTAGAAACAAACATTTTATTTTTAAAATTTAACCTAGAAACAAACATTTTATTTTTAAAATTTAACCTAGAAACAAACATTTTATTTTTAAAATTTAACCTAGAAACAAACATTTTATTTTTGAAATTTAACCTAGAAACAAACATTTTGTTTTTAAAATTTAACCTAGAAACAAACATTTTATTTTTAAAATTTAACCTAGAAACAAACATTTTATTTTTAAAAATTTTACCTAGAAACAAACATTTTATTTTTGAAATTTAACCTAGAAACAAACATTTTATTTTTAAAATTTAACCAAGAAACAAACATTTTATTTTTTAAATTTAACCTAGAAACAAACATTTTATTTTTTTAAATTAACCTAGAAACAAACATTTTATTTTTGAAATTTAACCTAGAAACAAACATTTTATTTTTGAAATTTAACCTAGAAACAAACTTTTTATTTTTGAAATTATATACGCATATATGGAGTCAACAGATGATAAAATAGTTCTTACGAGATCCCCAAACAAAATAAGGTTGAGAATCCTTGCTCTATTCATTTCGATATCACTGCAGATCACGTGTACTGCAAAATCAGATTACAATTACAAGAAACCGACTGATTTGGAGACATGAGAATTTGATGAGATGTCACATAAGAATTGCTTAAACAATACTCCATTAATTTCCATCAATAAAATTTAATTTATCTTCTAGGTCATCAATACTATGAACATGTTTCTGTACTTTGTATTGAAAGACATTAGCAATACTTTAATATTAAGTTTAGTTGATGACATTGACATTTTTTATTTATTGGCACGAATATATTTTCTTTCGCTCCATTATTTATCTAAAAAGGGTGTTAGAGTGAGCCATTTCCGCTTACTTACTGCTTAACAAAATCGCCACTTCTTTGCTTACCTAATTAATTCAATAGATTCTTTCATGCCGAAACAAGAAAATAATTGTTGAACGCTAACAAACATCATTTTCATTTTACGAGTCTGAAACTTATTGCTTTTTTGTTTATTTGTTTTTTAACTTTTATTCATCCCAAACAAGGCATGTTGCCACATAGACGTAAGGGGCTACTGTGAATTAGGCGTCATATCCATAGAAGCATCCTATGTGGGGGGAGATGTGCAGCGAGATAGTTGTTCTCATTACATTTAAATCTCTGCATGTTGGTAAAGTCAGGGGAACAGGGAGCAGGGAAAGAATTCCAAAGGTATTTGAGGATCTCTACAGTGAAGAGGTTGGATGTAGCTAATTGTCTGGTTTGTCTCGTGTATTTACGTCGATGGGGAACCAGAGCAGCAAGTTCGTCGGAGCACATTCCATTGAAGGACTTGTAAAACAAGCACAGATATGCAACATTGCAGCGACGGGACAGGGATTGGAGCTTGGTAGAAAGTGTGTAACTTATTAGATTAGAGACTCTTTTTTGGACACTGTCTAAAAAGGAGAGACTAGTGGCTGGTGCACCAGCCCAGATGTGACAACAATACCCCATGCATTGGAGGATAATGTCTAGGATAGTGGGAGGTTAATGAAGTTTTCTAGCATGGTAGAGGGAGCCAACTTTTATGGCAACAGCCTTGGCAGTGCCTTCCAATTCATGTTACCTGCGAATGTTATGCTGAGGAGTTGGATTCTCGGGTAGGGTTAGGGTTAGGGTTAGGGTGCTATTAACCATAGTAATCGGCGGTTAAAAGGGTTTCTATAATTGTTAAAGGAAAGGAGCTTTGTCTTAGTAGCATTAAATGTTACCATCCATTTATGTCCCCATTCAACAAAAACTGGATTTAGCCATTGCCTTAAATATGTGCACGTTCGTTTAACCCATATGTCGAGAATAGAGCATGTTGTCATCAGCAAAACAAACGAATTCTTTGCAGTTGTGGTAGTGAGACGCAGCATTGCTGTGAATGTTTTACAAATATTAAGTTCAAGTATCTTGGCTAACCCTTTACAGCTACTAGACAAGGTAAGGATGAGATTGCAATCCGTATCGATCGTGTTCGTGCAGCTTTCTGCCGTCTCCAAAGTAGAGTGTGGTCTCGACAAGAGATAAAATTGGAAGCATTCCAAGCACTCATACGCACAATACTGCTTTACGGTTGTGAGAACTAGGCCTTGCACTCAAAGTTATCGACATGTACTGAATTCAGTGCATCCTATGCATCCGTCTCTCCGACCATATCCCAAACTGCACCATTCATGCTAGATACAATACCAGCAGCATCAAAGAGACTCTTCTTAAAAAGAAAACTTTGCTGGTTTGGTCACATTCTTCGACGCTCTGACTTGGATAGGAACAGCGAAGACAGACAGGAAACTGATGGCTGACCCCCCCGCCCCCCCCCCCCGCGTTTTTAATGTTCGACGCTGAAACCATCAATAGCTGAAGTATGTCAAGGACTCAGCTGCAGATAGGCGGGGGTGGACAACCTTGACGCAAGATGCGGTGAACTAATTTGGAACCGGCTCAGCCCCCCCCCCCCCACCGCCGGAGTTAATATTGTTACAGTTTACAGATATGAAATCTCAGTCGAGCACCTTCATTATGAAAATTTATATGTTATATAAGATTTATATGTTATATTAGATTTATATGTTATATAAGATGTATATGTTATATTAGATTTATATGTTATATAAGATTTATATGTTATATTAGATTTATATGTTATATTACATTTATATGTAATATTAGATTTATATGTTATATTACATTTATATGTTATATTAGATTTATATGTTATATTACATTTATATGTTATATTAGATTTATATATTATATAAGATTTATATGTTATATAAAATGTATATGTTATATAAGATTTATATGTTATATAAGATTTATATCTTATATTACATTTATATGTTATATTACATTTATATGTTATATTAAATGTATATGTTATATTAGATTTATATGTTATATGAGATTTATATGTTATATAAGATGTATATGTTATATAAGATTTATATGTTATATTTAATTTATATGTTATATTAGATTTATATGTTATATAAGATTTATATGTTATATTAGATTTATATGTTATATTACATTTATATGTTATATTAGATTTATATGTTATATAAGATTTATATGTTATATAAGATGTATATGTTATATTTGATTTATATGTTATATAATATTTATATGTTATATTAGATTTATATGTTATATTAGATTTATATGTTATATAAGATTTATATGTTGTATGAGATTTATATGTTATATAAGATTTATATGTTATATTAGATTCAATTGTCATATTAGATGTATTTATATGTTATATTAGATGCATATGTTATATAAGATTTATATGTTATATCAGATTTATATGTTATATTATATTTATATGTTATATTAGATTTATATTTTATATTACATTTATATGTTATATTACATTTATATGTTATATATTATTTATATGTTATATTAGATTTATATGTTATATTAGATGTATTAATATGTTATTTTAGATTTATATGTTATATTAGATTTATATGTTATATGAGATTTACATGTTCTATTAGATTTATATGTTATATAAGATTTGTATGTTATATTAGATTTATATGTTATATTAGATTTATATGTTATATTAGATTTATATGTTATATAAGATTTATATGTTATGTTAGATTCATATGTTATATTACATTTATATGTTATATAATATTTATATGTTATATTAGATTCATATGTTATATTAGATTCATATGTTATATAAGATTTATATGTTATATTACATTTATATGTTATATTAGATTTATATGTTATATTACATTTATATTTTTTATTAGATTTATATGTTATATTAGATTTATATGTTATATAAGATTCATATGTTATATTAGATGCCGAATTAACCCATTTGCACTACTAGTTTAATATTATTAGATTGGGAAAGAGATGGAGAAAAATATGTTATTTCGGGCATCCGTAATTATGAAAGTCTGATATTCATCGATAAATGCTTTTAGTAGAGAACTATGTTTGTGACTGAGTGAATGTGTGTGTGTGTTTGTGTGTGAAGAGAGACAGAGAGAGACAGAGAGAGACAGACAGACAGAGACAAAGATAGAGAACGAGACAGAGGCAGAGACAGAGACAGAGACAGACACACAGAGAGACAGACAAACAAACAGACAGACAGACAGAGACAGAGGCAGAGACAGAGACAGAGACAGACAGACAGAGAGACAGACAAACAGACAGACAGACAGAGACAGAGGCAGTGACAGAGACAGATGCAAAAAAATACTTAGCCAGTCAGATTGAAAACAAATATTTCAGCGAGATTAAAATAATTTTGCAGTGTTTAAATTTGTTTAAATAAATTCTTATCAAAATAACTTTTGTATGGATTATTCGATCTGCTATTCTTATCTTGTTTATTTTTTTTTTATTCTAAACGTTTCGGATAATGTAAACATCCGACGTTGTTCGGGTGCATCTTTTCGAATTTTGAAAAAAAATTATTTTAACCCGGTAACCTATACCGAATTCAATTTAAATAATTCGGTACTGTTATCGATCCTGGCCCAGTTTTAGTGAGGTTCGACTTGGAAGCGTTCGGCTGTCCTAACGCCCGAGAGTTTACGAGCCGATTTGTACCAGACGACAATTTTGTACCAATAATTTAAATAGTCCAAATAATTAATCCTCGTCAAAAAAAAAATAAAAAAATTTAAGAATTCTTGGTTTTGCGTACTTTGAATTAATTATTGACAAAAAAAAATCAAAAATTACATTATTAGGTTCCGGCGAGTTTCGAACTCGCGGCCTTCTGCGTGTTAAGCAGACGTGATAACCACTACACCACGGAACCTCAAATATCAAAATGTTTATATACAATTCTACCATGTCTACTGTAACCTTAGTTTTCCACGTTCATTCAAGTATTTGCACATTTACAATCGCGTACGGTATATACATGTTAAATTGCACTAGCGAAACCCCGACCGACGGTAGCTAAAAAAGACCCTCTGCCTTCAGCCCTAACCCTATGTAAATATTTTTAGTTTGTAGTTTGTGTAAGTATCAAATTGTAAGTTCTAATAAAAGTACCAAATAAAACGTTCTTTATGTAAATGTCAGTTAGTTTTCCTAATTCGTTGTAACCTTGGTTTTTACAATTTGCGTAAACGAATAATTTCCGAAGCATGCCCAATTGTTTAGCTTGTAATGAGGAACCAAGGGTTAAACGTATAATGACAGATGTTTAGATTGAAATCACAAATACCTCTATGTCGGTGTGCTTGTTTTTGATCTCTTTAAGTGAAAATACAAATTTTATCTTGACAATTTTAAGCAGCGGAGACGATGAGAAAGGTCACAGTAGATTGCAAAATGTTTGAGCAAAGATAAAACTTCGAACTGGATTAAAATGTAAATTCGAAGAAAGCGAGCATAACTACAATTTTATTTTCTAACAACGTAGAAAATTATGCGGTAGAAATCACTAACTAAAAAGATTCATGTACTGAAGAAATAATGCAGCAATGAAAAGATGAATATAGATATGTATAGAATATAGATATAGATATATATGTACACTCTTTCTGCTATATTGTAAAATAAAACTTTGTGTACATTGAAATTTATGCAGTTCGTATTATATTGTACATCAGCAATATGATTTATGTTGTAGTTTTCTTTTCATAAGAGCATGCTGTTAGGATATTTGTCTTTTCAAATTATAATTAAAGTGAATGTTTTACTTTTATAAAACACTTTCTTTTGAAATATGTGAAAGTATGCTAATGATATATGTGTGTGTCCGTGTATGTCTGTGTGTGTATGTGTTTATGTCTGTTTAATACTTTGAATAGTTCATTGATTCGGTTTTGTCAGTATTGTACAAAGAATTGTACATAAGAGATACAGAAGTCTGGTTCCGTGGTGTAGTGGTTATCACGTCTTCTTCACACGCAGAAGGTCGCGAGTTCGAAACTCGCCGGAACCTTGGATGATCTTTGTCTGTATTTTGATGCAAATTGTTATTGCGGATTATCCGAAATATTATTATCTTAGTGACAGACATCCATTCAAGCTAATCCTTGAACACTGTTTCACTTGACGTCATTTTCTATCAAATTAGTTAAGGCCAGTCAGATTGAAAACAAATATTTCAGCGAGATTAAAATAATTTTGCAGTGTTTAAATTTGTTTAAATAAATTCTTATCAAAATAACTTTTGTATGGATTATTCGATCTGCTATTCTTATCTTGTTTATTTTTTTTTTATTCTAAACGTTTCGGATAATGTAAACATCCGACGTTGTTCGGGTGCATCTTTTCGAATTTTGAAAAAAAATTATTTTAACCCGGTAACCTATACCGAATTCAATTTAAATAATTCGGTACTGATATCGATCCTGACCCAGTTTTAGTGAGGTTCGACTTGGAAGCGTTCGGCTGTCCTAACGCCCGAGAGTTGACGAGCCGATTTGTACCAGACGACAATTTTGTACCAATAATTTAAATAGTCCAAATAATTAATCCTCGTCAAAAAAAAATTTTTTAAATTAAGAATTCTTGGTTTTGCGTATTTTGAATCAATTATTGACAAAAAAAAATCAAAAATTACATTATTAGGTTCCGGCGAGTTTCGAACTCGCGGCCTTCTGCGTGTTAAGCAGACGTGATAACCACTACACCACGGAACCTCAAATATCAAAATGTTTATATACAATTCTACCATGTCTACTGTAACCTTAGTTTTCCACGTTCATTCAAGTATTTGCACATTTACAATCGCGTACGGTATATACATGTTAAATTGCACTAGCGAAACCCCGACCGACGGTAGCTAAAAAAGACCCTCTGCCTTCAGCCCTAACCCTATGTAAATATTTTTAGTTTGTAGTTTGTGTAAGTATCAAATTGCAAGTTCTAATAAAAGTACCAAATAAAACGTTCTTTATGTAAATGTCAGTTAGTTTTCCTAATTCGTTGTAACCTTGGTTTTTACAATTTGCGTAAACGAATAATTTCCGAAGCATGCCCGATTGTTTAGCTTGTAATGAGGAACCAAGGGTTAAACGTATAATGACAGATTTTTAGATTGAAATCACAAATACCTCTATGTCGGTGTGCTTGTTTTTGATCTCTTTAAGTGAAAATACAAATTTTATCTTGACAATTTTAAGCAGCGGGGACGATGAGAAAGGTCACAGTAGATTGCAAAATGTTTGAGCAAAGAGAAAACTTCGAACTGGATTAAAATGTAAATTCGAAGAAAGCGAGCATAACTACAATTTTATTTTCTAACAACGTAGAAAATTATGCGGTAGAAATCACTAACTAAAAAGATTCATGTACTGAAGAAATAATGCAGCAATGAAAAGATGAATATAGATATGTATAGAATATAGATATAGATATATATGTACACTCTTTCTGCTATATTGTAAAATAAAACTTTGTGTACATTGAAATTTATGCAGTTCGTATTATATTATACATCAGCAATATGATTTATGTTGTAGTTTTCTTTTCATAAGAGCATGCTGTTAGGATATTTGTCTTTTCAAATTATAATTAAAGTGAATGTTTTACTTTTATAAAACCCTTTTTTTTGAAATATGTGAAAGTATGCTAATGATATATGTGTGTGTCCGTGTATGTCTGTGTGTGTATGTGTTTATGTTTGTTTAATAACTTGATTTACACTTTGAATAGTTCATTGATTCGGTTTTGTCAGTATTGTACAAAGAATTGTACATAAGAAATACAGAAGTCTGGTTCCGTGGTGTAGTGGTTATCACGTCTTCTTCACACGCAGAAGGTCGCGAGTTCGAAACTCGCCGGAACCTTGGATGATCTTTGTCTGTATTTTGATGCAAATTGTTATTGTGGATTATCCGAAATATTATTATCTTAGTGACAGACATCCATTCAAGCTAATCCTTGAACACTGTTTCACTTGACGTCATTTTCTATCAAATTAGTTAAGGCCAGTCAGATTGAAAACAAATATTTCAGCGAGATTAAAATAATTTTGCAGTGTTTAAATTTGTTTAAATAAATTCTTATCAAAATAACTTTTGTATGGATTATTCGATCTGCTATTCTTATCTTGTTTATTTTTTTTTTATTCTAAACGTTTCGGATAATGTAAACATCCGACGTTGTTCGGGTGCATCTTTTCGAATTTTGAAAAAAAATTATTTTAACCCGGTAACCTATACCGAATTCAATTTAAATAATTCGGTACTGATATCGATCCTGACCCAGTTTTAGTGAGGTTCGACTTGGAAGCGTTCGGCTGTCCTAACGCCCGAGAGTTGACGAGCCGATTTGTACCAGACGACAATTTTGTACCAATAATTTAAATAGTCCAAATAATTAATCCTCGTCAAAAAAAAATTTAAAAAATTAAGAATTCTTGGTTTTGCGTATTTTGAATCAATTATTGACAAAAAAAAATCAAAAATTACATTATTAGGTTCCGGCGAGTTTCGAACTCGCGGCCTTCTGCGTGTTAAGCAGACGTGATAACCACTACACCACGGAACCTCAAATATCAAAATGTTTATATACAATTCTACCATGTCTACTGTAACCTTAGTTTTCCACGTTCATTCAAGTATTTGCACATTTACAATCGCGTACGGTATATACATGTTAAATTGCACTAGCGAAACCCCGACCGACGGTAGCTAAAAAAGACCCTCTGCCTTCAGCCCTAACCCTATGTAAATATTTTTAGTTTGTAGTTTGTGTAAGTATCAAATTGCAAGTTCTAATAAAAGTACCAAATAAAACGTTCTTTATGTAAATGTCAGTTAGTTTTCCTAATTCGTTGTAACCTTGGTTTTTACAATTTGCGTAAACGAATAATTTCCGAAGCATGCCCAATTGTTTAGCTTGTAATGAGGAACCAAGGGTTAAACGTATAATGACAGATTTTTAGATTGAAATCACAAATACCTCTATGTCGGTGTGCTTGTTTTTGATCTCTTTAAGTGAAAATACAAATTTTATCTTGACAATTTTAAGCAGCGGGGACGATGAGAAAGGTCACAGTAGATTGCAAAATGTTTGAGCAAAGAGAAAACTTCGAACTGGATTAAAATGTAAATTCGAAGAAAGCGAGCATAACTACAATTTTATTTTCTAACAACGTAGAAAATTATGCGGTAGAAATCACTAACTAAAAAGATTCATGTACTGAAGAAATAATGCAGCAATGAAAAGATGAATATAGATATGTATAGAATATAGATATAGATATATATGTACACTCTTTCTGCTATATTGTAAAATAAAACTTTGTGTACATTGAAATTTATGCAGTTCGTATTATATTATACATCAGCAATATGATTTATGTTGTAGTTTTCTTTTCATAAGAGCATGCTGTTAGGATATTTGTCTTTTCAAATTATAATTAAAGTGAATGTTTTACTTTTATAAAACACTTTCTTTTGAAATATCTGAAAGTATGCTAATGATATATGTGTGTGTCCGTGTATGTCTGTGTGTGTATGTGTTTATGTTTGTTTAATAACTTGATTTACACTTTGAATAGTTCATTGATTCGGTTTTGTCAGTATTGTACAAAGAATTGTACATAAGATATACAGAAGTCTGGTTCCGTGGTGTAGTGGTTATCACGTCTGCTTCACACGCAGAAGGTCGCGAGTTCGAAACTCGCCGGAACCTTGGATGATCTTTGTCTGTATTGTGATGCAAATTGTTATTGTGGATTATCCGAAATATTATTATCTTAGTGACAGACATCCATTCAGGCTAATCCTTGAACACTGTTTCACTCGACGTTATTATCTATCAAATTAGTTAAGGCCAGTCAGATTGAAAACAAATATTTCAGCGAGATTAAAATAATTTTGCAGTGTTTAAATTTGTTTAAATAAATTCTTATCAAAATAACTTTTGTATGGATTATTCGATCTGCTATTCTTATCTTGTTTATTTTTTTTTATTCTAAACGTTTCGGATAATGTAAACATCCGACGTTGTTCGGGTGCATCTTTTCGAATTTTAAAAAAAAAATTATTTTAACCCGGTAACCTATACCGAAGAATTCAATTTAAATAATTCGGTTCTGATATCGATCCTGACCCAGTTTTAGTGAGGTTCGACTTGGAAGCGTTCGGCTGTCCTAACGCCCGAGAGTTGACGAGCCGACTTGTACCAGACGACAATTTTGTACCAATAATTTAAATAGTCCAAATAATTAATCCTCGTCAAAAAAAAATTAAAAAATTTAAGAATTCTTGGTTTTGAGTACTTTGAATTAATTATTGACAAAAAAAAATCAAAAATTACATTATTAGGTTCCGGCGAGTTTCGAACTCGCGGCTTCTGCGTGTTAAGCAGACGTGATAACCACTACACCACGGAACCTCAAATATCAAAATGTTTATATACAATTCTACCATGTCTACTGTAACCTTAGTTTTCCACGTTCATTCAAGTATTTGCACATTTACAATCGCGTACGGTATATACATGTGTAGCAGTTACCTCCTCCTTTCAAAACATAACTACACCGGTTGGCCGTTAGGTGGCGCTTTTTCACCGACAGGTGGCGCCGTAAAGCGACACCAGAGTTATCTGCCCTTCGGACTATAAGAGCCGGTGCAAAACGGAAATTCTCGCTCTTCCTCACCGACCTGCCTCGGCAGGCAGACGCTTACACTAGCGTTCCGTTTCACTCTTCTCTGGTCGGCAGAACGACGCTAATACACTAGCGTTTCGTCTCACGCTTTTATTCTCAACCAGCATAACAACTACCAACACACGTGGGCAAACAACGGTAAGAGTTCTCAACTCGTTTTCTTTGTATACGGCTTTCAAAGACTTTCCACACGCCGGATTCATTTCTTCTTATACCTTTTCAAGAACTGTTTTTCCATCGACACACATGCATACATCACACACTTCATCATTCCACGTACACACACGTTCAATAAACGTTATTTGAACTACTTCATTTTTGTTTGTTAATTATTACTCTGCCTTTGCATGCAACAATTGCTTGATTTACTGAACACGTTTATAATCGGGGGAACACGACCCTCGATCTTAACAATTGGTGACCCGACGTGCAAGCTTTGTTGTATGCGGCGGAGTAATTAATTTCGTACTAGAACTAAAAAAAAAAAAAAAAAAAAAAAGAAAAAAAAAACGTCATTCCTCGTGTGAAACAAATTACGACTCCATTTTTTCTTCTTTTTCCCTTCTACCCACGTGTTGGAAAAATATATATAAAAGAAAAGAAAACTACAAAACAGACAACACACGATGTCGAACATCACCAAGCCTCAAGACTTAATACTGGTTGTAAAAAGTCAGGTTCAGCAAGCACCAACATCACCCTTCAAGGGCTACCAACCCTCTTCAACAACTGGACGTTCGTTGATAAATAGGAGGACACATCAACTTGAACAACCACATTTTCCCGGACATTCATCAAGCACCAAACATTTCCGGGCCTCACTGACAACACTATGGAAGAAATCACACCAGTTTAAAATGAGTACAACTGCACAAGCACGACTAAATACTCAACAACTGGACGTTCGTTGATCAACTGGGGACACATCAACTCGAACGACGCGCACCAACACCAGTACAGACCCACTTGTACTTGGACCTGCTAACTCACTTGCAGACATTTGTGCATCTGACTTTGACCATAGTGTACCACCAATCTCAACAACTAGATGTTTGTTCATCAGCTCCACAACACGGACTAATTAACATGAACAACATCAACAACTGCACAGACTCACTTGTACTTATTCATCAACACCTGCACAGACTCACTTGTGCTCATTCATCAACACCGCACAGACTCACTTGTGCTCATTCATCAACAACTGCACAGACTCACTTGTGCTCATTCATCAACAACTGCACAGACCCACTTGTGCTCATTCATCAACAACTGCACAGACCCACTTGTGCTCATTCATCAACAACTGCACAGACCCACTTGTGCTCATTCATCAACAACTGCACAGACCCACTTGTGCTCATTCATCAACAACTGCACAGACCCACTTGTGCTCATTCATCAACAACTGCACAGACCCACTTGTGCTTATTCATCAACAACTGCACAGACCCACTTGTGCTCATTCATCAACCACTGCACAGACCCACTTGTGCTCACTCATCAACAACAGCGCAGACCCAAGCACCAAACATTCCCGGACAACACTGACAATTCAACGTTTGTTCATCAGCTCCGCATCACGCAGACTAATCAACATGAACAACGCCACCAACAAGTGCAAATTCACTTGCACTACACATTTTTTGACCGCAAACTCACTTGCACTCAAACTTGATGCAGACCCAAACAACACACAGATCCACATGCATTACAAACACTCAATTCCGCAGATGCACTTGCGATCAATCATTCAATGCAGAAACAGAAATAAGTAGCGTGCACACTACTTTTTTCTAATCTTCAACAGCAAAACAGACATACCCACAAAGAATGCTTCTCATCTACAACTGTACATATTGAATAATATCTTCAATATTTTTCAATCTGGGGGGGAGTCCTTGTAGCAGTTACCTCCTCCTTTCAAAACATAACTACACCGGTTGGCCGTTAGGTGGCGCTTTTTCACCGACAGGTGGCGCCGTAAAGCGACACCAGAGTTATCTGCCCTTCGGACTATAAGAGCCGGTGCAAAACGGAAATTCTCGCTCTTCCTCACCGACCTGCCTCGGCAGGCAGACGCTGACACTAGCGTTCCGTTTCACTCTTCTCTGGTCGGCAGAACGACGCTAATACACTAGCGTTTCGTCTCACGCTTTTCTTCTCAACCAGCATAACAACTACCAACACACGTGGGCAAACAACGGTAAGAGTTCTCAACTCGTTTTCTTTGTATACGGCTTTCAAAGACTTTCCACACGCCGGATTCATTTCTTCTTATACCTTTTCAAGAACTGTTTTTCCATCGACACACATGCATACATCACACACTTCATCATTCCACGTACACACACGTTCAATAAACGTTATTTGAACTATTTCATTTTTGTTTGTTAATTATTACTCTGCCTTTGCATGCAACAATTGCTTGATTTACTGAACACGTTTATAATCGGGGGAACACGACCCTCGATTCGAACACATGTTAAATTGCACTAGCGAAACCCCGACCGACGGTAGCTAAAAAAGACCCCCTGCCTTCAGCCCTAACCCTATGTAAATATTTTTAGTTTGTAGTTTGTGTAAGTATCAAATTGCAAGTTCTAATAAAAGTACCAAATAAAACGTTTTTTATGTAAATGTCAGTTTGTTTTCCTAATTCGTTGTAACCTTGGTTTTTACAATTTGCGTAAACGAATAATTTCCGAAGCATGCCCAATTGTTTAGCTTGTAATGAGGAACCAAGGGTTAAACGTATAATGACAGATTTTTAGATTGAAATCACAAATACCTCTATGTCGGTGTGCTTGTTTTTGATCTCTTTAAGTGAAAATACAAATTTTATCTTGACAATTTTAAGCAGCGGGGACGATGAGAAAGGTCACAGTAGATTGCAAAATGTTTGAGCAAAGAGAAAACTTCGAACTGGATTAAAATGTAAATTCGAAGAAAGCGAGCATAACTACAATTTTATTTTCTAACAACGTAGAAAATTATGCGGTAGAAGTCACTAACAAAAAAGATTCATGTACTGAAGAAATAATGCAGCAATGAAAAGATGAATATAGATATGTATAGAATATAGATATAGATATATATGTACACTCTTTCTGCTATATTGTAAAATAAAACTTTGTGTACATTGAAATCACTAACTAAAAAGATTCATGTACTGAAGAAATAATGCAGCAATGAAAAGATGAATATAGATATGTATAGAATATAGATATAGATATATATGTACACTCTTTCTGCTATATTGTAAAATAAAACTTTGTGTACATTGAAATTTATGCAGTTCGTATTATATTGTACATCAGCAATAGGATTTATGTTGTAGTTTTCTTTTCATAAGAGCATGCTGTTAGGATATTTGTCTTTTCAAATTATAATTAAAGTGAATGTTTTACTTTTATAAAACACTTTCTTTTGAAATATGTGAAAGTATGCTAATGATATATGTGTGTGTCCGTGTATGTCTGTGTGTGTATGTGTTTATGTTTGTTTAATAACTTGATTTAAACTTTGAATAGTTCATTGATTCGGTTTTGTCAGTATTGTACAAAGAATTGTACATAAGAGATAAAGAAGTCTGGTTCCGTGGTGTAGTGGTTATCACGTCTGCTTCACACGCAGAAGGTCGCGAGTTCGAAACTCGCCGGAACCTTGGATGATCTTTGTCTGTATTTTGATGCAAATTGTTATTGCGGATTATCCGAAATATTATTATCTTAGTGACAGACATCCATTCAGGCTAATCCTTGAAAACTGTTTCACTCGACGTCATTTTCTATCAAATTAGTTAAGGCCAGTCAGATTGAAAACAAATATTTCAGCGAGATTAAAATAATTTTGCAGTGTTTAAATTTGTTTAAATAAATTCTTATCAAAATAACTTTTGTATGGATTATTCGATCTGCTATTCTTATCTTGTTTAATTTTTTTTTATTCTAAACGTTTCGGATAATGTAAACATCCGACGTTGTTCGGGTGCATCTTTTCGAATTTTGAAAAAAAAATATTTTAACCCGGTAACCTATACCGAATTCAATTTAAATAATTCGGTACTGATATCGATCCTGACCCAGTTTTAGTGAGGTTCGACTTGGAAGCGTTCGGCTGTCCTAACGCCCGAGAGTTGACGAGCCGATTTGTACCAGACGACAATTGTGTACCAATAATTTAAATAGTTCAAATAATTAATCCTCGTCAAAAAAAAATTAAAAAATTAAAGAATTCTTGGTTTTGCGTACTTTGAATTAATTATTGACAAAAAAAAATCAAAAATTACATTATTAGGTTCCGGCGAGTTTCGAACTCGCGGCCTTCTGCGTGTTAAGCAGACGTGATAACCACTACACCACGGAACCTTTATATACAATTCTACCATGTCTACTGTAACCTTAGTTTTCCACGTTCATTCAAGTATTTGCACATTTACAATCGCGTACGGTATATACATGTTAAATTGCACTAGCGAAACCCCGACCGACGGTAGCTAAAAAAGACCCCCTGCCTTCAGCCCTAACCCTATGTAAATATTTTTAGTTTGTAGTTTGTGTAAGTATCAAATTGCAAGTTCTAATAAAAGTACCAAATAAAACGTTCTTTATGTAAATGTCAGTTTGTTTTCCTAATTCGTTGTAACCTTGGTTTTTACAATTTGCGTAAACGAATAATTTCCGAAGCATGCCCAATTGTTTAGCTTGTAATGAGGAACCAAGGGTTAAACGTATAATGACAGATTTTTAGATTGAAATCACAAATACCTCTATGTCGGTGTGCTTGTTTTTGATCTCTTTAAGTGAAAATACAAATTTTATCTTGACAATTTTAAGCAGCGGGGACGATGAGAAAGGTCACAGTAGATTGCAAAATGTTTGAGCAAAGAGAAAACTTCGAACTGGATTAAAATGTAAATTCGAAGAAAGCGAGCATAACTACAATTTTATTTTCTAACAACGTAGAAAATTATGCGGTAGAAGTCACTAACTAAAAAGATTCATGTACTGAAGAAATAATGCAGCAATGAAAAGATGAATATAGATATGTATAGAATATAGATATAGATATATATGTACACTCTTTCTGCTATATTGTAAAATAAAACTTTGTGTACATTGAAATTTATGCAGTTCGTATTATATTGTACATCAGCAATATGATTTATGTTGTAGTTTTCTTTTCATAAGAGCATGCTGTTAGGATATTTGTCTTTTCAAATTATAATTAAAGTGAATGTTTTACTTTTATAAAACACTTTCTTTTGAAATATGTGAAAGTATGTATCCGAAATATTATTATCTTAGTGACAGACATCCATTCAGGCTAATCATTGAACACTGTTTCACTCGACGTCATTTTCTATCAAATTAGTGAAGGCCAGTCAGATTGAAAACAAATATTTCAGCGAGATTAAAATAATTTTGCAGTGTTTAAATTTGTTTAAATAAATTCTTATCAAAATAACTTTTGTATGGATTATTCGATCTGCTATTCTTATCTTGTTTAATTTTTTTTTATTCTAAACGTTTCGGATAATGTAAACATCCGACGTTGTTCGGGTGCATCTTTTCGAATTTTGAAAAAAAATTATTTTAACCCGGTAACCTATACCGAATTCAATTTAAATAATTCGGTACTGATATCGATCCTGACCCAGTTTTAGTGAGGTTCGACTTGGAAGCGTTCGGCTGTCCTAACGCCCGAGAGTTGACGAGCCGATTTGTACCAGACGACAATTGTGTACCAATAATTTAAATAGTTCAAATAATTAATCCTCGTCAAAAAAAAATTAAAAAATTTAAGAATTCTTGGTTTTGCGTACTTTGAATTAATTATTGACAAAAAAAAATCAAAAATTACATTATTAGGTTCCGGCGAGTTCCGAACTCGCGGCCTTCTGCGTGTTAAGCAGACGTGATAACCACTACACCACGGAACCTCAAATATCAAAATGTTTATATACAATTCTACCATGTCTACTGTAACCTTAGTTTTCCACGTTCATTCAAGTATTTGCACATTTACAATCGCGTACGGTATATACATGTTAAATTGCACTAGCGAAACCCCGACCGACGGTAGCTAAAAAAGACCCCCTGCCTTCAGCCCTAACCCTATGTAAATATTTTTAGTTTGTAGTTTGTGTAAGTATCAAATTGCAAGTTCTAATAAAAGTACCAAATAAAACGTTCTTTATGTAAATGTCAGTTTGTTTTCCTAATTCGTTGTAACCTTGGTTTTTACAATTTGCGTAAACGAATAATTTCCGAAGCATGCCCAATTGTTTAGCTTGTAATGAGGAACCAAGGGTTAAACGTATAATGACAGATTTTTAGATTGAAATCACAAATACCTCTATGTCGGTGTGCTTGTTTTTGATCTCTTTAAGTGAAAATACAAATTTTATCTTGACAATTTTAAGCAGCGGGGACGATGAGAAAGGTCACAGTAGATTGCAAAATGTTTGAGCAAAGAGAAAACTTCGAACTGGATTAAAATGTAAATTCGAAGAAAGCGAGCATAACTACAATTTTATTTTCTAACAACGTAGAAAATTATGCGGTAGAAGTCACTAACTAAAAAGATTCATGTACTGAAGAAATAATGCAGCAATGAAAAGATGAATATAGATATGTATAGAATATAGATATAGATATATATGTACACTCTTTCTGCTATATTGTAAAATAAAACTTTGTGTACATTGAAATTTATGCAGTTCGTATTATATTGTACATCAGCAATATGATTTATGTTGTAGTTTTCTTTTCATAAGAGCATGCTGTTAGGATATTTGTCTTTTCAAATTATAATTAAAGTGAATGTTTTACTTTTATAAAACACTTTCTTTTGAAATATGTGAAAGTATGCTAATGATATATGTGTGTGTCCGTGTATGTCTGTGTGTGTATGTGTTTATGTTTGTTTAATAACTTGATTTACACTTTGAATAGTTCATTGATTCGGTTTTGTCAGTATTGTACAAAGAATTGTACATAAGAGATACAGAAGTCTGGTTCCGTGGTGTAGTGGTTATCACGTCTGCTTCACACGCAGAAGGTCGCGAGTTCGAAACTCGCCGGAACCTTGGATGATCTTTGTCTGTATTTTGATGCAAATTGTTATTGCGGATTATCCGAAATATTATTATCTTAGTGACAGACATCCATTCAGGCTAATCCTTGAACACTGTTTCACTCGACGTCATTTTCTATCAAATTATTGAAGGCCAGTCAGATTGAAAACAAATATTTCAGCGAGATTAAAATAATTTTGCAGTGTTTTAATTTGTTTAAATAAATTCTTATCAAAATAACTTTTGTATGGATTATTCGATCTGCTATTCTTATCTTGTTTAATTTTTTTTTTATTCTAAACGTTTCGGATAATGTAAACATCCGACGTTGTTCGGGTGCATCTTTTCGAATTTTGAAAAAAAATTATTTTAACCCGGTAACCTATACCGAATTCAATTTAAATAATTCGGTACTGATATCGATCCTGACCCAGTTTTAGTGAGGTTCGACTTGGAAGCGTTCGGCTGTCCTAACGCCCGAGAGTTGACGAGCCGATTTGTACCAGACGACAATTGTGTACTAATAATTTAAATAGTTCAAATAATTAATCCTCGTCAAAAAAAAATTAAAAAATTTAAGAATTCTTGGTTTTGCGTACTTCGAATTAATTATTGACAAAAAAAAATCAAAAATTACATTATTAGGTTCCGGCGAGTTTCGAACTCGCGGCCTTCTGCGTGTTAAGCAGACGTGATAACCACTACACCACGGAACCTCAAATATCAAAATGTTTATATACAATTCTACCATGTCTACTGTAACCTTAGTTTTCCACGTTCATTCAAGTATTTGCACATTTACAATCGCGTACGGTATATACATGTTAAATTGCACTAGCGAAACCCCGACCGACGGTAGCTAAAAAAGACCCCCTGCCTTCAGCCCTAACCCTATGTAAATATTTTTAGTTTGTAGTTTGTGTAAGTATCAAATTGCAAGTTCTAATAAAAGTACCAAATAAAACGTTCTTTATGTAAATGTCAGTTTGTTTTCCTAATTCGTTGTAACCTTGGTTTTTACAATTTGCGTAAACGAATAATTTCCGAAGCATGCCCAATTGTTTAGCTTGTAATGAGGAACCAAGGGTTAAACGTATAATGACAGATTTTTAGATTGAAATCACAAATACCTCTATGTCGGTGTGCTTGTTTTTGATCTCTTTGAGTGAAAATACAAATTTTATCTTGACAATTTTAAGCAGCGGGGACGATGAGAAAGGTCACAGTAGATTGCAAAATGTTTGAGCAAAGAGAAAACTTCGAACTGGATTAAAATGTAAATTCGAAGAAAGCGAGCATAACTACAATTTTATTTTCTAACAACGTAGAAAATTATGCGGTAGAAATCACTAACTAAAAAGATTCATGTACTGAAGAAATAATGCAGCAATGAAAAGATGAATATAGATATGTATAGAATATAGATATAGATATATATGTACACTCTTTCTGCTATATTGTAAAATAAAACTTTGTGTACATTGAAATTTATGCAGTTCGTATTATATTGTACATCATGTTCGGATCGAGGGTCGTGTTCCCCCGATTATAAACGTGTTCAGTAAATCAAGCAATTGTTGCATGCAAAGACGGAGTAATAATTAATAAACAAAAATGAAGTAGTTCAAATAACGTTTATTGAACGTGTGTGTACGTGGAATGGTGAAGTGTGTGATGTATGCATGTGTGTCGATGGAAAAACAGTTCTTGAAAAGGTATAAGAAGAAATGAATCCGGCGTAGGAAAGTCTTTGAAAGCCGTATACAAAGAAAACGAGTTGAGAACTCTTACCGTTGTTTGCCCACGTGTGTTGGTAGTTGTTATGCTGGTTGAGAAGAAAAGCGTGAGACGAAACGCTAGTGTATTAGCGTCGTTCTGCCGACCAGAGAAGAGTGAAACGGAACGCTAGTGTCAGCGTCTGCCTGCCGAGGCAGGTCGGTGAGGAAGAGAGAGATTTTCCGTTTGGCTCCGGGTTTTATAGTCCGAAGGGCAGATAACTCTGGTGTCGCTTTACAGCGCCACCTGTCGGTGATAAAGCGCCACCTGTCGGTGATAAAGCGCCACCTACCGGCAAACCGGTGTAGTTATGTTTTGAAAGGAGGAGGTAACTGCTACAAGGACTCCCCCCTCAGATTGAAAAATATTGAAAATATTATTCAATATGTACAGTTGTAGATGAGAAGCATTCTTTGTGGGTATGTCTGTTTTGCTGTTGAAGATTAGAAAAAAGTAGTGTGCACGCTACTTATTTCTGTATCTATTGAATGATTGATCGCAAGTGCGTCTGCGGAATTGAGTGTTTGTAACGCGTGTGGATCTGTGTGTTGTTTGCATGCAATTGGATCTGCATCAAGTTTGAGCGCAAGTGAGTCTGCAGTCGAAAAATGCTGAGTGCAAGTGAATTTGCACTTGTTGGTGGCGTTGTTCATGTTGATTAGTCTGCGTGATGCAGAGCTGATGAACGAACGTTGAATTGTCAGTGTTGTCCGGGAATGTTTGGTGCTTGGGTCTGCGCGGTTGTTGATGAGTGAGCACAAGTGAATCTGTGCAGTTGTTGATGAATGAGCACAAGTGAATCTGTGCAGTGTTGATGAGTGAGCACAAGTGAGTCTGTGCAGTGTTGATGAATGAGCACAAGTGAGTCTGTGCGGTGTTGATGAATGAGCACAAGTGAGTCTGTGCAGGTGTTGATGAATGAGCACAAGTGAGTCTGTGCGGTGTTGATGAATGAGCACAAGTGAGTCTGTGCAGGTGTTGATGTTGTTCATGTTAATTAGTCCGTGTTGTGGAACTGATGAACAAACATCTAGTTGAGATTGGTGGTACACTATGGTCAAAATTAGATGCACAAATGTCTGCAAGTGAGTTAGCAGGTCCAGGTACAAGTGGGTCTGTACTGGTGTTGGTGCGCGTCGTTCGAGTTGATGTGTCCCCCAGTTAATCAACGAACGTCCAGTTGTTGAGTATTTAGTCGTGCTTGTGCAGTTGTACTCATTTTGAACCGGTGTGATTTCTTCCATAGTGTCGTCAGTGATGTCCGGAAATGTTTGATGAATGTCCGGGAAGAGTTGGTTGTTCAAGTTGATGAGTCCTTCTGTTGATCAATGAACGTCCAGTTGTTGAAGAGGGTTGGTAGGCCTTGAAGGGTGATGTTGGTGCTTGCTGAGCCTGACTTTTTACAACCAGTATTTAGTCTTGGGGCTTGGTGATGTTTGTCTGTTTTGTAGTTTTTCTCTTCTTTTATATATATATATATTTCCAACACGTGGGTAGAAGGGAAAAAGAAGAAAAAATGGAGTCGTAATTTTTTTCACACGAGGAATGATGTTTTTGTTTTCGTTTGTTCGAATGTTAGTTTCCACGTAGAGAAAGAATGGCGGCTTCTCTTTCCTTTGTTGTTGAAAAGAAAGAAAAAAACATTTTTCGTATTTTCTTTTTTGTTTGAATTTCCGAGAGATAAAAATGGCGTTTTTTTTTTTTTGAATTTTTTTATCAACACGTGGTCCGGAAAAAAGATGGCGGCAATTTAAAAAATTTTTTATCAACATGTGGTCACGAAAAAGATGGGCAGCGTGAGCGTTTGTTTTCTTTTGTTTTCTTTTTATCCCCACGTGTTCAAAACAAAGGAAGTGGCGTCTTGTAAGGTCCTTTTGTTCGTCGAAAAAGAAAAAAAAAGGATTGGCAAAAGTTTGTCTTTTTCTTTGTATATATTTTTCCGACATGTGGAGAAAGAGAAGAAAAAATGAAATTGTAATTTGTTTTATACTCGGGAAGAGCCGAGAAATGTTTGTCTTTCTTTGTTTGGGTATTTCCGCGTGGCCAGGAAAAATGGAGACGGTGGCTTCTTTTCTTTTGTTTGTATATTTCTACCACGTGGGTAGAAAAAAAATGAAAAAGATGGGTGCGTAATTCGTTTCACCACGAAAGAAAAAACGAGAAATGATATATTTCCTTTGTTTTTGTACGAAATTAATTACCACGCCACATACAACAAGGCTTGCACGTCAGGTCACCAATGTTCGGATCGAGGGTCGTGTTCCCCCGATTATAAACGTGTTCAGTAAATCAAGCAATTGTTGCATGCAAAGACGGAGTAATAATTAATAAACAAAAATGAAGTAGTTCAAATAACGTTTATTGAACGTGTGTGTACGTGGAATGGTGAAGTGTGTGATGTATGCATGTGTGTCGATGGAAAAACAGTTCTTGAAAAGGTATAAGAAGAAATGAATCCAGCGTAGGAAAGTCTTTGAAAGCCGTATACAAAGAAAACGAGTTGAGAACTCTTACCGTTGTTTGCCCACGTGTGTTGGTAGTTGTTATGCTAGTTGAGAAGAAAAGCGTGAGACGAAACGCTAGTGTATTAGCGTCGTTCTGCCGACCAGAGAAGAGTGAAACGGAACGCTAGTGTCAGCGTCTGCCTGCCGAGGCAGGTCGGTGAGGAAGAGAGAGATTTTCCGTTTGGCTCCGGGTTTTATAGTCCGAAGGGCAGATAACTCTGGTGTCGCTTTACAGCGCCACCTGTCGGTGATAAAGCGCCACTTGTCGGTGATAAAGCGCCACCTACCGGCAAACCGGTGTAGTTATGTTTTGAAAGGAGGAGGTAACTGCTAAAATCAGCAATATGATTTATGTTGTAGTTTTCTTTTCATAAGAGCAAGCTGTTAGGATATTTGTCTTTTCAAATTATAATTAAAGTGAATGTTTTACTTTTATAAAACACTTTCTTTTGAAATATGTGAAAGTATGCTAATGATATATGTGTGTGTCCGTGTATGTCTGTGTGTGTATGTGTTTATGTTTGTTTAATAACTTGATTTACACTTTGAATAGTTCATTGATTTGGCTTTGTCAGTATTGTACAAAGAATTGTACATAAGAGATACAGTAGTCTGGTTCCGTGGTGTAGTGGTTATCACGTCGTCTTCACACGCAGAAGGTCGCGATTTCGAAACTCGCCGGAACCTTGGATGATCTTTGTCTGTATTTTGATGCAAATTGTTATTGCGGATTATCCGAAATATTATTATCTTAGTGACAGACATCCATTCAAGCTAATCCTTGAACACTGTTTCACTCGACGTTATTTTCTATCAAATTAGTTAAGGCCAGTCAGATTGAAAACAAATATTTCAGCGAGATTAAAATAATTTTGCAGTGTTTAAATTTGTTTAAATAAATTCTTATCAAAATAACTTTTGTATGGATTATTCGATCTGCTATTCTTATCTTTGTAGCAGTTACCTCCTCCTTTCAAAACATAACTACACCGGTTTGCCGGTAGGTGTCGCTTTTTCACCGACAGGTGGCACTGTAAAGCGACACCAGAGTTATCTGCCCTTCGGACTATAAAACCCGGGGCAAAACGGAAATTCTCTCTCTCCTTCACAGACCAGCTTCAGCAAAACAACGCTGGCACCAGCGCTCCGTTTCACTCGCCTTTTGGCCTCGACAGCATGACGCTGACACTAGCGTTCCGTTTCACTCTTCTCTGCTCGACAGAACGACGCTAATACACTAGCGTTTCGTCTCAGGCTTTTCTTCTCAATCGGCATAACGACTACCAACACACGTGGGCAAACAACGGTAAGAGTTCTCAACTCGTTTTCTTTGTATACGGCTTTCAAAGACTTTCCACACGCCGGATTCATTTCTTCTCATACCTTTTTCAAGAACTGTTTTTCCATCGACACACATGCATACATCACACACTTCATCATTCCACGTACACACACGTTCAATAAACGTTATTTGAACTACTTCATTTTTGTTTATTAATTATTACTCTGTCTTTGCATGCAACATTGCTTGATTTACTAAACACGTTTATAATCGGCGGACGACCACTCGATCCGAACATTGGTGACCCGACGTGCAAGCTTTGTTGTATGGGGCAGAGTAATTAATTTCGTACAAGAACAACAAAAAAAATATATATATATCATTTTTCGTTTTTTCTTTCGTGGTGAAACGAATTACGCATCCATCTTTTTCCTTTTTGTTTCTACCCACGTGGTAGAAATATACAAACAAACAAAAGAAAAGAAGCCGCCATTATTTTTTTTTCAGGCAACGTGGAAATACCCAAACAAAGGAAAACAAAACATTTCTCGGCTCTCTCTCTCCGAATATAAAACAAATTACAATTTCATTTTTTCTTCTCTTTCTTTATCCACGTGTCGGAAAATTATATACAAAGAAAAAGACAAACTTTTGCCAATCCTTTTTTTCTTTTTCGACGAACAAAATGGACCTTACAAAACGCCACTTCCTTTGTTTTGAACACGTGGAGATAAAAAGAAAACAAAAGAAAACAAACGCTCACGCTGCTCATCTTTTTCCGGACCACGTGTTGATAAAATAAATTCAAAAATGCCGCCATCTTTTTCCGGACAACGTGTTGATAAAAAATTTTTTTAAATAACGCTATTTTTGATCTCTCGGACCACGTGGGAATGAAAATTCAAACAAAAAAAGAAAATACGAATTTATTTTCTGTTTCAACAACAAGCAAAAAAGGAAGCTGCCATCTTTTTCCTTAATCACGTGGCAATGAAAATTCAAACAAAAAAAGAAAATACGAATTTTTTTTTTCTTTCTTTTCAACAACAAAGGAAAAGAGAAGCCACCATTCTTTCTCTACGTGGAAACGAACATTCAAACAAACTAAAACGAAAACAAAAAACGTCATTCCGTGTGTGAAACAAATTACGGCTCTATTTTTTTTTTCTTTTTCCTTTCTACCCACGTGTTGGAAATATATATATAAAAGAAAAGAAAACTACAAAATAGACAACACACGATGACAAACACAAACACGAACAACATCACCCTTCAATGCCTACCAACAATCTTCAACACAAGATGAACAACCACATTTTCCCGGACATTCATCAAGCACCAAACATTTCCGGACATCACTGACGACACTATGGAAGAAATCACACCAGTTCAAAATGAGTACAACTGCACAAGCACCACTAAATACTCAACAACTGGACGTTCGTTGATCAACTGGAGGACACATCAACTCGAACGACGCGCACCAACACCAGTACAGACCCACTTGTACCTGGACCTGCTAACTCACTTGCAGACATTTGTGCATCTGATTTTGACCATAGTGTACCACCAATCTCAACAACTAGATGTTTGTTCATCAGTTCCACAACACGGACTAATTAACATGAACAAACTCAACACCGCACAGACTCACTTGTGCTCATTCATCAACACCGCACAGACTCACTTGTGCTCATTCATCAACACCTGCACAGACTCACTTGTGCTCATTCATCAACACCGCACAGACTCACTTGTGCTCATTCATCAACACCTGCACAGACTCACTTGTGCTAATTCATCAACACCGCACAGACTCACTTGTGCTCATTCATCAACACCTGCACAGACTCACTTGTGCTCATTCATCAACACCGCACAGACCCACTTGTGCTCACTCATCAACAACCGCGCAGACCCAAGCACCAAACATTCCCGGACAACACTGACAATTCAACGTTCGTTCATCAGCTCCGCATCACGCAGACTAATCAACATGAACAACGCCACCAACAAGTGCAAATTCACATGCACTCAAACTTGATGCAGACCCAAACAACACGCAGATCCACATGCGTTACGCACACTCAATTCCGCAGACACACTTGCGATTAATCATTCAATACAGATGCAGAAACAGAAATAAGTAGCGTGCACACTACTTTTTCTAATCTTCAACAGCAAAACAGACATACCGACAAAGAATGCTTCTCATCTACAACTGTACATATTGAATAATATTTTCAATATTTTTCAATCTGGGGGGGTCCTTGTAGCAGTTACCTCCTCCTTTCAAAACATAACTACACCGGTTTGCCGGTAGGTGTCGCTTTTTCACCGACAGGTGGCACTGTAAAGCGACACCAGAGTTATCTGCCCTTCGGACTATAAAACCCGGGGCAAAACGGAAATTCTCTCTCTCCTTCACAGACCAGCTTCAGCAAAACAACGCTGGCACCAGTGCTCCGTTTCACTCGCCTTTTGGCCTCGACAGCATGACGCTGACACTAGCGTTCCGTTTCACTCTTCTCTGCTCGACAGAACGACGCTAATACACTAGCGTTTCGTCTCAGGCTTTTCTTCTCAATCGGCATAACGACTACCAACACACGTGGGCAAACAACGGTAAGAGTTCTCAACTCGTTTTCTTTGTATACGGCTTTCAAAGACTTTCCACACGCCGGATTCATTTCTTCTCATACCTTTTTCAAGAACTGTTTTTCCATCGACACACATGCATACATCACACACTTCATCATTCCACGTACACACACGTTCAATAAACGTTATTTGAACTACTTCATTTTTGTTTATTAATTATTACTCTGTCTTTGCATGCAACAATTGCTTGATTTACTGAACACGTCTATAATCGGGGGAACACGACCCTCGATCTGAACATCTTGTTTATTTTTTTTTATTCTAAACGTTTCGGATAATGTAAACATCCGACGTTGTTCGGGTGCATCTTTTCGAATTTTGAAAAAAAATTATTTTAACCCGGTAACCTATACCGAATTCAATTTAAATAATTCGGTACTGATATCGATCCTGACCCAGTTTTAGTGAGGTTCGACTTGGAAGCGTTCGGCTGTCCTAACGCCCGAGAGTTGACGAGCCGACTTGTACCAGACGACAATTTTGTACCAATAATTTAAATAGTCCAAATAATTAATCCTCGTCAAAAAAAAATAAAAAAATTTAAGAATTCTTGGTTTTGAGTACTTTGAATTAATTATTGACAAAAAAAAATCAAAAATAACATTATTAGGTTCCGGCGAGTTTCGAACTCGCGGCCTTCTGCGTGTTAAGCAGACGTGATAACCACTACACCACGGAACCTCAAATATCAAAATGTTTATATACAATTCTACCATGTCTACTGTAACCTTAGTTTTCCACGTTCATTCAAGTATTTGCACATTTACAATCGCGTACGGTATATACATGTTAAATTGCACTAGCGAAACCCCGACCGACGGTAGCTAAAAAAGACCCCCTGCCTTCAGCCCTAACCCTATGTAAATATTTTTAGTTTGTAGTTTGTGTAAGTATCAAATTGCAAGTTCTAATAAAAGTACCAAATAAAACGTTCTTTATGTAAATGTCAGTTAGTTTTCCTAATTCGTTGTAACCTTGGTTTTTACAATTTGCGTAAACGAATAATTTCCGAAGCATGCCAATTGTTTAGCTTGTAATGAGGAACCAAGGGTTAAACGTATAATGACAGGTTTTTAGATTGAAATCACAAATACCTCTATGTCGGTGTGCTTGTTTTTGATCTCTTTAAGTGAAAATACAAATTTTATCTTGACAATTTTAAGCAGCGGGGACGATGAGAAAGGTCACAGTAGATTGCAAAATGTTTGAGTAAAGAGAAAACTTCGAACTGGATTAAAATGTAAATTCGAAGAAAGCGAGCATAACTACAATTTTATTTTCTAACAACGTAGAAAATTATGCGGTAGAAGTCACTAACTAAAAAGATTCATGTACTGAAGAAATAATGCAGCAATGAAAAGATGAATATAGATATGTATAGAATATAGATATAGATATGTAGCAGTTACCTCCTCCTTTCAAAACATAACTACACCGGTTTGCCGGTAGGTGGCGCTTTATCACCAACAGGTGGCGCTGTAAAGCGACACCAGAGTTATCTGCCCTTCGGACTATAAAACCCGGGGCCAAACGGAAAATCTCTCTCTCCTTCACAGACCAGCATCGGAGAACAACGCTGACACCAGCGCTCCGTTTCACTCGCCTTTTGGCCTCGACAGACAGACGCTGACACTAGCGTTCCGTTTCACTCTTCTCTGGTCGACAGAACGACGCTAATACACTAGCGTTTCGTCACACGCTTTTCTCTTGAACTTGTCTCAGCAAAACAACTACCAACACACGTTTCTTCCGTCAACACGTGGGCAAACAACGGTAAGAGTTTCTCAACTCGTTTTCTTTGTGTTACGGCTTTCAAAGACTTTTCCTACGCCGGACTCATTTCTTCTTGTACCTTTTCAAGAACTGTTTTTCCATCAACACACATGCATACATCACACACTTCATCATTCCACGTACACACACGTTCAATAAACGTTATTTGAACTACTTCATTCTTGTTTATTAATTATTACTCTGTCTTTGCATGCAACAATTGCTTGATTATACGAACACGTAAATAATCGGGGGACACGACCCTCGATCCGAACATTGGTGACCCGACGTGATAGCTTTGTTGTATGTGGCGGAGTAATTAATTTCGTACAAAAACAAAAACAAAAATATATATATATCATTTCTTGTTTTTTCTTTCGTGGTGAAACGAATTACGCATCCATCTTTTTCCTTTTTTTTTCTACCCACGTGGTAGAAATATACAAACAAACAAACAAACAAAAAAAAAAAGAAGCCACCGTCTCCATTTTTCCTGGCCACGCGGAAATACCCAAACAAGAAAAACAAAAACATTTCTCGGCTTCTCCGAGTATAAAACAAGTTACAATTTCATTTTTTCGTCTTCCCTTTCTCCACCCACGTGTCGGAAAAATATATACAAAGAAAAAGACAAACTTTTGCCAATCCTTTTTTTCTTCTTTTTCGACGAACAGAAGGACTTTACAAGACGCCATTTTCTTTTGTTTTGAACACGTGGAGATAAAAAGAAAACAAAAGAAAACAAACGCTCACGCTGCCCATCTTTTTTGTGACCACATGTTGATAAAAAAAAAAAAAAATTCAAAAATGCTGCCATCTTTTTTCCGGACCACGTGTTGATAAAAAAATTCAAAGAAATGCCGCCATTTTTTCTGACACGTGGAAATGAAAATTCAAACAAAAAAGAAAATACGAATTTTTTTTTTTTTCTTTCTTTTCGACAACAAAGAAAAGAGAAGCCGCCATTCTTTCTCTACGTGGAAACTAACATTCAAACAAACGAAAACAAAACGTCACTCCTCGTGTGAAACAAATTACGACTCCATTTTTTTTTTCTTTTTCCCTTCCACCCACGTGTTGGAAATATATATATAAAAGAAAGGAAAACTACAAAACAAACACACGATGACAAACTCGGCCAGACACGAACAACATCACCCTTCAAGGCCTACCAACAATCTTCAACACAAGATGAACAACCACATTTTCCCGGACATTCATCAAGCACCAAACATTTCCGGACATAACTGACGACACTATGGAAGAAATCACACCAGTTCAAAAACGAGTACACTGCACAAGCACGACTATATACTCAACAACTGGACGTTCGTTGATTAACTGGAGGACACATCAACTCGAACGACGCTCACCAACACCAGTACAGACCCACTTGTACCTGGACCTGCTAACTCACTTGCAGACATTTGTGCATCTGATTTTGACCATAGTATACCACCAATCTCAACAACTAGATGTTTGTTCATCAGCTCCACAACACGGACTAATTAACATGAACAACATCAACACCTGCACAGACTCACTTGTGCTCATTCATCAACACCTGCACAGACTCACTTGTGCTCATTCATCAACACCGCACAGACTCACTTGTGCTCATTCATCAACACTGCACAGACTCACTTGTGCTCACTCATCAACACTGCACAGATTCACTTGTGCTCACTCATCAACACTGCACAGACTCACTTGTGCTCACGCATCAACACTGCACAGATTCACTTGTGCTCATTCATCAACAACTGCACAGACTCACTTGTGCTCATTCATCAACACTGCACAGATTCACTTGTGCTCACTCATCAACACTGCACAGATTCACTTGTGCTCATTCATCAACAACTGCACAGATTCACTTGTGCTCACTCATCAACAACCGCGCAGACCCAAGCACCAAACATTCCCGGACAACACTGACAATTCAACGTTCGTTCATCAGCTCCGCATCACGCAGACTAATCAACATGAACAACGCCACAAACAAGTGCAAATTCACTTGCACTCAACATTTTTCGACCGCAAACTCACTTGCACTCGAACTTGATGCAGACCCAATTGCATGCAAACAACACGCAGATCCACATGCGTTACAAACACTCCGCAGACGCACTTGCGATCAATCATTCAATACAGATGCAGAAACAGAAATAAGTAGCGTGCACACTACTTTTTTCTAATCTTCAACAGCAAAACAGACATACCCACAAAGAATGCTTCTCATCTACAACTGTATATATTGAATAATATTTTCAATATTTTTCAATCTGGGGGGAGTCCTTGTAGCAGTTACCTCCTCCTTTCAAAACATAACTACACCGGTTTGCCGGTAGGTGTCGCTTTATCACCAACAGGTGGCGCTGTAAAGCGACACCAGAGTTATCTGCCCTTCGGACTATAAAACCCGGGGCCAAACGGAAAATCTCTCTCTCCTTCACAGACCAGCATCGGAGAACAACGCTGACACCAGCGCTCCGTTTCACTCGCCTTTTGGCCTCGACAGACAGACGCTGACACTAGCGTTCCGTTTCACTCTTCTCTGGTCGACAGAACGACGCTAATACACTAGCGTTTCGTCACACGCTTTTCTCTTGAACTTGTCTCAGCAAAACAACTACCAACACACGTTTCTTCCGTCAACACGTGGGCAAACAACGGTAAGAGTTTCTCAACTCGTTTTCTTTGTGTTACGGCTTTCAAAGACTTTTCCTACGCCGGACTCATTTCTTCTTGTACCTTTTCAAGAACTGTTTTTCCATCAACACACATGCATACATCACACACTTCATCATTCCACGTACACACACGTTCAATAAACGTTATTTGAACTACTTCATTCTTGTTTATTAATTATTACTCTGTCTTTGCATGCAACAATTGCTTGATTATACGAACACGTAAATAATCGGGGGACACGACCCTCGATCCGAACAGATATATATGTACACTCTTTCTGCTATATTGTAAAATAAAACTTTGTGTACATTGAAATTTATGCAGTTCGTATTATATTGTACATCAGCAATATGATTTATGTTGTAGTTTTCTTTTCATAAGAGCATGCTGTTAGGATATTTGTCTTTTCAAATTATAATTAAAGTGAATGTTTTACTTTTATAAAACACTTTCTTTTGAAATATGTGAAAGTATGCTAATGATATATGTGTGTGTCCGTGTATGTCTGTGTGTGTATGTGTTTATGTTTGTTTAATAACTTGATTTACACTTTGAATAGTTCATTGATTCGGTTTTGTCAGTATTGTACAAAGAATTGTACATAAGAGATACAGAAGTCTGGTTCCGTGGTGTAGTGGTTATCACGTCTGCTTCACACGCAGAAGGTCGCGAGTTCGAAACTCGCCGGAACCTTGGATGATCTTTGTCTGTATTTTGATGCAAATTGTTATTGCGGATTATCCGAAATATTATTATCTTAGTGACAGACATCCATTCAAGCTAATCCTTGAACACTGTTTCACTCGACGTTATTTTCTATCAAATTAGTTAAGGCCAGTCAGATTGAAAACAAATATTTCAGCGAGATTAAAATAATTTTGCAGTGTTTAAATTTGTTTTAATAAATTCTTATCAAAATAACTTTTGTATGGATTATTCGATCTGCTATTCTTATCTTGTTTATTTTTTTTTATTCTAAACGTTTCGGATAACAATAATAATAATAGTCCAAATAATTAATCCTCGTCAAAAAAAATAAAAAAATTGCTAAGTTAATTGCTAAGTCCCTTGCTAAGTCCCTTGCTAATCACTTGCTAAGTAACTTGCTAAGTTAATTGCTTAGTTTATTGCTAAGTTTATTACTAAGTCACTTGCTAAGTTAATTGCTAAGTTAATTGCTAAGTTAATTACTAAGTTAATTGCTAAGTTAATTGCTAACTTAATTGCTAAGTTAATTGCTAAGTCACTTGCTAAGTTTATAGCTAAGTTAATTGCTAAATCAATTGCTAAGTTCATTGCTTAGTTACTTGCTAAGTAAATTGCTAACTGTATTGCTAAGTCACTAGCTAAGTTAATTGCTAAGTTAATTGCTAAGTTAATGGCTAAGTCAATTGCTAAGTTAATTGCTAAGTTAATTACTAAGTCACTTGCTAAGATAATTGCTAAGTTAATTGCTAAGTCACTTGCTCAGTCACTTGCTAAGTTTATAGCGAAGTTAATTGCTAAATCAATTGCTAAGTCAATTGCCAAGTCAATTGCTAAGTCATTTGCTAAGTCACTTGCTAAGTTAATTGCTTAGTCAACTGCTTAGTTACTTGCTAAGGTAATTGCTTAGTTACTTGCTAAGTCAATTATTAAGTTAATTGCTAAGTCAATTGCTAAGTTAATTGCTAAGTTAATTACTAAGTCACTTGCTAAGTTAATTGCTAAGTCACTTGCTAAGTCACTTGCTAAGTTCATAGCTAAGTTAATTGCTAAATCAATTGCTAAGTCAATTGCTAAGTCACTTGCTAAGTAACTTGCTAAGTAACTTGCTAAGTCACTTGCTAAGTTTAAAGCTAAGTTAATTGCTAAATCAATTGCTAAGTCACTTGCTAAGTTAAGTGCTAAGTCTTTTGCTAAGTCACTTGCTAAGTCACTTGCTAAGTTAATTGCTTAGTACAATTGCTTAGTTAATTGCTAAGTTAATTGCTTAGGTACTTGCTAAGTTAATTGCTAATTTAATTGCTAAGTTAATTGCTAAGTCTCTTGGTAATCACTTGCTAAGTTACTTGCTAAGTTAATTGCTTAGTTTATTGCCAAATTAATTACTAAGTCACTTGCTAAGTTAATTGCTAAGTTAATTGCTAAGTCCCTTGCTAAGTCCCTTGCTAAGTCCCTTGCTAATCACTTGCTAAGTAAATTGCTAAGTCAATTGCTAAGTTAATTGCTAAGTTAATTACTAAGTCACTTGCTAAGATAATTGCTAAGTTAATTGCTAAGTTAATTGCTAAGTCAATTGCTTAGTTACTTGCTAGGTTAATTGCTAAGTTAATTGCTAAGTCAATTGCTAAGTTAATTGCTAAAGTCATTGCTTAGTTACTTGCTTAGTTAATTGCTGAGTTTATTACTAAGTAACTTGCTAAGTTAATTGCTAAGTTAATTGCTAAGTTAATTGCTAAGTCAATTGCTAAGTTAATTGCTAAGTTAATTGCTAAGTTACTTGCTAAGTAAATTGCTAAGTCACTTGCTCAGTCACTTGCTAAGTTTATTGCTATGTTAATTGCTAAGTCACTTGCTAAGTCACTTGCTAAGTTTATAGCTAAGTTAATTGCTAAATAAATTGCTAAGTCAATTGCTAAGTTAATTGCTAAGTTAATTGCTAAGTCACTTGTTAAGTTAATTGCTAAGTCACTTGCTTTGTCAATTGCTAAGTTTATTGCTAAGTTAATAGCTAAGTTAATTGCTAAGTCACTTGCTAAGTTACTTGCTAAGTAAATTGCTTAGTAAATTGCTAAGTCACTTGCTCAGTCACTTGCTAAGTTTATTGCTATGTTAATTGCTAAGTCACTTGCTAAGTCACTTGCTACGTTTATAGCTAAGTTAATTGCTAAATAAATTGCTAAGTCAATAGCTAAGTCACTTGCTAAGTTAATTGCTAAGTCACTTGCTAAGTCACTTGCTAAGTTAATTTCTTAGTCAATTGCTTAGTTAATTGCTAAGTTTATTGCTTAGTTACTTGCTAAGTTAATTGCTAAGTTAATTGCAAAGTTAATTGCTTAGTCAATTGCTAAGTCAATTGCTAAGTTAATTGCTAGGTCAATTGCTAAGATAATTGCTAAGTCACTTGCTAAGTTAATAGCTAAGTAAATTGCTTAGTAAATTGCTAAGTCACTTGCTCAGTAACTTGCTAAGTTTATAGCTAAGTTAATTGCTAAATAAATTGCTAAGTTAATTGCTAAGTCACTTGCTAAGTCACTTGCTAAGTTAATTGCTTAGTCAATTGCTTAGTAAATTGCTTAGTCAATTGCTAAGTTAATTGCTAAGTTAAATGCTAGGTCAATTGCTAAGTTAATTGCTAAGTAAATAGCTAAGTTAATTGCTAAGTTAATTACTAAGTCACTTGCTAAGATAATTGCTAAGTTAATTGCTAAGTCACTTGCTAAGTCACTTGCTAAGTTAATTGCTAAGTCACTTGCTAAGTCACTTGCTAAGTTAATTGCTAAGTCAATTGCTAAGTTACTTGCTAAGTAAATTGCTTAGTAAATTGCTAAGTTAATTGCTAAGTTAATTGCTAAGTTAATTACTAAGTCACTTGCTAAGTTAGTTGCTAAGTTAATTGCTAAGTTAATTGCTAAGTCAATTGCTAAGTTAATTGCTAAGTTAATTGCTAAGTCCCTTGCTAAGTCCCTTGCTAATCACTTGCTAAGTAACTTGCTAAGTTAATTGCTTAGTTTATTGCTAAGTTAATTGCTTAGTTACTTGCTAAGTTAATTGCTAAGTAAATTGCTAAGTTAATTGCTAAGTCAATTGCTAAGTTAATTGCTAAGTTAATTGCTTAGTAACTTGCTAAGTTAATTACTAAGTCACTTGCTAAGTTAATTGCTAAGTCACTTGCTAAGTCACTTGCTAAGTTTATAGCTAAGTTAATTGCTAAATCAATTGCTAAGTCAATTGCGATGTCAATTGCTAAGTCACTTGCTAAGTTAATTGCTAAGTCACTTGCTAAGTAACTTGCTAAGTCACTTGCTAAGTCACTCGCTAAGTTAATTGCTTAGTCAATTGCTTAGTTAATTGCTAAGTTAATTGCTAAGTAAATTTCTAAGTCACTTGCTAAGTTAATTGCTAAGTCACTTGCTAAGTTAATAGCTAAGTTAATTGCTAAGTCAATTTCTAAGGTGATTGCTAAGTTAATTTCTAAGTCAATTGCTGAGTTAATTGCTAAGTAAATTGCTAAGTTAATTGCTAAGTTTATTACTAAGTCACTTGCTAAGATAATTGCTAAGTTAATTGCTAAGTCAATTGCTTAGTTACTTGCTAAGTTAATTGCTAAGTCACTTGCTAAGTTACTTGCTAAGTTAATTGCTAAGTCACTTGCTAAGTCAATTGCTAAGTTACTTGCTAGGTTACTTGCTAAGTTAATTGCTTAGTTTATTACTAAGTCACTTGATAAGTTAATTGCTAAGTTAATTGCTAAGTAACTTGCTAAGTTAATTGCTAAGTCACTTGCTAAGTTACTTGCTAAGTAAAGTGTTTAGTAAATTGCTAAGTCACTTGCTCAGTCACTTGCTAAGTCACTTGCTAAGTCACTTGCTAAGTTTATAGCTAAGTTAATTGCTAAATCAATTGCTAAGTCACTTGCTAAGTTAATTGCTAAGTTAATTGCTAAGTCACTTGTTAAGTTAATTGCTAAGTCACTTGCTAAGTCACTTGCTTAGTCAATTGCTTAGTCAATTGCTTAGTCAATTGCTAAGTTAATTGCTAAGTAATATGCTAAGTCACTTGCTAAGTTAATAGCTAAGTTAATTGCTAACAAAACAAAATCGAGTTATTTCCCTTGGATTAAAAGAAGTTGTCTGCTGAACAGTGAAAAGTAAATCTGTTACTTCGTACTTCCTTCATTTTTCTCAGTTGGAATTGAACTGAAACGTATAAACATTAAGACGTAACAGTAGCGTTTTAAGTTCACTAGTCTCTCCACATTTGAATGGTCGAGAACAAAATGGCCGACCAACAACACAAAAAACATAAGGCAGACAGACAATGCGAGATTCCTTATCAATTTTCCTATTGTCACCCAGACTTAGCGTTCAAGTTAGGATTAAGGAAGAGCATGTGCTTCTTTTTTACTTTTAACACTGATATCTTGACGTGAATGCTAACATAGAGCAATTTACTAATTAGAAATGTTTGGACAATAGGGGCATTTAAGAGGTAAGATGCAATAATTTGGCGTCTTCGAAGAAAGATTTTGGCATTAGAAACGTCTCTGCCATGCTAAGACATTGATTTCAGATCTTTCACAACAGTTCTCTCCCTTCCCAAACATTATCAGATAGCACTCGTCTGCAATTTTGATCAAGCCCTCAGCAACATAATTGAATGGCGGAAAAAGATCATCTGAGAAGAGTTATCCCCCTTGAACCATGGAAAAGACGATTGTCCGCTCATTTGATCCTACTTAATTGGCCACACATTCCCAGTAAATAAAAGTTTCTAATGGGTGACAATAACGAGACTACCGAATCCTTTTTAGATGATCTTTATCAGTTCGCTAACGAAGAACCCACCACCAGTACTAAACGAGAAACATGCGAGCGGTGTTGGTAAGAGGATAGCTTATAAATATTTTTAATACCTACTTATAATTACACCACGTGATGACAACTCTTTTTGTATGTGTAGTCGGCGAGTCGCTTGTTATTTTTCTTGTTTATTTTTTTAAACAAACTTTACCGTAATACTTTTTAATTAATCATAAGAAATCAGACACTTAAATGGTTATGATTGCTATAATAATTGCGTTAATTCCTAATTTAATCTCGTAAATTATTTCAAATAGTCAAATTTGTTTTTATTCTCGTAAAACTTATTTTTACTTAAATCATGCAATAAAAAAATTATTAACATTTTAAACAAAGTTATAGCAAATTTCATTGTACATGTGAAACGACGAAATTAAAACTCGACCGGAAAAATATAACTGCCATCTTTACAAAGTCGATAACGATAACTCAAGTTCATAACCATGTTCTTTAACTACAAAATTGTAGCTAACCTCTTTCTCGACTTATTTGTAAAGATGGCGACTATATGTTTCCTGGTGACTTCTCATTTGGGCGTTTCACGTGTACAATGAAACTTGTTATAACTTAGTGTTTTATTTACTCCTCCCCAGGAGTTAGGCACAAGGCCAGTTTTATCTTACTCCCACAAGTAAGATGTGACCCAAGATCGGGTCGAGAAAGTGGGGTTTGAAAAGCCAGCGCTCGAGAGGTGAGCACTCTGGCCATTTAAAAATTGCCTGGGCAGCCCCGTCGGCATTCCCCGGTAGGGGCGCCTCAGACAGTAAGCAATAAACTTACTCCTCCCCAAAGAGGGGAGGCAAAGCCTGGGAGGGTGGACCTCCTAGAACTGCACAGGACAGGCGTGCAGTATCCATCGGAACAGATACTACACTTTGATCTTAGCCAAAAGGCCAAGGTGTGTGTACTAAAATACGTTTGAGAGTAATGTCAGAACTCATTTCAGTCTAAATAATTTACATGACTAAAATAGGAGTTATCCAATAATTACATCTCCGAATTGAACCTAGGTTGGATTTAATAGAAACTTTTTGTTTGTAGTAATTGGTTTTTATTTTTAGTCTATGATTCCCGAACTACGTTAAATCCGCACAGATGATTCTAAATAATTAAAATTATAACAAAACTTCTTTTTGTAAGTTAAAACTCTTTCTTGACAAAGACGGTGTTGTTAATGTGCACTTAAAACTGCAATAGTTTATTCCACTTTGCGGAGGAGGGAGTCGTCATTACGCCAAGGACATGTTTTATGTGTTGTTGTTTTACCAAAAAAGGGGGGGGCGGTCTTATGTTATAACATGAGTTTTGTACGCTACTTAAATGTCATGGCAATTATTATTTGATGTAATGTTATTTTTATATACGTGAAACAGAAAACGAAAAATGACAATATTTATTTGCATTGTGTTTTTTTTTTACTGATATTTTGACGTGAATGCTAACATAAGGCAATCTACTAATTAGAAATGTTTGGACAATAGGGGCATTAAGTAAATATTACTATGTTGCATTGTATTTATTTAATTATATTGGTTTGTGTAATTGTTTTCTAGTGTTTGTTTGGTTAATTTTTTCAGTCACGCGGACTCTTTAGTCTAAAAAAATAGATAAATAAAATATAGCAATTTACAGAAATAAACGTTTCATCTTTGTGTGATTTACCGAAAAAGTGCAATTGCTTATTCAACCGACGCAAACATACAGGTACACACGTGGCCACTACTATTCAACTCGTTTTTAGCAATTAAATTACACACGTGGTCACCGACCGACACGATGACACCAGCCTAACTAATTTAATTCGTACAACATTCCTCGTTTCAGACTGAACGGTGTTTCGAAAACTACGTCCGCAATGTAGCTACTAATGCTGATATAATCTAGCCTTTCCCTTTCATATTGTTTCACTCTGTTTACCTTCTCTACTCATTATTCTGAATCAAATTCTCACAATCTAATAGAGCTCGCTCTTTTTACGCAAAAGTATCTTTTTTTTTTTAATACTTTTTTTAAGTTATAGTTATTACAGCAGTTTTTTTCGAGGGGGGGGGTAATTGATTTGTAAATGTAGCACTTTCACCATACCCCCCCCCCCCCATGCAAAATTTTACGCAGAAAAAAAGGGGTGCTTATCGAGATGAGGTGACGTATGGAAAACTCAATTCCAAATAAAAACTCTTAGTATACACAAAAAATAGTAAAAATTATTGAGTAGATTTTTAATAAATATTTTGATTATTGCGTCTTAATATGACAGACTGAGTTACGTCCCCCTGATTTCCGTGTTTTTCGCTGTAATCAATAGCGGGGCCATAACACACGTTAAAACTGATTTATAATTAAAATTCTACTCGATAATTTTTGCTAATTTTTGTCTGATACATAAGTATATCCAGAGTATTCTGGTTAATTTATTTGGAAGTGCGATTTTGGTGCTTGTGCTGTTTCACACTGACATGTTAAAAAAAATAGCTAAAGAACGTGGAAATACGGCTTATTTGAAAAGATTTCTTTCAGCAATGTGAAAAGATTTCCCTTAGCAATGTGGTGCGAAGAAAAAACAAAACAAAAAAAAACAGAAAATATTTGAAATATGAAAAAAATATATCCAATATTTTCTTCCCGGATGTACCCTGAAGGGGGTCGAGGCAGTAGTTGGAAGGGGAAAGGTTCCTCCTGCGACCCACCCAACAGGGTCTGATAAAAAAAAAAAAAATGGTTGGAGCAAAGTTGTATCACTGACGCTGTCTCGTTACAGAGTATGCCTATGTCTTGCGAATGGCAACCCGCTCGTAAGAGTGCCTGTCGATCTCGTTAAGGGGGTGACGCGTGAATCTGAATTAACTCCTCAGTGTCGAAGTTCCTTCAGCATTGTAACAGTCTGTCCAATGGCGGCACAGCACCACTGTTCGCTCCGAGATCGCACTGGGGTATTTAATCGCTTCCCACACCAGCAATATGTGACACAAGGTCGGAAAGTATCGGAAGAGTCAAGCCAGCACCCCTAAAGAAGGAACACTCTGCCCTAACAAAAAAGCCTGAGCAGCCCCGTCGGCATTCCCGGTCAGGGCGCCTCAGATATTCACCAACTGGACGGACTCTATATTTTGATAACCTTTTTACACATGATACACTCTTACTTTCCATTACTTTATATTGTTTCTTAAATTTTTTGAATATTCCTCTGCCAACTTATCCATCTATGTAATTCCTCTGATAAGATTTCAATCTTGGAAAAGCCTGGCTTAGTGAAAGAAAAATAAACATGTTTTTATCGAGTACACCTTGTATTGAACAATCAAAGATGAAATAGATTTGTCATCCGCACATCTTTATCTCTCTTCCTTCATTTATCTATATATATCTATATGACACACATACTTTGTCGGGACCATGACGGCGAGCACGTGACAATGATAATATAAAAAAAACGGTAAAAATGCCTGGTCCGGCAATTACCGCACTCCCACGTTGTGATTGATAGATCAGTGGGAAATTATGCGGATTGGGTCAGCAATTTAGTACCACTGCAAAGTGAAGGGTCATTTCAAGCAGATCAAGTAAGATAATAAAAAAATAAAAAGTCTTCAATCTTGATGTTGGGTTTGTTTTGTTTTGTTTTTTTTAGAAGAAGAAGAATCATTTGCTAAAGAGAATAGTAAAAAGAAAATTTGTATAATTTCAAGTCAAGAACTCTGTGTTTTTGGATCGACGCTCTAATTTTTAATGGACGATTTTTAGTTAGTTTGGCGAGATTGTCTAAGTCCGGGGAGGGGGGCGTCTGTCTCAGAGCGACGTGGATTCGGTGAGCGAACTCAGACCGGCAAAGCCCCAACACCAGGTCTAGAGGGGAGGTCTGTCTCTCACCTACGTGGACACTGGTGGCGAGCAAAAGCGAGTCTCTGAAGTCTGTTACACGTCTTATATTGATATCAGTTGTTTGTGACCTCACCCTTCTAACAGAATTCAGTCAGCGAACAAAGAAATGTTTTCCCTTTCTTCATTATTCTTTTTTCTGCCATAACTGGGATTCTCAATCGCCCCATCGCTCACTGGTGAGAAGAGGGAGGGAGGTCTGTCTCACTTATTCGTTCAGATAACCGAGAAAATGTAATTTCACCAATGGCCGTAAGTTCTAACTTACGTCCACCGATACCAACTTGTTGGCAATGTTCGGGGGGGGGGGGGTATCGGTTCAAATCACACCTGCCTCGTGTCCAAGCCACAACTTGGGGAGGAAAGTGACATTCTTTCCAACCAAACTCAGACATCGCGGTGACCAGCCAATATTTGTCTCATGCAGTGGTCGATACCTTGATACAACAGTAACAATCTAAGCTGTCGTCGTAATGTGCTGGCATCCTTATCTACCTTTTTTGGTTTAATGAAACACTTATGTCTGTTAATTCACACAAGTGCGATACTCTGATCGCCGACCTTCGTAGCCCCACTTCTAATTCATACTAGTGTGTATTTTGGCTTTCTATCTTCCGTAAGTCTGCTCAACATAGTCACAATACTCATCCAAGATCCACACTGATCTTTGGATGGAAAAGTCATCAGCAGAATTCAAGGAGCAAGTGTTCAAAAATAATATATGCAGGTGTAATCATGGAAGTCTCACTTGGCGCTATGCAATCTTCCCAGAGGATAGGTATTCGTCATCTCGGCATTAGTGTGATATATTTGCAATCAATGGCAGGTTGGGTGAAACTATTTTGAAAAGCCTTTGTTTTCGTCAGATTAACCTTCGGCATAGAAGAAAATCTCGGGACAATACGCCCGGTTATGGAGCCAGGCTCTTTTTCTTCTTCGTTTTCATAGCTCACAGTGCATACGCTGGTGGTGATTGGTTTCTCAACCGGCAACTCTCTCTTCGACTGACAGGAACTCTCTGGTTGATTTGCCGACTCACTTTTTATATCTTTTCTGCCAATCGGTGTGGGTGTGTGAAGGGTTTCTTTGAGTTAGCAGGCGACGACACTTTGTACTGATTTTCGGTCACGGCAATCGTGGACGTTAAGAGATTACACCAGATGTTTAGCCAATGCTGACTTCTCTTTGTCTAAGGGTTTAGGATTGGGAAGAGGTTATTGCTAACCAGAAATAAGAGTTGAAAGATAACGATATTTGGCACTTCGATGCGAGGTAAATACATACATAAATGTTTTAAGAGAAGACAGCCGACCAGCTGCGTCATCTTATTTCTTCTTGGTTAGGTTCGGGATGGAGCAGGGTGTTGCTAATTGGACACGATTCGCTTCTCTAGAGTGCAAGGGATGGGTTGACAGCGCTGGTCTAACCGGATACAACATTTCTTATTTTATGACTTGCTTTGGTTCAAAGGTCAAATAGAAAAGACACAGGATAGGATAGATTTGACTTACTTTTATTTAATGTTTATGAAATACATTTTATTTCTCTGCTAATTTCGATTCAACCACCCTTCATTTGTAACAATGTATATAATTTTAGAATTTAGAGTGGGCATATAAATTTAACATAAAATGATCACCCATCGATCGTCTAGTGGTTGAAACGTTGTGAGGGTCAAACACTTTAAGCTGAACCCTGATTTATGATGAAGGCTTTTTATCACCTGGAATTTGTGGCGCTGATGGATTAAAGAAATGAAAGCTGACTTGGGGTTTGACGAACAACTCCATCTTCGTTAATTCAAAATTAATAAAACAAACTCGGAGATGATTTTGAAATTAACAGCCTGTTCCGTTATTCGGGTTCGCTTATATTGAAGTTTTTAGCTTTAAGATAGCGGCCATTAAAACAACATTATCTTAACCAAATTAGTTCTAGTTTTAAAAACATTTAATGACCAAACGATACCATATTGATTAGCTTATATTGATATTGTCTGGTCATTAAATTATTTATTGAACCAAATGTTTTTAAAACTAGAACTAATTTGATTAAGATAATGTTGCTTCAATGGCAGCCATCTTTAAGCTAAAAACTTCAATATAACCTTCAGTTCTCAAAAGTCGACAGTGGGTGGACAAAGAGAGACAACCTCAGTTTGTTTTTAATTGCTTATTTTAATGCATGGCCACATCTTATAGTCGTTTTCTGACTTAGAAAATCTTTTTCTAACTTTTTCGATGTTACTCCTTGTGAAACTCACACTTCCCTTACTTCCTATTTTATTTGCTTATTGGATCCAAAGCTCCCTTGCTTGTAGAGTAGTCATATGCAAGGGCTCTGTGTTTTTGCTTTTTTTTTTGGGGGGGGGGGGGGTAATTATGTCCACTCGAGGATAAGGGTCAATAAGAATAACACATTGAGAGGATTGGAGACAATGGGTGAAATAGTCAGAATTTTATTATTTAGGCTGATAGCTCGACAAGAATTTAACATTGGACTTGAAAATTACAATGTCATAGTCAGCTGGGAAGCAGTCCATGCTATTGTTTTCCACTGATGGAAGTTCCTGGAAAGAAACTTCATTCATGGAAGTTCTATTTAGTTTTAGGTACACAGAGGAAGAAAGACAATGTCCAAAAAGAGTCTCCAATCTGATAGGTCCCTCACTATGCACCAAGCTCCAGCCCCTATCCCCATGTTGCATCCTTGTGCTTGTTTCACAAGTACTTCAATGGAATATGCTCCAATTAACTTGCTGCTCTGGTGCCCTCTCGACATAAATATACTTGACCCATCAGCTAAATCCCATCCATTCACTGTGGAGGTCCTCAGATGCCGGAGAGCCTTCTACTCTAATAGCTTCTTTCTTCGTGCTGCCGGATTTGGAATTCTCTCCTCGTTTCTCTGACTGTACCGATATGCAGAAATTTAAAACTAATGTGAACAAACATCTCACTGCACAGCTCTCAATTTAGGATAACCCCTTTAACTTTCTCCCTAATTCTTAATAGCCCTTTATGTCTACAGTGGTAACTTGCCTTGTTTGGGGTGAACTAAGTTTTAAAAAAAAAGAAACACCTACCATGAAAATAACGATAGTAAAGAAAGACTAGCAACGTCTCTTCTGTGAGAGACGGTGGCTGTAAGGAAGAGAAAAGATCATACCCCACTAGATTGTTTGGTCATTAAATAATTACGGTAGAGGATTGTGTCAGAAAATACTTTCTGGAGCGTTAGAATGATCCAACCCTTTTTGTTCAGCGACTTTAGCAGTGGATTTGATGTAAGTTTTTCAGTTCAGTTTTGGAGTGAAGGTCAGTCCTAGAAGCTTATCAAAGGTTCCTTAAGGAGAGAGTCATTCATTTCAACTGGGGAAAAGTGAGTGTTGGTGCTGGAAGAAGAGAAGCTTAGTTTTAGAGGTATTAAAACTAACAACTGCAACACTATCGTAACCTGGGGGTGTATCCCTTGGTCGAATCTTGGTTTCATACATCAAATGTGATACGTCATGCTACTCCATGATAATCCGGAGAGTCAGTCAATGTCAAATTCTGTGTGACTCGGCACTAAACATAGTCCAAATTCGATCAAGTGTCGCATGAGTACAGGCCAGTTGCTTTCGCCCACATTGTAAATTTAAACTGTGGAATTGATGTCATTGGTCTAGAACTTTTGGTAAGTGTCTTATCAGCAGTCCTTCTCTGCTTTTGTCATAGAAAGTGCTGTCTGGTTTATGGAAAAGGGATGAGTCTGCTAGCTGAAAGAAAATTATTGGATACAGAATGGATGAGACATTTTTGTCTTAGAAAAATATCATTTATTTTTATTTCAACTAACTTGGAGCTTCATTATCTTCAGCTTCTACAAAGCCCATAGTTCTAAACATGTGTCGGTTTGGCTTGAGTTAGCCCGCAAAACTTATTTTCTATAGTTTTTGTTGGATAACTACAGACTATTTTTCACTATAGTCTTCGGATTTAGATACCCTTAACATAGTATGGGTCTTCCCACCGCCAACTTACCATGTTTAAAATAGCCTGTTCTTTGATATGAACACCTCGGAGTCGCTCAGTCTTTCATGCTCACCTGCCGATGACAATGCCTCCGATAAGGTTGTCAGGTTCGATCTGGCCATATCCTCCTTAATAAAGGAGTTAATCAATGCATCTATGAAGGATTCAGCTAGTTTCATCTGCTGAACCTTCTCTCAACTAGCTCATCCCTATGTTCATTTGGTCAGCTATTTCTGCAAGTACTTCTCGATCTTGCTTCATTTAAAGCTCAGGCAGCATCAATGGAATTTGTGAACTCACGTATGGTGATATGGTGCCGATAATTGATCGAATAACTCTTTACTGGTGATATTTGGATGGTCGTCGAGTTATTCTCCGATTCATTTTTATGCCATACCATCGGAAAAATCATTTACCTGCTTCACATCTGTTAGTTTGTAGATCTGTTCTTTGATCTACCCGAGACTACTCTATTTAAGGGAGTTGGGTTGGTGTTGGCCATTTTGTTTAGTTTGTTTTGTTTTTTTTTACGTAGCAAATTGTCTAAACAACAATTTATCCAACGATAATTTATAAAAAATTATATAAACTAGCAAATTCCGTAAAGAATGAAGAGAAGAGGAGGAAAGCTGTGGCGTTTCTTGGGTTGACAGTGTCTTCCTTTATTTTCTTCTGTTGTTGATGTGGTGTGGGATCTGTCAGGGTCGCTGCTTTCTTTGTTGCAGATAATTGTGATGTGGCCGTTCCATGGATGATACCCAGGGTCGATCTGCGTCTTAGGCCATAATAGTGTTACATAATGACCGTGAGGCAAAAGGAAAATGAAGGTGGAAGTGAACAGATGAGAGAAAAATTTGTGCAAAGGATTTAATAATCAATTGAGATTTAATAATCAATTGAGATTTAATAATCAATTGAGATTTAATAATCAATTGCCGAGAGAAAGAATTGCAACTGATATTGATGCTCAGATTTACGATTTGTCTTTAAGTTGGGGAGACGTGTTTGGGCTGCAGTTGGATGAGCCTTTTCTGGTTTTGGTCCAGTTTTATGAACAAAAGTTCCTCTCGGGTTTTAGAGAGTCATTGACATTTTTTTCTGCCATAAGATATTTCTGTCTGTTATATTTGTTCATTTTTTTTTTTGGACATATGGGGAAAAGAGTTGTCTGATGAGGTCAGAAGATTAAATGTGATCCCCCCGATCACATTTAATCTTCTGACCTCATCAGACAACTCTTTTCCCCATATGTCCTTGAATGCTTCTAAGGACATTAAAATGCAAAGTATCGACAAATATTCATAGTTTAACGCAAATACCCAATCATCAATATACAACATACTTATCGCCGTTGCAATGTATATTATCCTAATAACTTGTACATCGAATGTGTGAGCAAAAATTTTCTTTCCGAAGTATGCAGTGACAAATAGTGACAATAAATCTGTTCAATTTGTATGTTTTTCAATTTTAATAAATGCTAAAGTCCCTCTTTTCTTACTATCATAACAGATACCACATGAAGTTGTTTAGTGTTTTTTGTTTGTTTTTTCATTTAATCGCTTGCTTATGTTTTTTGTTGTTGTTTTCGTTTTCTATAGTCGGCCCCTAACTGTCTGCTGGTGCCCCTATTTGCCACGAGAGCCCATTCAACTGTCAACTACTGTCTACGTTTTGCAGCATCCATTCGAAGTAAGTTTTACTTTCGTAAATTCTAAAGGTTCCTCCCTTCTTCTATGTCAATTAGCATGTCTTTTTAGATGGTTAGGGTTGGACGTTGGCTGATTTTACGTTGGTGATGATGTGCCATTGTTTGAGATCTGTTTTGACTAAGTCACTTTTCGACCTGCCTTTTACTCAATTACTCTCAACTGAGATTCTGTCAACATGTTCATACTATCATAGGCAGTTGCAACACAAAGTTGACTCCAGTCGAGGCACTTTCAGCCGTAACAGCACGGAGCCACAATTAACTCTGTCGTTCAGATACACCTCGTAAGTCCACCGAATCCTAGCTCTGTCATTTGGCTGCATTCTCAGAAAGACCAAATTAATTAGAGCCCAACATTCACTCCCCACAAATACTCGGTTTCTTCGTTCTAAATAATGTTTCCTTTTAATTTAGTGGATTTTCAGTAATTATTCAAATGTGAAATCTTTCTTGATTTAAAAAAAGAAAAAAAAATGTTTTAATTAAAAAAAAAAATGATATTTATAATTAACTATCTGTATTTACCCGGTGTTGTCAGGTGGAAGGAAGACTTAGAGAAAAAATAATTTTGATTTTAATAAATATCCGATTAGCGGTAAATAAAAATTTAAAAACTAGTTCAATGTGTATTTATCAAAGTCATGCAAGAAACAAGAGATGACCGGTGTACATTGTTCAGGTCTATAATAATAGATTTGATGCTCGATTTGAAAATAAAATAAATGCGTTTTTGTTCAAGGGACGTAACTGAACTTAATTACTTCCCTTGAACTATGAATATTTGTTGATTTTGATTCTAAAGAAAATCTAAATGAATAAATGCGAAAGTTCGACTCGTTTCTTGCACTTACGGTTAAGTCAAAACGCCCTATTTTTAGTTATTTTAATAGACGCACCATCTTTTTTATATACTGTTTATGTTTCTGAGCTATCAATCGTAAACTAATTCGCATAGTGGTTTTGAAAAAGTAGATTACATTTGAAAGATAATTAAATCTGTTTCGTGTTTACAACAAAGTTATGAATTAGCAAAACTACCCGGCGTTGCCCGGAGAAAGTAATAATTCATTTTTATCAATAACAATTGAATTTCTTCTGTTGTCACAAAAAAATCCTAACTTACCTGCCAAAAAGTTAAATCTTACTTAAAGAACACATATGTGAGTATTGATTTACTCCTCTCCAGGAGTTAGGCACAAGGCCAGTTTTTATCTTACTCCCAGAAGTAAGATGTGACCCAAGGTCGGGTCAGGAAAGTGGGGTTTAAAAATTGCCTGGGCAGTCCCATTGGCATTCCCCGGTAGGGGCGCCTCAGGCAGTAAGCAATAAACTTACTCCTCCCCAAAGAGGGGAGGCAAAGCCTGGGAGGGTGGACCTCTTAGAACTACACAGGACAGACCCATAGACCGGCGTAAATCAAGCCCCGAAGGCCAAGACAATACCAGTCTATGGAGTGCAGTATCCATCGGAACAGATACTACACTTTGATCTTAGCCAAAAGGCCAAAGCCAGTATTTGAACACATACGTGAGTAGAGTTTTATAAAAAAGAAATTAAAAACGTAAGATAAGTTTTATTTTTGCTAAATAAACTAATCTTCTCTCGTAGATTCCTATTTCAGTCACAAAAATATGAAGAACAGAGGAATATTTTTTGTGTGTCTATTAAAAATGAAAGAAATTATTTCCTTTAATTTTTACTAGCAGTACTACCCGGCGTTGCCCGGGGCCATATAAAACAAAATTACGTAGTGCACGTAAATCTTTATAACAAAACTTTTATCTCTCTTTCTCTAGTCGTCTCTTTATCTTTCTTTCTTTCTTTCCCTCTCCTATTTTTCCAACCCTCTCTTTTTCCTTTGCCTAGCTCATTCCTTTCGCTTATTTACTACTCTGACTCCTTCCCACACCACCTAACTCTGACTCTCCCCATACCATCCGACATGAACTCCTTCCCATACCATCCAGCGTGAACTCCTTCCAGTACCATCCAGCGTGAACTCCTTCCCATACATACTAACTCCGACTCCTTCCCATACATACTAACTCCGACTCCTTCCCATACATACTAACTCCGACTCCTTCCCATACATACTAACTCCGACTCCTTCCCATACATACTAACTCCGACTCCTTCCCATACATACTAACTCCGACTCCTTCCCATACATACTAACTCCGACTCCTTCCCATACATACTAACTCCGACTCCTTCCCATACATACTAACTCCGACTCCTTCCCATACCCGACTGTTGCATAGCTTTAATTTCTCGTACCTTCTCTTTTTCATCGTGGAGGGGCGCCGTCTCTGTGTCGTCTAGTGATTGAGTTCCCTCTTTGTTTCTGTACTGCCGTGAACATCGCCGTCCACTGTGTCTGCAACAAAAACCTTCATACCACGATTTAGGAGGCAAACAATCTTTTAAATTTTGATTCTGTTTTATTCAAGTCTACCGTCGATCTTGGAGATGTTTCACCAACGTTAAGGGAGAGACCAAATTACTACTCTATCGTAGTTAATTCCTAGCTTAAGTCCTTAGCCATTCGAGGAGGGGGGGGGGGGGGAAGAAGAAATCTCATGCCTGTATTCTCTTAGGGAATTTAATTCCCCTAATCATTTGAAGACTACATAGAGAAATCGTCCGTTCGGCTTGCTTCCAAAACACAGACTCGCAAAACTCTGTTTCCCACACAAAAGCCAGTGACGTCACAGAACCCTTATGCGCAGATGCACATTGACCCTTGAACTGGGGTCTCGTCAATGTGGTGGCCCTGTCAACACCTGTGAACTCCGACTGTGAGAACAGCTTTATCTTGCACTCGGTTGTACGGGTTCACCCGCACTAAATCGCGCAAGCCAAACCAAATGATCGCTCACACATACGTCCGGCCTCACAGTAACAATACTAACTCCGACCCCTTCCCATGCCGTCCAACTCCGACCCCTTCCCATGCCGTCCAACTCCGACCCCTTCCCATGCCGTCCAACTCCGACCCCTTCCCATGCCGTCCAACTCCGACCCCTTCCCATGCCGTCCAACTCCGACCTCTTCACATGCCGTCCGACTCCACCTCAGTTCCATACAGTCCGACTTTGACTAAAACTCCTCCTCATATCATCTAACTCCTACCCGAACTGCAGACTCTGACTCCTTCCCCAACCTCAGACTCTGACTCCTTCCTGAATTAAAACTTTAAAGAAGAATATCTCCTTGAAAATAATTTATGTCTGTATTAGTAATGATTACCAGCAATCGAAATTTAAACTTCCTGAACCCCGGTCTCTGACTTCATTCCGAACCTCCAACTTTGACTGTTTCCCAAACCTTTGTTTATGTTTTTTATTATATAACTTTTTAAACGAAATTGTTTTGATTAAAACAATTAAAACATTGTATTATCTGATTCTGTTACATTTAACATCCACATCATTTACTAATCAGTTAAGTGATCCAAGTGTTATTATTTTTTCCCCTCACTGCCAGGACAATCAATGTCTGCGTACAGGGCCTATGTTATACCACAGCTTACCACCCGGAAAATGTCACATCATCCGAGGGAAAAGATTTTCTTCAGAAAAGTAAGTTCCATGTTTCCTTTTCCATCCCTGTTACTACTATTGCATTGACTGTAACCGTATCATCTTCCTTACCTCGCTTTTCTATAAGCAAAAAACTTTTTTTAGTGTATGAAACTTTAGTCTCTAGAGCTCTTTCATCTAACATCTTTCAGGAGGCCTATACATAGACAAGCAAATGAAACTCTGTTACAACTAAGAAATAAAAAGGTAGTCACTCGGTACTATCTAATCCTGCCTGACACCAAAATGTAAATAAAATTAAACCAATTCGGTCTACAAATGGAAGAAACCATCTAAAAATCTAATATATTGCTCAACAGAATACACAAAACCAACCAACCTTAACATCATCAAAAAGCTAAACATAATAATGAATTTAAACAAATTAACAAAATCAAAAACTCATCCTATAAACTACATTGAAAAAATTCTCAAAGATAAGAGAAAAATATCAAAACCACCTAAGCATTTTTATCAATAATTTTTAAAAAAATGAAGAAATTCATTTTTCATTCACTTTTCTTTTTTCAATCAAATTTTTGTTGATTTTTTTAAAATTCATTTTTCATTCAGTTTTTTTTTTTACATTCATTTTTTTTCATTTATTTTTTATTCATTATAATACAGTTACTCTTAGTAAGTGGTATATGTTGAATCAAATAATGCGCAATACTCTAGTAGTTCAGGTGGTTGTGATGATTTAATGTTAGATTTAGTAAGAGATATATACTGAATAGGAAAGTGTTCAATGCGCTAAATAGAGCAGGCGTGTGTAAAAATAATTTATTACACTTGGTCAGTTGTATATGATAGAGAAGATATTCACCGTTGCCCGGGAATGCACTAAAACAAATATAGGTTTTATTATATTGGGGGTAAGCAATTCGACGCTGCCAGGGATACACTAAAATGAATATAGATTTCATTATGTTTTTAAGAGGGGGAGAGCAGAAACTCGGTGTTGCCCGGGAGCAATAACTTTACAAAACTGACAGCTCCAATAAATGTCTTACATTATTATTATTATTTTTTTTTTTTTTTTTTCAATACATTAAAACAAGAGAGGAATGAGCTGGGTGGAAGATAAAGAGGTGTTTGGGGAGGGGGTAGAGAGAGAGATGTAGAGAAATAAAAGTTTTAAATAGAAATGTGTTACACCTTTTAATTTCTTATTTTTTATGGCTCCGGACAATGTCTGGTAACCCTGCTAGAAAGAAAAGTTGTCTGTGTGTATGTCAGTTAAAAGTAAAAAAAACAACAAAACAAACACTCACAAAGTGGGTAATTTTTTTAACGGTGATGCCTCAGATGAATAATATCTTTAAAAAAAAATGTTTAATTATTAATTTTTTGAGGGTCAACTGAGCCAGGTTTCGTCGGGGGTGTCGGTTTTTCAGGCATTTTCTATGTACTAATTTGGAAAGAAAATACCGACTCATTTCAACATTATTAGACGCTAACTCCAGATTTTATTTATTGTTTCTTTACATTCTCTTTGGACTATTGTCATTATCAGCATTATTTCTCTTCAAAGGGAGGAGGGGATGGCAAGAAACTCAGAAAGGGTGGTTTTAGTAATGTTCTAGAGGTCTCCTAAGTTTGTTTTTTTTTTTCACTCTGTGGTCAGAGAAGAAAGATGGAGGGGGAAAGAGAGACTGACAGAGAAAGATAAAATGTTTTATAGAAATTTTTAAACTCTTCTATTTTGTTTTTAGTAACTTTGCTAGTTTAAAATAAGACAAATATTTCAACAGAAGAAACCTAAGAAATCTTTTGAAAAGGTAAATACCAATGAAATATGTAAATTCCTCACAGAAATAAAAATCTACAACAAATATAATGATTGCCATCAAAATAAATAAGCACACAACTATAAAATAAAATATCCAAAAAGAAATATATCTATAAAATGAATATGCGAATAAGAAACACTTAAATATTCAACCAACAAAACCAGATTCTTCTACAAATTATTTTGCTAAAAAAAAAAAATTATAATTTTTCATCAAATCTTTTTCTCGAACAGCATAGCTATATACAGATTCGGCATAAAATGACCCGTCAGAGGTTGATATACCGTAAAATCCAGCAATCTTTCAGGAGACAATCATTCCGTGTATAAAATAATCTATTTATGAGATAAAGAACAATGTAAGGGAGGGAACTCCTTCAAATCTGCAAAGAACTTTACTTTCTTCTGGTGACTTAAAACCAAACAGAACTGCCATGAACAGAGCTTCTGTTCAAGAACTTTCCATCTGTGGAACACAATACCATAAACTGCTTCCCTGCTGACTACAACATAGTCATGTTCAAATCCAATGTCATTAATCCTTTCCTTTAAAAAGAACTTGCCTGATTTATCTCCGAATCAATTAAAATATTCAAAAATCCAGTCACTTATTATTGGGTATATTTACTGCCCAGGATAAGGATTGAACTTACCACCTTTAGTCAGACTTTTTATTGCTGTTAGAGTTGTCTGTTTCACCATCTAGTTGGAATGGGTTCTGAGAAAGAGCGCAATATATATATATATATATATATATATATATATATATATGTATATATATATATATATAATGGAATACATGCAGTTGGCTGATAAATCTTTGACAGTCCATCTTTTTTATGTATGCTTACTTGCCATAAGTATTTTAATACTTCTATATGTACTAGAAATAAATGTGACCCGTCGGGTCACCCATTGAGCTTGAGTTAGATTGTTTGAATCAGGAAAAAGTTAGTTTGCAAAGCCAGTTGAATATATTTGATAAAATTCAGAATTATTTTCTTTCTGTTCACGATATCTCCCTCTTTCTCTATCTTTTTATCTCGCTTTTTTTCTCCAGTTATGAGTTAAATAATATCAATACTTGTAATATTTCCTTTTGTTGATAATGGACTATTTCATGATAATGGACTATTTCATAATAATGGCCTATTTCATGATAATGGACTATTTCATGATAATGGACTATTTCATAATAATAGTCTATTTCATAATAATGGCCTATTTCATGATAATGGCCTATTTCATGATAATGGCCTATTTCATCAGCGGGTGACAAAAGCGAGAATTATAGACAACATATAGAATAAGAGGGAGGGAGCTCAAACAACATACAGTGAGGATAGGGTGAAAGTAATAGATAGAAAGCAAGTTAGTTGCAAATTACAGCTAATATGGAAGTTTTCACACACATAACTCAATCCCAAAACTGGCAAATATTTTAGCATGCATATATATTTTAATTATATATAGGAAAAAAGCTTTAGAAGAAAACAAACATTGATTAACTCATCCTCTACTCTATAATAAAAACCAATGTGCATTTATTTATATATATTCGTCCAGTCACAAAAGTTAGCGAGTAAAAAAAAAAGATAAAAAAATGCCGGACAAAACCATTTTAAGTGTTTAGGAGGAAGCAGATAGCAAGTCCAACAAAATCCTGCCTCTCATCACCATTTGAAATGAATTCGGAAAGAAATCCTTCATTCAATTTTAATATTGAGACGATTTCTTTCCCCCCCCCCTTATTTCTATATTGATTGATACGTTTTTTATTTTTATTTTTTTTTGGGGGGGGGGGGGTCTTGTTTAATACTTTCCAGTTTGAGAAATTAAAAAAAACATTTTTTAATTCATGTTATTTTATATGAATATTGACGAGGCATATTTTTTCTTTTATACGTCATTTTTGACAGAGGGTATATGTACACTCATATTTATATATATGCATTGGGCATGTTATCATATTGAGCGACTATGGAATAGCAAAATCGTCATGTACAGCCAACTTGTGAAAGGTATGCACGAAGACTGCTGCTCAGTCAACTTAAATAACCATTTTGAGGCTGTTGTTTAGTTGGACTGATATGAACAATAAATTGTGATAACGGCCAGTCGAAGCTGTGTTTGCAATGGACAAGAGACGGTGGTTATCGCAAACGGTTGTGGACATTTGGTTATGATTCTTTTGCTGACTGATCAATGACATTTTGAGTTCGATATAAGCAGGCCTATTTTGCCTATTTAGTTAATTCAGCAGTAACATGCCTGCCACTTAGTATTTGTTTTTGTTACTAATTAGTCACCAATTATCAAGGCCAAAAATTACTCGAGGATAAGGGTTAATAAGATGGATAGATTGACAGATGAATGCTATGAGAGGATTAAAAATCTTTGTCAGAAACATTGCTCATGGAAGAATATGAGTACTAAAAGGTGAAGCAAGAGTTACCTAAAGTAAAACCAAGTTCTATAGAATGAGCTGCTGGACACTTATACGTCTAAATTGACTGAAAAGTTAAGTATAATTGATTTTAAAGACATTTTTTTGCCTTAGTCAAAATCTTAATGAGTAGGACATGAAGATAATTGAACATTAATTTTTTTTTAAATAAAACAAAAATGTTTCACTATTGTACCTATAGCTTGTTGGATCCATTTAAGACAAGTGAATTTTATCTTTGATTTCTGAAGATAAATTCATGTTTGTTGCTTTGTTTTCAGGTATCCTGATTTGGCGAGTGTAATGAAAGCCTCCAATACAATCTTGTTGTATCCCGGAGTGGATGCAATTGACATTTGTGACTTACCACATCTTTCAGGTGGTCCTGACACTGGCTACAATCTGGTCCTTTTGGATGGCACCTGGGCTCAGGCAAGGGGACTCTATCATCAAAATGCAATGGTCAAATGGCCTCAGAAGGTAACTACACACTCATCTCGTCTCCCCCCCCCTTTTTTTGGTTTTATCTTCTTTGAAAAAGTGCAAGAGTTAAACACTAGATGAAACATTCGCCATATTATTACAGCTTCTACCTATGTACTGTTATTAATCTCCCAAACTGGATAATTTTGTGTCTCTCACCCTCTTCTTTTTGTCTGTCTGTACGTCTCTCACCCTCTCTTTTTGCGCGCCTCTCACCCTCTCTTTTTGCGCGCCTCTCGCCCTTTCTTTTTGCGCGCCTCTCGCCCTCTCTTTTTGCGCGCCTCTCACCCTCTCTTTTTGCGCGCCTCTCGCCCTCTCTTTTTGCGCGCCTCTCACCCTCTCTTTTTGCGCGCCTCTCGCCCTCTCTTTTTGCGCGCCTCTTGCCCTCTCTTTTTGCGCGCCTTTCGCCCTCTTTTTTTGCGCGCCTCTCGCCCTCTCTTTTTGCCTGTCTGCGTTTCATTCTGGGTATGACCTTAAAGTTCATCCAATGTTGACGTCTTAATTTGGGAGCTTTGGGTAGTGTGGAGTTTCTGCTTAGTTACCATTACTTCCAGGTCCACTCTGACCGGGAGTGATGATACCTGTCAGTGTTAATCTCGGACACAACAAAAATCTGCCTTGGGCACCGATGGGCAAGATGATCCCATCTACCCCACTCAATAACCATGAAACCCATCTTTCCTGGCCCTTTCTAACTTTTCTTTTTTGCCTACTCCGAAGCTCTCCTCTCCCTCCCTGTCAGCTAGGGTTAATAATTTGCTGATTAATAAGGTACCTCAATGCAAAATAAACCTTAATACAAACCTCTAAGCTGTATATGTGTCAGCTGGTTTACATTTGATCATGTGGTGGCATGTATATAGAGCATATGCTCTATATACATGCCACCACATGATCAAATGTATATAGAGCATATGCTCTATATACATGCCACCACATGATCAAATGTATATAGAGCATATGCTCTATATACATGCCACCACATGATCAAATGTATATAGAGCATATGCTCTATATACATGCCACCACATGATCAAATGTATATAGAGCATATGCTCTATATACATGCCACCACATGATCAAATGTATATAGAGCATATGCTCTATATACATGCCACCACATGATCAAATGTATATAGAGCATATGCTCTATATACATGCCACCACATGATCAAATGTATATAGAGCATATGCTCTATATACATGCCACCACATGATCAAATGTATATAGAGCATATGCTCTATATACATGCCACCACATGATCAAATGTATATAGAGCATATGCTCTATATACATGCCACCACATGATCAAATGTATATAGAGCATATGCTCTATATACATGCCACCACATGATCAAATGTATATAGAGCATATGCTCTATATACATGCCACCACATGATCAAATGTATATAGAGCATATGCTCTATATACATGCCACCACATGATCAAATGTATATAGAGCATATGCTCTATATACATGCCACCACATGATCAAATGTATATAGAGCATATGCTCTATATACATGCCACCACATGATCAAATGTATATAGAGCATATGCTCTATATACATGCCACCACATGATCAAATGTATATAGAGCATATGCTCTATATACATGCCACCACATGATCAAATGTATATAGAGCATATGCTCTATATACATGCCACCACATGATCAAATGTATATAGAGCATATGCTCTATATACATGCCACCACATGATCAAATGTATATAGAGCATATGCTCTATATACATGCCACCACATGATCAAATGTATATAGAGCATATGCTCTATATACATGCCACCACATGATCAAATGTATATAGAGCATATGCTCTATATACATGCCACCACATGATCAAATTATTGACACTGACCGAGATCATTTATTACAACAGCTTTCTAAACCGTTTATTTTAGTAGGTAACTAAATTAATAGTCATATAGTGATGTAGTTATGCAACTCCCAAAGAGAGATTCCTTGAAGCCGTTAATAGAAATAATTTATATATATTTATTATGTATAGAATAAAAATTCCCTGCATACTTTCAACCAGAAAATAGTTCACATTCTTCAGTAGACTTTACTATGTGTGATCCAACTATCTATTTAATCTATAGTTGGGAAGTTCATGACGACACGTGTTGAAGTGATAATATTTTTATTTAGAAAATTTAGATGATAAAGTTTCTAGATAGAATTTAAAAAGGGCAAATTAGGAAAAGTTCAAAATGATGTGTTCCTTGGAGCTTACCTTATATTCAAACATTCAGAATGAAAATGTTACTTGTCAAAACCATTTCTATTGCAAAATAAATGTATACTTAAATCCTCTAAATGTAATAAACCATTGTTTAAAAATGATTGTAAAAAATATCCGGATATGTCAGATTGCTTTTCGTAAATTTTCAACCACCAGCAGAAAATCTGAACTATTTAAAAATATGGAGAGCAAAACATAACGAGTAAAAAAGGATTCCAAACGCTTCTCATGGAAACTTTGTATGTAAAATTAATTCCAATTCAAAAGCAAAGACCATCTAGAATATGATTAGAAAAAATTCTGGTAAAAATTGTATAAGTAGAGTATAGTGATCTGCTCTTATGTCGAGCAGATAACTATATATAGAACATGGCGGCAGTCATTTGAAATCTTAGGATACACACGTGCAAACGTTCCCCAAGATGATAGATGTTATCCATGGCGCTACGAACAAGATAAACTTTGAAAGTTACCAATTTGAAAGCGTATACCACCAGGCATAATGGAGCAACAATATTTGAAGCTGATCAAACAATAATTAATCTACTTTAATATTCGTGGAGTTGCAAAATGAAAACATTGAGCTGAGAAAAGTGGGCAGCCAGAATGTTAAATGGCCAGAGCAACCGTCACTAGGTTTTGATACAACAGATGGTGAATGGCCGTTGTTTCTGGATACATGGGCTCGATATAAAGACATGCGGACTGAGAAATCGAGCTGTAATCCGAGACATACTCGGATGCCCAGATTGCTGGTGACAGGGGACCACCAACCACTGACAAAACTATTTTATGATCAGGCTCTAGAAAACATTAAAAACCTTTGTCTCTTAAACTTCAAAGAACGAAGTCTGATGTACAAATTCTAGATTAGACATCGTCCCGGAAAACACAATGTAGCACCTAATTGTGCTTCCCGATAGCCAGTAGGCATGTCAAAGAACTCGTCCCAAATGATAGACACCGGGGTCAAAGCGCCCTTCACGTCAATGTACGACAGTGACCCTAAGCTGAAAACGATAACATAGGAACAGATCGTGGCTGCCGCAGCCACAGATGAAGAATGCCGAACCTTAGAAGACATGGTGCAAAAAGGATTCCTTGAGTCATGCAACAATCTCCCATCCATAGCTCGAGTTTTCTGACCCATGCGCGAGGGATTATACTGCGTGGAAGGAGCGATAATCAAAGGCGGCAAAATTTTGATAACTCAATAACTTCGAGCAGAGGAATGAAGTGACTTGAATGAGTCGCTTCATTCCAGACATCAAGGTGTAAACGGTATGCTGGCAAACACAAGACAACGATTGTTTTGGCCAGGGCTGGGTGCTAGTGTCGGGTAGACCAGATCCCAGTGCCGTACTTGCAACATAATTGCTCCATCTCAGCCGAAGGAACCCTTGATCTCACGAGCAGACCTGAAATTTCCATTTCAACAAGTTGTAGTAGACTTTGTCGACATATAGGGCAAACAATTCTTGGTATATGCTGATCGGTATACTGGATGGATGAAGGTGGCACTAATGCATCGGGAAGTGTGACACGATGAGAACATGGTTTTGCACATATGGTGTACCGGAAGAAATTCATCGGACGGAGGGCCGGCATTTGAGTCCCAGGAGTATTACTCCTTTCTGAAAAACCGGGGTATACGGAAACGAATGTCATCAGCGCAACTCTCCTCAAAGCAATGGGCGCGCAGAGGTAGCGGTAAAGACAACTAAGTGTATACTCGCTGATAATACAGATAACTGTGGACGTCTATGCCATGATCGTGCTGCCTGGGCACGGCTGACCCATCGCAACACCTCCGTTCAGGACCTTGAAATGTCCCTAGCTATAATGCTGTATGGTCGGGTTATTAAGGGTTACCTCCCAGTCCTACAGGATAAATACCAACTATAGGAGGTTACGATGGCCAAAAGGCACATGCGGACAAAGAGTTCTACAACCAATATTACTGTCCACTTCAGGAACTAAAGTCTGAGATTTTGTCCAGATCTAGAACCAAGTGGACAAAGACGGGGAGGGTCATGGAAACAGGTGGCAACCGACAGTACCAGGTGCGAGTGGATGGGAGCAATCGGGTAACGCTATGGAACCGTCGCTTCCTACAGAAGATTTGCGCAGTTGTTGATGGCCCACATTGTTCCACACCGAAAACCTCAGACCCTTCAATAAATTATAAACCCCCGTGGCAACAAGCCCGATGAGGCTATCAATGTCATGTCGCCCAATGAACCCGAAGAAGAACAGATGGAGGTGGACGACACCACAGATGTAGTGGGAAAAATGTACACGGTTGAGCCCCTACCATTAAGACTACCCTCATATCGAAAGGTACGAGTGCCAAGAAGTTTATCCCACAAATGCGTGGAAATACGCATGAGTTCTCTGGTGCATAAATGAAGAGATGACCATGTCTCTTCATATTGTGGTTACAGGAGGGAAGGGGCATGTAAAAGTAGAGTGATCTGCCCTTGTGTCAGGCAGGACAGAATTATTTGCTCCTGGCAGATAACTATATATAGAACATAGGGGCAGCCATTTGCAATCTTAGGATACACACGTGAAAACGTTTCCCGAGATAATAGATGTTATACAAAAATAAAAGTACTCCTTTCTGATAAGAATATAAAAATAACTAATCCTAAAGAAATAGCAAATATACTTGCCCAAAACTTTTCGCCTAACTCCTCATTCATCATAATATTTGATTTAATGGCATGCGTTAAAAAGGCTTTTGGAATTTGACTTCCAAACTAACCTATCTCTGGCCAGGTCTTTATTTATCGCTCTTTCTCTCAAGTCCATTATTATTACTTCATACCACGTTTTCCTCTGCACTGAACCTGCTATCTCAATTATTCTACATCTACTAACTCATGAACTCTCATCCATTTTTTGCAACGTGGCTCTACCATCCAAAGTCTTCTACACATATTTCCTTATACTGTCCAATACAAAATAAACTATTTTTACAGAGAAATGTCTCAGAATAACAAATAATCTTTTTTATAAAATAAAAAAAGTATCTTGAAAAACTACTGCAATCAGATAAGTACCTTTTTAGTATATTACCAACAGACATAGATTTATTGAATAAAAATCTATATAAAGCAAAGAATTCTAAACCACAAAAAGAACTCAATTTCCAATCCAATAAAATTGAAGATTATAATCAACCTTTTTCCGTATATGAATTATTAGACTCCCTAACCGTAACCCTAACCTCCCTAACCCTAAACTCCCTAACCCTAAACTCCCTAACCCTAACCCTAAACTCCCTAACCCTAAACTCCCTAACCCTAAACTCCCTAACCGCAGTCTCATAATACAGCAGTTAGTCTTAATTACTCAAACAGTTGCTTGATAATTCTTTGTTTTACCTTCTTGATATTTTGACTAGTAGTTATGTTCCCATTCTTTGGAAACAAGTCATTATTATCGCAATACCTAAACCTTGAAGAGACTATCATCCCTGCCAATTATAGATTGATCTTTTTGATCTTAGAAAGAATGATAAACTTGGTTTCTTCATCATCACCTGGTTTTGGTATTTACGGTGTGTGGGTGACCCGAATTCCAGGGTGGGCAACACCAGGCAACATCTCACGCCTGCGGTTCGTCGATCCATAGGGTTGATACCAGTCATGTCATGTAAGTAATCAAGTCACTTATACGCACTCAAACCAGGTTTTTTTTTTGTCTTCCAAGCACCCTCGTGCTGGTGGTATCCATGCGTGTTATTGAGTTGATGTAGGAGGTGGACCAAACCATCTGAGACGCCGAGCATGTAAAGCATTCCAAATCCCAGTTTGCTGCCACATATCCACCTGATCCTGGCATGGTTATTATGCTGAAGCCGTTGCAAGTCGGAAGCATTTGGGGCCCATGCCTCACTGCCATGCAGGTTAAAAAAGCTTGCCCTGAGTCCTGAAGGAAATGTGTCTTAAAACAAATAATCTTCCGATCTAGTTTCATCAGCCAAAAAAGTGAGAAACTACAAATCACTTGGTTCATTTGGAATCTTTTAGAAATTATTTTGTTAAAAAGGAACATCTAACATAAGAATTATTTTATCTTGAGAAAGCATATAATACAACATGGAAAATATAATACCATGCATAATTTAAAAAAAAAACAAAAAAAAACTTTGTACTCAAGGTAGACTGCCTATTTTTATTATAATTTTCTATCTCAAAGTCAGTGTTGGTACAACCCCTTCTGATCTCCATCAACAAGAAATGAGAGTACCATAGGTCATCATCATCATCATCATCATTATCATCATATTTGGTTTAACATGCATGTATTGGACAGCTTTTAGAAATTTACTTCTTCCAAACTGACCTTTCTCTGGCCAGGTCATCATTTAAATTACATAACTTGAAATGCAACAGATTTTTTTTGGAAGTCATTTCTCTAGTTAAGGCGAGATTTTTATAGGCCGGATGCTCTTCATGATGCCAACCGAGTGAGGTGATGGGGACCAGTGCTTTTATTGAGACACCATCTCTAGGTGATTGCCTACTAAGGCTAAAAAGCACTTCACCTTCCTTATATAGGAAGTGTTTTATCTGTCATATTTTTTAATATTAAAATAAATTATCTTAACACTTTACTGCCGTTTCAGAGTTAATCTAATCGTCAGAGGTGCAACGTGGCAGCAGTACTGCATCTTTGGACGTATCTGACTCTTTATATAGGTAGACGATTGCATCAGGAGGCAGATACTTTTTAGAGCGGTGGAATGATCCAACTATCTTTCCAGCAACCTTAGCAATAAAAATACCCATAAAAATGTTAAATATTGTGAAAGTTTTTAAACCTGCAGTTGATTGTTCTTTAACTGTTGATACTTTTCTGATCCGTTATCGATCAAAACATATTCACACTATTGAACGGCAAAGAAGTGTCTTAATAAAATGGACACATAGACTACAGAAAATGGTTTTAAATTCAAAAAATAAATGCATGTATTTTTACCAACAACGTAAATTGCATCCCGATCCAGTTCTTGATGCTGCGATATCAGTAGTTAACATTTTTAGTGTTGGTTTGAGTATTCGGATGACTACTGTTCTCATTTTGGGTGTTATTCTCACAACGTTTAGGAAAACATAACCTCCGACCTTCTTCAGGTGCGTCCTGTCAAACTGTTGATCTGTATAGAATTTCCATCAGCCATGACCGGGTAATTGTATTCTTAGTATTGTCCGTACTGAGGATTGAACCTTCAACCTCCAGGTACCGTTCAAAATTCAGTACAGATCCCAGAGTTCTACAAAAACATTCCCAAGTTTGACAGTACGCACCTGAAGATCTGAGGTTACATTGGCTGAAACGTGAGAATGACATAATAGATAATTTTAACCTTTGACAGTTGATGTAGCTGCCGTGAGCCAGGACACTTGTCCGCAGTGGTCAAAGAGAAGACATTTGGTTTGCTGCTTGTGCGGAGGAGAGCTGCAGGCGTGAACCCGGAAACGCCCGCTTGCGAAAAGTTTAATTTAAATTTTTTTTAAAGAGGAAATGGCAGCGGGCGGCTTTGGCGTGCTCATTAGCATATGTGAGATGTCGCTACTATAAGGAGCATGAAAAAACGTGATTTCGTGAGATGTGATGGGAGGTGGATGCGACCGAAAGAAGAAGAAGAAAGTGCCGCATTTATTTTGGTGAAACGTCGTGTTGACTCGTTCAAGCTATTTCAGCATTAATATGACAAGCAAGCAGTTCGACATTCGATTGATTCCAGAGTTTAGTGGGACTGTCACTGATCTCCCGATAGTAGAATGGATAGAACAGGTGGAACTTGTTTGTGAATTGTGCAAATTTTACAAAGTGGCGAGAGTCCTTCCTTGCGGTTAAGAGGGGGTGCTCTTGCTGTGTATAGACAGCTAGGCAAGGAACAGAGGGCAGATATAAATCATGTCAATCAGGCATTGATAACTGTGTTTGCAACTGATTCATTTGTGGCATATGAAGACTTTACGACACGACGACTACAACCCGGTTAAACTGTAGATGTGTTTTTGGCTAAGCTGCGAAGACTTGCCCTCCTTGTTGAAGAGATACTACTAGAAAAATGGATGGTGTGCGCTTTTGTAGCAGGACTGCCAACTCACGTAAGGCAACATCTCCGGGCGGCGTCCAGAATAGATGACATGACTCTAGGGCAAATTTTAACTAGAGCACGGGCTATCATAGCAGACGAAAAAGAATTAGAATACCAATCGGACGTTACTCACTATGTCGGTTAATGGTACCATTAAATGCTATAAATGCCAGTATCAGCATGGTGAAGGGCGTAATGGCTCCAGATACAAATCACGAGAAAGATGCAGTGATACAGATGCCAGAAGATCGGCCACATTGCATCTGAGTGTGTGGGAAACGAAAAAGGAAGCGAGATATCAGCGCCAGTCTCTCCTGAGTCAATTTAAGAGAGGCGCTCCCTACTGTTGAAGTGTGAATCGATGGGAAGAAACGCAGAGCACTGGTGGACTCTGAATGTTCCTATTCTCTGATAACTGGATCAATATGTAGTCCTCGGAGTTGTCAGAAATCTAACATCATAACCGCTGATGGCGAAATTATCCACAGTCATGACATTGGAACCATTTTGTTGGCAATAACCAATATAAGTCCTATAAAGGTCGATGTCTTGGTTGTGGACAGTTAAGTATTAGGTTTCGACATGCTGCTTGGGATGGATGTTATTAAAATGCTGGGTGGAGTCACCATTGACCAGTCTGGCGAAGCCATCTTCTACAAAACAGATCCTGATGTTTGCACTGCGATTAAGATAGAGGAACCTGATTTTAGCGCTGTGTTTGATGAACAGGCCAAGGTGTGGACACCATCGTGGAAGTGGTCAAGTGATCACTGCCTGGTAAACTTAACAACTGAATACTCAGTGCCTGCTCAAATCCGGCAAAACTATAGACATGAGCTATGGACGTGGCATGATAATGGATGGCTGCTTCCCTATCCTGAAGAAAAACTAGGGCCCCCAAAGGGCCTAATTCTGCTAATGTCTTCCATCAAACAAATCTAAGTTACGACCAGTTCTAGATTTTCGCGAACCGAATGGGCACGTCGATGCCTATACTGCGCATACAGACATCTGTGCACACAAGCTGAGCGAGTGGCGAACAAAAGGCTCCAATGTGTCAGTGCTCGATCTACGGAGGTTTTACTTACAGGTGCATGTGCATCAATATCTGTGGCCATACCAGACTGTCATATTAGAGGGGAAACGGTACTGCTTGACACGCATGGGTTTTGGGCTCAATGTGGCACCAGCCATTATGCGAGCCATCGTAGATGCTGCATTGTCAAAGGACGATGCTATTAGACGGGCAACATCAGCATATATCGATGATGTCTTTATAGACAAAAATATAGTGTCCGCAGCTAAAGTGAGGCAGCATCTGGCCAACTTTGGGCTGGTAAGGAACCTGAACGGCTGCAGGACGGTGCACGAGTACTTGGCCTGAAACTTTTGGAAGAGTGCAATATGCTGAGATGGGAACGAGGTTACGAGATCCCAAGTATGCCACACAGCATCACTCGACGTACTGCATTCTCTTTGTGCGGAAAACTAGTCGAACACTTCCTGGTGGGTAAATGGATCAGAGTGGCAGCAGCGTTTATTAAGAGGAGAGCAGTGGCATTCATCGAGGGCTGGGACGATGAGATAGATGATTTCCCATTGACCACGATGATGACAGTAATCATTGCGATAATGTACGAAGGAGAGCCCGTGCGAGGCAAGTGGTGTGTTGACTGTCGTGAGGTCGATGTCTGGGTTGACGCAAGCTCTTTAGCTACCGAGGTGTCACTGGTGCACAATGGAGCTGTGATGGAAGATGCAAGTTGGCTACGCAAGGCAAACGATGCACAGCACATAAATCTGGCAGAGCTTGATGTTGTACTAAAGGGTGTTAATATGGCATTGATGTGGGAAGCATCCATATTACATCTTTTTACCAACTCTGCCTGCGTGTACAAATGAATAATGGACACTCTTATGGGAAGTCCAGGGTGCATACTAAAGCAGCAGGCGAAATGCTAATAAGACGACGACTCGGTGTGCTTTCAAGCTTGATAAAAGAGTACGGGTTGTCAGTAAACATTACCCTTGTAAAGTCAGAACACAACCGAGCTGATGACCTGACGCGCGTACCGCAGCGGTGGCTTGATTTAATCAGAAAGGCAGCTGAACCCCAGAGCCATGTATGCACTACATTAACAGGCAGGCCAGAATCCGACCAAATAAGGTCCATCCATCATCAAAGTGGTCACCCTGGCATAAAAAGGACGTGGTACTTTGTTAGGCGGGTCGACCCCACGATTCCTATGACATCCGTGAAGACAGTAGTTAAAGAGTGTCAGTCGATTGATCCGCTGGCCGAAGGGCAACTTAGACGTCAGCGACACATGATATCGAATGGGAATCGACCTAACCCAGGGAAGGCACTATCTGTCGCTTATTGACTGTGGGCCCACGCTGTTTTCTGTTTTGTGTTGTCTAAGACAACAAGACACAGCAAGCATCGTCGACCAATTGAAAATTATATTTTACGAGTGCGGGCCACCAACTGAGATACTCACTGACAATGACCCAGCATTTTGCAGTAAGACTTTCAGAGACTTTGTAAATGAGTGGGAAGTTCGACTGCGATTTCGCTGTGCACACATACCCTGGTATTACGGAATGATGCCATTGAAGTGTGAAACGGATTGGCGCAAGAAAACTGTGCGCAGTGATGGAGTCAGTTTACGATGTGTCATCACTAACTGCCCCTGCCAACATGATCCATCGTTACAAGGTCAGCCTGAAGGGCATTGATATGGTGCCCCCTTATGAGCCCGAATAGCAACACCTGAGTTACAAGGACAAGAATGCCGAATGGACGGTGTACATCCCCTTACACAGTTGGATGCATGATTAGCTCACAGAAGTCCTCATTGATAGGATGCCTCGGCACGTGAGGGACCTGCGTCCCGTTATCGGCCTGACTGTGTCAGAAAGTGGAAGTGACAGCAAGTCTTCCACTCAAAGTTCACGAGTGATCACGATGAGCGGAGCTAACAGCCCCATACCAAGCACCAATGTATTGGATGATTCTTCTGCGGACGAGTCATCCGAAGAGGAAGCTGTGGTTGCATCACCGCAAAGAGAGGTGAACAGTCCCAGGCCTGGTACAGATGCATCGGATGCTCCCTCTGCAGACGAGATGTTTGAGGAGGAAGTCGCAGCCATATTACCGCGGAGAAGCACTAGGCAAAAAAGACCTGCACCTGGTTGCCGCATTGTGATCATGAGATCAAGGGGGTGGGGGGTATAGCGGAGAGCAGGAGAGGCAGCCGACTGCTGTAAGCCAGGATGCTTGTTCGCGGCGGTCGAAGAGAAGACGTTTGATTTGCTGCTTGTGTAATTTTTTTAAAGAGGAAACGGCGGCTTTGGCGTGCTCATTTGCATATATGATATGTTGCTACTATAAGAAGCATGAAAAAAAACGTGATTTTGCGAGATGTGTTAGGAGATGAACGGAAGAAGAAGAAAGTGCCGCATTTATTTTGGTGAACCGTTGCATTGACTCGTTCAGTTGACAAAAAGAAAACCTGGGCATGCCATAAAACGTGTGTCTGTCTTGCCTACTTTGAATTTAAATTTGATTGAGATAATTATTGAAATAATGAAACTATAAAAACCATGATTTTCTGTTCTTTTCTTGTATAACTTTAAAAATGTGCAACCAAAAAAAAACTTATATTAAAATGACATTGATGAATGCCAGGTAAGTACAGTTATATATATATACAGAGGAGATGCCTACAAATCTAAAAGGATGGAGTAAAATCTTACCCTAACATCCCAAGGAAGCGCAAGTCAATTTTTTCATTTTAAAAAAAAAAAATGCATGGGTGTGGATTTTTTTTTATCTCCAGTTTTTTTTTCAAATGCTCTTTCTGTTGTATATTTGAATGAGACGACGACAAACGTACGACTTACTTCGTGTGGGGAGCCGGGCACAGAGAGGGAAAAGAAAGAGAAGGAGCAATGCGTTTTATGGGAAGGAAGTACTTCCGGCGGAAACGGATTGTGGGAAGGAGGCTGCATTATAAGAGCAGTCAATGTTTGGGTAAGAGAGTGAGCAGTTTGCCTGAGCATGGTGGTGCCGTCGTCTAAAGTGATAGAAAGAAGAAGAGAGAGAACGAAAATCGCGTTTGTGGGTGAAGTTTATTTGATAGAAAGGAAAACGAGCTTTTTAACAATGACACCAGTGTTATCATCTTCTTTAAACTAATTTGCAGAGGTTATCAGATATAAGAAACGTTCTTTGATAAGATATTCACAAAACTCTTTTGTTCTTGGAATAATTATTTACTCAGAAATTGTTAGCAGTCGGCTATCAATAACAGATTCTATTTTCTAGCCATTAAAATAAATACATGAAGATTCTTACTCATGAGATTGTATCCAGCTGAAAAGGCAATTTTGCGAACCATGTATCTTGTGCTCATTTGGCATAATGTTAGAGTGATGGCCGGGAGACTCAAAAAATGGTACTTGATGCCTCCTTGCTAAACAATCCACATTATGAAGTGAAGATCAAGGGTAAGTGGAGCAATCTAAGCAAAGGATTGGTATCCTATCATCTTGGTGTAGTAGGCAATGAAAAGTTTTGTGACACAAGGTCATAAATATGGAGCATTAAGTTGTTAAAAATCTGTGAGCTCCACTGAAACCAATCTTATTATTGTGATAAGAAAGCTGAATATTGAAATGAAGTATAATAAAAGTTATAGTGCTTAGAAAAAAAAAACCAATCCTGGTCACTGGTAATAATTCCATCAATATAAATATAAGCAACCAACACAAAAAAGGAAATGAAACAAACTTTATGATATATTAATATTAAATCAGAATAATGAAGGAAACAAAAATAATAGAAACCAAAAGGAATCTGGCTTATAACAGAGAGGTAAAAATACGGCTTGGCAAAATATTCTTTAGTATAATAGATAAACATTTCCCTAAAAGCAATAACTTATCTAAAATTACCAATAGGAATAGCATTAAACTTAATAATTGTTGCATGGATAACATGCAATCAATAATTAACAAAATTTTTAAAATAATTAACAATAGTAATACTGGTACTCATGCTATTAGTGTTAATAATACTAACTTATGTAATTGTAAAATTTAAAAAAAAAATAATTGCCCACTAATGAATAAATGCAAAAGTTGTTTTTTTTTTACATTTATCCAAATTATATTTATAGCTTATTTAATTCAATGATACAATAAAATATTTTCAAATATGATGTATTATACTGATCGAAAAACTTCCAAAACACACATATGGCTCTGCTTCATTTGCATACTTATTTTATAAAAAGTTTCTCATAAATTAATATTCTGTATGGTTCATTTGTAATATTTGATTCTCCTATTATCTTATATATACGGAATGGTTTTGTTGGTATTAATATTATTATCGGTAGTAATATTAAAGTGATTTTAATGAAAAAGTTTAACATTCCAAATGATAACTTCCAGTTATATTATTTTGAAATTCAAGTTTACGCATACACCAAAAACTTAGATTACTTTAGAGTAATTTCTTTTAAAAAATAAATCTGCGTAAATGCAATGACTAACAAAGTCTTTTAATAATTAAATAGATGCAGTTTTTATTAAAACTAAATTTATTGTTGGGATCTATTAATGAGAATGATAACCATTACATTAGCCATGAAAAGGAAAAAATAAAATCACCCCCTCCCTCCCAAGACAAAAATAGATTAAGATTTTTTTAAATCTTCATTAAGTTTTTTTCTATTACTATTAATAATAAAGGCAAAAAACACAAAGTAACTATTTCAAATTACTCGGTAATATATAATTGTTTTATTTGATCAATGTTAGGTCAACCTAACAAATCAAAGGCGAGTTATTTCCATTGAAACAAAAAGTAAGAGTTATCGCCCTTGGATCAAAGAAATCGTCTGTCGAACAGTGAACAGCAAACAAGCATCTTGCATTCAACAGTTTTTCTACATTTTAAATAAATCTGTTAATGGTTCTACTTTGTACTTCCTTCGTTTTTCTCAGTTGTAATTGAACCGAAACGTATAAACATCAAGATGTAACAGTCAATCAACGTTTCGCTTTTTTGTTTATTTATAATAACCCTTCAGTATGCATCCCAGCTCACTATTGATTTTTTTCTATCGCAGAAAAATCTTTTATACAAGAAAAAACATCTAACCCTGTCACCTTACCAACCCAGCAACTTGTAAGCAAGTCGGGGCATCTCCGCTTATTCTTTGGAAAGTTTACATATGGTGTCACATAAGTTCATCTTTATTATTCAATATCAATATATATATATATATATCAATATATATATTAAATTCCAGGTGCAGATCAACAGTGGAATGATCAGTAAATATGTAATCCGTACCCAACCAACTGATGTATGCCTCTCTACTGTGGAATCGGCAGCCGTGGCTTTGTCTTTTCTGGAGAATAAACCTCAACTCATTGATGTAAGTTTTTCACTTTATTTTTCTGGAAATGCCATTCTATTATTATTACTATCAGGACTTTGTGGAAATTCCATGCTTGCTTTCTTCATCTATATACATAATTAACTTTTAATGGTAATATTTTATTTGAAATAATACATTTATGTAAAGTTTAATGATATTAAGCAAAAATTCTCTGTCTTCTAGTTTCTTTTATATCAAGTGTATTTTTATACCTTTTCATATTGTATTTGTTTTTTTCTTTGTACAATATTGAGTTATTTGCTAATAATTTATTTATAGCTTTTGGAATGGTTATGGGTTAAAAAAAAGTGTCATCCAATGTGCACTGGGACAAACAAACAAGATCCACAGAGTTTTAGTATTATATAGATAGATATTAATGTATGTGTTTGTTTCTTGGCTAAAAATGATGAATTCCTTCATGTATGGAAAACATAAACGCATTTAAATTATAGGTGTTAGCATAATTTTAATATTTCGGAAGTTTTGCCATCCTTTATCAAAAAATCTATTTAAAGATTTGTGTGTGCTTAGTCAACTTTAATTTTTTTTGGTAAAATTAAACATACACAAATCAGATCTGTACTCGAATGTGAATGTTTACAACTGAGAAAGATTTCTTTTTGAAAATATCACTTGTACTTAGTGATGACAGACGATGCAGATAGTAGATGCTCGGCCAGAAGAGTGGAAGAGGGCAACAAGGAATTTGAACATATCTCTTCTTTCTCTTTGAAATGAAATAAGTCCCTCATAAAAACGGGATCATACTGAGACCAAAAAGTAATGTTTGTAGATTGTCTCCATGATAATCCCCTGTGGACTGTCTGACCATTATCTCTAATGGATATCTCAAGTAGCCAGTGCTTGAGTGGTCGAATGGTGATCACTGAAAAAGACTGGAATCCAAGATTTTCGGTCAGGAGGAAAGGACTCCAGGAGATGGGAGGGGGAGGCCTGACCCTCTGGGCATGACAGAAAGTTTGTTTTCAAGAGAGCTGAGTGTCTCTCCAGACAAGAGCTCTTAGCTAAAGGATTGTGCTGATTGGACTTATCTTTTTCGCGGGTCGGGCAAGTCTGCCATTCAACCTTAGAACATGAGTATCATTTGTAACGTCCAACAAATCACTCGTTACTTGTTTTAAAACTGAATTCCTGGTTTTACTTGGAATGAGAATTCTTTGTTGCAGCACTGACTGAGTTGAACAACAACTGTGGAACAACAGCGCAGTGAATATAATAAGAACATGAAAAACGTGCGTACGTTATTAACAAGAAAAAAGGAATTCTGTTAGTTTTTCAAATGTACAATTTCATGTGGAGCTATGGAAGCGAATGTTCATGTAAATTACAAGAATCATTTGTAAGAAAAAGATTGTTAAAGAAGAAAGGAAAAAAACAAAGCTTTTCTATTTATATAAATATATGAATATATATTTATATAAATATATGAATATATATTGCGTACAGTTATACATGGCTAGAAGTAAGAACTGTGAATTGGTCCTTGTTTGAAAGAAATTAATTAGAGTGGGCTATTTTCTCTTTGTGGAGCTGTGATGATAGGCATGCTTGTAGTGTCTAGTCAACAGGTAGCAGGAAAGAGTGTAAGCGTCTGGAACACTCTGTCTGATCTGCGAACTCTAAAGGTCTCGGCATGAAGTCACAAAAAGGTCCGCAAGAAATTGCTACGCTGAATAGCCTGATTGGTCATTATGTGACCAAACAACCTCATCAGGGTTGCTCTCCGCCAGAGGAAATAGATGTTTATCATTGCTGCACGGTCGACATACACATGAAATCAGAGAAGTGTCAGTAAAGCACATTGTAAATGAGCGTTTTACAAAGTTGAAAGTATCCAGTTTTTTATAAAAGTTTCATATCTAATCATTTTTTATCAAAAAAATGTCTGAAATATTAAAATTATAATTTCAATACTTTTCCATAAGGTTATTTTTCATTTTACAAAAAAATGAAAATTAAGTTTTATTTTATAACGTAGGTGGTTTGCATTTGTTTGCATTTTTTTTAGTTAAAATTACTAAACTTATCAAATTGAACTATGAAGTAAATTTTCAAATTTTAATGTAATAAAACCTATTTTTACAGTCTACTTCAGCTTGGACCTAAAATCAAGAGACGATATTTAGATGTAAAATTGATCAATGCCATGGTGCGAGAGTATGTTCGTCATAATGTTGTTTAGATGTAAAATTGATCAATGCCATGGTGCGAGAGTATGTTCGTCATAATGTTGTTTAGGTGTAAAATTGATCAATGCCATGGTGCGAGAGTATGTTCGTCATAATGTTGTTTAGGTGTAAAATTGATCAATGCCATGGTGCGAGAGTATGTTCGTCATAATGTTGTTTAGGTGTAAAATTGATCAATGCCATGGTGCGAGAGTATGTTCGTCATAATGTTGTTTAGGTGTAAAATTGATCAATGCCATGGTGCGAGAGTATGTTTGTCATAATGTTGTTTAGATGTAAAATTGATCAATGCCATGGTGCGAGAGTATGTTCGTCATAATGTTGTTTAGGTGTAAAATTGATCAATGCCATGGTGCGAGAGTATGTTCGTCATAATGTTGTTTAGGTGTAAAATTGATCAATGCCATGGTGCGAGAGTATGTTCGTCATAATGTTGTTTAGGTGTAAAATTGATCAATGCCATGGTGCGAGAGTATGTTCGTCATAATGTTGTTTAGGTGTAAAATTGATCAATGCCATGGTGCGAGAGTATGTTTGTCATAATGTTGTTTAGATGTAAAATTGATCAATGCCATGGTGCGAGAGTATGTTTGTCATAATGTTGTTAAGATGTAAAATGGATCAATGCCATGGTGCGAGAGTATGTTCGTCATAATGTTGTTTAGGTGTAAAATTGATCAATGCCATGGTGCGAGAGTATGTTTGTCATAATTTTGTTTAGATGTAAAATTGATCAATGCCATGGTGCGAGAGTATGTTCGTCATAATGTTGTTTAGATGTAAAATTGATCAATGCCATGGTGCGAGAGTATGTTCGTCATAATTTTGTTTAGATGTAAAATTGATCAATGCCATGGTGCGAGAGTATGTTTGTCATAATGTTGTTTAGATGTAAAATTGATCAATGCCATTGTGCGAGAGTATGTTTGTCATAATGTTGTTTAGATGTAAAATTGATCAGTGCCATGGTGCAAGAGTTTGTTCGTCATAATGTTGTTTAGATGTAAAATTGATCAATGCCATGGTGCGAGAGTATGTTCGTCATAATGTTGTTTAGATGTAAAATTGATCAATGCCATGGTGCGAGAGTATGTTCGTCATAATGTTGTTTAGATGTAAAATTGATCAATGCCATGGTGCGAGAGTATGTTTGTCATAATGTTGTTTAGATGTAAAATTGATCAATGCCATGGTGCGAGAGTATGTTCATCATAATGTTGTTTAGATGTAAAATTGATCAATGCCATGGTGCGAGAGTATGTTCGTCATAATATTGTTTAGATGTAAAATTGATCAATGCCATGGTGCGAGAGTATGTTTGTCATAATCTTGTTTAGATGTAAAATTGATCAATGCCATGGTGCGAGAGTATGTTCGTCATAATATTGTTTAGATGTAAAATTGATCAATGCCATGGTGCGAGAGTATGTTTGTCATAATGTTGTTTAGATGTAAAATTGATCAGTGCCATAGTGCAAGAGTTTGTTCGTCATAATGTTGTTTAGATGTAAAATTGATCAATGCCATGGTGCGAGAGTATGTTCGTCATAATATTGTTTAGATGTAAAATTGATCAATGCCATGGTGCGAGAGTATGTTTGTCATAATGTTGTTTAGATGTAAAATTGATCAATGCCATGGTGCGAGAGTATGTTTGTCATAATGTTGTTTAGATGTAAAATTGATCAGTGCCATGGTGCAAGAGTTTGTTTGTCATAATGTTGTTTAGATGTAAAATTGATCAATGCCATGATGCGAGAGTATGTTCGTCATAATGTTGTTTAGATGTAAAATTGATCAATGCCATGGTGCGAGAGTATGTTCGTCATAATGTTGTTTAGGTGTAAAATTGATCAATGCCATGGTGCGAGAGTATGTTCGTCATAATGTTGTTTAGGTGTAAAATTGATCAATGCCATGGTGCGAGAGTATGTTCGTCATAATGTTGTTTAGGTGTAAAATTGATCAATGCCATGGTGCGAGAGTATGTTCGTCATAATGTTGTTTAGGTGTAAAATTGATCAATGCCATGGTGCGAGAGTATGTTCGTCATAATGTTGTTTAGGTGTAAAATTGATCAATGCCATGGTGCGAGAGTATGTTTGTCATAATTTTGTTTAGATGTAAAATTGATCAATGCCATGGTGCGAGAGTATGTTCGTCATAATGTTGTTTAGATGTAAAATTGATCAATGCCATGGTGCGAGAGTATATTTGTCATAATGTTGTTTAGATGTAAAATTGATCAATGCCATGGTGCGAGAGTATATTTGTCATAATGTTGTTTAGATGTAAAATTGATCAATGCCATGGTGCGAGAGTATGTTCGTCATAATGTTGTTTAGATGTAAAATTGATCAATGCCATGGTGCGAGAGTATGTTCGTCATAATGTTGTTTAGATGTAAAATTGATCAATGCCATGGTGCGAGAGTATGTTCGTCATAATGTTGTTTAGATGTAAAATTGATCAATGCCATGGTGCGAGAGTATGTTCGTCATAATGTTGTTTAGATGTAAAATTGATCAATGCCATGGTGCGAGAGTATGTTCGTCATAATGTTGTTTAGATGTAAAATTGATCAATGCCATGGTGCGAGAGTATGTTCGTCATAATGTTGTTTAGATGTAAAATTGATCAATGCCATCGTGCGAGAGTATATTTGTCATAATGTTGTTTAGATGTAAAATTGATCAATGCCATGGTGCGAGAGTATGTTCGTCATAATGTTGTTTAGATGTAAAATTGATCAATGCCATGGTGCGAGAGTATGTTCGTCATAATGTTGTTTAGATGTAAAATTGATCAATGCCATGGTGCGAGAGTATGTTCGTCATCATGTTGTTTAGATGTAAAATTTATCAATGCCATGGTGCGAGAGTATGTTCGTCATAATCTTGTTTAGATTAAAATTGATCAATGCCATGGTGCGAGAGTATGTTCGTCATAATGTTGTTTAGATGTAAAATTGATCAATGCCATGGTGCGAGAGTATGTTCGTCAACATGTTGTTTAAGTGTAAAATTGATCAATGCCGTGGTGCGAGAGTATGTTCGTCATAATGTTGTTTAGATGTAAAATTGATCAATGCCATGGTTCGAGAGTATGTTCGTCATAATGTTGTTTAGATGTAAAATTGATCAATGCCATGGTGCGAGAGTATGTTCGTCATAATGTTCTTTTGCTATGATAAATCCTCGAGATGCTATGATTTATAATTAATGAGTTTTAGATTTGCATTGGATGTGTAAAGGCAGACAATTTTCTTTATAGATGATCTGACCCATTTGTCATAATGGTTAGTGTTCGATAACGAACTGGGAAACCGAGGTTAAATCCTCTGTCAAGTCATACAAAAGACTCAAAAAATGGTCCTTGATGCCTCTTGGTTAAACACTCAGCATTATGAGGTGTGGATCCAACGGGTGGCACTCTCCCCTGGGCCAACGGGTTGCCCTTGAATACAAGACTTAATCAATTTTCTTTGTTTTATTGTTGTATATTTATATATATATATATTTTTAGCGATGAAATTTTGCGTTTATTTATTTTCCAGATTCTAACAAAACCTCTGGAAGCACTGTGCCAATTTCAACTTGACCACGGTGCCCAAAAACATCAAAGCAAAGAGTACCTCATCAGAAATGGTCTTTACAAAAGAAAAGAGAAATCAACTCAGACCAAGGAATCTCCTTAACCAAACTTCAATCGACGAATGGCTGTTTAGAATAACCAATTTGAGCAGAATAATATGACCCCCCCCCCCCTCTACTCGCCTGTGACGTTTTTGTAACTGAATGCAATCCCCAAAATGTCTACGGATGTTTATTAAGCACCATTCCCCCCCCCCCCCCCAAAAAAAAAACCGAAACTGTTGAGGTTTTACAGGAGGGGATCAATTTCTTGCATTAATTCGTAATCTTCTTCAAATACAATGTGAACCAACTTTTCTCTCTTCGAAATGTCTACCATCTCAACGAAATGTACAAAATAAAGAAAATTCTTGCAAATAAATAGAAATTAAATTACAACCTAAAGGACTAATACGTGCTTACAAATAAAACCGGCTTGAAAATAAATGCTATGTTGCTATAAAATTGTAATCCTTAATTTCTGTCGGTATAAAACAATACATTATTGAAGATACAATTCAGCTATATGTTCTAAGAACATGTCAACATTTTAAGGTACGGTAGACCTTTTGGAAGATAACAAAGTTCAAAATGTTAAATTAATGTACGGAACTGACCTCAACAGGTTCGTTTTAGGGACTTTTTTTATGTTAATCTGATAAATTAGTACTTAATGCCATTCTGATTCTGTCTTTTACTTGTATTCCGTAACAAATGTAAGGGGTTTCGTTATATCATTCTGCTCGAATTTGAATGAAAATGTATCAAATAAACTATTTATATTCTATTGAATATAGAAATCGTTACATAGCAACAAGACTGTCTAGTTTTGATCTACTTCAACAGGGATGATTGCCTTCCGGTGATGAAGATGAAACTACGATTTTTCACCATTGCTTTTTTTTTTCTATCACAATTTATAACTTAAAGTGGTGATCAGAGCAGTAAACATTGATTTAGCAATATAAAAAAAAGTTCTTGCAATAATATCCAAAAGTATTTGTAATAAAATTCCTGTAGTTAATCCAAAATATAAGATTAACATTTCCAGGAACTGGCAAAATTGCGTAGATATTACCAAAGAATATTCTGTATAAGATTTTATAAAATCCCCACTTCCCCCCACACTTTCTTTTTGTCCTCCCACTTGAAAATGCATCCCAGGCCTTCTTTGCAAAGCTTGCATCTGTCGCATGTGCTGTTTGGCAAAATTGTCTACAACAATTCCTCTACAAATATAATTTTCATTATTTGACCTTTATGTGATAACACTTCATCTACATAAAGGTCAAATAATGAAAATTATATTTATTTCAGAAAAAAAATGTTTTTAAAAAGATTTTTTTTTAATGCACATCTGAATACAGTGCATCAAGCTCTCCAAAATGTATTTTCTAAAGTTAAGAGCAATTTCACAAATAAATTGTATATTTCAAAATTTTCAAAGCCAATTTGAAATGCTGATGATTTAATCAAAATTCTAAAAGTGAGTGATTCCTCTAATAGACTCATGGATATTATCAATGCAGACATTTTTCTACAAATATATTTATGTATTGAGTACAAAGGTTTTCAATATAAAAAATGTTTATTTTGAAGTAATAATGGGAAATCGGTAAATTATAAGCAAAACGATTTCAGCTGCAACTATGAAATGTACAAAAACACGATGCTGAAAACATCTGTGGACAATATGAATAAACTTTTTAAAAAGTTTATATGCAGCTAGCCAGCTACCTGGATGAGAGTTCACCGCTGTGAATGATGCCCTCAACCTGCACATTAATAAATTAAAATTTTAAAATTTTAAATAAAAAAATTTAAAAACTGAGAAAACCATTGTTGCTTTTCTATATCGCTTAAATCTAATTGTTATATCAGAATTTTATTATATTTTCTTAAGAATACAATCAAAATTCTCAGAAAACAAATTTGATTAAATTTGTATGTGTTTTTCTTTGCCTGGTTTACGCAGTAAAGTTGTATGCATCCTCATCATATGACTTTTTTGATCGACTTGATTCTTCTGTTGTTGATATTGGTTTTAGGTACTTACAGAAGGAACCACGTGAAGATTCCTCGCGTCCATAAGTAAAAGTGGTGCTATGGAACTGAATGGATTCGAACTTGTTGCCAATCCTTGTTGTTATCCACTTCACCACAGCCGCCTCCTTTTGACACGGTGGTGCCTGTAATATGGCTGGCTGTTGCCACTGCACATGTAATCCGATGCATTGCCGTTATAGACTCCAATTGAGGTCTAACCCTAACCATTTTGTGTCCTGTCCTAAATCTGTGTTTGATTTTCGGTACAGGTCATGGCATGCATCTAGCTAGTGGGAATAAAAGGGGATACCTCGAAAAGAAGATACAATTAACAACTTTTATTATTTGTGTTGACATTTCTTGGCACAGTCCATAGTTTCTATTTTACAACATTAAAAAGTACTAGTCCAGAATGTTGAACGACAGATTACGTTTTAATTCCTGGCTGGTGAATACTCACCAGCCAGGAATTAAAATGTAATCTTCCCAGTCTGGTAGTGCAGCCCAGAAGTCAAAACCTCACTTCCCTGATGGCTAACTAAATTATCTCCCTTCGTCTAAAGTCCAATAACTTAATAGATCTTATTATCTGTGTTCAATTATCTCCCCTCGAGCATCCCCAGTTCTCTTAAAATTCCACTTGATATTGAAGAAAAGGAGTGTGCCCTCAGTATTAGACTGTATTTTAGACATTAAAATATATCCCAGTGGGGTGCAGCTATCTGAAATGGACATTACCCTTTTTAGAAAGAATCTTGTCTCCTGTTCCTGATGGATGCTTCTGGGTGGCATTTTCCAAAGGATCTCAAAAGCCGGATAGAGAAGGGGTAATAATTAGTTAAGTTCATGTATTATTTATTTTAATTATTATTACTATTATGGTTTTATTTGTTATCTAAAATTAATATACAAAATGTAAATTCTTTAGGAGAATGGCGACTTTCTTTTTCTGAATTAAAATTGAAGGATTTTTTGTCAAAGAAATATTTCTTTCAGTGGAATACGAAGAATTGTAATTAATACAAAACAAAAACGTGCCATGCAGCAGCACAGACAGATAAAGTTTGTAGATAAATTATTCCATAAATATGTTGGCATAGAAGAATTGTAATTGCAGAGAAATTTTTGTAGATGAATTTGCTCAGAATCGTCATGTTGAGACGCGTGGCGTCTGTCAACATGTATTTCATGTGCCGATTTAACTTTTGTTGTACATTTCTGAGTTTACACTTTTTTTTTTTTAATACCATCAAATGACGTAATTTTGATGACCTCTTCATCTTTAAAACCAAATAAAAAGTTTAATTGCAAAATATCCTCTTCTTCAAAAATGACAATTTTCTAGTTAAAGGGAGGAAATTCCGGATTTGTTATTGTATTGAATAAATTTGGTTAAAATAAAACAAACCTGTTTCAGTTGCCATGTAGGGAAAGGGTGGTAGAAATTTACACAGAAGAGGATACAGTGGCCTAGCACCTGACCAAATTCACATTGAGTTGCTGCTTTATTAGTGCATTTACTACATTTCATGGAAGTCTATTCCAAGATCTTCATTGATGCGTTACGTGATGGTTGGTACGTATGATTGTTACATCCTTCGGTAATAATTACTATTGGTGACATAAATTATTTTAAAGCAAATACTGTTGGGAAATTATTCAAAAACAATTTATTTTGCTTTACTTACTCATTTGTGACTTATTTGCATTTTTTTTTATTTAATATTTAAAAAGTTTTAAGTAATTTAATTTACCTGTGAATAAAATAATCCGCATTCAGCCATCTAATTCTAATATTCATTATCCGGTAATATTTGTTACGGATTTGTTTTACTAAAAAAAATAATAAGTTGCTTGAAAGTAATGCTCAACATCAAGAACAAATCGGAATTTCCTCTCATAAACAAGAAAAAAAAAAAAATTTTTATAGCGACGGATTTTAATGTCAAATTTATAAAAAATTTTATTTGCCAAAAATTAATTTTAATATAATAAGGAGAATATTTTGAAAAACCTGGACAACGCATTTCTTTGTTTTTTTAAATAAATTATTTATTTATTCTTAAAACTTGAGCACTTTCAGTGATATACACCCTTGTCAAAAGTATAAGCATATTTTCTTTTCTCTTCTTTTTTCGTTTAATCCTCCTTCATTGAGACATATTTATTGCAGTCAAGTTGAAATTCGTCTTGATGTTATCGACGATTAATGTTGATATGCCGGTGTTTGTAGCACGCGGTTACGTGAATAGGGTAGAATGAAAAGCCCACACTTGGAGCGTTGATGAAATGGCAATAATAAGGAGAATATTTTGAATAGGTTTTTCAATTTAGGAAAGGAGTAGAATTACAGATTTCGGCCATGTTTATTGGGGGGGGGGGGGCATTTATTATTTAAATATTTGTGAACCTAATTTTCAATGAGAAAATTCTGTGCAGTAGCCCATGAAAAGGGAATGTTCGGGTTGCCCTTGATTGGTCGATCCATTTATTTGTGAGAAATATGGTTGCATTTTAACAGTTTGTTAAAAATAGGTGCACAAACCACCCAAGTTTCAAAATAGTGACCGTTTTTGTGTTGCTGCATTCTATAACAAACTCTACAGTTGAAATCTATAATTCTATGGTGTAAATTTTAAAAAGTAACCATTTTGTTGTTCAAATGCACACGATCTTAGAGTTTGTCTTATTGTGTATCTATGTCAAAGATTTTACTATTTAACGAAATTATTTTTTTAAAGAGGCACCCTCACATAAAATAAGCCTTCTAAACGAAATTCTCTTTTCGGTAATCATGTAGTTTACCAACCCATGTAATTTGCCAGGAAGAACTGTGTGTCGGCTAATTTAAAACATTTTTTTTACTATTTTGTATGTAATACTAAATTGATTTTAACGCCAATACATTCAGCATGTCATAATCTTTAAAAAAATAATTTTGAGCTACTGAATATCATCTTTCCGATAAAATTACACGGGTCGGGGAAACGACATGATTACCCTCTTTTCTTATTTTATTTATTAATCATGAAAGACTGAATCCCTACCACCGATCTTTGAAATTATCTCAACTTTTAATTATTTTTCCTTTTTTTTTATTTCTCCATTACTTAACGAAAAAAAAAAACAATCTAAAAGATTGCAGGAAGGTTAAATAAAATTCAATTTCGGTACTTTCCTTGTTTTGTTTTTTTGTTGTTTTTTTTTTGTTTGTTTTTTTCTTTAATTTATTTTGATTTTTATGTGTTTTCTCCACCTTCATTTTTTTTCTTTTTGATCAAATACTTCATATTTTTATGAAATGCCTGTGTGCACATGATTTCTTCTATTGTTTTCAAAAACTTTTCTAATAACAGAGAGGAGACTAACAGGATGATGCTTGGGTCAGACCGATCACCAGCATTTTAAAGATAAGGACAACAGATGACTCCTTCCAACAAGAAGGGAAACAGGACTGAGGCAAACAGCTCATGTCTTTCAATCGTAGGCGTGTCCATTTTCTCTGTTGTTATTTGGGCTGGTGAATCTCGTTTGTCCCATTTGAGGGTTCTTCATAAGGTGCAGAAACGTATCTGTAATTTGATTAGCGCCCACCCTTTTTTTCTTCTCTGCACCCTCTCTCTCACAGATGTGATGTTGCTAGTTTCAGTCTTTTTTATAAATACTATTATAGCATGTGTTCTTCAGAAATGTGTGATCTATTCCCTCATTGTAATACAGCTTCCTATTCCAGTAGCTTCTTTCCAAGAACTGCAGGCTTGTGTAACTCTCTTCCTGCTGATTGTTTTCCTCCTACCTATTTTAAGACATCTCCTGTCTTTGCGATAATCATATTTGTTCTTGTTTTCTCCTTATTCCTTGTCTGGAACGATTTCTATTAAAAACCAAAGAATAATAATTTTAAAAAATACTAGTATCAATTTCAATTTATTTTTCTTTAGGAAGTTCCGTCTTTGAAATGAAATTATATAGTTATGCTTTGAGTACATTTGCGAGATAGACAAAGAAATGCACATATCAGAAACAGATCCGTCAATGTTATTCGGAAAAAGAAATTAATGTGGTTTGACATGTTTTCGTGGACTGCAGTTGTGTAAAAAAAGAAATCATATCAAGATTTCATTCAATAAACATTGAGATCGATAGACTGACCAGATAAGGTTTGAAACCAGCATGTCGTTCCTGCCAGCTGAAAGACTGACCCAAGACGTGACAAGTGGTGGGATATTGTTTGCAAGCATGTGGAGAAGCTTTCTGAAGTATGCAAATAAGTTTTGTTTGTAAAACATGTTTATTTAATTATGAAAATCAGTTTTATTTCTGTTTTCCCAACTGAGATATCAACCATCACATAATTACCATTAATTTCAATCAAAATGACCTTTTCATATTTTGGTGAATATGCTTTGATCTAAGTCCTTGTGAATATGCTTTGATCTAAGTCCTTGTGAATGTGCTTTGATCTAAGTCCTTGTGAATGTGCTAGTTGCATCGCTTATTTGAGCTATTTCAACATCAAACCAGCTCTAACCCTAACGTATCAAAGAATAGATTAAACCAAAGCTCTCCAGCAACAGTTCGTGAACACGCAGAGTCCAATACTGCCATACCCAATGTCTCTTTCACAAGATTGGACATTTTTACATTAGAATAAGAGTCTTTTATCACTGTTCGATAACATGAATCAACATTAAACAAAGTAAAGTTCACCTTGTCTGAATCCACGACAGTGTGTATATTGTTTCTAGAATTGAAACTCATACAGTCTGAGGCAAAATGCTTAATTGAATTACATCTAAAACAACGAAGTATCTGTCTGTCTGTTGGATTTGTATTGTAATCCCGGTAATAATTTATTTTTTATTTTTTTATACTTGTGTTACTATAATTGACTGTTTCAACTTCTTCCTTGACAGCAGGGACAGTTGACGAAATGTCTGAAAACACTTTCTTCAATGTTTCCTTCATTGTGGCATATGTTAAGCTCGAACATGTGATTCTTGCAATTTTTCATTTTCTTCTGACACACTTGCTGCATTCAGAACAAAAAAAGCTTGCACTCCTTCTGGCAAAGTGATTCCAAATTTTCTTAATTTTTGGTATAAAAATTTGTATCGTACCAAAAATTCATTTATGTTAACCCCGGTCTGTCTTTTGTAGGTGTAAAATTCCTTAAATGACATATATGCCATCGTGTTCTCGTCCACTAAGTAAATTTCGTCTAATTTGTTGAGAATTATATTTAACCCATATCCGTGGTTGCCAAATGTCGAACACATTCTCTTATATTTTGTGGTAGTGACAAAAATACTGCTGGGCCATATTTTTCTTTAGGCAAATCCGTGAATAGAGACCATATGCCAATGTCTTGTTTCCATTCTGCATAAGAATCCTGGTTCAATAGAATGGGTGGGGTTTTACTAAACGAAGCCATCTTTCTTTTAAATGTGTTTCAACTTTTGTTGAACAAGACAGATAACTTCTTATCACACAAAGAAGACAGCCTCTGCTACCAATGTTAATCCAGGTCACTTGTTGCCTGCAACCGTACACCCATGGACAGCCATCTTGCTCAAGCAACAACAACAAACTAAAAAGGCGAGCTCACTCCTACTGTCCCACATCATATAAGGAGATGACTCAGCCCAAGGGGGACAACTCAAAGACACTTAAACAAATATGACGTGTAAAATTGTCAATTGCCCGTGATGACCCTCTTTCGTTCAGGAATAGTCTGGGGATTGTTTTGATAGATGTTATCTTTGAGGAGTTAAGATCTGGTAAGTGTGAAGCCCATATGAGACGATCGCCAAAGTGTTCTAATATTTTATTAAACGGTAATAAAACAAAAACTGTTGGGCATTTATGACTTAAACTTGGTGGACTAATCAGGCATAGACTGAAGTTTATTTCTATCAAATAGGGTTAGGGTTAGATTTAAAAAAGGATTGCGAATTTTATTAACGATTCCGTGGGTGGCATTGGGGGAAGGGTACTCTATATATGAATAGGATAGCCCAAAAAGAGGGTTATTGTTTTCATTTTTCAATAGTTTTTTTTTCACCAGATTAATTTCCCTTAATTCAAAATGAAAGCCTCCAATGAAAATGGACAGGAGTTAAAAAACAGCCATTTTGAAAGTCAAATAAAAATAATACCATACTTTTATTTATAGAATTCGTTTCAGACAAGACATGAAGCCACTTGATGTAAGGAGCTAACAAGAACGAAAGATGATTATCGCAAAGATAGGAGATTTCTATTGGCCTTAGTCTTGAAAAAACCAAGGCTATAGGAGGAGAAAAAAGTGAGCTGGAAGAGAGTTCTACAAACCTGCAGTTCTTGGAAAGAAGCTAGTGGGATAGAGAGCTGCGAATTGATGGAGACTACTAGACCAACGAGTAAACGAGCTGGAACAAAGGAAGCAGATAATTCTGAAGAACACATGCCATAATAGTATTTATAGAAAAAAACTGAGACTAGCAATAATTATCTACCTATACTACAACTAATAAACATATATCACCTCCCAAACTATGGGACACCAATTTCACTAAGTTTGACTGAAGAAGAACTGAGACGCCAAGGGCATGAAATATTATTACTTAGACCCATAATACTGATAATAATAAGAAACACTTAGACGGGACATTTATTATTTATCACTACGTGTACTTTCTAACCTTTTCTCTTCATCCATACTCATGGACGTATTCATTTCCTAACAGCTTTCTCTTTTCATTCTTCTTTTATTTACATGTTAACGAAGCCGACTCAATAAAGTTGTTGTAAATGTTAGAATGAGACTTTCTTTTACTCTTCTACAAAGATTCACATATGATTTCCAACTACTAGAAATATAGTAACTTTAGACTAGCTGAAATTACCGCGTGTTTCCCCGGGGAGACTTTTTGCTTTCAGTTTTGTTTTGTCATTGTCCCCCCTCTAGCCTTTTTTTTTTTCTTAATTAATTTTTAAGAAAATATTTATTTTGAGAAGGAAAATTCAATGAAGTAATATATGTTATTTAACAAAATTCGGTTTAGTAATAAAATCGATCAGACATCATTAAATTCCATAAATACTTTCGATTATTTTAACCATGCACGAAATTATTTATTTAACCATGCACGGCATTATTTATTGAACCATGCACGGCATTATTTATTGAACCATGCACGGCATTATTTATTTAACCATGCACACACTTATTTATTTAACCATGCACAGCATTATTTATTGAACCATACACACCATTATTTATTGAACCATGCACGGCATTATTTATTGAACCATGCACGGCATTATTTATTTAACCATGCACACACTTATTTATTTAACCATACACACCATTATTTATTGAACCATACACACCATTATTTATTGAACCATGCACGGCATTATTTATTGAACCATGCACGGCATTATTTATTTAACCATGCACACACTTATTTATTTAACCATGCACACCATTATTTATTGAACCATACACACCATTATTTATTGAACCATGCACGGCATTATTTATTGAACCATGCACGGCATTATTTATTTAACCATGAACACACTTATTTATTTAACCATGCACAGCATTATTTTTTAACCATGCACACCATTATTTATTTAACCATGCACACCATTATTTAGTTAACGTGTACACCATTATTTATTTAACCATGCACAGCATTATTTTTTAACCATGCACGGCATTATTTATTAAACCATGCACACCATTATTTATTTAACCATGCACACCATTATTTATTAAACCATGTACAGCATTATTTATTTAACCATGCACACACTTATTTATTAAACCATGCACAGCATTATTTATTTAACCATGCACACACTTATTTATTAAACCATGCACGGCATTATTTATTTAACCATGCACAGCATTATTTATTTAACCATGCACGGCATTATTTATTTAACCATGCACACCATTATTTATTTAACCATGCACAGCATTATTTATTTAACCATGCACGGCATTATTTATTTAACCATGCACACCATTATTTATTTAACCATGCACACCATTATTTATTTAACCATGCACACCATTATTTATTTAACCATGCACAGCATTATTTATTTAACCATGCACGGCATTATTTATTTAACCATGCACGGCATTATTTATTTAACCATGTACACCATTATTTATTTAACCATGCACATCATTATTTATTTAACCATGCACAGAATTATTTATTTGACCATGCACGGTATTATTTATTTAACCATGCATACCATTATTTGTTTCACCATGCACACCATTATTTATTTAACCATGCACGGAATTATTTATTTAACCATGCACAGCATTATTTATTAAATTTATTATTTATTTAACCATGCACGGCATTATTTATTTAACCATGAACACCATTATTTATTTAACCATGAACACTATTATTTATTTAACCATGCACAGCATTATTTATTTAACCATGCACAGCACTATTTATTTAACCATGCACAGCATTATTTATTTAACCATGCACAGCACTATTTATTTAACCATGCACGGCATTATTTATTTAACCATGCACAGCATTATTTATTTAACCATGCACAGCATTATTTATTTAACCATGCACGGTATTATTTATTTAACCATGCATGGGATTATTTATTTAACCATGCACACTATTAGTTATTTAACCATGCACGCCATTATTTATTTAACCATGCACGGCATTATTTATTTAACCATGACGGTATTATTTATTTAACCATGCACGGCATTATTTATTTAACCATGCACGACATTATTTATTTAACCAATCACGGCATTATTTATTTAAACATGACGGCATTATTTATTTAACCATGCACGGCATTATTTATTTAACCATGCACGGCATTATTTATTTAACCATGCACACCATTATTTATTTAACCACTCACGGTATTATTTATTTAACCATGACGGCATTATTTATTTAACCATGACGGTATTATTTCTTTAACCATGCACGGCATTATTTATTTAACCATGCACACCATTATTTATTTAACCATGCACGGCATTATTTATTTAACCATGCACACCATTATTTATTTAACAACTCACGGTATTATTTATTTAACCATGACGGCATTATTTATTTAACCATGCACGGCATTATTTATTTAACCATGCACGGCATTATTTATTTAACCATGCACAGCATTATTTATTAAATTTATTATTTATTTAACCATGCACGGCATTATTTATTTAACCATGCACGGCATTATTTATTTAACCATGCACAGCATTATTTATTTAACCATGCACGGCATTATTTATTTAACCATGCACGGCATTATTTATTTAACCATGCACGGCATTATTTATTTAACCATACACAGCATTATTTATTTTTTTCAAATAGGATTTCGAAAGTTAAATTTAATTATTATAGTATCGTTTGGTCAATAAATTATTAATTGAACCGAATTGTTTTAAAACTATAACTAAAATCAAGAAATGATAGTTTGTTTGTTTTTGCCCAGAAAGATCAAGCGAAACATAAAGAAACTGGTTTACAATATCAGCAGGCATGCTCGTAGTGAGTGAAGATTTACATAACAAGGGAGATAACTGGCTAGCGAAGGCGAGAAAAACATTTAAAAAACAAAATGCATTATAGAATTTCTTTTTAATTTCATTTTTGTTTATACTATTTAATTTTTTATTTCAATGAATATTCCATTTTTTTAATAAATGAAATGTGATTGGGTTACTTCTTCGTTAGAATTATAATTTCACATTTGTCTCCTTTGCATAATCTAACGACTTCATATTGGATTTTTTAAATATTTTAATATGACCCGTTTTTAATCACCGTTTCACGTAAATCAGTCAACTTTGTAATAACTAAGCAACCTATTGTTGTTGTAATAACTAAGCAACCTATTGTTGTTGTAATAACTAAGCAACCTATTGTTGTTGTAATAACTAAGCAACTTATTGTTGTAATAACTAAGCAACTTATTGTTGTAATAACTAAGCTACCTATTGTTGTAATAACCAAGCAACTTATTTATTTTTTATTACTAAAACATAGGTTTAAATAAAAGTAAGTTATTTGGGAATAATGGCAAAACCTATTTCACTCTAAGTAATAAGAATTTACAATATGTGTGTTGTTGGGTTGGTTCCTTAAAGAGAAGCTTGTGAGATTATTTATAAATGGATATTTTGATGATGCTTGTTTTGAAGAGTTAAAATTCTGTTTGTTTGTTATTGGATTGTTTGTTTGTTATTGGATTTGCTGAAGAAAAAATGAAAGAATCCATAACTATTTCCGGCGACTGTGCAATAAGAAAAAAAATAGAAAAAAAACAAATCGACAACAAATAAGTGTAAATAAACGCAAGAAAATTACACAGGTAAGTAGATTACCTGTGTAATTTTCACGTGTGTTTACTGATTGTAAGATTTATTATCTATGCATTTGTTATCATCACTTTCACTTAGCCAAACACACGTGGTTTCCATCATGGTCGCCAATTTTGAAGGGAATTGGTCACGAATTTCAGGCTTAAAAGATAGTATAAAAAACGTTACTCTAATACGATTGGCAACCACCCTCGTACTTAGGTTTACGGTCCCACTAACACCCCCTTTAAAAAAGTTTTTTTTATTATCCTTTAAGTAAATTTTCTGGCGTTTGGTAATAGTTATTTGTTGTCTATTTGTTTTTCCACCCCTTTTTTTTTCTTGTTAACTATACTGTGCAATCGCCCCATTTCCTATATTTAATGACTAATTTCTGCCCGATTCACTTTTAAGTGCCACAAAAAGCCTTACAGTAAGAAATGAAAAGGAGAAGTTACAAAAGCAAAAAGAAAAGCAAAAGCCACTTCACCTAAAGTTTTTTTCTTGTTGAACAAAAAACACAAGAAAAAAACATTCGACAGGAAATTGTTTACATACGAAAGAAATTGACAAACTCGTGTAATTAGTTGTTGTCGTTCATTTAATGACAGAACTTTTAAGAAGAGTGCAGAGATGCGTGCGTGGGTGTGTATATGTGGGCGGCTTTTTACTTATGTTTCCATAGGCATTTCGAGTAAAAAGAATGAAGGAAATGCGAAATCCAATTTCAAGATCAATAAGAACTGATCGATTCTTAAGATAGCTCAACTCAATCTGTGCATTTTGTGATTAAAATGCGATCCCAAATTAAAATGTGACAGACTAACAAAAATTCTATGCTATTTCAAACTTAAGCATTACAGACCATAAAGGATGCGATTTCCATGGTATAAACTGCAACATCCCCTTTTGACATTTACTCCATAGAAGTGAATATTTTTTCGTTTTTGGATTAATTTCCATTATTTCCGTTTATCTCCGTTTCCTTTAGCTCGGAAGCTGTTTGGAGTGCTGTCATATTGAATTGAATATTGAACATGATATCCATGGATTCTTCTGCTTGTTCTCTTCGACATTCAAGTGTCGTTTTTATCTGGTTTAAATGACTTTAAGCACAAATTTCAGATCAAACAGAATGCTAGTAAAAACTCAAGCATGACAAACCAAAATGAATGCTATTTCCAAATTAAGCAAGAGAATGCTATTTCAAACTTAAACATGACAAACCAAAGAGAATACTATTTAAAAGTTATGCTTTCAACCCAAAGAGAAATGTTATTTCAAACTTAAGAATGACAGAACAAAGAGAATACTATTTAAAAGTTATGCTTGCAACCCAAAGAGAAATGTTATTTAAAACTTAAGAATGACAGAACAAAGAGAATGCTATTTGAAACTCAAGCATGATAGCCGCAAGAGACTTCTATTTCAAACTTAAGAATGACAGAACAAAGAGAATGCTATTTGAAACTCAAGCATGATAGCCGCAAGAGACTTCTATTTCAAACTTAAGAATGACAGAACAAAGAGAATGCTATTTGAAACTCAAGCATGATAGCCGCAAGAGACTTCTATTTCAAACTTAAGAATGACAGAACAAAGAGAATGCTATTTGAAACTCAAGCATGATAGCCGCAAGAGACTTCTATTTCAAACTTAAGAATGACAGAACAAAGAGAATGCTATTTGAAACTCAAGCATGATAGCCGCAAGAGACTTCTATTTCAAACTTAAGAATGACAGAACAAAGAGAATGCTATTTGAAACTCAAGCATGATAGCCGCAAGAGACTTCTATTTAAAACTTAAGAATGACAGAACAAAGAGAATGCTATTTGAAACTCAAGCATGATAGCCGCAAGAGACTTCTATTTCAAACTTAAGAATGACAGAACAAAGAGAATGCTATTTGAAACTCAAGCATGATAGCCGCAAGAGACTTCTATTTAAAACTTAAGAATGACAGAACAAAGAGAATGCTATTTGAAACTCAAGCATGATAGCCGCAAGAGACTTCTATTTCAAACTTAAGAATGACAGAACAAAGAGAATGCTATTTGAAACTCAAGCATGATAGCCGCAAGAGACTTCTATTTAAAACTTAAGAATGACAGATCAAAGAGAATGCTATTTGAAACTCAAGCATGATAGCCGCAAGAGACTTCTATTTCAAACTTAAGAATGACAGAACAAAGAGAATGCTATTTGAAACTCAAGCATGATAGCCGCAAGAGACTTCTATTTCAAACTTAAGAATGACAGAACAAAGAGAATGCTATTTGAAACTCAAGCATGATAGCCGCAAGAGACTTCTATTTCAAACTTAAGAATGACAGAACAAAGAGAATGCTATTTGAAACTCAAGCATGATAGCCGCAAGAGACTTCTATTTCAAACTTAAGAATGACAGAACAAAGAGAATGCTATTTGAAACTCAAGCATGATAGCCGCAAGAGACTTCTATTTCAAACTTAAGAATGACAGAACAAAGAGAATGCTATTTGAAACTCAAGCATGATAGCCGCAAGAGACTTCTATTTCAAACTTAAGAATGACAGAACAAAGAGAATGCTATTTGAAACTCAAGCATGATAGCCGCAAGAGACTTCTATTTAAAACTTAAGAATGACAGAACAAAGAGAATGCTATTTGAAACTCAAGCATGATAGCCGCAAGAGACTTCTATTTCAAACTTAAGAATGACAGAACAAAGAGAATGCTATTTGAAACTCAAGCATGATAGCCGCAAGAGACTTCTATTTAAAACTTAAGAATGACAGATCAAAGAGAATGCTATTTGAAACTCAAGCATGATAGCCGCAAGAGACTTCTATTTCAAACTTAAGAATGACAGAACAAAGAGAATGCTATTTGAAACTCAAGCATGATAGCCGCAAGAGACTTCTATTTCAAACTTAAGAATGACAGATCAAAGAGAATGCTATTTGAAACTCAAGCATGATAGCCGCAAGAGACTTCTATTTCAAACTTAAGAATGACAGAACAAAGAGAATGCTATTTGAAACTCAAGCATGATAGCCGCAAAAGACTTCTATTTCAAACTTAAGAATGACAGAACAAAGAGAATGCTATTTGAAACTCAAGCATGATAGCCGCAAGAGACTTCTATTTCAAACTTAAGAATGACAGAACAAAGAGAATGCTATTTGAAACTCAAGCATGATAGCCGCAAGAGACTTCTATTTAAAACTTAAGAATGACAGAACAAAGAGAATGCTATTTGAAACTCAAGCATGATAGCCGCAAGAGACTTCTATTTCAAACTTAAGAATGACAGAACAAAGAGAATGCTATTTGAAACTCAAGCATGATAGCCGCAAGAGACTTCTATTTAAAACTTAAGAATGACAGAACAAAGAGAATGCTATTTGAAACTCAAGCATGATAGCCGCAAGAGACTTCTATTTCAAACTTAAGAATGACAGAACAAAGAGAATGCTATTTGAAACTCAAGCATGATAGCCGCAAGAGACTTCTATTTCAAACTTAAGAATGACAGAACAAAGAGAATGCTATTTGAAACTCAAGCATGATAGCCGCAAGAGACTTCTATTTCAAACTTAAGAATGACAGAACAAAGAGAATGCTATTTGAAACTCAAGCATGATAGCCGCAAGAGACTTCTATTTAAAACTTAAGAATGACAGAACAAAGAGAATGCTATTTGAAACTCAAGCATGATAGCCGCAAGAGACTTCTATTTCAAACTTAAGAATGACAGAACAAAGAGAATGCTATTTGAAACTCAAGCATGATAGCCGCAAGAGACTTCTATTTAAAACTTAAGAATGACAGAACAAAGAGAATGCTATTTGAAACTCAAGCATGATAGCCGCAAGAGACTTCTATTTCAAACTTAAGAATGACAGAACAAAGAGAATGCTATTTGAAACTCAAGCATGATAGCCGCAAGAGACTTCTATTTCAAACTTAAGAATGACAGATCAAAGAGAATGCTATTTGAAACTCAAGCATGATAGCCGCAAGAGACTTCTATTTCAAACTTAAGAATGACAGAACAAAGAGAATGCTATTTGAAACTCAAGCATGATAGCCGCAAGAGACTTCTATTTCAAACTTAAGAATGACAGAACAAAGAGAATGCTATTTGAAACTCAAGCATGATAGCCGCAAGAGACTTCTATTTCAAACTTAAGAATGACAGAACAAAGAGAATGCTATTTGAAACTCAAGCATGATAGCCGCAAGAGACTTCTATTTAAAACTTAAGAATGACAGAACAAAGAGAATGCTATTTGAAACTCAAGCATGATAGCCGCAAGAGACTTCTATTTCAAACTTAAGAATGACAGAACAAAGAGAATGCTATTTGAAACTCAAGCATGATAGCCGCAAGAGACTTCTATTTCAAACTTAAGAATGACAGAACAAAGAGAATGCTATTTGAAACTCAAGCATGATAGCCGCAAGAGACTTCTATTTCAAACTTAAGAATGACAGAACAAAGAGAATGCTATTTGAAACTCAAGCATGATAGCCGCAAGAGACTTCTATTTAAAACTTAAGAATGACAGAACAAAGAGAATGCTATTTGAAACTCAAGCATGATAGCCGCAAGAGACTTCTATTTAAAACTTAAGAATGACAGATCAAAGAGAATGCTATTTGAAACTCAAGCATGATAGCCGCAAGAGACTTCTATTTCAAACTTAAGAATGACAGAACAAAGAGAATGCTATTTGAAACTCAAGCATGATAGCCGCAAGAGACTTCTATTTCAAACTTAAGAATGACAGATCAAAGAGAATGCTATTTGAAACTCAAGCATGATAGCCGCAAGAGACTTCTATTTCAAACTTAAGAATGACAGAACAAAGAGAATGCTATTTGAAACTCAAGCATGATAGCCGCAAAAGACTTCTATTTCAAACTTAAGAATGACAGAACAAAGAGAATGCTATTTGAAACTCAAGCATGATAGCCGCAAGAGACTTCTATTTCAAACTTAAGAATGACAGAACAAAGAGAATGCTATTTGAAACTCAAGCATGATAGCCGCAAGAGACTTCTATTTAAAACTTAAGAATGACAGAACAAAGAGAATACTATTTGAAACTCAAGCATGATAGCCGCAAGAGACTTCTATTTCAAACTTAAGAATGACAGAACAAAGAGAATGCTATTTGAAACTCAAGCATGATAGCCGCAAGAGACTTCTATTTAAAACTTAAGAATGACAGATCAAAGAGAATGCTATTTGAAACTCAAGCATGATAGCCGCAAGAGACTTCTATTTCAAACTTAAGAATGACAGAACAAAGAGAATGCTATTTGAAACTCAAGCATGATAGCCGCAAGAGACTTCTATTTCAAACTTAAGAATGAGAGAACAAAGAGAATGCTATTTGAAACTCAAGCATGATAGCCGCAAGAGACTTCTATTTCAAACTTAAGAATGACAGATTAAAGAGAATGCTATTTGAAACTCAAGCATGATAGACGCAAGAGACTTCTATTTAAAACTTAAGAATGACAGATCAAAGAGAATGCTATTTGAAACTCAAGCATGATAGACGCAAGACACTTCTATTTAAAACTTAAGAATGACAGATCAAAGAGAATGCTATTTGAAACTCAAGCATGATAGCCGCAAGAGACTTCTATTTAAAACTTAAGAATGACAGAACAAAGAGAATGCTATTTGAAACTCAAGCATTACAGACACAAGAGACTTCTATTTAAAACTTAAGAATGACAGATCAAAGAGAATGCTATTTGAAACTCAAGCATGATAGCCGCAAGAGACTTCTATTTAAAACTTAAGAATGACAGAACAAAGAGAATGCTATTTGAAACTCAAGCATGATAGCCGCAAGAGACTTCTATTTCAAACTTAAGAATGACAGAACAAAGAGAATGCTATTTGAAACTCAAGCATGATAGCCGCAAGAGACTTCTATTTAAAACTTAAGAATGACAGATCAAAGAGAATGCTATTTGAAACTCAAGCATGATAGCCGCAAGAGACTTCTATTTAAAACTTAAGAATGACAGAACAAAGAGAATGCTATTTGAAACTCAAGCATGATAGCCGCAAGAGACTTCTATTTAAAACTTAAGAATGACAGATCAAAGAGAATGCTATTTGAAACTCAAGCATGATAGCCGCAAGAGACTTCTATTTCAAACTTAAGAATGACAGAACAAAGAGAATGCTATTTGAAACTCAAGCATGATAGCCGCAAGAGACTTCTATTTCAAACTTAAGAATGACAGAACAAAGAGAATGCTATTTGAAACTCAAGCATGATAGCCGCAAGAGACTTCTATTTCAAACTTAAGAATGACAGAACAAAGAGAATGCTATTTGAAACTCAAGCATGATAGCCGCAAGAGACTTCTATTTCAAACTTAAGAATGACAGAACAAAGAGAATGCTATTTGAAACTCAAGCATGATAGCCGCAAGAGACTTCTATTTAAAACTTAAGAATGACAGATCAAAGAGAATGCTATTTGAAACTCAAGCATGATAGCCGCAAGAGACTTCTATTTAAAACTTAAGAATGACAGATCAAAGAGAATGCTATTTGAAACTCAAGCATGATAGCCGCAAGAGACTTCTATTTAAAACTTAAGAATGACAGATCAAAGAGAATGCTATTTGAAACTCAAGCATGATAGCCGCAAGAGACTTCTATTTCAAACTTAAGAATGAGAGAACAAAGAGAATGCTATTTGAAACTCAAGCATGATAGCCGCAAGAGACTTCTATTTCAAACTTAAGAATGACAGATTAAAGAGAATGCTATTTGAAACTCAAGCATGATAGACGCAAGAGACTTCTATTTAAAACTTAAGAATGACAGATCAAAGAGAATGCTATTTGAAACTCAAGCATGATAGACGCAAGACACTTCTATTTAAAACTTAAGAATGACAGATCAAAGAGAATGCTATTTGAAACTCAAGCATGATAGCCGCAAGAGACTTCTATTTAAAACTTAAGAATGACAGAACAAAGAGAATGCTATTTGAAACTCAAGCATTACAGACACAAGAGACTTCTATTTAAAACTTAAGAATGACAGATCAAAGAGAATGCTATTTGAAACTCAAGCATGATAGCCGCAAGAGACTTCTATTTAAAACTTAAGAATGACAGAACAAAGAGAATGCTATTTGAAACTCAAGCATGATAGCCGCAAGAGACTTCTATTTCAAACTTAAGAATGACAGAACAAAGAGAATGCTATTTGAAACTCAAGCATGATAGCCGCAAGAGACTTCTATTTAAAACTTAAGAATGACAGATCAAAGAGAATGCTATTTGAAACTCAAGCATGATAGCCGCAAGAGACTTCTATTTAAAACTTAAGAATGACAGAACAAAGAGAATGCTATTTGAAACTCAAGCATGATAGCCGCAAGAGACTTCTATTTAAAACTTAAGAATGACAGATCAAAGAGAATGCTATTTGAAACTCAAGCATGATAGCCGCAAGAGACTTCTATTTCAAACTTAAGAATGACAGAACAAAGAGAATGCTATTTGAAACTCAAGCATGATAGCCGCAAGAGACTTCTATTTCAAACTTAAGAATGACAGAACAAAGAGAATGCTATTTGAAACTCAAGCATGATAGCCGCAAGAGACTTCTATTTCAAACTTAAGAATGACAGAACAAAGAGAATGCTATTTGAAACTCAAGCATGATAGCCGCAAGAGACTTCTATTTCAAACTTAAGAATGACAGAACAAAGAGAATGCTATTTGAAACTCAAGCATGATAGCCGCAAGAGACTTCTATTTAAAACTTAAGAATGACAGATCAAAGAGAATGCTATTTGAAACTCAAGCATGATAGCCGCAAGAGACTTCTATTTAAAACTTAAGAATGACAGATCAAAGAGAATGCTATTTGAAACTCAAGCATGATAGCCGCAAGAGACTTCTATTTAAAACTTAAGAATGACAGAACAAAGAGAATGCTATTTGAAACTCAAGCATGATAGCCGCAAGAGACTTCTATTTCAAACTTAAGAATGACAGAACAAAGAGAATGCTATTTGAAACTCAAGCATGATAGCCGCAAGAGACTTCTATTTCAAACTTAAGAATGACAGAACAAAGAGAATGCTATTTGAAACTCAAGCATGATAGCCGCAAGAGACTTCTATTTAAAACTTAAGAATGACAGATCAAAGAGAATGCTATTTGAAACTCAAGCATGATAGCCGCAAGAGACTTCTATTTCAAACTTAAGAATGACAGAACAAAGAGAATGCTATTTGAAACTCAAGCATGATAGCCGCAAGAGACTTCTATTTAAAACTTAAGAATGACAGATCAAAGAGAATGCTATTTGAAACTCAAGCATGATAGCCGCAAGAGACTTCTATTTCAAACTTAAGAATGACAGAACAAAGAGAATGCTATTTGAAACTCAAGCATGATAGCCGCAAGAGACTTCTATTTAAAACTTAAGAATGACAGATCAAAGAGAATGTTATTTGAAACTCAAGCATGATAGCCGCAAGAGACTTCTATTTAAAACTTAAGAATGACAGAACAAAGAGAATGCTATTTGAAACTCAAGCATGATAGCCGCAAGAGACTTCTATTTAAAACTTAAGAATGACAGATCAAAGAGAATGCTATTTGAAACTCAAGCATGATAGCCGCAAGAGACTTCTATTTCAAACTTAAGAATGACAGAACAAAGAGAATGCTATTTGAAACTCAAGCATGATAGCCGCAAGAGACTTCTATTTAAAACTTAAGAATGACAGATCAAAGAGAATGCTATTTGAAACTCAAGCATGATAGCCGCAAGAGACTTCTATTTCAAACTTAAGAATGACAGAACAAAGAGAATGCTATTTGAAACTCAAGCATGATAGCCGCAAGAGACTTCTATTTAAAACTTAAGAATGACAGATCAAAGAGAATGCTATTTGAAACTCAAGCATGATAGCCGCAAGAGACTTCTATTTAAAACTTAAGAATGACAGAACAAAGAGAATGCTATTTGAAACTCAAGCATTACAGACACAAGAGACTTCTATTTAAAACTTAAGAATGACAGATCAAAGAGAATGCTATTTGAAACTCAAGCATAACAGACAAGTGACTTCTATTTCAAACTTAAGAATGACAGATCAAAGAGAATGCTATTTGAAACTCAAGCATGATAGCCGCAAGAGACTTCTATTTAAAACTTAAGAATGACAGAACAAAGAGAATGCTATTTGAAACTCAAGCATGATAGCCGCAAGAGACTTCTATTTCAAACTTAAGAATGACAGAACAAAGAGAATGCTATTTGAAACTCAAGCATGATAGCCGCAAGAGACTTCTATTTAAAACTTAAGAATGACAGATCAAAGAGAATGCTATTTGAAACTCAAGCATGATAGCCGCAAGAGACTTCTATTTAAAACTTAAGAATGACAGAACAAAGAGAATGCTATTTGAAACTCAAGCATGATAGCCGCAAGAGACTTCTATTTAAAACTTAAGAATGACAGATCAAAGAGAATGCTATTTGAAACTCAAGCATGATAGCCGCAAGAGACTTCTATTTCAAACTTAAGAATGACAGAACAAAGAGAATGCTATTTGAAACTCAAGCATGATAGCCGCAAGAGACTTCTATTTCAAACTTAAGAATGACAGAACAAAGAGAATGCTATTTGAAACTCAAGCATGATAGCCGCAAGAGACTTCTATTTCAAACTTAAGAATGACAGAACAAAGAGAATGCTATTTGAAACTCAAGCATGATAGCCGCAAGAGACTTCTATTTCAAACTTAAGAATGACAGAACAAAGAGAATGCTATTTGAAACTCAAGCATGATAGCCGCAAGAGACTTCTATTTAAAACTTAAGAATGACAGATCAAAGAGAATGCTATTTGAAACTCAAGCATGATAGCCGCAAGAGACTTCTATTTAAAACTTAAGAATGACAGATCAAAGAGAATGCTATTTGAAACTCAAGCATGATAGCCGCAAGAGACTTCTATTTAAAACTTAAGAATGACAGAACAAAGAGAATGCTATTTGAAACTCAAGCATGATAGCCGCAAGAGACTTCTATTTAAAACTTAAGAATGACAGATCAAAGAGAATGCTATTTGAAACTCAAGCATGATAGCCGCAAGAGACTTCTATTTCAAACTTAAGAATGACAGAACAAAGAGAATGCTATTTGAAACTCAAGCATGATAGCCGCAAGAGACTTCTATTTAAAACTTAAGAATGACAGATCAAAGAGAATGCTATTTGAAACTCAAGCATGATAGCCGCAAGAGACTTCTATTTCAAACTTAAGAATGACAGAACAAAGAGAATGCTATTTGAAACTCAAGCATGATAGCCGCAAGAGACTTCTATTTAAAACTTAAGAATGACAGATCAAAGAGAATGCTATTTGAAACTCAAGCATGATAGCCGCAAGAGACTTCTATTTAAAACTTAAGAATGACAGAACAAAGAGAATGCTATTTGAAACTCAAGCATTACAGACACAAGAGACTTCTATTTAAAACTTAAGAATGACAGATCAAAGAGAATGCTATTTGAAACTCAAGCATAACAGACAAGTGACTTCTATTTCAAACTTAAGAATGACAGATCAAAGAGAATGCTATTTGAAACTCAAGCATGATAGCCGCAAGAGACTTCTATTTAAAACTTAAGAATGACAGAACAAAGAGAATGCTATTTGAAACTCAAGCATGATAGCCGCAAGAGACTTCTATTTCAAACTTAAGAATGACAGAACAAAGAGAATGCTATTTGAAACTCAAGCATGATAGCCGCAAGAGACTTCTATTTAAAACTTAAGAATGACAGATCAAAGAGAATGCTATTTGAAACTCAAGCATGATAGCCGCAAGAGACTTCTATTTAAAACTTAAGAATGACAGAACAAAGAGAATGCTATTTGAAACTCAAGCATGATAGCCGCAAGAGACTTCTATTTCAAACTTAAGAATGACAGATCAAAGAGAATGCTATTTGAAACTCAAGCATGATAGCCGCAAGAGACTTCTATTTCAAACTTAAGAATGACAGAACAAAGAGAATGCTATTTGAAACTCAAGCATGATAGCCGCAAGAGACTTCTATTTCAAACTTAAGAATGACAGAACAAAGAGAATGCTATTTGAAACTCAAGCATGATAGCCGCAAGAGACTTCTATTTCAAACTTAAGAATGACAGAACAAAGAGAATGCTATTTGAAACTCAAGCATGATAGCCGCAAGAGACTTCTATTTCAAACTTAAGAATGACAGAACAAAGAGAATGCTATTTGAAACTCAAGCATGATAGCCGCAAGAGACTTCTATTTAAAACTTAAGAATGACAGATCAAAGAGAATGCTATTTGAAACTCAAGCATGATAGCCGCAAGAGACTTCTATTTAAAACTTAAGAATGACAGATCAAAGAGAATGCTATTTGAAACTCAAGCATGATAGCCGCAAGAGACTTCTATTTAAAACTTAAGAATGACAGAACAAAGAGAATGCTATTTGAAACTCAAGCATGATAGCCGCAAGAGACTTCTATTTCAAACTTAAGAATGACAGAACAAAGAGAATGCTATTTGAAACTCAAGCATGATAGCCGCAAGAGACTTCTATTTCAAACTTAAGAATGACAGAACAAAGAGAATGCTATTTGAAACTCAAGCATGATAGCCGCAAGAGACTTCTATTTAAAACTTAAGAATGACAGATCAAAGAGAATGCTATTTGAAACTCAAGCATGATAGCCGCAAGAGACTTCTATTTCAAACTTAAGAATGACAGAACAAAGAGAATGCTATTTGAAACTCAAGCATGATAGCCGCAAGAGACTTCTATTTAAAACTTAAGAATGACAGATCAAAGAGAATGCTATTTGAAACTCAAGCATGATAGCCGCAAGAGACTTCTATTTCAAACTTAAGAATGACAGAACAAAGAGAATGCTATTTGAAACTCAAGCATGATAGCCGCAAGAGACTTCTATTTAAAACTTAAGAATGACAGATCAAAGAGAATGTTATTTGAAACTCAAGCATGATAGCCGCAAGAGACTTCTATTTAAAACTTAAGAATGACAGAACAAAGAGAATGCTATTTGAAACTCAAGCATGATAGCCGCAAGAGACTTCTATTTAAAACTTAAGAATGACAGATCAAAGAGAATGCTATTTGAAACTCAAGCATGATAGCCGCAAGAGACTTCTATTTCAAACTTAAGAATGACAGAACAAAGAGAATGCTATTTGAAACTCAAGCATGATAGCCGCAAGAGACTTCTATTTAAAACTTAAGAATGACAGATCAAAGAGAATGCTATTTGAAACTCAAGCATGATAGCCGCAAGAGACTTCTATTTCAAACTTAAGAATGACAGAACAAAGAGAATGCTATTTGAAACTCAAGCATGATAGCCGCAAGAGACTTCTATTTAAAACTTAAGAATGACAGATCAAAGAGAATGCTATTTGAAACTCAAGCATGATAGCCGCAAGAGACTTCTATTTAAAACTTAAGAATGACAGAACAAAGAGAATGCTATTTGAAACTCAAGCATTACAGACACAAGAGACTTCTATTTAAAACTTAAGAATGACAGATCAAAGAGAATGCTATTTGAAACTCAAGCATAACAGACAAGTGACTTCTATTTCAAACTTAAGAATGACAGATCAAAGAGAATGCTACTTGAAACTCAAGCATGATAGACGCAAGAGACTTCTATTTCAAACTTAAGAATGACAGAACAAAGAGAATGCTATTTGAAACTCAAGCATGATAGCCGCAAGAGACTTCTATTTCAAACTTAAGAATGACAGAACAAAGAGAATGCTATTTGAAACTCAAGCATGATAGCCGCAAGAGACTTCTATTTCAAACTTAAGAATGACAGAACAAAGAGAATGCTATTTGAAACTCAAGCATGATAGCCGCAAGAGACTTCTATTTCAAACTTAAGAATGACAGAACAAAGAGAATGCTATTTGAAACTCAAGCATGATAGCCGCAAGAGACTTCTATTTCAAACTTAAGAATGACAGAACAAATAGAATGCTATTTGAAACTCAAGCATGATAGCCGCAAGAGACTTCTATTTCAAACTTAAGAATGACAGAACAAAGAGAATGCTATTTGAAACTCAAGCATGATAGCCGCAAGAGACTTCTATTTCAAACTTAAGAATGACAGAACAAAGAGAATGCTATTTGAAACTCAAGCATGATAGCCGCAAGAGACTTCTATTTCAAATTTAAGAATGACAGATCAAAGAGAATGCTATTTGAAACTCAAGCATGATAGCCGCAAGAGACTTCTATTTCAAACTTAAGAATGACAGAACAAAGAGAATGCTATTTGAAACTCAAGCATGATAGCCGCAAGAGACTTCTATTTCAAACTTAAGAATGACAGAACAAAGAGAATGCTATTTGAAACTCAAGCATGATAGCTGCAAGAGACTTCTATTTCAAACTTAAGAATGACAGAACAAAGAGAATGCTATTTGAAACTCAAGCATGATAGCCGCAAGAGACTTCTATTTCAAACTTAAGAATGACAGAACAAAGAGAATGCTATTTGAAACTCAAGCATGATAGCCGCAAGAGACTTCTATTTCAAACTTAAGAATGACAGAACAAAGAGAATGCTATTTGAAACTCAAGCATGATAGCCGCAAGAGACTTCTATTTAAAACTTAAGAATGACAGATCAAAGAGAATGCTATTTGAAACTCAAGCATGATAGCAGCAAGAGACTTCTATTTCAAACTTAAGAATGACAGAACAAAGAGAATGCTATTTGAAACTCAAGCATGATAGCCGCAAGAGACTTCTATTTAAAACTTAAGAATGACAGATCAAAGAGAATGCTATTTGAAACTCAAGCATGATAGCCGCAAGAGACTTCTATTTAAAACTTAAGAATGACAGATCAAAGAGAATGCTATTTGAAACTCAAGCATGATAGCCGCAAGAGACTTCTATTTAAAACTTAAGAATGACAGAACAAAGAGAATGCTATTTGAAACTCAAGCATGATAGCCGCAAGAGACTTCTATTTCAAACTTAAGAATGACAGAACAAAGAGAATGCTATTTGAAAGTCAAGCATGATAGCCGCAAGAGACTTCTATTTCAAACTTAAGAATGACAGAACAAAGAGAATGCTATTTGAAACTCAAGCATGATAGCCGCAAGAGACTTCTATTTAAAACTTAAGAATGACAGATCAAAGAGAATGCTATTTGAAACTCAAGCATGATAGCCGCAAGAGACTTCTATTTCAAACTTAAGAATGACAGAACAAAGAGAATGCTATTTGAAACTCAAGCATGATAGCCGCAAGAGACTTCTATTTAAAACTTAAGAATGACAGATCAAAGAGAATGCTATTTGAAACTCAAGCATGATAGCCGCAAGAGACTTCTATTTCAAACTTAAGAATGACAGAACAAAGAGAATGCTATTTGAAACTCAAGCATGATAGCCGCAAGAGACTTCTATTTAAAACTTAAGAATGACAGATCAAAGAGAATGTTATTTGAAACTCAAGCATGATAGCCGCAAGAGACTTCTATTTCAAACTTAAGAATGACAGAACAAAGAGAATGCTATTTGAAACTCAAGCATGATAGCCGCAAGAGACTTCTATTTAAAACTTAAGAATGACAGATCAAAGAGAATGCTATTTGAAACTCAAGCATGATAGCCGCAAGAGACTTCTATTTCAAACTTAAGAATGACAGAACAAAGAGAATGCTATTTGAAACTCAAGCATGATAGCCGCAAGAGACTTCTATTTAAAACTTAAGAATGACAGATCAAAGAGAATGCTATTTGAAACTCAAGCATGATAGCCGCAAGAGACTTCTATTTCAAACTTAAGAATGACAGAACAAAGAGAATGCTATTTGAAACATAAGCATGATAGCCGCAAGAGACTTCTATTTAAAACTTAAGAATGACAGATCAAAGAGAATGCTATTTGAAACTCAAGCATGATAGCCGCAAGAGACTTCTATTTAAAACTTAAGAATGACAGAACAAAGAGAATGCTATTTGAAACTCAAGCATTACAGACACAAGAGACTTCTATTTAAAACTTAAGAATGACAGATCAAAGAGAATGCTATTTGAAACTCAAGCATAACAGAGAAGTGACTTCTATTTCAAACTTAAGAATGACAGATCAAAGAGAATGCTACTTGAAACTCAAGCATGATAGACGCAAGAGACTTCTATTTCAAACTTAAGAATGACAGAACAAAGAGAATGCTATTTGAAACTCAAGCATGATAGCCGCAAGAGACTTCTATTTCAAACTTAAGAATGACAGAACAAAGAGAATGCTATTTGAAACTCAAGCATGATAGCCGCAAGAGACTTCTATTTCAAATTTAAGAATGACAGATCAAAGAGAATGCTATTTGAAACTCAAGCATGATAGCCGCAAGAGACTTCTATTTCAAACTTAAGAATGACAGAACAAAGAGAATGCTATTTGAAACTCAAGCATGATAGCCGCAAGAGACTTCTATTTCAAACTTAAGAATGACAGAACAAAGAGAATGCTATTTGAAACTCAAGCATGATAGCTGCAAGAGACTTCTATTTCAAACTTAAGAATGACAGAACAAAGAGAATGCTATTTGAAACTCAAGCATGATAGCCGCAAGAGACTTCTATTTCAAACTTAAGAATGACAGAACAAAGAGAATGCTATTTGAAACTCAAGCATGATAGCCGCAAGAGACTTCTATTTCAAACTTAAGAATGACAGAACAAAGAGAATGCTATTTGAAACTCAAGCATGATAGCCGCAAGAGACTTCTATTTAAAACTTAAGAATGACAGATCAAAGAGAATGCTATTTGAAACTCAAGCATGATAGCCGCAAGAGACTTCTATTTCAAACTTAAGAATGACAGAACAAAGAGAATGCTATTTGAAACTCAAGCATGATAGCCGCAAGAGACTTCTATTTAAAACTTAAGAATGACAGATCAAAGAGAATGCTATTTGAAACTCAAGCATGATAGCCGCAAGAGACTTCTATTTAAAACTTAAGAATGACAGATCAAAGAGAATGCTATTTGAAACTCAAGCATGATAGTCGCAAGAGACTTCTATTTAAAACTTAAGAATGACAGAACAAAGAGAATGCTATTTGAAACTCAAGCATGATAGCCGCAAGAGACTTCTATTTCAAACTTAAGAATGACAGAACAAAGAGAATGCTATTTGAAACTCAAGCATGATAGCCGCAAGAGACTTCTATTTCAAACTTAAGAATGACAGAACAAAGAGAATGCTATTTGAAACTCAAGCATGATAGCCGCAAGAGACTTCTATTTCAAACTTAAGAATGACAGATCAAAGAGAATGCTATTTGAAACTCAAGCATGATAGCCGCAAGAGACTTCTATTTCAAACTTAAGAATGACAGAACAAAGAGAATGCTATTTGAAACTCAAGCATGATAGCCGCAAGAGACTTCTATTTAAAACTTAAGAATGACAGATCAAAGAGAATGCTATTTGAAACTCAAGCATGATAGCCGCAAGAGACTTCTATTTCAAACTTAAGAATGACAGAACAAAGAGAATGCTATTTGAAACTCAAGCATGATAGCCGCAAGAGACTTCTATTTAAAACTTAAGAATGACAGATCAAAGAGAATGTTATTTGAAACTCAAGCATGATAGCCGCAAGAGACTTCTATTTCAAACTTAAGAATGACAGAACAAAGAGAATGCTATTTGAAACTCAAGCATGATAGCCGCAAGAGACTTCTATTTAAAACTTAAGAATGACAGATCAAAGAGAATGCTATTTGAAACTCAAGCATGATAGCCGCAAGAGACTTCTATTTCAAACTTAAGAATGACAGAACAAAGAGAATGCTATTTGAAACTCAAGCATGATAGCCGCAAGAGACTTCTATTTAAAACTTAAGAATGACAGATCAAAGAGAATGCTATTTGAAACTCAAGCATGATAGCCGCAAGAGACTTCTATTTCAAACTTAAGAATGACAGAACAAAGAGAATGCTATTTGAAACTCAAGCATGATAGCCGCAAGAGACTTCTATTTAAAACTTAAGAATGACAGATCAAAGAGAATGCTATTTGAAACTCAAGCATGATAGCCGCAAGAGACTTCTATTTAAAACTTAAGAATGACAGAACAAAGAGAATGCTATTTGAAACTCAAGCATTACAGACACAAGAGACTTCTATTTAAAACTTAAGAATGACAGATCAAAGAGAATGCTATTTGAAACTCAAGCATAACAGACAAGTGACTTCTATTTCAAACTTAAGAATGACAGATCAAAGAGAATGCTACTTGAAACTCAAGCATGATAGACGCAAGAGACTTCTATTTCAAACTTAAGAATGACAGAACAAAGAGAATGCTATTTGAAACTCAAGCATGATAGCCGCAAGAGACTTCTATTTCAAACTTAAGAATGACAGAACAAAGAGAATGCTATTTGAAACTCAAGCATGATAGCCGCAAGAGACTTCTATTTCAAACTTAAGAATGACAGAACAAAGAGAATGCTATTTGAAACTCAAGCATGATAGCCGCAAGAGACTTCTATTTCAAACTTAAGAATGACAGAACAAAGAGAATGCTATTTGAAACTCAAGCATGATAGCCGCAAGAGACTTCTATTTCAAATTTAAGAATGACAGATCAAAGAGAATGCTATTTGAAACTCAAGCATGATAGCCGCAAGAGACTTCTATTTCAAACTTAAGAATGACAGAACAAAGAGAATGCTATTTGAAACTCAAGCATGATAGCCGCAAGAGACTTCTATTTCAAACTTAAGAATGACAGAACAAAGAGAATGCTATTTGAAACATAAGCATGATAGCCGCAAGAGACTTCTATTTAAAACTTAAGAATGACAGATCAAAGAGAATGCTATTTGAAACTCAAGCATGATAGCCGCAAGAGACTTCTATTTAAAACTTAAGAATGACAGAACAAAGAGAATGCTATTTGAAACTCAAGCATTACAGACACAAGAGACTTCTATTTAAAACTTAAGAATGACAGATCAAAGAGAATGCTATTTGAAACTCAAGCATAACAGAGAAGTGACTTCTATTTCAAACTTAAGAATGACAGATCAAAGAGAATGCTACTTGAAACTCAAGCATGATAGACGCAAGAGACTTCTATTTCAAACTTAAGAATGACAGAACAAAGAGAATGCTATTTGAAACTCAAGCATGATAGCCGCAAGAGACTTCTATTTCAAACTTAAGAATGACAGAACAAAGAGAATGCTATTTGAAACTCAAGCATGATAGCCGCAAGAGACTTCTATTTCAAATTTAAGAATGACAGATCAAAGAGAATGCTATTTGAAACTCAAGCATGATAGCCGCAAGAGACTTCTATTTCAAACTTAAGAATGACAGAACAAAGAGAATGCTATTTGAAACTCAAGCATGATAGCCGCAAGAGACTTCTATTTCAAACTTAAGAATGACAGAACAAAGAGAATGCTATTTGAAACTCAAGCATGATAGCTGCAAGAGACTTCTATTTCAAACTTAAGAATGACAGAACAAAGAGAATGCTATTTGAAACTCAAGCATGATAGCCGCAAGAGACTTCTATTTCAAACTTAAGAATGACAGAACAAAGAGAATGCTATTTGAAACTCAAGCATGATAGCCGCAAGAGACTTCTATTTCAAACTTAAGAATGACAGAACAAAGAGAATGCTATTTGAAACTCAAGCATGATAGCCGCAAGAGACTTCTATTTAAAACTTAAGAATGACAGATCAAAGAGAATGCTATTTGAAACTCAAGCATGATAGCCGCAAGAGACTTCTATTTCAAACTTAAGAATGACAGAACAAAGAGAATGCTATTTGAAACTCAAGCATGATAGCCGCAAGAGACTTCTATTTAAAACTTAAGAATGACAGATCAAAGAGAATGCTATTTGAAACTCAAGCATGATAGCCGCAAGAGACTTCTATTTAAAACTTAAGAATGACAGATCAAAGAGAATGCTATTTGAAACTCAAGCATGATAGTCGCAAGAGACTTCTATTTAAAACTTAAGAATGACAGAACAAAGAGAATGCTATTTGAAACTCAAGCATGATAGCCGCAAGAGACTTCTATTTCAAACTTAAGAATGACAGAACAAAGAGAATGCTATTTGAAACTCAAGCATGATAGCCGCAAGAGACTTCTATTTCAAACTTAAGAATGACAGAACAAAGAGAATGCTATTTGAAACTCAAGCATGATAGCCGCAAGAGACTTCTATTTCAAACTTAAGAATGACAGATCAAAGAGAATGCTATTTGAAACTCAAGCATGATAGCCGCAAGAGACTTCTATTTCAAACTTAAGAATGACAGAACAAAGAGAATGCTATTTGAAACTCAAGCATGATAGCCGCAAGAGACTTCTATTTAAAACTTAAGAATGACAGATCAAAGAGAATGCTATTTGAAACTCAAGCATGATAGCCGCAAGAGACTTCTATTTCAAACTTAAGAATGACAGAACAAAGAGAATGCTATTTGAAACTCAAGCATGATAGCCGCAAGAGACTTCTATTTAAAACTTAAGAATGACAGATCAAAGAGAATGTTATTTGAAACTCAAGCATGATAGCCGCAAGAGACTTCTATTTCAAACTTAAGAATGACAGAACAAAGAGAATGCTATTTGAAACTCAAGCATGATAGCCGCAAGAGACTTCTATTTAAAACTTAAGAATGACAGATCAAAGAGAATGCTATTTGAAACTCAAGCATGATAGCCGCAAGAGACTTCTATTTCAAACTTAAGAATGACAGAACAAAGAGAATGCTATTTGAAACTCAAGCATGATAGCCGCAAGAGACTTCTATTTAAAACTTAAGAATGACAGATCAAAGAGAATGCTATTTGAAACTCAAGCATGATAGCCGCAAGAGACTTCTATTTCAAACTTAAGAATGACAGAACAAAGAGAATGCTATTTGAAACTCAAGCATGATAGCCGCAAGAGACTTCTATTTAAAACTTAAGAATGACAGATCAAAGAGAATGCTATTTGAAACTCAAGCATGATAGCCGCAAGAGACTTCTATTTAAAACTTAAGAATGACAGAACAAAGAGAATGCTATTTGAAACTCAAGCATTACAGACACAAGAGACTTCTATTTAAAACTTAAGAATGACAGATCAAAGAGAATGCTATTTGAAACTCAAGCATAACAGACAAGTGACTTCTATTTCAAACTTAAGAATGACAGATCAAAGAGAATGCTACTTGAAACTCAAGCATGATAGACGCAAGAGACTTCTATTTCAAACTTAAGAATGACAGAACAAAGAGAATGCTATTTGAAACTCAAGCATGATAGCCGCAAGAGACTTCTATTTCAAACTTAAGAATGACAGAACAAAGAGAATGCTATTTGAAACTCAAGCATGATAGCCGCAAGAGACTTCTATTTCAAACTTAAGAATGACAGAACAAAGAGAATGCTATTTGAAACTCAAGCATGATAGCCGCAAGAGACTTCTATTTCAAACTTAAGAATGACAGAACAAAGAGAATGCTATTTGAAACTCAAGCATGATAGCCGCAAGAGACTTCTATTTCAAATTTAAGAATGACAGATCAAAGAGAATGCTATTTGAAACTCAAGCATGATAGCCGCAAGAGACTTCTATTTCAAACTTAAGAATGACAGAACAAAGAGAATGCTATTTGAAACTCAAGCATGATAGCCGCAAGAGACTTCTATGTCAAACTTAAGAATGACAGAACAAAGAGAATGCTATTTGAAACTCAAGCATGATAGCCGCAAGAGACTTCTATTTCAAACTTAAGAATGACAGAACAAAGAGAATGCTATTTGAAACTCAAGCATGATAGCCGCAAGAGACTTCTATTTAAAACTTAAGAATGACAGATCAAAGAGAATGCTATTTGAAACTCAAGCATGATAGCCGCAAGAGACTTCTATTTCAAACTTAAGAATGACAGAACAAAGAGAATGCTATTTGAAACTCAAGCATGATAGCCGCAAGAGACTTCTATTTAAAACTTAAGAATGACAGATCAAAGAGAATGCTATTTGAAACTCAAGCATGATAGCCGCAAGAGACTTCTATTTAAAACTTAAGAATGACAGATCAAAGAGAATGCTATTTGAAACTCAAGCATGATAGCCGCAAGAGACTTCTATTTCAAACTTAAGAATGACAGAACAAAGAGAATGCTATTTGAAACTCAAGCATGATAGCCGCAAGAGACTTCTATTTCAAACTTAAGAATGACAGATCAAAGAGAATGCTATTTGAAACTCAAGCATGATAGCCGCAAGAGACTTCTATTTCAAACTTAAGAATGACAGAACAAAGAGAATGCTATTTGAAACTCAAGCATGATAGCCGCAAGAGACTTCTATTTAAAACTTAAGAATGACAGATTAAAGAGAATGCTATTTGAAACTCAAGCATGATAGACACAAGAGACTTCTATTTAAAACTTAAGAATGACAGATCAAAGAGAATGCTATTTGAAACTCAAGCATGATAGACGCAAGAGACTTCTATTTAAAACTTAAGAATGACAGATCAAAGAGAATGCTATTTGAAACTCAAGCATGATAGCCGCAAGAGACTTCTATTTAAAACTTAAGAATGACAGAACAAAGAGAATGCTATTTGAAACTCAAGCATTACAGACACAAGAGACTTCTATTTAAAACTTAAGAATGACAGATCAAAGAGAATGCTATTTGAAACTCAAGCATAACAGACAAGTGACTTCTATTTCAAACTTAAGAATGACAGATCAAAGAGAATGCTATTTGAAACTCAAGCATTACAGACCCCCCCCCCTCCCTAAATTCCCATTCCTGACCAAAGCCACACTTGATAACCTGGTCATCACCCCATCCCAGGTCAGAGACATCATTAAAAACCTTGACACCCTCAAAGCTTGTGAGCCTGAACTTATACCTGTAATAGTAATAAAGAAATGCTCTGCTTAACTGGCCCCTGTTCTCTCCAAACTCTACAATAAATGTCTAGCTGAACCTTACTTCCTCGATAGCTTGAAAATTGCCTCTGTGGTACCAGTCTACAAGAATTCTGGGAATAGAAATGATCCTCAAAACTACCGCCCAATCAGTCTACTCCTGATCTTTGCTAAAATCTTTGAATCCTTAATCAATCTAGCGATAGTCCGGCACTTAGTTAATGCTAAATAACTTTCTGACGCCCGTATGGATTTAGACAAGCACGGTCTACTGCAGACATCCTAGCGGTCATTTCTGAACACATGTATCATACACTCAACAAGGCAGGTGAAGCTAGGGCAGTAGCGCTCGATATATCCAAGGCCTTTGACAAGGTATGGCATAAAGGGCTTCTCCTGAAAATACGCTCATACGGTATTACTGGGCAATTACTTAATATAATTAGTTCCTTCCTAACCAAAAGAAAGATCCAGGTTGTCCTCGATGGCCGTTTATCTAAGCAACATGACATAAATGCTGGTGTACCCCAGGGATCTCTCCTTGGACCTTTATTTTTCCTGATCTTCATAAACGATCTCCCTGATGACATTGAGTCTGAGATTGGTTTATTTGCTGCCAACTTTCGTCATGTGGGCAAAACGGACGCAATCATATCCGAGGCAATGGCTGAATCCTTAGAAAATGACCTCCAGGCTGTAGTGGATTGGGGTCATAAATGGTTGGTAACTTTTAATGCCGCAAAGACAAAGCTCTTTTCCTTCAATAACTACAAGAAACCTCTCCAACCACCGATTGTCATGGCAAATAACCCCCTACCTGAGAGTTCAACATTCAAACTCCTCACAGGTAACATAAATTGGAACAAATACATTGAAGACATTGCCAAGGCTGCCGCAAAGAAGGTTGGCTCCCTCTACCGTGCTAGTAAACTCCTCACACCTGACATTATCCTGTATCTCTACAAAGCCACCATCCAACCATGCATGGAGTATTGTTGCTACATCTGGGCTGGTGTATCATCTACTAGTCTCTTCCTCCTAGACAAGGTCCAAAAAAGAGTCGACAACTTAATAGGTCCCTCACTGTCAACCAAGCTCCAGCCCTGTCCCATCGCCGCAATGTAGCATCCTTGTGCTTGTTTTACAAATACTTGAATGGATTGTGCTCCAATGAACTGGCTACTCTGGTGCCCCCCTCAACGTAAATACACTAGACCAACTCGACAATCAGCTAAATCCCATCCATTTACTGTGGAGGTCCCCAGATGCCGGAGAGCCTTCTACTCCAATAGCTTCTTTCCTCGTGCTGCTGGCCGCTGGAACTCCCTCCCTACTCCCTGTTTCCACGACAGTACCGACATGCAGAGGTTTAAAACCAATGTAAACAGACATCTCGCTACACTGTTCCCAACTCGGGGTGACACCCAAAACCCACACTCAAATTCTCAGTAACCCTTTACGCCTACAGTGGCGGCCTGCCTTGTTTCGGGTGAAATATGTTAAAAAAATATATATTCATAATATATATATATATATATATATATAATTATTTTTATTTACACAGACATGTACAAAATATAAAAGCTTTATTTGATATTGAGCACTTTTTATAAGCCCGGTTGAAATTCTTTGGATTTTTACTTTGCCTGGATCATTATTATTATTTATATATATATATATATATATATATATATATATATATATATATATATATATATATATATATATACTGTTTAAATGTAATTTTTAAGTAGTAAGACAAGGCAGAAGATAAAAAAATATAATAAAGAGGCCTCCAGAGTACTGTGCTTCTAAAACCATCACTTCCGGGTTCGAAGGTAGTTAGCGACGGCGATTGCCTCCACACATGCTGAAAATCTTTAAGCCCATAATTGCACACACTTGAACAATTTTGAAGAGGGAGGGGGAGAGGGAGCGGGAGGAGGTTCAATTTCCCGTTTTTTTGTTTGTTTTTTTCACAAAAGGAAGTTCGTTTATCACATCCTTTTTCAACAGTGTTCATTTTGAAGTTTGATCAGCTGAAAAGTTATATCGTCATCGACTCTTGTAACTTCTCAAGCATCGAATTGTGTAGGTGTTTTCTGTTGTTGTTTACAGAAAACAAATAAAAACGACAAGAATAAGCATTTTTTCCTTCATTCTTCGATCACAAAGACCCGAAACGACATCTTCCACCATAAAGGAAAACAATATACAAAAACAATTTCAACTAAAATTAATAAAATAAAAAACTTGAAGTCATGTCAACAACATCAAAACCGATTCCCCGTAGACCACCGCCACCTGTTCCCAAAAGAGGTAAGTGTCTGTAGCTATTTAATTATTTAACAAATATATAGATTATTTTTTATAAGGAATGTGCATTTAAATCATTTGAGTCATCATCCGGTGCTCGCCCCAGCCGAGGTTCGCTTTGGCATCATTATTGCAACCTAAGGGTTGGCTTTTTTCACTCGGACTCTTATTTGTTGGAATGAGGTATGGTCCGACTCGGTCCTAAGAAGTGCATCCTCCTATGCATTACCTTCTCCTTCTGGAGGCGGGCTTGGTTTATTGACGATCGCATACCGGAGAATGCCGACGGGTCCATATTAGGGCATTTTTGTATCCCACGAGAACACCCCCCTTGGAGAAGCTGTTTGCACCTCCTTTCGGCCTTGTACCATATTTTGTTGCAGGTGGAAGTAATTAAATTAGGGTCATAGACATCCATTATTTTCTTTTCTTTTTAAAACTTAGTTAAAAAGAAAACGTTGTTGATTGTTATTTTTGTTGTTATTTTTGTTGTTTTTTCTTCCAATGTTATTTGTTATTGATTTTTAATTTATCCCCTTCCCTTTAGTAGAGAAAAAAAAACTATTTCTTTATTAATTTTATTTTATAATATTACAATCTTTATCGTGGTTGAAAAGTCGCTGTTTAAAAAAAGCGGAAGTAAATTTCTCAGGAGTTATTTTTCTTGTATGGATGCCTAAAAGTTACACTTTTAAGTTAACTCTGGTTTTTCATATCAGCCGAAGATCACTTTAGCATCATTCTGGCAACCTAGAAGCTAACTTGGACCATCAGGCGATTCTTTGCTCGAATCAGGTATGGTTCGGCTCGCTTCTAAGAAGTTAATTCTCCCCGGCATTTCATCATCCTTCAAAAGGGAGGGGGGGGGGGATATTACCGGTCGCTTGACCTACTAGTGATTAATTCCTGACACTTCTTTACGTTTTCTGTTCAGAAAATACAACAACAAAAACATTTTGGACATTCATTTATTGTTTATTGATTTTTAAAATCACCGGTTGGTCAACATAAATATGTAAGCATCGGTATTTCATGAGTGTTCGAGCTTTACTGCTGAACTTTCTAAAAAGTTATCAAACTACGGAACACTAGAGTATTTATTTACCTCCTCTCCAGGAGGTTAGGCACAAGGCCAGTTTTATCTTACTCCCACAAGTAAGATGTGACCCAAGGTCGGGTCGGGAAAGTGGGACTTGAAAAGCCAGCGCCCGAGAAGGTGAGCACTCTGGCCATTAAAAATTGCCTGGGCAGCCTCGTCGGCATTCCCCGGTAGGGGCGCCTCAGGCAGTAAGCAATAAACTTACTCCTCCCCAAAGAGGGGAGGCAAAGCCTGGGAGGGTGGACCTCCTAGAACTGCACAGGACCGACTCATAGACCGGCGTGAATCAAGCTCCGAAGGCCAAGATAATACCAGTTTATGCGGTGTAGTATCCATCGGAACAGATACTACACTTTGATCTTAGCCAAAAGGCCAAGGGAAAAAAACACTAGAGTAGTTTGCATTTAACTTTGAATTGGTTGGTTGTTGAGTTTTGCGGCATGTCATTGGATCATTTTATACCGTATTTCTTGTTTAAAGATTGGTTTAAAGATTAAATTGCAATCGTGTAGTATAGTTAACAGCCGAGAAAGCGAAAAAATATATATACAACAAATTATAGAAGTTTGCTACGGCCGGCAAACGACTACAAAATAACTTTTACCAAATGCATTAAATTTAAATTTTATACCGACCTGTATAATTTTAAAGTGTGGAAACTGATTGTAAGATTTATTATCTCTGAATTTATTATCTTTACTTTGTAGAAAGACTCATTTATAGTAAGCTTCATTGTACACGTGAAACGCTAAAAAGAAAACTTTTTTGAATTTATATTTTAAATGGACCTATTTCGTTTTAATTAAAACGCTCAGACGACAAATTGTTATCCATTTCAGGGATAGCCTTCGGATCATTATCTGATTGGTCAATTTGAGTCACGTGACAGTTTTTAAAAGTAAACAAACCCAGACGACAAATTTTACGATAGAATATTTTGAAGAATTTCTCTTCAGATGGAATCACAAACGAAAAAAACAAGTTGTTGGCGATTCAACACCTTGTCGAAAATTAATTTTAAATAATAATTTAAAAATATATTGTAATAGATTATTATGAGAAGTTATTCTCTTAGTTTTCAATGTCAATTTTGAACTGCAAACTTTTATTCTGTTGAATTATTAATGACGATTTAAAGATATTTTTCTTGGAAAATTTCGAGAATTATAATATATGTGTGACTGGGAGTGATTGTTTAACGTTATGTTTTGAAATCCCAGTATTAACTTTTGTTTGATGGGATTTATGGCAAATGTCATTATTTAAAAGGTTATATTTGGAAAACAGAATCCAGATATTAGCCAAAATTTAATTGAGAATGGAAACAAGGATCCAGAATATTTTCTGTTTAGTCAAAAAAGACTAAATTATTCAAAAGAGTTATTGAATTAAAGATGAGGAGGATAAACAATTAAAGAAGAATTGAAGTCATCGTATTTTTAATTTGAGGTCTGCAGTCAAAAGATTCACATTTTAATATTAAAAGAAAATGAGTAATAATTATTTAAAATAGTGATGTTATTATTTATTGAGTTAGGTAATAATTATTTAATTTTCAGAAACACAAGCAATATTTGATATTTGAAAAACAAAAAAAAAGAAGCAGAAAGCTATGAACCCCACTCCCTGTGCCGATGGGCATCAACCGCAAAGGTGTGATATCCTGGTCGCGGTGCCAGATTGTGAACCCCACTTGTGCCGATCGTCGTAATGGCAATAAAAAAAATATAGATCGAAATTCCTCTAGGCCGTATGGCGACGATGATAATGATAACGTCGCCGATCTTGTCATCTCGTCCAACTACAAACACACTCCCACGTTGAAACTGTTTATATCAGCGAGCGATCACTGGGTGAACAGCAACCGGTTGGCTCTGTGGGGGCGAAAGATCATTCAAAGCAGAACAAAAGGAAAAGAACAATGTTCAACAACTCGGTTGGGGTTTTTGTATAGAAGAGTAATTATTAATAAAATAAAAGAATTGATTTTACATTTGATTAATGTCTACCGTACTCGTAAATGTCTTTAGCAAAGGTTGTGTTTTCTCTAAGTTATTTCGTTAGTTCTCTGTGTGTGCGAATTCTTTACACTAGTTATTGTTTAAGTCACAAATCAACAGGCAAAGACGGCGGCGAGAATTTTGTCTGGTTTGTTTTCCTCGACGCACGCCACTTTAGCGCACGCCCGGGTGTTCCGTCCAACTCTGTGTGCCGACAATCCAACTCTAACTGCTCTCTACTCGTTGTGCGTGAAAAACGTACATTCTTTTATTGAAGATGTCTATCGTCGGACACACCCCTTCTCCGCCATCCTAATTCCTGCATGTCTTCCTCTTTCAAGGAGGGTGGGGATGAGCGCCTCACTCCCCCTTCCTTAAAATAAATGGAATTTTCTTTTTTCCCTATCGTTATCGCCAAAAACAAATGCTTTCTCATTCTGTCACACAGCTGGAGGCAATCCATGCCTGACTTGTAATTAACGATGACAGGCCCAAATAAATCTCTGTCAGTAGGCTCTCCCACGTCGTAACGTTTTTGAAAACAGCCGTCCCAGAACAACATCGCTTTATTGATATTTCAGAATTAAATTTGCGATTATGGAATTCCATAATCTTCACCTCCCATCTGGCAACTGTTACCTTGCCTTCAGAGATAATGGGTTTTGACTATCTTACACGACTCCGTGAGACTAACTGGCGTCTCATTCTGTTGCTTGAATAAGTTTGTTTCTACGTCAAATATATACTAGTTTTATATCTCCACTTCGTCTCAGTCGGCATAGCACCACAATTTAGCAAAAATAATTTTTTCAAACTCGCCAGGAAAAATATAGTCGCAATCTTTATAAATAAGTCCAAGAACAATAACACATGTTAAAAATGTTCTAGTTAATTTTGATAAATGGGCATAAAGTTTATTGAATGCGACTTCCGCAAGTTTTAAACCAATTCTTGTGTAGGATTTTTTTCTGATTAAAATTTTATAAAATTTATATAAATCCGAAATTTTCATAGAAATTATTTAATTTTATTATAAAAACCAATTCTTTTGTAGGATTTTTTTCTAATTAAAATTTTATAAAATTTATATAAATCCGAAATTTTCATAGAAATTATTTGATTTCATTATAAAAACCAATTCTTTTGTAGGATTTTTTTCTAATTAAATTACACAATCTTTATAAAATTTATATAAATCCAAAATTTTCATAGAAATTATTTAATTTCATTATAAAAAAACAATTCTTTTGTAGGATTTTTTTTAATTAAAATACACAATCTTTATAAAATTTATATAAATCCGAAATTTTCATAGAAATTATATTTAATTTCATTATAAAAACCAATTCTTTTGTAGGATTTTTTTTAATTAAAATACACAATCTTTATAAAATTTATATAAATCCGAAATTTTCATAGAAATTATTTAATTTCATTATAAATCTGAGGACTTTTAAATATAAAAAGAATTGATTTAAAGTTAGCGGAAGTCACGTTCAATGGACCTTATGCCTATTTACAACCCTTTTTTCTTAACAAAAAAACATTATTTTCTTTTGGTTGAAAACTTTTGACACAAAAAGTGGTTCCCTGTCTTATAACTAGAAAATTATGAACTTGAGTTATCATTTTTAAACTTTTAAATAAATATAGCGACTATAATTTTTCGGTCGAGTTTTCATTTCAGTGTTTTACGTGTACACTCTATGATGAACCTTACTATAGCTTAACGGTTTTAATATTATTTTTCTTTTTTGTTGAAGTAAACATAAGTTGTTTGAGAGTCATACCGAATCCCATTTCACTCTAAATAATTTTGAAATAGGATTTAACAACTTACTTGAGCCCAACCCCGTCCTTCCCTTCCTAATCACTAACCTACAATTAATCCTGCCTTTTTGATTATCGGATTAATTTAAGATTTCAACCACCAACCATTCTCTCTCCTCACTCACTCCTGCACGCAAAAAAGTGGAGACAAAGACGTTTCGTTTCTCAACGAATATTGCAGAATTAGCCATTCGTTCGCACTATTCAGACTAATATTCTCATTTCTCATCTTGCTTGTTATTTTCACGTTTCGGCTGATGTAACCTCTCACCTTCTTCAGGTTTATTTGACCTTCGCGAAGAATGTGCATGATACCCACTTTGTAGCCGAGAAAGGCCATCAGATGGACGAGTTTCTTGGGGTTATCTTGATTTTATCCAGATGTCTTTTATTCCATTTTTTGTGTAAGAATCCCTTGAAGCGAAGACGGGCAACGGAGAAATTACGATGAGACATTAGGAGCAATGCACACGTGTGTAATAAGTAAACTTGAATTCAAGTCATAAATAATCTATGTATGAAATCAGACAAAATACTGTGTCTTTCTCGCCTATAGGTAACTTTCATAAATACACATTGAATTTTTATTTATATTTACTATTAATTGAATGGTGTAGTTTGCTTAAAGAATTATGTGTAATACGTATATAGACGAGTTATAGAAAGCTCTCACAATGCAAGAATGTTACTTCTTTAGTCACAACTGTTGGAATTTCTTCCAATGTAATATGGGAAGGGAGAGGAGGTAGGACGGTGTGTTGCATAGTCCCCCCCCCCCCCGCTTAGGCCGCGGCAGTTCTTGTTTTGTATACTCGTCCCGGAACGGGCCGTGGCAGTTCTCGTTTAAACACTCATCATTTTTTTAACACCAAAAATCATATAGTTTGCATACCTTTAAATTTCTCGTACCCTCTCTTCTTTCCTTGTCGCGTGGAGGGGTGTGTGTCGTCCCGTAGTTGTCTTCTTTCTTCTCTTCTGCCGTGAACATCGCCGCTACAACAAAAACTTCATGACCGACTCAGTAAACAACAATCTTTTTAACTTTCAATTCTTTTTATTACAGGCGTTAGTTATCTATCGGCTTGGAGATATTCACCAACGTAAATTACTGCTTTCGTAATTACTTATCAATTAAGTCTTAACCATTCGTGGAGGGGGAAAAAGAGATCTTTCGCCTGTATTTTCTCAGGGAAAGAATTCCCCTATGTATGTTGCAGACTACATCATAAAAATCACGTCTGATAGGTTCGCCTCCAAAACCCAGACTGCTAAATCTTGCTTCTCACGATAAACGAGTGACGTCACGGATCTCTCTGCTTCCCACGCAAAAGCCTGTGACGTCACAGAGCCTCTTTCGCAGGTGTGCATTGACCCTTGATCTGAGGTCTCGTCATGCGGTGACCCTGTCACGTCTGTAAGCTCCGACTGTGAGAACAGGCCCTATTCTGCACTCGACTGCACTAATTCGCGCAAGTCAAACCAACGATTTCCAACAGATACATCCATTCCCATAGGGCCATTATCCAACAGGTGTAGGCAAGTATATAAAAAACACGAATTCGACGTGAAAGGAAAAAATAATGGCAGCTCCTTCACGACTATAGTTGAGTTGCAACGAATTGCCCCATTGCTTACAAGCAAACAAATTGTCCCCGTAAAGGTAACAAAATTAGGAAGTTTTCAATAAAAACTGGTAACCAAAATAAACAAGTTCAGTGTCCACCGACTGTTTTTCACTTACTGCTGACCAAACGAGGGCAAGCAATTCACTTCGCCTTTTTGACTTTTTTTTTATGTAGCCTCATCCAATCAAATTGAGAGGACTCCTATGTAAATACAATATGCAAATTAGTTACAGAATTTAATCACTGCCCCCTTCACATTGATAGAGTTTTGGTTAAATAAAATTCCTACACAACTTACTGTGTAAAAGTTGTAACTAAATAAGATTTACTAAAAAAAACCCAGAAAATCATATAATTTTTGTCCTTCTCAACACCAACATATTTTCATTGCTTGTATTGTGAAAGCCTTCTATAATTCCTCTATATACGTATTAATCAAATATTTTTTACATCAAAAGTAAAATAAGCGAATACTAAAACGAAATTTTTTAATTCCTATTTTTTTAAAACAAATTGCAAACATGATGACATTATAATATTCGGGCTAACATGTGTTTTACATGCTGGCATGGGTTGAACGGCTTTTAGAAATCAACTTTAAAACTAACCTATCTCTGTCTAGGTGTTTATTTATCTCTCTTTCTCTCAAATCCATCCTTATCACTTCCTCCAATGTTTTCCGATTGATCCTGTTACCTCAACTGTTCTACATCTACTAACCGAAGAACTCTCATCCATTCTTTCAATGACTGAACTAACACTCTCCTGTTCTACACACGTCTCCCTATACTGCTCAGATCTACTCTTCCTCTGAGGTCGTCAGATCTGTCTGTCTTTAAGACTCATGTTACACATCCATCATATCATTCCCATATCATTTCTCTCCGTGCAACACATGTCCTCAGTCCCCACTGACCAGGTTTCACGTCCATGCATCATCACACTGCCTACACATACCTGATAGACTCTTGTTTGACAGCGGTAATGCTCTGCTGGTTAGTAATGGTAGAAGTGGTGGTAGCTAGACAAGTTCTTGCTGTGGATGTTTTACAGGGGGAATAAGAGATTGGAGCTCAGTCGAGAACCTACTATGAACATATCAATAGAGTAGAGAAAGACTAGCGATATTTCTTCTGTGAGAAAGAAGCTGCAGAGAAGAGATCATCCGCAACTAGATTGTGAAGTCAATTTTATACGCTGTCAAGGCAAGAAAGTGTACTTTAAGCGGCACCTCCCTAGATGTGGTAGCAGTACTCCATTTAAGCGGTACCTCCCCAGATGTGGTAGCAGTACTCCATCTTAGGTAGAGTTTTGCATGGGGAGTCAGGTACTTTCCGGAGCAGTAGAAGGATCCAACCATTTTTCTGGCGACTTTAGCAACGGATTGGATGTAAGTCTTCTATTACAGATCTGGAGTGAAAGTCAGTTCAAGGAGCTTCCTAAAGGAGAGGGCCATTCATTTCAACTGCAGGAAAATGATAATTTAAACGGTTGTGGTGAAAGGAATTATCTTACATTGGTGACGTATTTCAATAATGTCGGACAAAACAATAAAAGCAACAGCAGCAAAATCAATCGGACAGCTGATATAATTTGCAGGAAGTACAGACTCTGTGATGAGAGGGCCGACCACGTGCTAACAGATTGTCCAAAAGTTCAGCATCGACATCCTAACCTCTGATCCAGGTCATGCGTTACAGATCTGGCAGAGGTGGAAAGAACTACATGAGCTCCACGATGTCTCTCAGCCGAGTGATCTCCACGCTTATCTGAAAGCCCTACGATTGGCTACCTAATAAACAAAAGCAGCAGCAGTAACATATTATGTTTATTAACGCTTACTTTTATCTCATGAGCAACCTGCTGCTCATATGCTAGCAGATCAGACTGAACATGATCTTTACGGTCCTGTTTTCAATATCGGCTCTCACCATCCACTTTTTCTTTCTTTTCTTCTTTTTTGGGGGGGAGGAGGGAATCCATTATTTAATACATTATTTAATCCCGAGCAACGTTGGGTAAGAACAGTAAGTAGTAAATAAAATGAATTTAAAAAATTTTGTAATGGGATCCATAATTTTAAGTTTTTTGTATTTTTTATGGAAATCGCTCCAGACAATGTATGAAGCCACTTGATGTAAGGAGCTAACAAGAACAAATATGATTATCACAAAGACAGGAGATGCCTATTGGCCTCAGTCTTGAAAAGACCAAGGTTAGAGTTCCACAAGTCTGCGGTTCTTGGAAAGAAGTTACTGGAATAGGAAGCTGTTTGTAACTTAAAAAAGGTTAAGAATCATTGCCAAGAGGATATCTGTATTAAACAGTGAAACCTGGCCAGTGAGGCTTGAGGACATGCGTTGCATGGAGAGAAATGATATGATGGATGTGTAATGTGAGTCTTAAAGACAAGGCTTAGATCTAATGACCTCAGAGGAAGATTAAATCTGGACAGTATTGGGAAATGTCTGCAGAATAGAAGACTTCAATGGTATGGCCACATTGAAAGAATGGATGAGAGTTCTTGAGTTTGTAGATATAGAACAGTTGAGGTAGCAGGTTCAGTTTACAAAAAAAAATAGGAGGAAGTGATAAAAATGGAACTGAGGCAAAGAGGAGTAAATAAAGACCTGGCCAGAAATAAGTTAGTTTAGAAGTCAATTTCATAAAGCTGTCCAATGCATGCTAGCATGTAAAACGGATGTTAAACCGAATATAATTATATATTCCCAAGATGTCCGTCAGATAATACAGGATGACTTCCACAAAAATGCAACCCATGAAATAATTAATAAAATTCACAATTTTTACTGCAATCCAACCATTATTGGAACAAATAAACTTTGGTCTATGCTTGACTTGTCCACCAAGTTTTAATCATGAATGTCCAACAGTCTTTGTTTTATTACTATTCAATGATAAGCACACCTGGATACAACATGCAAAATTGTCAATAACTCTGACTCACTCCTCCCGTGGCAAGGCCATGGTTTTGGCTGTAAAGATCCTTGTTCAGCAATAATCTGCGAATTGTTTTTCTATCAAAACTTTATCTTTTAGATGAATTGTTTTGATAGACATTATCTTTTAGATGAATTATTTTGATAGACATTATCTTTTAGATGAATTATTTTGATAGACATTATCTTTTAGATGATCTCATGGATAAAAATGCAAAGGGTTAAGAGCTGACGAGTGTGAAGCCCATTCAGGACCTCTTACTGATGAGACAATTACCAAAATGTTTCCGCATTTCATTGAAACTTGGTGGACAAATCAAACATAGACTGAAGTTTATTTGTATTGGATTGCAAAAAGGATTGTGAATTCTATTAACGGTTACAAGTGTGGCATTTTTTTTTGGGGGGGGGGGCACTCTGTAAGACAGTCTGCTTATCCCTCTTTCACTCATAGTTCACACAACACACTCGTTACTTTTCAGACACGCCTCATATATACATAGATTTGAAGTTAAAATAGCCAAATTTGTTGTATTTGGCTTTTTATTAATACGGCCCCATAATATGCTCAAACGTTTATGTGTAGCACCAATAGATTGAACCTGCACGGTTTAACTATGAAAGCCGACTCAAGAACTTAAGCGGTGATCTCATTTTGGCCTACAATCTCCTCAATGGCCATTATGATATACGTCAGGACCTATTATTCACTCCTACACCAGAAAGACGTCTATGCAGACACCACAAGAAATTATTTCACCGCCGATTTCGATTGAACCGGAGAAGGGCCGTCTTCTCAATCAGGATCCCTGGACCAAGAGAGGTAGTAAATGCACCAACAACACAGCAATTCAAAGTGAATTTGGGCAGGTGCTAGGCCACTGTATCCTCTTCTGTGTAAATTTCTACCACATGGCAACTGAAACAAGCTTGTTTTATTTTTTGCCAAATTAATTGAATTGAAAAAAATGTTGTTGACAATCAAAAAAAGATAAAACAATTTCTGTTTTCTTCCAATCTGCAGGGCATGTTAAAGTTGTGCAAGCAATGTATACCTACACAGCACAGAATGTAAGTATTTTAATTTTCTGTACATATTAATCTATCATTATACTAACGCTGAATTAATCAACGTTTGTTTCCCCAAAGGCTTTTTCCTATATGCTTTAATGACACAAAATGCATGCTAAAATATTCTTTAGTTCTGGGATTGAGTTGTATTTTTAAAAAAGTACATTTTAATTCTTCTAATTAACCGTAATTTGTAATTAACTGAACAAGTCTCTCTCTCTCGCAGTATTTTTTTTCCACAGATGGTATTCTCTAGGAAAGACACTTTGTTCATGGAAGTTTTTCTTGGTCTTTGGTAGAGGAAGAGAGAGAGAAAGGAAAGTTCTCCGTTGTGGTTGTAGCCAGACGGGTTCTTTTACAGAGGGGAGTGGGGAGCTGAGTCAAATACCTACCATGAACATAACGATGCAGTAGAGAGAGGCTAGCAACAACTCTTCTGTGTGAAAGGGGCTGTAAAGAACTGAAGTTTATATTATTTTCTCTCATAAATTGTTTCTAAACTCTTAATTATATAATCTGAATGGCTAAAGTAATCATCAGTGTGGCTTTTTAAACAAGAGAAATGTTGTTGTTGTTGGAAAGTGAAAAGCAAGCAGACAACAGTCAAGAGTTGCAGTCAAAACGAGCCTTTCAAATTGAACTGCCTCCTTTCTGTTCTATCACTTGGATCAGTGTGTAAGCAGGTCGAGGAGAATGACAATAAACTATTAAACAAGTTGATCACTACTGCCACCCTGGGTTACAAGTCACCTTTGGACAATGGACAATCAATAGTGTGCTTTACTCTATGCTAGTTTATCCATATGAAGTTTTGTCTTGTTGTTTTCAAAAATGTATCCAAGCATCTTTATAAATGGTAACATTGGTTGGTTTGTCATGCTTAAGTTTAAAATAGCAATTTTGTTGGTCTGTCACGCTTAAGTTTAAAATAGCAATTTTGTTGGTCTGTCACGCTTAAATTTGAAATAGCAGTTTTGTTGGTCTGTCACGCTTAAGTTTAAAATAGCAATTTTGTTGGTCTGTCACGCTTAAATTTGAAATAGCAATTTTGTTGGTCTGTCACGCTTAAGTTTAAAATAGCAATTTTGTTGGTCTGTCACGCTTAAATTTGAAATAGCAATTTTGTTGGTCTGTCACGCTTAAGTTTAAAATAGCAATTTTGTTGGTCTGTCACGCTTAAATTTGAAATAGCAATTTTGTTGGTCTGTCACGCTTAAGTTTAAAATAGCAATTTTGTTGGTCTGTCACGCTTAAATTTGAAATAGCAATTTTGTTGGTCTGTCACGCTTAAGTTTAAAATAGCAATTTTGTTGGTCTGTCACGCTTAAATTTAAAATAGCAATTTTGTTGGTCTGTCACGCTTAAGTTTAAAATAGCAATTTTGTTGGTCTGTCACGCTTAAATTTGAAATAGCAATTTTGTTGGTCTGTCACGCCTAAGTTTCAAATAGCAATTTTGTTGGTCTGTCACGCTTAAATTTGAAATAGCAATTTTGTTGGTCTGTCACGCCTAAGTTTAAAATAGCAATTTTGTTGGTCTGTCACGCTTAAATTTGAAATAGCAATTTTGTTGGTCTGTCACGCTTAAATTTGAAATAGCAATTTTGTTGGTTTGTCACGCTTAAGTTTAAAATAGCAATTTTGTTGGTCTGTCACGCTTAAGTTTAAAATAGCAATTTTGTTGGTCTGTCACGCCTAAGTTTAAAATAGCAATTTTGTTGGTCTGTCACGCTTAAATTTGAAATAGCAATTTTGTTGGTCTGTCACGCTTAAATTTGAAATAGCAATTTTGTTGGTTTGTCACGCTTAAATTTGAAATAGCAATTTTGTTGGTCTGTCACGCTTAAATTTGAAATAGCAATTTTGTTGGTCTGTCACGCTTAAGTTTAAAATAGCAATTTTGTTGGTTTGTCACGCTTAAGTTTAAAATAGCAATTTTGTTGGTCTGTCACGCTTAAGTTTGAAATAGCAATTTTGTTGGTCTATCACGCTTAAATTTAAAATAGCAATTTTGTTGGTCTGTCACGCCTAAGTTTAAAATAGCAATTTTGTTGGTCTGTCACGCTTTAATTTGAAATAGCAATTTTGTTGGTCTGTCACGCTTAAATTTGAAATAGCAATTTTGTTGGTTTGTCACGCTTAAATTTGAAATAGCAATTTTGTTGGTCTGTCACGCTTAAATTTGAAATAGCAATTTTGTTGGTCTGTCACGCTTAAATTTGAAATAGCAATTTTGTTGGTCTGTCAAGCTTAAATTTGAAATAGCAATTTTGTTGGTTTGTCACGCTTAAATTTGAAATAATAATTTTGTTGGTCTGTCACGCTTAAGTTTAAAATAGCAATTTTGTTGGTTTGTCACGCTTAAATTTGAAATAGCAATTTTGTTGGTTTGTCACGCTTAAATTTGAAATAATAATTTTGTTGGTCTGTCACGCTTAAGTTTAAAATAGCAATTTTGTTGGTTTGTCACGCTTAAATTTGAAATAGCAATTTTGTTGGTCTGTCACGCTTAAGTTTAAAATAGCAATTTTGTTGGTTTGTCACGCTTAAGTTTAAAATAGCAATTTTGTTGGTCTGTCACGCTTAAGTTTGAAATAGCAATTTTGTTGGTTTGTCACGCTTAAGTTTAAAATAGCAATTTTGTTGGTCTGTCACGCTTAAGTTTAAAATAGCAATTTTGTTGGTTTGTCACGCTTAAGTTTAAAATAGCAATTTTGTTGGTTTGTCACGCTTAAGTTTGAAATAGCAATTTTGTTGGTTTGTCACGCTTAAGTTTAAAATAGCAATTTTGTTGGTCTGTCACGCTTAAGTTTAAAATAGCAATTTTGTTGGTTTGTCACGCTTAAGTTTAAAATAGCAATTTTGTTGGTTTGTCACGCTTAAGTTTAAAATAGCAATTTTGTTGGTCTGTCACGCTTAAGTTTAAAATAGCAATTTTGTTGGTTTGTCACGCTTAAGTTTAAAATAGCAATTTTGTTGGTTTGTCACGCTTAAGTTTAAAATAGCAATTTTGTTGGTCTGTCACGCTTAAGTGTAAAATAGCAATTTTGTTGGTTTGTCACGCTTAAGTTTAAAATAGCAATTTTGTTGGTCTGTCACGCTTAAGTTTAAAATAGCAATTTTGTTGGTTTGTCACGCTTAAGTTTGAAATAGCAATTTTGTTGGTCTATCACGCTTAAATTTAAAATAGCAATTTTGTTGGTCTGTCACGCCTAAGTTTAAAATAGCAATTTTGTTGGTCTGTCACGCTTAAATTTGAAATAGCAATTTTGTTGGTTTGTCACGCTTAAATTTGAAATAGCAATTTTGTTGGTTTGTCACGCTTAAGTTAGAAATAGCAATTTTGTTGGTCTATCACGCTTAAATTTGAAATAGCAATTTTGTTGGTTTGTCATGCTTAAATTTAAAATAGCAATTTTGTTGGTCTGTCACGCTTAAAATTGAAATAGTAATTTTGTTGGTCTGTCACGCTTAAAATTGAAATAGCAGTTTTGTTGGTCTATCACGCTTAAATTTAAAATAGCAATTTTGTTGGTCTGTCACGCTTAAGTTTAAAATAACAATTTTGTTGGTCTGTCATGCTTAAGTTTAAAATAGCAATTTTGTTGGTCTGTCACGCTTAAAATTAAAATAGCAATTTTGTTGGTCTGTCACGCTTTAATTTGAAATAGCAATTTTGTTTGTCTGTTATGCTTAAGTTTGAAATATCAGTTTTGTTGGTCTGTCACGCTTAAGTTTGAAATAGCAGTTTTGTTGGTCTGTCACGCTTAAGTTTAAAATAGCATTTTCATTTCAAAATGCACAGCCAAATATTAAAAATTTCCATTCTTTGATTCAGTAGATAACTTAAGAGCCGCCATTTTGTTAATTTTCACATGCGATCAGGGGAAGTAATCGCAAAGATACTATTTTTTGTCACTAGGGGTTAATGATTAACCCTTTCGGTGCAAATGGTGAATTCCTATTTAGCGGAATGTATGGGCGACAGAAATTCGATAAATTGAATATCTTAAATAAAAAAAAAAAAATACTAAATTGTTTTCCGTAAAATCTGGTTAACGGTTTTTAACCATCCTAACAAGTCTGTATTTTCTAAAATTAGAATTTTATTTAGTGTAATTACCAAGGAGTGTTATGTCAAGAAACATCTAATTTGATATTGGCTACAAATTTGTCAATGGGACAACAGAAACAGACTCGATAAAAGAAGGAAACGAGATAAGAGAGAGTTCAGCAGTCGGAAAATGGTGAGAGGAAGGTGTACCCCCTGAAAAATCTACTGTAGAGAATTCTGTTTCCTTTTGAGCCGTACAATGTCATTTAATTTTGCTGAATGTGTGTTTTTATTCTTAGCCAGAAGAACTTTCATTTGAAGAAGGTGATGTTCTCTACATCACCGAAGAGAATGATTCCGGATGGTGGAAAGGGAAATGTGCTATGAAGAGTGGATTGATTCCAAGTAATTATGGTAAGTCGAATTCTTCAAATATTTGACGAGATGAAATTTACCACTTCTTCACAATCATACCGCCATGAAAAAAGCGCTTTGTTTTATTTTTTGAATCGGCCGATATTTGGGGTGGGTATTGCAACCCTGCTGCATTTGGATAATCAGTAAGCAGTTTTTGTTTTCTTTTAATTTAAATTTTACTTATTACACAATAACATTACAGGTGTCTTAGACTTAGGAACTCCCGCGTCCTGCAACACATGAGGCAGTCAAAGTAAGCCATCATTTTTGGCCTGAAGCCAGAGCCACAGCGTCCCTCCAGTTTCTTCCCTTTGCAAAATTCTCTCTGGGGTCAATCTTAGGGCATGTCCGAGCCAGCGTAGACTTCGTTTGCAGATTATTGACGATACCACCTGTTGGTTAGTGCAGTCTCTAACTTCTTGGTGTTGCTGTAATCATATTTAGATGTGGGTGTGTAAAACTAGGATTAGTATGGTAAATTTCCACGTAAGGTTAAAAATTTGGTAGAATAGAATTTCCCAATTAGAATTTTAGTAAGGCTATGTGTCCCGGAAGTGACGTCACAGACACAGGAAGTGGCTATGCTGACATGGTGAATTGGTAGAGAGGATCTGTCTCTTTTCGACTAGACCAGCAGAGAGAGAGAGAGAGCAGAGGTTTTGGATAGCTGCTGCTTATAACCCCATGAGGGAGGAGGTTGGGGGTTTTATGCACATACGTGTATGCTATGAAGAAAGAATAAAACTCCAAAGAGATTTTTTAAACCCGATTTCATTTGCTGATGTTCCTTTATTTATTGAAAAGAAAAAGACAACGACAGAAAGAAGAGAAGATGGGAACCTCACCACTAAACTACAGAAATTTGATCAGCTGATTCTGCCGACGAAGTGGACACGCTGTGAGAATTTAAGAACAACCCAGTAAACTACAAAACGCACAAAACGCTTACTTTATGTCTCGGTGCACAAAGCATAAAAAATACTGATTTCGAAGCACCGAAAACATCAAAATATATGTTTTGGTTGACCATATGTAGCAGTAGGGTTGACCAATTCTTCAATCCCAGCAGATTATCTGGACATTGGCTCATCACGTGAACAGCTAGAGTCTTGTTGCGTAGATGACACATAGGTGTCGCAGTTATGTTGCTCTCTTTTTGTGTTGCCGTCGTCTTCAGCACACAATCATTTACATTTAGTCCTTTGACTTCAAACAGCAACTCATCACATACACAGCTGGAGCATTGTTGCGTAGATGACACACAGCAGTAGTAGGTGTGTTGCCGTCATCTTCTCCTTTTTAATAACATCACTTTGAAAAGATATTAAATAATGAAAGTACACTGTCATTTGGGGTTTAACGATGCATTCAGGGTTTCTCTTTTTCTTTTCCAGTGTACACACATAATACCCTATTCTCCTTAAGGAGAGGGGGCACCTATTCCAACCATGACTGTTCTCTTTCGTGATTCAGTAAAAATGAGAAAGTTTTTATCAGCTTATCTGCTACGTGTCTCTCGACTTCCTGTCTGTGACATATTCCTGATATAGCTCTAATTCCAATCGTTTAACTTCTGATGGAATTTTCCACTTTTCTGCTTACTCTAACCGTATGTGGAAAATACCGTTTTTAACATTATTTTTACGCACCCAATCTAGCTACATTGTGTTTAGGCATTAATATAACATATATATATATATATATATATTTGATTTGACACACTCATATATATGTATGAAAAAAACAAAAAGGAAAAACACTTAAATACATGAAAGAAATCATCAAATGAGAGATTTACCAGTTCCGTTGATCCAAACGAAACTGGTAAATCTTTCGTTTTATAATTAGTTTTCTGTGTCTTTTCTGTGTTTTTCCTTTTTGCCTTTTTCATACATCCTGTCTCCACAGAAATTCATTTTATGATATATCGTGTATTTTATCTTCAATTATATATATATGTTCATTTTATGATACATTTTATGATATATCATGTATTTTATCCTCAATTATATATATATATATATATAGTGTGTCATGTTGTATATGAAAAGAAATCAAATAAAGTGCTCGATCATATAAGAGAGCTAATATAATTTATTTAGATACTGTATATTACATATTTCAGCAATGTACCGCGGTTTCATCCAAAAGGGCAGATTTCTAAAGATGTCTAAATCTGCCCTTTTGGATGAAACCGCGGTACATTGCTGAAATATGTAATATACAGTATCTAAATAAATTATGTATATATATATATATATATATTGTGAAAAAATAAAAATCTCACAGAAATGTTTTTTGAAAATGTGAAAAAATAAAAATTGAAAATAAAACCTATGATTATTGGAATATAAAACAAACTTTATATATATATATATATATATATATATATATATATATATATATGAGGACAAAATACATGATATATCATAAAATGAACTGCTGTGGAGACAGGATGTATGAAGAAGACAAAAAAGAAAAACAATTAAACACAAAAAAGAAATTATCAAAATGATCCAAGCGAAACCAGTAAATCTCTTGTTTTATAATTTCTTTTCTGTGTGTAATTGTTTTTCCTTTTTGTCTTTTTCATACATCCTGTCTCCACAGCAGTTCATTTTATGATATATTGTGTATTTTATCCTCATATATATATATATATATATATATATATACATACATATATATATGTATATATATATATATATATATATATATATAATTAAAGTAGTTATTTTCTTTTAACTCCCAATGGAATTTTCCACTTTTCTTCTTATATGGAAAATACCATTTTGACATTATTTTTACACACTCACATCCGATCCTGCTACAGATAGACTCATACAGATGCCTGTAGTCATATGATGTCATTTTTAAGAAGCATCAACACAACTTGTTTGTTAGCAAAATGAACAGAGATTCTTAAAGTTTATAACTATAGGAGATGGGTCCCAAAATGACAAGTTTTAAGAACCATCATCATTGGTTTAACGTCCATTTTTACATGTTGGCATGCATGAAACGGCTTTAAGAAATTGACTTCAAACCAACCTATCTCTGCCAGGTTTTTATTTATCCCTCAGGTCCATTTTTATCACTTCCTCCCATGTTTTCCTTAGCCTCCATCTGTGAACTTAACCTGCTACCTCAACTGTTCTACATCTATTAACACAAGAACTCTCATCCATTCTTCCACCGTGGCCATACCATCAAAGTCTCCTGTTCTATACGCATCTCCCTATACTGTCCAGATTTAATCATTCCTCTGAAGTCATCAGAACTGAGCCTGTTGTTAAGACTCACATTACACACCCATCATATCATTCTCATATCATTTCTTTCCATGCAACGCATGTCCTCAACCCTCACTGTCCAAGTTTCACTGTCAGTGGTAATGCTCTGCTGGTTAGTAATGGCAAGAGTGCCCTGAACTTACTTTATCCACTCCTAATTCTTGCAATCACACTAGCACCAGCTCCACCCTGTGCTCCAATAGTATCACCAAGGTAACAAAACTTCTCGACAACATCAATAGCTTCGCCATCCAGATATACTTTCTCCACATCTGAGTTCTCAACCATCTCCATTTTCTTACACTTCTTGCACACAAATTGGTTATCCTCTCTCAACCTAGCAAACATCATTTGTAATTGGGTTTGTTTTAGGTTTTGTTTTAAGTGCAGTTTTAAGAATTTATAAAATGTTACTTATTTTCTTCATATTAACAAACAAATTTATTCACTTTCTGAGGCAAATATTGATAGCAGCTTTCATATAATAATAATAATAATAATAATATATAGAATACAAAAATAAAACAACTTAATTACAATTCTGATTAAGCGCACTACTATCGTCATCTTAGATGTTTTTCTCGCGTTTCGGCCATCATCTTCTTATCAAACACAGGAACCTTGTCCACATTGACTTGAGGTGCAACGGATAAAGTGCTAAGTAATAATCAGTTCTAAGTGACAGTCTTCTGGAGGTTGAAGGTTCAATCCTCAGCATAGACGATACTAAGAATATAATTAAGAATTACTTAAGACTTTTATCCGGTCATGGATGACGGAACGAGAGTAGTCTACGGAACGAGAGTAGTCTACGGAACGAGAGTAGTCTACCCCCTCCGTGGTTAAAGGGTTCCGTTCGAAATTCCATACAAATTCCTGAGTTCGACAAGACACACCTAAAGAAGGTCAGAGGTGACATTGGCTGAAACGTTGTGAGAATAACATTCAAGATGAGAACAGTAGTCCGAATAATCCAAGTAATACAATTTATCAATCCTCATCTCAAAAGTTCTAATTACAATATTTAATATTTAATTAAGATGGTTAATATTTAAATCTTTGTAATAAGATGGTACATGGATGTGTTTGTTCATAAAGAAGAAAATTTCCACTTCACAATATAGGTTAGAAATTAAGTTGACGTGTTCAAGAAAGTGATGTAGCAAAACAGGAAGTCAAAATAGAATATGGTAGTTCGGAAGCTAGAGTCAACCTCTTGTTTTGGAGATCTTGTTCCTCCCCAAAGGGATGGACAGTCGGGTTAGAAGGTTATGTAATAATGATGTATACTTTATCTATTTCTCCCTCCTTCGCGTTCAGTCTCTCTCTCTCTCTCAAATGTCTGTAATTGTATTTTTAGTCGAAGAACACACAGAAATGGTTCAGTATCCGATGCATGAAGCAGCTCGACGAGGCAACTTTCAATTTCTTACTGAATGCATAAAAAACGGAGTAAGTGAAATATCATTTTTTTCTTTTTTATCACAAAAAAGTTGGTAAAAAAACATCCTTTAAAGTTTTTAAAGACCAAGTGTACTTTGAATATCCCAATTATGTTTGCAGATCACAGGAATGGGTTTAGCATGGTATTCTATCTGACGCCATTCAAACCTCACGTCTTTCCAATCGTAAACAAAATGCATATTTTCAAATTGACTTAGTCTCCAAATAACAATTTTCCCATTAAAAAATCCCAAACTATTTACATTTTAAAAAGTTTGGAAAGTTCTGGTGTTTGGTTAATATCAAATACAGTGTTGTGCTAAACCTGTCCCTTTCAGCTGCTAACATAACTCTTCCATTTTATTTTCTAAAACCTAAAGAAATGCAGGAATAGGGTAAAGCCTAAAGAAATGCAGGAATAGGGTAAAACCTAAAGCAAACATTTATTTTCAAATTCATTTGATCTCAAAATAACTTTTTTTTTTAATTAAAAATCTAAAATAATTTATATTTATTCCTTATAAAATAAATATACCGTTTGTTAGAAAATCGATGGAATACTTTCAGGATTATTATCTATGTGTATATAAGATCGGAAATGCTTGGTTTTCTGAGTTATAGGCCATTGAAACAAATACAGATCGACATTCTTTATTATAAACATCTAACACGTACAATGTAGTTAACTGTTATTTCTAGGTATGGGATAGATAAACACTATAACTGTGACAATACTGTCACAGTTATAGTGTTTATCTATCCCATAAAATAAATCAAATAATTAATCAGGGGAGATAATCGAAGTATTCACGAATCTGTAAGTGTACCCCTAAGGGGGCTATAGGGTAGATTTCGTCGGGGGGGGGGGGGAGTTTTTTTTAGCCATAATTTGTAAAGAAAACACTGTAATTTCAATGTATTTCTTCCGCTTAGCATTTTCTTTAAAAATTATTTAACGTTTCTGAAGCTTCTCTTCGGACTAGGGAGGTGGGTGGCACAAAACTTGGAAAATGTGGTTTTAGTAGCGCTCAAAACAGGAGCAATAAATAATTTTACATTTAGTAAGTGGTATATAGTAATCAAAAACTTCTCAACATCCAGGATAGAGCAAGTGTGTCTAGGAGAAAGATTTTCACTGTATTTTGTTATACTATTGTATACCAGAAAATGTGCTCTGCGTTGCTCGGGAGTCAGTATTCAATATCCTAGACAGAGCAGGTTGTGCAGTAGTACATTTTCAATGGAGAAGGAGAAGACTAGAAACTCAGTGTTGCCCTAAAATACACTAAAATAAATATAAGTTTCATTATATTATTAAAGGGAAGGGAGGAAGATAAGAAACTCGACGTTGCCCAGGAATAAATTAAAACAAATATAGATTTCATTATATTTTTGAGGAAGTGGGTGGAGAAAAAACTTTGTGTTGCCCGGAAGAAATAACTTTAAAACTGAAAGCTCAGGTGAATGACTTACATTATTATTATTTTCAATACATTAAAACGATACTGGAATGAGCTGGGCCAAGGTGAAAGAGGGGTGGGGTAGAGGGATGTGGAAAAACGTGAAAGGGGCGGGGGAAGAGAGACGGATCGAGATAGGTAGAGATAGGAGTTTTAATATAAAGATGTTAACCTTTTTTATTTTGTTTTTTTTATGGCCCCGGGGAATGCTGGTAGACCTGCTAGTATATATATATATATATATATATATATATATAGTATATGCTAGTATATATATATATATATATATATATATATAATCAAATATAAACCAAAAGTAAACTTTTAGTAAATAGGACCTATAGTGAAATGGTTAAGCTCAATATACGAGATAGAGCAATTATAAAGATAGAAGAAATAAGAGTGATAAACATGTTCGAATGTCCAAATTTATTTCAAATTTCGATTGTTCAATGCAAGGTGTATTCTGTAATACACCAGTGTGTATTTTTCTTTCCTTAAGCCAAGGCTTTTCAAAGATCGAAATCTTATCATCAGAGGAGAAATACAGATAGATAAGTTGGCTGTAGAAAAGCCAACGTACAAATATTTGAAAAATATTATTAAAAAAATGAGGTGAAAAGAATATGTGGTTTGTCCAGATGGTAATTGCCCATTGAAAAGGTGTCCAATGAAAAGGAGATTTTGGAAAAGACGAAAAGAAAGAAATTTTTCGTAGGGGCAGTATGGAGAAAATGTTCAAAATGAAAGTAAATCCAAAAGTGAAATGTTGAAATCAAATCGTAGATGGAGCGCACTTAAATGGAATTGATGTAAGAAAACTGGCCATTTTTTGTAACTTCCCGGGCCATGGTGGAAAAAGCGAGAGGAATTATTGGACAGATATGCTAACGAGCGAATCCAAGAAAAGAACTTAAGATAAAAAGCTATGCTAAATTAGGAGGTGGGTTGGAGAGGGGGAGAGTGAAAAAATGAGGCAGTGAAGTGGTCGGGTTGAGAAAGCCGCAGTAGCAGCTGGGAGGAAAAGCGGGATGAATGGTTCAAGTGATAAGGGATTGGTAGGTAAGACGCGGGCGAAATTGGTTAAAAGTTAAGAAATATGTCATTGAGTGTAAAATATTGTTTGAAGAGAAAAGAGAAAAGGGAAGAGGGAAGAGGGATCGTAAATAAAAACTAGATTTAGGATGTGGACAAAGGAAATTCGAGAGTTAAAGATGGTTACTGATGCTAAAAATAGAATTCCAATGAAAGAGAATCTGCAATTTAAAAGTAATAAGCAAAAAATTTGGCGACGACAAAACGTTAACTAGCTGAAATTTCTAGAAATTAAAATGGCTACGTAATTTATAAAAAGTATAGTAGAATAAGTAAAGGTATATAAATAAATAAATAAATAAATAAATAATTGAAAAATTAAATAATTTATTAAAACAAGGCCCAGATGAAAAAATAAGTGAATAATTAAATGGTTAAGAAAATTAAATAATTAAATAAAAATAAGTAAGATTAGCTTAATGCATAGTTATACATCTAGCCTGTCCAACTCAGTTATATTAAAATTTTGGGTAGGGGAACAGTTCAGGGGGTAAGGTTAGATTGTTTGTAACAATTGATTTCTATTATAAGTAATATGGGGTGGGGTTTAGGTAGATTCAAGTGAAACTTAAGTGAAGGGCCAGTTCTTTGAAGTAATAATCTTTATAAGGGGGAAAAAGGAAGGACCGATTAAAGAAGTAACCAAGGAGCGTAGTTAAATGTGAGATAAGTGGAATCTACGAAGGTGATGTCGGTAGGAAGAGGCATATACAGGGTCGGTTGATGATGATAAGATTTCGATCTTTAAAAAGCCTTGGCTTAAGGAAAGAATAATAAACACTGGTTTATTACAGAATACACCTTGCATTGAACGATCGAAATTTGAAATAAATTTGGACATTCGAACATGTTTATCACTCTTATTTCTTCTATCTTTATATATATATATATATATATGTATATATATATGCATATATTATTGTTTTCTTTTTCTTTCCCCATTTCATCCAGGTGTCTGTAAATGCCCTGGATAAATCTGGCAGCACCCCTGTCCACTGGGCATCCCACGCTGGTCACATACAGTGCCTTGAAGCCCTACTTGGTGTTAATAATATTGAAATCAATGTCCAGGTAAGTTTGTTTTTTCTTGATACAGGGTGACCCCCCCCCCTCTTAATACCACCTATGGAATTGTTAATAAAATTCACAACTCTTTCTGCAATCCAATCATATTTGATACAAATAAACTTCAGTCTAAGCCTGACTTGTCCACCAAGTTTCAGTCATGAATGTCCAACAGTCTTTGTTTTATTGCCGTTCAATGATATGCACACTTGGTTACAACGTGCAAAATTGTCAATAACTCCGACACACTCCTCTCTTGGCACTCCTCTCCGATTTGGGCTGTTGTGATGGCCTCCCTCTTCAGTTCAAGAATATTCTGGTGATTGTTTTGATAGATATCTTTTGAGATAACACTGCATATAAAAATCGGGAGGAGGGGTTAAGATCCGGTGAGTGTAAAGTCCAAGGGGGTTGATTGCCGTAAAACAGAGAAACCAAACTGAAATTTTGTTAAGAAAGAAGAGATGGCGACAGAACTTGCATATTTATAAAACTTAGATGAATAAAGGAAAATTGATTTTTGATAAAAATTAAAATATTTGACAATAATTAAAAAAAAAAAAATCTTATTTAAATTTTCAGAACCGGCTTGGTGATACTCCTTTACATTCAGCTTCATGGAAGGGTCATGTAGAAGCAGTGAAGATGTTAATTGAAAAAGGTTTGTTTTAATCATTACTACCTGTACACATCCAGCGTTGTCCGGGAGTCTTCTTTATTTTCAGCTTTGTTTTGATTTTTTTTCTTAAACTATGCAGTTTCTTTTTTACCAAATTTTTATTATTTTAATTGGATTTTGACAGTTAAATTTAATACAGTATCGTTTGGTCCATAAAGAATTAATTGACCCAATTTATTACAAATGTTGTTTTAATCACAAAATGATTGCATTTGTAAAAAACTTCCAAAAGTTTCAATCTTTTAATTAAATGAGGATTTGTTAAGAATTTTAAACCCAGTTTAAATGACTTTCTATTCAACAGTTTAAATACTTCTAAATTCCTTTCAAATTTCGAAGTATTCTTTTAACTATTAACAAAACATAAAATGACTTACTTATTTATGAGGAAACCGAAATGCATTATGGTAAATTAAAATTCTGTAATTAATTTTTTTTAAATAGGATTTTTGAAATTTCGTTTTATTTTAAATTACTGCCTTCTTAATTTCAATAAACTTTCGATTAAATGAAAAATAATTAAAAAAATGTGTAATTATCAAAGTTTCGTTGATTAACGAATTACATAAAAACACACGTGAAATTTTATTTATTTATTTATTTTTTTAACATATTTCACCCCAAACAAGGCAAGCCGCCACTGTAGACGTAAGGGGCTACTGAGAATTAGGGTGTAGGTTTTAGGTGTCATCCTAAGTTGGGAGCCGTGCAGCAAGATGTCTGTTTACATTAGTTTTAAACTTCAGCATGTTGATACTGTCGAGGAAACAGGAGGCAGGGAGGGAGTTCCAGAGGAAAGAAGCTATTGAAGTAGAAGGCTCTCTGGCATCTGGAGACCTCCACAGTGAATGGATGGGATTTAGCTGATTGTCGAGTTGGCTTAGTGTATTTTCGTCGAAGGGGCACCATAGCAGCCAGTTCATCGGAGCACAATCCATTGAAGTATTCGTAAAACAAGCACAAGGAAGCAACATTGCGGCGATGGGACAGGGGCTGGAGTTTGAATTGTCTCATAATTTTATTAATATAGATTGGTACTTATGCATAATAGAATTTAACAAAGATTCACTCTCCTTAAAACCCTCCTTTTACTCAATCACTAACCCTAAATCCGGGTGTTTATTTTTTTTTTTTGGGGGGGGGGGCACTCGGACTTAGGGTTAGTGTTAGGGTTAAGGAAGAGTGTTAAGAGGGAATCATCGTTAAATTCTATGGTGTGCTATTCTGCACAAGTATCTAGAGATTTATTTAAACTTCTATGTTATTGGAATATCATTGACAAAATTGGAGTAAAATAATGAAAAAAATAGAGAGCTTTGTGTCACTGTGGTATCAGAAGAATGTGACCTTCGGGTTAGCATGTTTGAATGACCAGATCGCACAAATAATTAATTTACTTTGAGTGTGAGTTTATGTGTGCTGGTTTGCTAAAGAAAGGCGATGGTGGTTAAGTGGATAACGACACGAACTGACGACTTGGGTGTGCCAAGTTCGAATCCAATCGATTCCATAATACCACTTTTACTTAGACATGTTGGCAACCATTATGTGGTCCCTCCTGCAAGAATGCTGACAACAGAATCAAAATTGGTCAACAAAATTTGTACCATTCTGATTGATATGAATTTACTTTACTGCTAAAACAGGTTTGGTGTCGCATGTTTACAGGGCACTCATCCTGCTTCTTGTGTTTGTCACAAAACATTAGAAAGAATTGTGAGTTGTTCTTCCTCATCGCAGAAGAACAGTCTATTCTACACTAGATGGCGTATCCGTCACACGATAAGTCATAATCATGAGATACATTTGGAATCTTTAATAAGTACAAAAGATCAAACTCTAAAATATTTCAAAGCAATCAAAAACATTGATACGGTGAAAACTGTAAAAATAGAACTCACATTGTTGCAATGAATTGCTCTTGACTTGATGAAGCCCCAAGCCCCTTGTCTTGATAAGTTCCTGGGAATGATTTTAACTCCATACCTGAAAGGGAAGTTGGTTTATTACTAAATCATTTTAAAGCAAATCCTGTTGGGAAATTAGTCAGCAACAATTTATTTTGCTTTATCTACTCATTTGTGAGATATTTTCATTAAAAAAATATTTAATACAAATTATAAGCCTTTAAAGTTCACGTAAATACCGATTCCGAGCAAAGTGTTTACATTACTAATTGACTAAATAATGTTTCTTTCCAAGAACTTCCCATTTTATGAACACAAAACCATGGGATTGCTTCCCTGCTGATTACAACATAGTTATCTTCAAGTCCAATGCAAACAAATACTTGTCGAGCTATCCTTTAAGTAATCAAATCCTACTCTCTCTACTCATTGTTTCCAATCATCTCATAGTATTATTCATCAATCCAATTGACAATCCCATTAACCCTTTTCCTCGAGTGGCCTTTGAGCCTTGATAAGTTGTGACTCATTAGTATAAAAAAAACGCAACTAAATATTTTAATTTTGTAAAGTTACGCCCCCCCCCCCTCCTCCACTTAGAGAATCTCAAAATAATCAATGTTTGATTTGTGTGCAAAAGGAAACATTTCTCTCCGTCATCATCCGTGGACGACAAAGTATACCTGGATGGCGAAGATATTGAGATTGTTGAGAAGTTTTGTTACCTTGGTGATACCATTGGAGCACAGGGTGGAGCAGGTGCTAGAGTGATTGCAAGAGTTTGGAGTGGAGTAAGTTCAGAGAACTTTTGTCATTACTAACCAGCAGAGCGTTACCACCACTGTTGATTAAAGGAAGAGTCTATCAGGTATGTGTATGCAGTGTGGTGATGTATGCAAGTGAAACCTGACCAGTGAGGGTTGAGGACATGAGTTGCATGGAGAGAAATAACATGAGAATGATATGATGGATGTGTAATGTGAGTCTTAAAGACAGGCTTAGATCTGATAACCTCAGAGGAAGATTAAATCTGGAGAGTATGTAGAACAGGATGTTATGGCCATGTTGAAAGAATTGATAAGAGTTCATGGGTTGGTAGATATAGAATAGTTGAGGTAGCAGGGGAGGACCGAGGAAAACATGGGAGGAAGTGATAAAGATGGATGAGAGAAAGAGGGATAAATAAGACCTGGTCAGAGATAGTTTTGATTTAAAAGTCAATTTCTTAAAGTCGTCCAACACATGCCAACATGTAAAACAGACGTTAAATAGAATATGATGACGATGATGAATCAAAATTTTATCAATCCTTTTAGAATTTTCTGTAATATAGTTCATCTCTCATTAAAATCAAAGGTAAACTAATCTTAATTTAGGGGACGAAGGGAGTCATGCTTCTCGAGGAAATTCTATAAAGAAAAAAGATAAGTGTGACCCCCCTCCCCAGGACAATCTGCATTCCATGAACAGTTTCTTTCCCATTCATGGAACACGTTGCCACAAGATTGGACTACAATATTGTCATCTTCAAATCCAATGTCAATAAATACTTGTCATAAATGTCTTCGGATTCCAGAGTTCAACGAGATGCACCTGAAGAAGGTCAGCGATGTAGAATTAGCCGAAACGTTGTGAGAATAGCATCCAAAATGATAACATTAGTTCAAATAATGCAAATGTGAATCTGATTCTTCTGAATCATTCAAATATATATATATATATATGTAAGAGAGAGAGAGAGAGAGAGAGAGAGAATAGTAGTGCTTGAAGCATTGCTGGGAATTACACAAAATGTATTAAGAAGGCTGGTAGCAATGCAAAGTGCCGGATAGATGAAAAGCTGGAAAGAACAAAAATAAGAAATCAAAGTGGGGGGAGTTACTATTTATTTTTCTTTATAATCTTACATAACAGCAAGTGTGCTGTTCGGATGATGATGAAGAATCATTTGATATTTTCAGGACAATCTTCCCTTTGTCAAAAATGGACACAAAAGAAAAGTCCGACTGTGTGGCACTCTGCAGTGCTTCCAGCCTTCTTAACACATTTATTATATATATATATATATATATATATATATATATATATATATTAATTATTAAAGACAATATATGTACTATCATATATCATCAGATCCTTTTACTTTGTAGTCTCCTTTGAAGATTCAGCTCAATGTTTGTCAATTATTGATAACAGAGCAAAATATAGAACAGTTTTTTATTATATTCCATGGTTTGTTTTATTACTTTTATTTTTTTGACATTTCACAAAAATTCCAAATTTCTGTGAGATATATTTAACGGTCCGTTTCATTTGTTTTGTGCCAAACAACATTTGTATGTCAATATCGTCTCTGCAACACTACAAAATCATCAGAAAAAGTTCACAAATAATAAGAGTTCTTAGATTAGAGTGTCTTGAAAAACACCTTACTATAGTTGATGTGAAGTTTATCGAAGTTGAAAAAGATAGCTTAACTGTATTCTTATTTATAAGTTTGCCTAGTCTACTATCTCTAGGAAAATTTCTCTCGATAATTTGGTAAAATTGTCTAGGTATGTTAGTAAGGACATTTAATCCATATGGGGGGTTGAACCATAGTGAATTTCTACGTCTGTTTTTAATTAAGAAATTAAATAAATAAATAAATATATAATGCCCATTCTATATTTCGAAATCGTAATCTGGCTAAATATGGAGGATATATTTCGCCGTGAATATAACCCCCTTAGTTTCGCATTTTAACTAGTGTCTTACAACTTGAGTGATGAATTTCTGGGAAGGTAAGCTTGTCTCAATATTGTTAGAAAGGGTTTACTAATAAATACTATATAAATTCCATATAAACACTTATGTAGAAGAAACTTTTTTAATAGTTGATTGAATGGACGGTTTGACACAATGAGACTAGCTCTATAATGATCTTTAATAAAAAATAAATTATCTTCAAATAAACTGGAACTTTATAAATAAATTATAGTACATATTAAATATTTTAGCAAATATTACCGAATTAAAGTTTTTTAAACTGATCGCACTAATTCTTTTGGGAGATACTAGCTTTGAACGAAAAAAAAAAAAAAAATCAAAATGGCGGATTAGTTTGATCGCACACGTGTGAGTGTTTGCTCTAAAAATTTTTGTTTGTTCTTTTGTTTATTTTCACCTTAAAATGAAACTGATGTATGATGTGGGTGTTTTTCAAGACACTCTAATCTAAGAACTCTTATTATTTGTGAACTTTTTCTGATGATTTTGTAGTGTTGCAGAGACGATATTGACATACAAATGTTGTTTGGTACAAAACAAATGAAACGGACCGTTAAATATATCTCACAGAAATTTGGAATTTTTGGAAATGTGAAAAAAATAAAAATAAAAGTAATAAAACAAACCATGGTTATTGGAATATAATAAAAAAGACTGTTCTATATATATATATATATAGTCATCCAGAGACAGACTGTCTCGCTGTATCACAGCTCTTCAATGTAGTTAAACTAGCATCTGCTTCCAGCTAGGATCAAACCTACAACCATTTAGTTGATAGTCGGCGATTCTAACCACTTGACTGCAAGGCGGGCGCTGCTGACAAGTGATATCTTAATGCTTGTTTTTTATAAACATTCTCAACTACCAGAGAGTGCTCCATTTATTTATTTACAAAGAGCTTTGCATTGTGATAATAGTAGCTGGAGATATCACTTACCACAATGCTCAATTCGGGGGAGGTGGGGGGCTATATAGTCATCCACAGACAGTCAACAATTTTTTAAGCTGCTATAAGAGTTTGATTATTTTGAGTCGACTAAGATGGAGAGTCCGCAATTTTAGCGGGAGGAGTTGGAGTCAAACGAAAAAGCTAAATGTGTCAAATGTTAATAAATTCCAAATGTTTATCTTTTTCCACTCACCCGTTTATTTCCATCACATAAGTTGTTTTCGTTTGTTTGAATCTCATTTGCAGGGGCCATCACTGATGTAAAAAATAAAGACGACAAGTTACCAAGTGACCTGACAACCGACTCGGACATCTTAGTTCTTTTACAAAATTCAGGTAAGACTAAAATTTGGAAATTCTTTAAAAGTATTTGAATTTTATTCAGAAAAAGGTTTATGAACTGATAACTTCATAAGTATTTTATGCTTTTACGTATGACTATTTTTATAGCTATATCATTATTGGGCTGGGAGGGTCTATGTACGTACATATACAGGGCTGGACATAAGTCTTGTTGAAGATAATTATTTATATGTATATGAAAATAAAAAAAAACCAAACAAACTTTATTGATTAAATAATGGAGGTTATATAACAAATGTTTGAAAGTTCCATTCTTTGAAGAGCAATTCAAACCGATTATCTTCAGTTAGACTTATGGTAAGCTCGGTACACATATATACACACACATGATATATATATATATATATATCATATAAAAATCAAAATTTATATTAGATCCTGTCGAGATACGGTGAAGCTCAATATAGTAGATAGAGCATTTATAAATAATTTATTCGCTGTGGTTCTAGATGTCAGGATTTGAGTTGTAAAATACTCGTAGCTCGGGGTTTCGAATCGCATGACCAGTAGTGAATAGTCATATCTCTATGCTGATGAGTCCTGATTATAAAGGACGAAACGCGTACGTACATAGATAATAAACAAAAGCAAATATTTATTATTTGTAGCTCCTAGAAAAACCCTCTAGATGGGCACTGTAAGTGTAGTATTAACACAGCATGATGTCGCTAGCTATAAATGCATCGTTCCTTTCATTAAGTTAAATGCTCTTATGACGTCAAGCTGCCGAATAAAATGTTAAAATTATCACTGTTTATTCGCAATTTAATGGTGGCCCAGTTGTTCTAGATGTCGGGATTTGAGTTGTAAAATACTCAGAATCCGGGGTTTCAAATCGCATGACCAGTAGTGAATAGTTATATCTCTATGCTGATGAGTCCCGATTATAAAGGACAAAACGTATACGTACATAGATAATAAACAAAAGCAAATATATATATATATATATATTGTGTGTATTTAGGCAGCATATTTTCATTTAGGCAAACAGTATTAAATAACATGGAGTGTTTTTGCTTGATAAAACTTTTTTTATTTTTTTCAATTTTCCGAATGGTCCATTTAGTGTTTCAGTCAAGTTGCTGTATTTAAGTTCCATGTGTTTCTTGTTACATTTTCTTTCCTTTTTTGCGAGTACTTTCGATTTGATTCGTCCAATCAATCTTCAGGCGGTGTTAATTTTGGTTTCCTAAAAAATATGTCTTTACTGTTGAGTTTTTTTTATTATTATAACGGCTAGTAATTTACAAATTAAAATGAGCGTCTATAATATTGAGATGTTACATGAGAGCGTGATTACGTTCTAAGATTCAGAAGTTTGATTGTTTCACCGTTAAGAATTTGATTACGTTCTGAGCGCGTTCAAGATTCAAACGTATAATTGTTTAATGGCTAAGAATTTGATAACGTTTATTACTATGTTAGACACTTTAAAATGTTGTGACTAGTTTCGTAATTCACATTATTGATTGTGGGATGTTTAATTTTTATGTAGAGGGCTTCAAGAATTTTTAATGTTTTGGTATTAGTATCGTGGTGTATTATTTTAGTATTGTTAACTAGTATGTGTCTATATTGTAAAGGGGGGCAGTCATGTTTTTAGGTGTTAGTGTCAGAGAGATGTAAGGTTAATCTTCGGGAAAGTGTTGTGGTTGTGAAACCAATGTAAGAATTAGTTTTATTGTTATTGTTGGAGATATATTCTCCCATGGGAGAATGTATATGAAACTGATATATTACATTGGTTCTTCCTAATCTATTTCAGGTCTGAGAAGTGTTATTTTTAACTGGTTCAATGTTTTGATTATTTTGTAATAAATGATGAATCTTATTTTATTAGCAGAGTTGATGGGGGTTATGTAGCGATGTATTATATTTTTAATAGCTTTTTCATCCAATTTAAAGTTCGGATGCATTTGGTTTACTGGTCGTTATAATGATAAAAAAAATTCAACAGTAAAGACATTTTTAAGAAACCAAAATTAACACCACCTGAAGATGATTTGACGAATCAAATCGAAAGTACTCGCAGAAAAGGAAAGAAAATGGAACAACAAACACATGGAACTTACATACAGCAACTTGACCGAAACACTAAATAGACCATTCGGAAGATTGAAAAAAAAAAAGAAAGTCTTATCAAGCAAAAACACTCCGTGTTATTTAATAATGTTTGCCTAAATATATATATATATATATATATATATATATATATATATATATATATATATATATAAATTATTTATTTTAATACTATAAATTAAAGTGTTCTATTGATTCAGATTTCATTAAAAATAAAATCTGGCTTGTCATCACAGAGAGATTTGTCAGTCTCCCTTTGGTATCGAAGATTCCAAAATCAGGTTTTCGGAATCTTCGATACCAAAGACAGACTAACAAATGTTTTTGTGATGACAAGCCAGATTTTATCCTAAATCCATGATGACCAGATTAATGAAACCCGGGTATCCCCAATAGGACACTGTAATGTATAGTATTTTAATTAAAAAAAAAGTTATATTAGCTCTTGTAGAACCTACGATCGAGCACTTTTTTTTTTAACTAACTTGTGATACATACTATATATATATATATATATATATATATATATATATATATATATATATATATATATTCAGTCAGTGATGACGAAAGACTCGAGCCTCAAGCCCGGTACGTCAGTTGTGTAATAGCCACACTGATGAGTTTTCAAAAGATGAAATATGTGTCTGTGAATGATGATGATGGCGATGTTGTCATCCCAGTCATAAACCTGTATTTACTACTCTTTTTTTCTTTTGAAATTTAATTAGTATTATTTGATTTATTTTTAATATTTAAATAAGATCTTGGAAAAACACGATTGACTTTTGATTAGTCAATCTACTTAGAGATCTCCTCTCCTACTGAGCATATATGTATAAAATAAATGTAAATGTATGAATAGAATAAATCCTTTTTTTTTTTCGTTATTTTGTCTTTCCAGATAATTGCCAAGATGCAGACGATTATTTGAATGATTCAGAAGAATCGGATTCAGATTGAAGAAACCGTTAATGCCTTTTTGGGAATGAATGTCTATGGATTGCAGTGTGTCTATGTGTGCATGTGTATGTAAACCAATAACTCGAATTAAAGGCAATTCTTAACATTTTTCTTTTACGTAATAACCATACTATTTTTAAAGAATCTCTTCAGTAAATCCAAGGGAGATAATACTATAACAAATTCTATTTATACATTTCTGGTCCGGAGATAAAACATATTTACTCGTATTTAAGACTAGTTAAAAAAGCAAAATATAATAAAAGAAAACATCTACATGAAAATAAAAAAATTACATGAACATCTTTTATTTAAATTCCAGTTTATAAACATTAAAAAAGGCCTGTTGACAGATAAAAAGAGCTGAGTCAAAGCAAAAATAGTGACGATATTAATAATTGAAGAAATTTTTTTTATTGAGCCTTAAAAAACGGACGGAGTTTTCATTACAATCTGATTTTTCTCGATCATATATATATATATATATATATATAGATAGATATATCTATGAATAGATAAGTCAAATGTAAAGACTTTATCCCACCTTAAGATATCAGAGCAGTTAAGCCAATCCTATAGTAACATATACTCGAAAATACTGCAGGTATCAACTGAACTCAATGTTTGAACATTTAGGTCAAAAAAGCTATTATATAGTCAATTGAAATAAACAAATTTACGACATATTATTTGGATCAGTTCCAGGAATTCAACATCAATATTTTTGGCATACCATAGTTTCTAAGACAAACGGATTTTTTTATTTATTAAAATCCCATTTGTCACTTCTTCAGCACTGATTAATTAACATCACAATTTGGAGTCGAACAAAAAACACCAACATTATTATCCTCAAGTACATAGTAATTACAAAAAAAAACAGACATACATAAAAAAATAGATACAAAATATAATAATAAATAAAGGATAATAAAGAAATAATAAAACTATAAGAAATAGACATCAAAATAAGTATTCAAAATAATATTAATAGTCAATGATTATTAAATAATAATAATAATAATAGTAATAATGAGAAGGACAAATATATATATATATATATATGTTCGTCTCTAAATTGTGATGTTATTAATCGGTGTTGAAGAAGTGACAAATGAGATTTAATGAAAAAAAAACCCATTTGTCTTAGAAACGATCGTACGCCAAAAATATTGTTGATGTTGAATTCCTGGAGCTGATATTAATAATGTCATAATTTTGTTTATTTCAATTATATATATATTGAAATTGTTTATTTCAATATATATATTGAAATTGTTTATTTCAATATATATATTGAAATTGAAAAAAATACCCCTCCCACCTTAAAGGGTCTTAAGAATAAATTGAAATTGAGGAAATTTTACTAAATGGGTGTCTAATGACTATGGATTAAATTTAATGTAAATCTAAAATATTGAATTTTCAAATTGGAAGTTTTGTTGGAGTATTTTTAACGGTTTTTAGAGGCATAATATAGACACAATTTCCATACGTGCCTATATTATAAAACCTTTAAAATACTCCTAAGAAACTGAAATTTGAGGAATATTTATTAATAGATGTCTAATACCTATTGTTAAAATTTCAAAAAATTTGGAGGTATCTGAATTTTCACAAAGGGATTTTGCCCCCTCTTTGCATTAAACTAAATATAGTCCACATACCCACTCTTACGCCTATCAGCTGTATTCCAAAATGCAAAATCATATTTCTATCTCTCTCTCTCTCTCTCTATATATATATATATATATATATATATATATCAATTTAGAAGTGAATCCTAAACATAGAAATACATAAACATATACACAACTTATATATATATATATATATATATATATATATATATATATCAGATTCTAACGAAAATATATATAATTTAATTCAAACTCTTAGAAAGACCTGCTTGAAGCTATCTATACAAATTTTTATTCCAACCTGTAAATAAAAGAAACTCAATATCTTATAATTTAATACGGTAAAACTATTATATAATTTTCATTTAAACAAAAAAATGTATGGAAACGTATTGAAACTTGATTTAAATGCATTTTAAATCCATAAACAATTACATATATAAATATATATATATATATATATATAAATATATATATATATATATATATATATGCTGGGGTATGGTATTTAGAAATTGTAGTTGCTATTTGAACATTTCTATTATATCTAATATCAATCAAAGTGGTTTTAACTTTCAAATACACTCTTATATTTTGCTTTGAAAAACTTATTTTAATGTTTCTATTATATCTAATATCAATCAAAGTGGTTTTAACTTTCAAATACACTCTTATATTTTGCTTTGAAAAACTTATTTTAATGTTTTTATTTTCAAATAATTATAAAGAAACAGTAAGGAAAAAGAATATTTCTTTTTAATTTTCGGAACAATTCGGTTTAAGATTCACCAAATCCAACATGGCCGCTATTACGAAATCATATATGAATGATTCAATTAAACTAATTTTTGAAAGTTATTTTCTCTGAACAATAGGATTGATTTTTGCTGTAACCAACTGCATAAACCAGCATAATTTTTATATATCTGATAATATTGTCAGATGTGATGCCTGCGTTAGCCATCTTTTTTAACTATCAGTATTAGAAAACAATGCAAAGTGAAAAAATTAAGGACAATGGCCATGTTAAAATTGAGTGAAGTGAAATCACACCCTTTCTTTTTTCTTACTCTATTTTGTGTTAAAAAATCTGAATGGTTTCTTAAAAATTTCGATTCTACATTCTTTTTAAAATAAACAGTCACTAGGAAAATATTTTCTTCCAACGCTGTGTTTTCATTTTAATTTTGTCCCAACAAACCGAGGAGCATTATGATATAAACAATGAGCCTTTAAATAAAATCCTTTATACATATAGATGACTTGAAATTTTCTTTGTGTGACATATGACATTTTGGTATATTATATATATATTACTAGCTGGCTTTACAAGGTGTGCTGCTTGAAATACTTGAAACCAAAATTTCATTCAAGACAAAAAAATTTGCATTTATTCATATAAATAGATAAACATTAACATTTCATAGAAATAGATATTAACATTTTGGTAATTTTTATACTATTTATTTATTTATTGTGTATGTGCTCTTTTTCAACTTACAAGTTTTTCATTGAATTTTTAAAAAAAATATGACGTCAGTCGCTAATGGGAGGGAGTAGTCAGTCACTCTCTCCCCTCTCTCCCCTTTCTGAACTGTTGCTTATGTCTCATATATCTTTCTAGTTAGTTTAATTTAAATTACCTCCTCTTAAAATTAATCAGCAAATATTTTAATAATCTATCTGTTTTCTTTTAAATCACTTTAATTAATTAAAGTGATTAATATCAACAAAGCTATTGCATATATATGGAAAAAATACGACAATAAAATTACAAATGAATAACACCAAATATTGATTTATTATGAACTGTTTAAAAATAGTTATGCAAATTAGGCCTTTTGTCTCTATAATACATACAGTATTTCAAAATAGTATGTAATATTATTGAATTTTTATTCAGATACATTGATACCAGTCGAGGATATGTCCTCGACGATCAGTCCGACAGAGGGTTAGGGTTAGTTGTGCTTTCTTCTCGCCTTGCTCTGTCAGGCTGAGGTATTTGTTCTAGGTAGTCCTAGGAGGTTCACCCTCTCAGGTTTTATCTTCTGTCTTTGAGAAGAGATTGGTTTATGGCTAATCGCATGAGATGCCCCTACCAAGGTAGGTATGCTACTCAGGCATTTTTTGCGGGGCCAGAGTGTGCTAACCTCTTGTGCACTGGCCTATAGTCCCCACCTTCCAGCCTTGTGCCACATCTTCCTGCGATGGGACGGAGGTAGATACCTGTTGTATTATTGATTTAAATAAGAGTAACCCGTTTTGATGGTAATACCGGAGTGATAAGTGAAAAAAATATTTTGCATTTATTCTATTTAGATATATCTTCTTCAGCTATACAAAAGCCAAGAAAAACAAATTTCTTCTCACATCTGAGAAAGCATTACAGAATGTTTCATGGAATGATTAAAAAATTTCTAGTCAGATATTTTTCTCTTTCTTTTTATATATAAAATGAATACTTATTATGGAATTTTGATTGTTATAACTATACTAATTAGATCCGTGTGAATGATGATTTTTATGTTAAGATATCAGTTCAATTTTAGAATTTTTCTAAAAAAAAAAAAAATTTTTGCTATGAATTTTTTTTGTACATTTTAACAAAATATATATTTTTCTTTTTGTTTTGGTCATGTTAACAAGGAAATTTTAGAATCCATTTTGTTTTCCCCTGTGGCATAATTATATTATTTGACATTATTTTACTATTAAAGAAAAGTACTGCATTCCTTTGTTTCCTACCAGGAATCAGGAAAAAATATTTTTCTTCAAATATTCTAAAACACATAGCAATTAAAATTTTAAACATCTGTGTATAACATTTTATGGTCCTGTGTATGACCTTATAGTGCATCCAGTTTTGATCCCCCAATTCGGGGAGTGTGGAGTCACCCCATAAGTTAGCATTACACCCAGATCCCTCTAGGAGTTAAATAGAAGTGGTTTCAAGCACAAAACTAAACTGCCTTGGACGCCCTTGGACAAGGTGTTCACCTCTACTCCATCCCCCCAATCTTTTCCAGACCCTTTTTTTACCTGTTTTTCTTCCTACCCTATTTCCCATCAACTACCTAACTACCTAAGCTCCCTCCTGGGTTTGACACAAAACTGTATTCAGTGATGAGCCCCCAATTTGGAAGTTTTGGGGAGTGTGGAGTCATCCCATTACACGTTCACTTTGACCTGGAGTGGTAGTACGATCTATGGCTTAAATAGAAAGTATTGCTTACTAACTATTTGTTTACAAAATATACGCATATATATAAACAAATTAATCTATAAACCAATAATATACAAAATATGTACGGTTTCGGCATATAATGACCCAATGACATTTAACTTGCTGTGAAATCCAACAAACATTTTATAGTTGAAAAGATGAAACGTTATAATAGAGTCAAAATAAATGACTATTTTTAAAATTTGATTTCAGATGCAATTCATGAAAATTGCACTTTTACTATATGAATTCAAAAAAAAAAAGAATTTAAAAAAAATCTGTGTGCCTTTGATCTGCCAAAAAATCAATAACCATTATTTGATGTATTTACAAGCGAAGAAAACTGTATTACTTGAATGTGAAACAGTATTCGACTGGGGTGAGTTGAGCGAGCTCCATCCATCCTCGCCACTGCGTCCCTCACAAAGACTGACCAAACCTGATGATTTGAAGTCAATGATTAGGTGATCTCTATCCACTCATTGTTTCAATATCAAACTCTGTAGACACAGAGGAAGTGGGGGGGGGTCTAGGTTGGTTTCGAGGTCAGCTTTAACTATCGTCGGCCAGGTTTTTCATTGTCAACCACATCGCTTTTTCCAACCCTGTAGGGGAGCTGGGGCAATTGCTTCATAGATGAACTTTCCCGGTTGACGGCAGAGAGTATGATCCAGCCAATGCAGATGACTTAGAGTTTTCAGCTGCTTAATGTCTTCCATTCTCATTGGCCAGGATTTGCTGCCATAAAGAAGGGTCGTTTGTGCCAGTGCTTGATAGATCCTTACTTTGGTGTTGTGCCTTATTTCAGATCTTGACTTTTTTTTTAGGTCAATTTGATGTCACTTCCACCTTGACCTATGGCTGTGATGGTGCCAAAATAGTTGAAAGAAAACTGGCTAATTTAAATTTTTTAATATTATTTTCATTTATTTTCTTATTTTCCAGATTAATGTGAGATGATGAATAAAAATACAAATTTTATCTGAAACTGGAAATATTTTGAATGCATTAAAAAAAATTAATCTCTAACAAATTTGGCTAAAAGTCAGTTATGTAGGTATGGCCAAATTGCTAAACTAAAATGTCTTAATAAACAACAAGTATCTAAAAAAAAAAGAATCAGGGGAAAAAGAGTATTTTAATTTTAATTATTGACAATCAATGGTTTGTGGTCTCAATTGACCTCATGGTTTAAAGCAAGTTATTCAAAAAAGAATATTTTACTAAAGAAATATATTTTTAAAGTCTTGGTTTCTGATTTTGTCTTTATTTATCTGTGCTTTGTATTAAATAATTTTTTAAAAATCTGTTCCATTTGAAATAGTTAAAACATTTTTGTCTTTTTTTTCTCAAAAAGTTTGTTCGTGTAAAGAACGAACTTATTTTTGCCTTTTTTTTTTTTACATGAAAAGAAAAAAATCTACAAAATTTGTATCATTTGGGTTTTTTTAAATATAAATAAAAAAAATAATTTTTTTAAATGTTTTGTAACTGATTTCAACCAACTTATTTTTTAAGTAGCTGAATAAGTTGTAGCTTATTTTCTATTCAGCTTTTTCATTTTTTTACCCAGAAAACTATTCAACTTAGAAATTAGATTCCTTCTCATGATCTTAACACTGATCAGTTAGTTCCTCACAAAATTGGTCCCCCACCTCATCACCTTCCTTTGCAAGCCAATTAAAATATTTTTCTATGCAAAAAGGTGACCTAATGGTGTGAAAAAATGGGGTAAATAACTTTGATTTCTTGTTCGAATGTTTAAAGTCAAATGACCCCTTCACCACTCTCTAAAATGTTTAATTTTTTTTTTTACAAAATAAATCTCTATATTACTATATCAATTGTTTGTTGTTTGTTTTGTTTAACTGTTCAATTTGTAGAGGGGTGTGTGTGTGCTAATCTTCCTAATAATCCTGTTTGAAATTTTTTAAAAAAGCATGTACAAATCTGATTGTTTTGGCTAAAAGGAGATGATTTCCCATTAAAACTTAAGAATATTTTGAAGCATTCGATGCACATGTACCAACCCAAACTTAAATACTCCCGAGCCACTTGATTAGCAGAAAAATCCTACCCCTTCACTGTAGAGGTGCTTATATAGCTTTTTTTCCTCGGACCGCTTGCCTTTGGAATTCCCTCCCTGCTTCCCGTTTTCCCGATCATACAAACCTGCATAAATTTAAATGTAATGTGAACAAACATCTTGCTGTTCAGCTCTCCACCAAGGCTGCTCCCCCCCCCCCCCAAAAAAAAAACCTGACTTCTATTACAGTAGCTCCTTATGCTTTAGTGGCAATATGCTTTGTTTGAAGTAAATAAAAAAAATGATTAATTGCATTTTTTGCTTCAATTCTTTTATGGGTTTCTTAAGCTTTATTAAAAAACAACAAAAAATGATTAATTGCATTTTTTGCTTCAATTCTTTTATGAGTTCCTTAAGCTTTGTTAAAAAACAACAAAAAATGATTAATTGCATTTTTTGCTTCAATTCTTTTATGGGGTTCTTAAACTTTGTTAAAAAACAACAAAAAATGATTAATTGCATTTTTTGCTTCAATTCTTTTATGGGTTTCTTAAGCTTTGTTAAAAAACAACAAAAAATGATTAATTGCATTTTTTGCTTCAATTCTTTTATGGGTTTCTTAAGCTTTGTTAAAAAACAACAAAAAATGATTAATTGCATTTTTTGCTTCAATTCTTTTATGGGTTTCTTAAGCTTTATTAAAAAACAACAAAAATGATTAATTGCATTTTTTGCTTCAATTCTTTTATGGGTTGCTTAAGCTTTGTTAAAAAACAACAAAAAATGTAAATTGCATTTTTTGCTTCAATTCTTTTATGAGTTTCTTAAGCTTTGTTAAAAAACAACAAAAAATGATTAATTGCATTTTTTGCTTCAATTCTTTTATGGGTTTCTTAAGCTTTGTTAAAAAACAACAAAAAATGATTAATTGCATTTTTTGCTTCAATTCTTTTATGGGTTGCTTAAGCTTTGTTAAAAAACAACAAAAAATGATTAATTGCATTTTTTTCTTCAATTCTTTTATGGGTTTCTTAAGCTTTGTTAAAAAACAACAAAAAATGTAAATTGCATTTTTTGCTTCAATTCTTTTATGAGTTTCTTAAGCTTTGTTAAAAAACAACAAAAAATGATTAATTGCATTTTTTGCTTCAATTCTTTTATGGGTTTCTTAAGCTTTGTTAAAAAACAACAAAAAATGATTAATTGCATTTTTTTCTTCAATTCTTTTATGGGTTTCTTAAGCTTTGTTAAAAAATAACAAAAAATGTAAATTGCATTTTTTGCTTCAATTCTTTTATGAGTTTCTTAAGCTTTGTTAAAAAACAACAAAAAATGATTAATTGCATTTTTTTCTTCAATTCTTTTATGGGTTCCTTAAGCTTTGTTAAAAAACAACAAAAAATGATTAATTGCATTTTTTGCTTCAATTCTTTTATGGGTTTCTTAAGCTTTATTAAAAAACAACAAAAATGATTAATTGCATTTTTTGCTTCAATTCTTTTATGGGTTGCTTAAGCTTTGTTAAAAAACAACAAAAAATGTAAATTGCATTTTTTGCTTCAATTCTTTTATGAGTTTCTTAAGCTTTGTTAAAAAACAACAAAAAATGATTAATTGCATTTTTTGCTTCAATTCTTTTATGGGTTTCTTAAGCTTTGTTAAAAAACAACAAAAAATGATTAATTGCATTTTTTGCTTCAATTCTTTTATGGGTTTCTTAAGCTTTGTTAAAAACAACAAAAAATGATTAATTGCATTTTTTTCTTCAATTCTTTTATGGGTTTCTTAAGCTTTGTTAAAAAACAACAAAAAATGTAAATTGCATTTTTTGCTTCAATTCTTTTATGAGTTTCTTAAGCTTTGTTAAAAAACAACAAAAAATGATTAATTGCATTTTTTGCTTCAATTCTTTTATGGGTTTCTTAAGCTTTGTTAAAAAACAACAAAAAATGATTAATTGCATTTTTTTCTTCAATTCTTTTATGGGTTTCTTAAGCTTTGTTAAAAAACAACAAAAAATGTAAATTGCATTTTTTGCTTCAATTCTTTTATGAGTTTCTTAAGCTTTGTTAAAAAACAACAAAAAATGATTAATTGCATTTTTTTCTTCAATTCTTTTATGGGTTCCTTAAGCTTTGTTAAAAAACAACAAAAAATGATTAATTGCATTTTTTGCTTCAATTCTTTTATGGGTTTCTTAAGCTTTATTAAAAAACAACAAAAATGATTAATTGCATTTTTTGCTTCAATTCTTTTATGGGTTGCTTAAGCTTTGTTAAAAAACAACAAAAAATGTAAATTGCATTTTTTGCTTCAATTCTTTTATGAGTTTCTTAAGCTTTGTTAAAAAACAACAAAAAATGATTAATTGCATTTTTTGCTTCAATTCTTTTATGGGTTTCTTAAGCTTTGTTAAAAAACAACAAAAAATGATTAATTGCATTTTTTGCTTCAATTCTTTTATGGGTTTCTTAAGCTTTGTTAAAAAACAACAAAAAATGATTAATTGCATTTTTTGCTTCAATTCTTTTATGGGTTTCTTAAGCTTTGTTAAAAAACAACAAAAAATGATTAATTGCATTTTTTGCTTCAATTCTTTTATGGGTTTCTTAAGCTTTGTTAAAAAACAACAAAAAATGATTAATTGCATTTTTTGCTTCAATTCTTTTATGGGTTTCTTAAGCTTTGTTAAAAACAACAAAAAATGATTAATTGCATTTTTTTCTTCAATTCTTTTATGGGTTTCTTAAGCTTTGTTAAAAAACAACAAAAAATGTAAATTGCATTTTTTGCTTCAATTCTTTTATGAGTTTCTTAAGCTTTGTTAAAAAACAACAAAAAATGATTAATTGCATTTTTTGCTTCAATTCTTTTATGGGTTTCTTAAGCTTTGTTAAAAAACAACAAAAAATGAGGATAAAATGCAACAAAAAACTAAAAAGGGATTTTCTTTCGACGCAATAAACAACTGGAACACTCTGAGAAGTGGATGGTTTGGATAGACAGCGAAAGACCCCACTTTAGTTCATTTACTAAATATCCCTATTTCAACAAGGGAAAAGTTAGGCACAAGGTCAGTTTTTAATATGACAAATCCAACTCCCTAAAAAGAGGCACTTAGGATTGGGACAAAAATAAAATGTGCCTCGGTCTAGGACCCTTCCACAATTAAACACAGGTTAAAAAAAAAAAAAGATTAAAAAAAAACAATTGAAAGCAGATCTTCTTCGTTGACCATCCAAGCCACTCTCCAAGCAGAATCCTCTATTAACTCTCAATATAGTAACTTTCCAGACAGGTAACTTGACCGAGGAAACTTTTCGAGTGGGGCTCGGTATTTGGTGAAGAACTGCGATTCATTCCATGGTTTACAACAACCCTTGATGGAAGAGATGAGGTCAGGAAAGGAACTCTCAACTACAAGACCCCACACATACTCTTCTGTCATGGTTCGACTCAGGAAAGTCGGTGTCTCAGCAGCATGCCAATGACTTGCCAAGTAAGGCATCCCCAAGCCTTCTTCAACTGTGAACCCATGGTCTTTCTCTCATCTAAAGAATAAATATGTACATGGCGTGAGTCTCAGCCCTCCTGTGTAAGGAAAGATTCATTTGAAACAATCTGAACCTATGTTTGACAGCACTTCCTGCCATACCATCTTAAGCTCGAAATACGGTCCGAACCACACACCGACGATTCGAACTGGACCATCCATCAAGCAGAAAGGAGTCTAAAGCAAAACTGTAATATATATCAAGGGCATGAGTTGCAGAAATTACTGGCCTCGTATACCAGTTTTTTTATCTTGCCTAGAGGGCGCTCTTGTTTTTCGTTGTTATAAATAAAAGCGTGACATTTGCATAACTGGCTTCGTCTTAGCATAAAAAAGCTAACAGTGTTTAGTTTGTGTTTCCATTCTAATCGAGACATCGGCGCGGAAATATTTCAAATTATTGCAGAAAACAATTATCGATTATGAAAACATCCATACGCAAATTACCCCTGAAACGGGGGTGTTACAGATGTGGTAGTACCTTACACATAACGGATAAATGTACATTTATAAATAGTGAATGCTACAGATGTCATAAAACAGTGCACACTCGCAGAAAGTGAAGACAGCGACAGGGTAGAGTCTTTAAAACAACTAGAAGGAGCAATACAATGAATTTAGTGGATGGAGACGAGACAGATGAAAAGGGATTCAGCATGGAAAGATTAAGTTTGGATAAAAACGGGGTTAGCCAAGAAAAATTAGATTCATACAATATTTTCAACCTAGGGACGCCAACTGTAATGGTGGCGCTGTTGATAAACAAAAGAAAGGTTGGCATGGAGGTAGATACAGGAGCCTCGTATTTGGTCATCAGTCTAAAAAAGTTCAAAGAGCTGGGTCGGATCTAAGATTTAGAGAAATGCTCTGTAAAACTGACGACCGATACTGGTGAGATAGTGAGGCCTCAGGGGACAGCAGTTGTAGAGGTACAACACTACTGGGTAGAGCTTGAATGAAGAAGTTAAGGCTAGACTGGGAACGGTTGCTTTGTTTAATAAGTGAGACTCCATCGAGACTAAAAAAAAACATTAACAGAATATGATACTTTATTCAAAGGAGAAATGGGACGCCTGAAGGACTTTCAGGTGAATATACCCATTCATAAGGAAGCCAAGTTCAAATTTTGTCAAGCCAGGCCTGTACCTTATGCTTTGAAAGAAGGAGTGGAAAGGGAGTTAGATCACCTGGAAAACCAAGACATTTATAAAACAGTGGCATACTCTAGATGGACTGCACCCAAAGTGCCCGTTGTTAAAAGCAACAACGGGGAAGGGGGATCCGAATATGTGGGGACTATAAGCAAACCATTAATATAGCCGCTTCATGTATCAACTTCCCTATTACTCGAACTGAAGATATATTGGCCACACTGAGAGGTGATGAAAAATTCAGCAAATTGGATTTAAGCCACGCTTATCAGCAGATTGGATTTATCAGCATTTATTTATTTTTATTATTTATTTATTAATTATTTATTTTATATAATTATTTATTTTTATATAATTATTTATTTATTAATTATTTAATTTATTTACCAGATTGGATTTATCAGCAAATTGGATTTAAGCCACGCTTATCAGCAGCTGAAATTGGATGAGGGTACTCAGGAATTGTTGACGGTAAATACACGTAGGTGTCTGTACCAACCCACAAGGTTGTAGTTTGGGGTGCACAGTGCTACAGGTATTTTTCAACAGGCAATGGACAAAAGGCTGAAAGATGTTCCTTTCTCTAAGGTATGAGTGGACGACATACTAATTTCAGGTTCCAATGATGACTGTCACTTAACAAACGTAGCGAATATTTCATACGGCGCTGAGCAAAGCTGGGCACAATTTGAAGAGGAGCAAGTGTGACTTTCTCCTCGAGGAAATAACCGATCACGGATTCAAAGTTAGAAAGGAGGCAACTGCTCCTCTACCAGAGAAAGTGACTGTGATGACAAAAGCCCCACACCCAGGAATGTTACAGAACTGAAAGCTTATCTTGGGGAAGTGAATTATTATCATAGCCATTTACCTAATTTATCCACATGACTGGAGCCACTGCACGGTGTATTGAGGAAGGACACAGTTTGGAAATGGGAAGCCTGCCAACAGAAATCCTTTGAAGAGACAAAGAAAATGCTGTGTACAGCAGCCATTCTGACTCATGTTGACTCGTCGAAGGCCACACTTCTCTTTATGGTTTGGGAGCTGTGTCAGCTCATAGGATGGAAGATGGCAGTGAGAGGCCAGTATGTTATATTTCTCGAACGCTCTCGGATGCTGAGCGGAATCATGCACACATTGAAAATAAGAGCTTTTACTCTTCTTTTTGCAGTAAAGAGGTTACATGAAAATTTGTTTGGGAACACCTTTATGATGTTCACGGATCATAAACCGTTGTTGGGTTTATTTGCAGAGAACAAACCAACTCCAGCTATGGCAGTTGCCCCGGTACAGCGTTGGGCCCTGTTCCTGTCTGCATATAATTACAAGCTAGAATATTGAGCTGGATCCCTCTGAGTCATCTTTCACTGGAGGCTCGGGGAGAAGACATTTCTAACTCCACTAATGAAATATATATGATGGACCTTGTGGAAGCTGTGAGAGCAGAGACAAGGAAGGGTCCGATCTTGAGTCGGATATACAAATTCACAATGAATGGTTGGAACGATGTAAGTTGAACACATGTTCTTGATGGTGATAGATGCCTACTCCAAATGGATGGAGGTTTGCTACAGCCACCATCAGGAAGTCGAGGGGAATCTTTGCGACACATCGTTTACCGCTGCTGGTTGTGAGTGACAACGGCCTTTGTTTCTCCAGTGATGAATTCAGAAGGTTTTTAATGGCCAATGGAGTGAGACATATATTCATGGCTCCTTACCAAAGGGCAGGTGGAGGGCAGCATGCATACATTCAAGGAAACAATGGAGAGGATGGACAAAGACATGAAAACATCCCTTGAAACAAAAGTCAACAACTTCCCACACGGCAACTGGGATTCCTCCAGCTTTTCATCTGTTGTAGCCAGACAAGCTTAGGAGCATTTTGTACAACTACAAAATGGAGAAAGGTACTACGATGATGACCCCTTTCCGAAAATATGCGTTAAATGATCCAATCCTCGTGCGGAATTTTGGCCCTAGTGGATGGAGGCATCATTACGAGGCAGTTGGGTAATGTCAATTTTGAAGTGGAGACAGAGAGAGGAGTGACACCAGATCATAAAAAGGACAATCCCGTTTCCAGAGGAGGGTGTGACTGATGTGAATGAGACCGCAGATGACTTGGTGACAACCAGTACAAACGAGTCTTCTGAAGATGCAGAATGAAGCTGAGTTGAAACCTATAGACATCGGACAGGAAACATAACCTCTTCTTCGGAGATCTGAAAGCATTTGGAAGGCTCCATCTAAATTAAGAGAATACGTTCATTGATCCATCAAAAAATGGAGGAGTGTAATATATATTAATGACGTGAGTTGTCGCCCTTAAAGCAGAAAGCTTAAGCAGAAATTACCGGCCTTGTATACCAGTTTTTTATCTTGCCGAGAGGGCGCTCTTGTTTTTGTTGTTATAAATAAAGGCAGAATTGACTTCGTCTTAGCATAAAAAAGCTAACCATGTTTAGTTTGTGTTTCCATTCTAATTGAGACATAATAGAAACGCTACTGACGCAGGCCGATTGACTCATTGCGGTTGATTGGGCCACTGTAATTGTTTCATGATGTGCAAGCGCCTACACCACTGCTGGTCTCCAAAGCACAATACAAAAACCGAATGTCAAAACTCTGGATTGCATCTCTCCAGGAAAGGCAATTCCGAACTTGCTGTCCCATCACTTAGTCGGTGAAATAGCAGTTCCAACACAAAGTAAGGGCAACACAGCAGACAACCCTGAGGTATTGACCTGAGAGACAGTAAACGACAATGAGCACTTTCCATTCACCTATAGCACTGCCGTTGGTGAGCGATACAGAATGAAGATTCATTTGGGGAAGTTTGGTTCAAAACTACTGTTCTTTAAAATAGATAAAGAAGCGATGGTCGACCCTGTCAAAAGTTTTGGACTAATACAAATTGATCAGTGCGGCCTTCATATTTTGTCTTCTATCTCTTCTATGATTGTACGAATCAGATGAAAATTGTACTAAATTTGATAGTTTTGCTCAGGCTCAATCAATTCTCCAACAACAATCTATAACTATTTCAATAGGACCCCGGCTCAAATCTTTAATTCTTGTTTGGCAGCGTTAGGGGCCTGTATTCATCTAGTTCCTCCTCACCATGTCTGTCCCATTTCTTCAGCAAGTGATCACACCTTTGATCAGCTCCCAGATCAAACCTATCGATCAGAAGCATGTGCAACAGTCTCAAGAACCATTCTTAGGGCAGATTATCAAGTCCTGGCGATTTGTTGTAGCCGACCTGCTTTAACACAGCCAAAATCTCACACTCTGTAACTTTCGCAACTAGCAACAGTCAGTAAGATAATTGTAAAGTTTTTGGACAGAGAGTTCAGGTAGTTGGGCGAAGCACTTCTAGAAGTGCTCCCGACATGAAGGTACGTCTGAACCTTGACGGAGATCTTCGTTACACTCATCCGCATTGAAGTTCCTGGCTTCATTAGATACTTTCTTTAGCCTAGCCCTAACTACTTGGCCCTGTTAATGTTTTTATAGCCTTGTGCTGTAGGCCCCTCTTACCTATTTCGATTGGCTAGTTTATCTGCTAAGTGGCCTTATCTAGTGCAAAACAATGGCCATACCTGATAGAGAAACATCTAATCTTAGTTTTTAAACTAATCCACGACTTACTCCTGATAACCGCCCTACTGGATCCTGCTGAATAAGGGTTTCTAGATTTCCCTGTCGTACTATCGCTAGATTGATTAAGGATTCAAAGATTTTAGCAAAGATCGGCAGTAGGCTGATTGGGCGGTAGTTCAGAGGATTGGTTCTATTCCCAGAATTCTTGTAGACTGGTACCACAGAGGCAATTTTCCAGCTATCGGGGAAGCAAGATTCAGCTAGGCATTTATTGTAGAGTTTGGAGAGGACAGGGGCCAGTTCAGCAGAGCATTTCTTTATTACTATTACAGGTATAAGATCAGGCCCACAAGCTTTGGAGGTGTCAAGGTTTTTTATGATGTCTCTAACCTGGGATGGGGTGATGACCAGGTTATCAAGTGTGGCTTTGGTCCGCAAAGGGAATTTGGGAAGGGGGTGGTTATCTGAGTCCAAAGTGGAGTTTAGAAGCGAAACGCTGGGCAAGTAGTTCGGCCTCATCAGTGGCCGTGCAAATGACATCATTGTGGGTTGATAGTTGGGGAATCGTTGATTGAATATTGTTCACTACACTATTGTAGATTTTCCAGAAATCACGAGTGCCTAGTTTCTGTGACTGAATGCGTTTTTTTTTAAACTCATTAAACCTCTTTGCTTCACCTATAACGGCCTTGCAATTATTTCTTGACTCTATAAATTTATGTCTATTACATATAACTTGTTTTCAGATAGAAAAAAAATAGTTTGTTTCCTAAAATAATTGTTCATCTTTTCTTAGAAAATTCTTTAGTCAAGTAGTGGAAAGATTTATTAGTGTTCTTTGAATAGAAGTAGTATTAAAGAGATTTCTGTTGTGTAGCAGTTGTGGTGGAGCGTTTTTTTTGCTTAGAAAGGTAGATGAGGTCACTGCCAGGCAGCAAAACAGCTAGTAGACAGGCAAGGCGGTGCTGATCCGGAGAGAGAGCCTCAACTAAATATTTCTTACGTCTAAATTATTGTTTTTGTTTGTTTTTTATTCAGAGATTTTTCTGATACACTACAGTGAATGTTGTCAAATTGAAACTGCATATTTTTTTTAATAAACGAATAAAAAATATATATATTTTTTGTAAGAAGTAAATTGTTTTCGATCTTTTAATAGAAAATACTATGATTCTGAGACTAAGTCTGTTTGAAAATGTGTTTCGTTTATGCTTGGAAATGAGTGTGGTTAGAGTGATGAGAAGTACGGTGTCATGTTAAATTCATTTCTTTCAATTGCTAATATCATTGGCGTACTGATAATATGCAAAAAAACAAACTTTCTCATTGAAAATGGTCTTTTGTGAGTAGTAAGACACAAATATGAAGAAATAAATTGGATGAAAATGATTCTGTGTAGATCAATAATAATAATTATTTATTACATAAATACAATTGAAAAGAAATTACTTTGAAATGAGGACTATTTAATTGTCTATCGCTGAGCGAATGTCTTCTGAATATTTACCCAGTTATGGGCTGACCACTGCAAGGGCAATAACTCTGCTCAAAATTACTTCCTTTTAGAGATATTCAATTTCTCTTTTAAGTACAAAATATTTAATTGTTGTTGCAACAGTATTCACCCTCGTCGGATTGAGCCGGCTTCTTCCCCGACCTGCACTACATCTCTAATCATGTACGGCAATCCTGAGCAAGGTTGCACAAGATGATTAGCCAATCGCGATTCCACCATCAAGGACCGACCATCCATGGATCAAGTCCTCCTTCATGTCTGTTATCCAGCTGTCCATCGGTGATTTAAAGGTTTCGATGCCACCCAGACAGAGAGTTAAGAGCGGTAGAGAAGAATACATTGTGAATTTGCTCTCCTTCCATGGAAGATGTCACTGCAACAGGACAGATGGCAGAGACTTAAGATTGAAATGTTGGTGGAGAACAACATTTTGAGAAGATGGGAGTTCGAAAATAATAATTAAATATTAAGTCTTTGACAAAATATTTAATTATTTTTTTCTAGATGGACTTGTTATCCATTTAAAACCGATCTTCTCAAAATTCATTCCGATTTGATGAGAGAATTAAAATAATGAATTAAATAAAATGATTTTAAAATCAAATAAACATAATTTGAGAGATCTTTATGAAAATGACATAACTGTTGTATGTAATTCTGGTTTCAATTATTATTATTAGGGAAAGGGAGGAATGTTATAACAATTATTATCAAAATCTGGTTCTTTGATATGACTATAACACATGAGAAAATTAATGTCTACCAAGCACAAATGAACTATAATAACATATAATAATATAATAAATTATTTTCTATTTGGTTATGAAATTTCAAAGGGTCATGATAGTAAACACAAATTTTCCATTTTATTCTATTAATAATAGATTTAAAAATTAACTGCGTGAACTTTGAAAATAATTTTAAAGTCTTTAAATTGTCAATTTAAAACTAATCTCTGACTTAAATTAAAGTTTAACGGGAAAAGTCAAGTATTATAATTCATTTGTGCTCTTAAACGAAAGAAAAAAAAAATTAATTTTCTTACACATTATTGTAATATAAAAGAACAAAAACTCCAAAGCAAAAAATTAAATGATAAAAAAAAACAGAATTGAAAATAAAACCAGAAAATCTTTTGTAAAAAAAAAATTCCATTAAAATGTCTAGTACCATTAAAATGCCCCTCCTCAAAAAGCATGATATTAACATAGCAAGAAATGTGCAAGACCATTAAAAGATCCCATGCCATGAAATACATGTTGTAGGATTAAAATTAGTAAAATGTATTTTATTTTTCCTCCTCATAGTCATAGTCGAATTTCTCATGCCCAGTGTAACAGAGTTTTTGTCCATGAATCAAACACTGAATAACCCATTCCGTAGACAAGAGAGGGCTGTTGTAGATTTCGGCTTGCTTCTTAATATGAGCACTGCACGTCTTGTCTGTAATCACAAATTCAACATCACGGTACTGGTCTGAAATAAGAAAAGGGAGAAATTAAAAACTGAGAAATAAAACGGTTAAATCTGTTAAAAGGCATAACTGTTAGATAATGGCTTGGACGCATCTGTTTGAGACGGGTTTGACTTGCACGAATTGTGGCGGAGTCATTCCGTGCAGTTTGGTTCGATGTGTTTTCCCACGGTGCGCGTCGACATTGAGTAACCTTAGGGTTACGAGAGGTCAGAAAGTTGACATCACACCTGCGTGTTGATCGCGAGATTGATAGTGAGAGTTCGGCGTGAGAGAATTAAAATCGAGATTGAATCAGATTTGACTTGTAAATGTAACTGTACGAGAAAGATTCCGAATGACGGAAATCTAAGAGCCGATTAGTAAATCTCGATACTTCTCTCTCTCATGCAATTAAGGATATTAACTAGTGAAGTTAGTTAGCGTAAAATTTCTCTCAATCAACGAACTCGTTTAGGTCGACCAATTAAAGTAATTAAATAAAAGCGGCTCTTTAAAACAGAAAAAGGCTTGTTATACATTAAGAAATTGATTTCAGAGAGCGAAGACAACAGTCCGAAAGTGTTGACATGCGCCGGCGGGGACAAACGACGAACTATAGTTGTCGTGACAACAAAAAGTTGCAGAAGAAAAGGGAGCGCAAATAGTCACAGCGGCAGGAACAAGCAATGCGACAATGGTTTGCAGGCGAGAAAAGGCAGTACGAATATTAGCGATCACAGAGACTGAGAAGCACGCACGAGTGGTTGGCGTTGCGGCGACGGCGATTGAAAAACAGATCTAAGTAAATACGACATATCGTCCCCTTTGAGTCAACAGCGAAGTTCGACGGGAACGAAAAGAGTTGGTGAACTTAATAGCCAGTAATAACTAGTAATACAACATAAGGATATAATGATGTTGGATTTCTTATAAGACTTCCATTCATTATAATGTTTACATGTGTGTTGGCAACATAAGTGAGAAGTCAAAGTCAGGAGTCGACAATTTTTGAATGAATCATGAATTAGTTGGGGTGGGAGTCAGTTGACTCCTTATCTCCATGAAAAATATATAACCGATTTGGAAGCTATTAAATAAAGTTTATTTAAGAATATTTATTTAAAAAAATTTGTTGCTACAAACAAAGGGAAGTAACTATGTCAGAACGAATTCAGAGTTTACTCCTTTTTTTGTAAAGATGGCTGTCTTCTGAAAAAAACCCTGACCCGAATAAAGTAATTTCTGGAAGAAAATAAACTGAATAACAAATTTTTTTGTTCTTAATAACAGGCTACTATGATCACCAAGAGAAACTGATGAATCGGAAGACAAATTTAATACAACACATTTTTAGAGATTCACTGGTAGTAAAAAGTCAACAATTTTTTACTTGTATAAATAACAATACATCATCTAAAAAATATTGTCAAATAATTGGATATAAATTGTTATTTACCCATAGTGTGTGTGGGGGAGATTGTGGTTTCATACCTTTTCGAATGGTATTAGTGAGTAAGGACCATAATAGATCTGATAGTATTTGAACATGGCATAGCTGGTCCGAAAGAGCCAATCATGCACAAACTAAAAATGTCCGCAAACACAATTTGGATGTTATTTAATGCGGAAACAATTCATTGTTTACCAGATTTTGACTGGTTAGGGTTAGGATTAGCTGATTCCATAGTCCACATACACTACAAAATGTATGCCCTCCCCCTCCCCCTCCCCAGAGAAAGATAGTGAGAATGGAGGAAGGCAGGGGGGGGAGAAACAAGGAAAGAGAGATGGGTTAGAGTTAGGGATAGAAAGAGAGAGGCAAAGAGAAAGGAGAGAGAGAAAAAGAAAGAGAGAGGGGATACTGGACGAGAGAAAGAAAGGGAGGAAGAGAGGAGAGAAAGAAAGGGAGGAAGAGAGAGAGAAAGAAAGGGAGGAAGAGAGAGAGAAAGAAAGGGAGGAAGAGAGAGAGAAAGAAAGGGAGGAAGAGAGAGAGAAAGAAAGGGGGGAAGAGAGAGAGAAAGAAAGGGAGGAAGAGATAGAAAGAAAGGGAGGAAGAGAGAGAAAGAAAGGGAGGAAGAGAGAGAGAAAGAAAGGGAGGAAGAGATAGAAAGAAAGGGAGGAAGAGATAGAAAGAAAGGGAGGAAGAGAGAGAGAAAGAAAGGGAGGAAGAGAGAGAGAAAGAAAGGGAGGAAGAGAGAGAGAAAGAAAGGGGGGAAGAGAGAGAGAAAGAAAGGGGGGAAGAGAGAGAGAAAGAAAGGGGGGAAGAGAGAAAGAAAGAAAGGGGGGAAGAGAGAAAGAAAGGGAGGAAGAGAGAGAAAGAAAGGGAGGAAGAGAGAGAGAGAGAGAGAAAGAAAGGGAGGAACAGAAAAAAAGGGAGGAAGAGAGAGAAAGAAAGGGAGGAACAGAAAGAAAGGGAGGAAGAGAGAGAGAGAAAGAAAGGGAGGAAGAGAGAGAGAGAAAGAAAGGGAGGAAGAGAGAGAAAGAAAGAAAGGGAGGAAGAGAGAGAGAAAGAAAGGGAGAAACAGAAAGAAAGGGAGGAAGAAAGAGAGAAAGAAAGGGAGGAAGAAAGAGAGAAAGAAAGGGAGGAAGAGAGAGAGAGAGAAAGAAAGGGAGGGAGGAAGAGAGAGAGAGAGAGAGAGAGAAATACGAAGGGACTGACCTCTAGTTTTTTTGAATTTCTTGACCACATTACATCCTGCCAGAACAAGTATTTCTGACCACGTGCTGACAAAATCTGGATCAGTTGAAAAGACCAGCACTTGAGTGTCATTCAGAAATCGGGGTTTTAATTTACTGCAAAAATGAAAGAAAAATATTAAGGAAATTAAATCAATAATCATAATGACGAATGTGTATATGTGTGTGCCTTTCTTTCCAATCACTACTGAACATGATGACAATGAAGGACGAATTGGTTGGTTGTTGGGTTTTACAGCATTTCAACCTCTATTCAGTCTTTTTGTGCCGAAACTGTACATATTTTCTATATGATTAGTTGATTATGTATTTATCGCTAATGAAAGAAAAATATTGGCAAACGTGAAGTTTACGGACCAGATCATTTTTTCGGCAAGGCAAGATGCAGTAGCTCAAAAAGTGTGTGTTTTTAAGATTATGACATGCTGAATGTATTGGAGCAAATATCAATTTAGTATTACATATGAAATAGAAAAAAAAACACTTTTTAAATTAGTAAATATGCTAGTATTATCGACTTATTTCCAATATGGCATCATGTTTCATTGATAGTGGTTAAAAACGTGAATCGAAACTAGGTCCAATGAAAAGAAGTCTTTTAGTGAGTTTTATAAAACTAATTTATTTAAAATAATTAAAATATTTATAAAAATATGTTTCAAAACAATTTTTAAAAAAATGAAAACATTTAAATAAAATTTCGTATTTGTTTCACAGCATTTATATCTTCATTGTTTTTTAAAAAAGCTGATTTTTATATATTAAGAAAATGCAAGTGTTGCGAATTGCGATGTTAAACTCATTGTTGATAGAAAAACCATGCAGATGCTGATATGGTTTTAACAGTTTTATTTAACATAAAAAAAAAAGTTAGACTGAAGACTTTGTAAGAGAGAGAGAGAGAGATAGATAGATAGAACAAAAGAATTACTTGGAGGGATACCCTTTCCCTTTTAGCCACATGTGACACCACCCCCTCTCGAGCTGGCGAGGACAGAAGAGACAGAATCAAGCCAGAACGAGAACGGAAATGACGTCATTTCCGACTTCCACTTTTACTCTCTTCCCTCTGGTTACCCCCTCATTATCTAACATCCAAGTGGTCCAATCCGAAGAGATGATAGCAGTCACTTTGTACGCACTCAAGCTAGGTCTTCCACACACCCTCATGCCTGAGGTATCCATGCATGTTGAGTTGATGCAGGAGGTGGCATGCTGTACATGGACAAACCATCTGAGAAGCTGAGCGCGCATGGCATCCAAAATCCCACCAATACCAAGCGGCTGAAGAGATTCTTTCCTCTAGTTTTCATTCATGAAAGTCAAATTTAAAATTAATTTTATCATCTTGAGGAAAATATAACTTGAATTTAAAAAATGTAAATTATTGAACATTTATTAACTTACCATTCAAGTAAACATCTTTTCTTAAGGCTGATTCCGGCTTGTAGCATATATGATTTGTAATCAGATAATTCTCCCTGAAAAAAAAAAAAATAATATAACAATCTACAGTATACAAAAACAAAACCAATATTTTATTTTTTTAAAACTTAGTTCACCCCAAACAAGGCAAGTTGCCACTGTCGACGTAAGGGGCTACTGAGAATTAGGGTGAAAGTTTTGGGGGTCATCCTAAATTTGGAGCTGTGCAGTGAGATGCTTGTTCACATTAGTTTTAAATTTTTGCATGTTGTATAGTTGGGGAAGCAGGGAGCAGAGATGGAGTTCCAAAGGCTGGCAGCTCGTAGAAAGAAGCTATTGGAGTAGAAAGCTCTCCGGCATCTGGGGACCTGCACAGTGAATGGATGGGATTTAGCTGATTTTCGAGTTGGTCAAGTGTATTTGCGTCGAGGGGGCACTAGAGCAGCAAGTTCATCGGAGCACATTCCATTGAAGTACTTGTAAAACAGGAACAAGGATGCAACATTGCGGTGATGGGGCAGGAGCTGGAGTTTGATGGATAGTGAGGGACCTATTAGATTAGCGACTCTTTTTTGGACCTTGTCTAAGAGGGAGAGACTAGTGGATGGTCCACCAGCCCAGATGTGACAATACTCCATGTATGGGTCGATGGTGGCTTTGTAGAGATATAGGATATTGTCAGGTGTGAGAAGTTTTCTAGCTTGGTAGAGGGAGCCAACTTTCTTTGCAGCATCCTTGGCAATGTCTTCTATGTATTTGTTCCAATTCATGTTACCATCCCAGCATAATTGTAAATCACTCATCATCATGGTTTGACTACACTTGTTACAATGTTACATATTAAGGGGGGGGGGGGATAGTATAAGGCCTCGAGTCTTGAACAAGAAGATGTGTGACTGTTTAGTCACACGTGGGAAAGTGAAGATGCTTTTTTCAGTGCTTATGCACCTCAACAAAGCTAGATAGCATGACTGACAGGTGAGGGTGGCATAAAGAAGTCCAGACCGACCATCTCAGTTCACATCCACAGTTAATGAACCCAGGGGAATAAAATATCTGAAAACCATCACTCATCTCATGTTGTCTATTAGCACCAAAGAGATGCAGCCAACCTACAACTCAACAAGATGGCAAAACGAAGCTGACCAAGAATGCAACACATTTAGGTTGTTCGAAAAATATTGGCAGTTTTTTTACTCACTTTTAAAAAGTTGATTTAGGTTCCTAGCTTGATGAGATGGAAAAGCAGATTTAAGCAGAAATCCCGCCTTTTCTGAATAAAAAAAAAGCGTAATCCCACCTTTTCTGAATAAAAAAAAAGCGTAATCCCACCTTTTCTGAATAAAAAAAAAGCGTAATCCCACCTTTTCTGAATAAAAAAAAACGTAATTCCACCTTTTCTGAATAAAAAAAAAAGCGTAATCCCGCCTTTTCAAAAAAAAAAGCGTAATCCCGCCTTTTCAAAAAAAAAAGCGTAATCCCGCCTTTTCTGAATAAAAAAAAAGCGTAATCCCGCCTTTTCTGAATAAAAAAAAAGCGTAATCCCACCTTTTCTGAATAAAAAAAAGCGTAATTTCACCTTTTCTGAATAAAAAAAAAGCGTACGCCCGCCTTTTCTGAATAAAAAAAAAGCGTAATCCCACCTTTTCTGAATAAAAAAAAAGCGTAATCCCACCTTTTCTGAATAAAAAAAAGCGTAATCCCGCCTTTTCTGAATAAAAAAAAAGCGTAATCCCGCCTTTTCTGAATAAAAAAAAGGCGTAATCCCGCCTTTTCTGAATAAAAAAAAGAAGCGTAATTCCATCTTTTCTGAATTACAAAAAAAGCAGAATTCTGCTAACATCCCTGTTAAATGAAAGAATGCATAAAAGTAGAATCAGTCTATAGGGCATTGAGTAGGGCAGGTCTTTTATTATCAAACTAGCAGGGTTACCGGGTGTTGCACAGAATTAAAAATGAATAGGAACACCAGTGCACTTACACTTCAAGCCTTGATTCACTATATTACCATTTTCATTCATACTTTATAATTTCTATAATCTTCCATTTTAATTGTTCAGCGAAAATAACTTGGAAACTATTTATAGAGTTATTTACCTTGATTTTTTTCTGATTCCACAGTCACTAATTTGGTCCGTGATGAATGAATATTACAATAACATTTTTTACTATAACCTTTTTGAGGTTATACTAAATTAGAATATGTGAGGTTTTGAAGTGTATCTTTGGTATTTTCTGATTTTATAGTCAGAAAAGATAATTTTCCTTAACATAATAAATGACTTTCTTGCCTAGAGAAACTAAAATGGATTCTTTTGGAAGATTTTTTTCTAATTGACGGGAATTAGAAAGGAGAAGAAAATAAAAAGAAAGGCGTTTCTTGACACCCCCGGTAAATACACTAAATAAAAGTATAATTTTAGGAAATACATATTGTTATGATGATTTAACAATGGTAACCAAATTTTACAAAAATAATCCAGTAGTTTTTTATTGTTTAAGATATTCATATTTCTCATCCTTTCGCTAAATGACTTGAAAGCCGCCATTTTTAATTTATCACTGACGATAACTCGTTTCTGTCACTTTTGGTGCAAATGGTGAATTACTATTTAGCGCAAAGTATGACAGAAATTTAATAAATTGAATATCTTAAATAATAAAAAAATTACTGCATTGTTGTTCGTAAAATTTTGTTAGCGGTTTTTAATCACCATAACAAGTATGTATTTCCTAAAATTAGAATTTTATTTATCGTATTTACCGGGGAGTGTTATGTCAAGAAGCAGCGAAAAATTTTCTTACTTGCTGGCAGCAATCACGTATCCATAAATGTGAAACACACGGAATTCCTGCTGCAAGGCCCTGAAGGTATTTTATCGTTCGCTGGTAACTGCTAGAGATGATAAAACTCTTTGTTTTCTTGGTTATAAACTAATTGCAAAAAAAATAAGAAAGTAAAATTAATAAATAAAAATGTATCATATATTGTTCGTTTTTTTTACCATTCTGGATAGTTGAACCCAACATTAAAATTAATTAGCAATTAAAAAAACATACAGACTTTCGTGGTACTGAATAAACAAAAGCAATGAAAAGGGAATATGCCGTCATTTTTTACGATGTGTGCACGCTAGTAATAATAATAATAATAATAATGATAAACATTTATAAGCTATGTAAGTGTGTATACTCTTCATGTGTCAGAAGTGTGCTAATGTATAGCTCCGAAATTTGGGCAATCTCTGCTAGCATACTAAAGAAACTGCACTATAATGACAAGGCAATGGTCAGATGTATCTATTTGGTGAGGTCTGAACAAAGCATACTTTTTAAATCTCAACTTGAAAAGCTTTGCGGACATCATGCAGAAGAGCAGACTGTGTTGTTTAGGGCACGTTGAGCGCAGCAATAGCTGGATTGCTAAAGTCCAACAGTTAAATGTGCCAACCACTGGCAGACTCAATTTGTCTTGGGAGGATGTGGTCAAACATGATAGGAAAGCCATGGGTATGCATTCTGTCAGGCCTCACCAAAAACAAGAATGGAGAGGAAAACTTAGACTGAAACTAGACAATCAGGCCCCACCCTCATCAGAGGATTAATTGGGGCCTGATTCAACAAATAAACCGGATGACAATGATGAAGCTCCAAAACTATCGACTAGAATTGCACGGCAGTGAGACATGGACCCCAAACACTTCTGATCTGCAACAGCTTTGGCGTAATTACCATGCATCACGTGGATGTGCAGTTGCAAACTGTTAGAAAGGATCCCAGCAATCATGTTCCATCAGAAACTTGGTATTGGTTAGATTACGGCTGTCTTACACACTCAGTGTCTCAGTGTGCCACCTCTTGCATCAACTCCATCATGCATCTAGATATCCTGAACACTAGGGAGCACAGTAGACTGAGGTTCAGTTGTTTTGTTTTACGGCATATCAACCCTTTTGTAGTTATTTAATGCCGAATAAGGTCATTTTGGGAAAAGTTTTTATGCTTCAAGTTCTATATATCTTCAAATATTTATTCATGGTGTTTTGTTTTGTTTGTTTTGTAGAAGAAAATTGTTTTTTTTCTTTTGTCTTTGCAGAACATGATTGAGTTTTGCAAAGGGAAAGGAAAAAACAATAACATCAATGTTTGGTGCATATTTTGTCAGGAAGCTGATATCTTCAGACAGCCTGATCTGGTAGCACCAGAAGTAGACTGAGAAATACCTGGGTTAAGTGCATAAGAAACGACATGACCATATGCAATCTGACTGATGTCAACCCTTTGCACTGGACTGCATGTAGAGTAGGCGTGAGACGTTGTTTTGTGTTGCCCAGGAGGGATTTGTTTTAAAAATTAATTCAAAAATAATGCTAAGAAAAAGGTGTTCTGATATGTTTTATATGTAAAATATGTATTATCATTTTAATGGGCATTATTTAGTGTAGTGACTTGTTCATCAAATTGATGTGGATCATAAAAATATGAAGAAAAAGTAAACTGGTTTTATGAAAAAATACCTATGCTTTTTTTTCATCAATAAACTACATGAAGGTCACTGATATTTGATCACCATGTTTATTGTAATTAAATGCATCAGTTGTAGTACTATCAAACTCATCATACATGTATTTTCATCATTTGTAATGAATAAACCTGTATTTTATAATATAACTAATCAGCAACCATGCATGCCGAACATTATCTTTAGCACAAATTCTCATTCCAGTCATAATGTCCAGTTTCAAAAGTAAAGGCATTTCAATGAGAACATGTGTTTAGCCATTATTTGATTAATTACAAATGTTTCACATTAGCAGTCATTTTTAAAAATAAATTGTAGCAAAGAATATCATTAAATTGCCAATAACATTGTACAACAATAACAAATGAAAATTGGCTAGTCAGAAACAAAGTTTGATTTGTCAGCTTAAATGCTATTTATGTCTGACTTTGAAAATATGACAAGATAACTTTATATGTTAGATAAATCAATAAGCACGCAGACCATGTTTTTTAGTGCAAATAACAACATCATATTAAAGAACAAGTTTTTCCAGTTATACTGTCTTATACTGTCAAGTTTGATAAAAATTGGTCAAAAAATAAAAGCATTATAAACATTCAAATGAAAAGAAATCCATTTTTAGCCATTTTCTGGGTAATTCCTGGACTTTTCAGCAGAATGTTAAGAGTTAATGTGATGAAAATGAAAAAAAAAGAAAGTCTTTTCTTATCACCTTGTCTGACCATGACTCAAACATAGTCCCTCCGCCAGCTTCTATCTGAGCTTGTAAATGATGTTTGTCAAAAGGAACTCCAGGTTCATCTAGAAATTAAAAACAAAAAACAAAACAGAATGACAAAAAATTTATTTGCAAAAACGTTTACATACTATTTTCCATTTCATTTCATGTACCAATTAAAAAAACCCAAAAACAACAACATATATTTGCAATCCAAGAATAAGCTAAAGAAAAATATTTGGAGTATCAATCATCTCATGTCAACCCAAAAATCTCACACTATATTATATGAATATACAGATTAAATTCTCCTAAATATTTCATCAGATAGCCCCCCCCCAAAAAATGTCCCTATAAATTCATTTGTTAACCATTATTTCTTAATTTATCCAGTTTATTCTTAAAATGATCTACATCAGAGCTTGGAAATTTGTTCAGTAAAAAAGATAACTCTTAGAAAAAACATCTAATTGAACATGTGTCGGAAATAAAAGATAAAAGGAAAGAGTTGGTTAACATATAACATTCATTTACTGTTTGTCAGTGACTAGACATTAAAGGCAGGTTAAAGACATGTAAATACATGAAAATACACAAAGAAGGCAACTAGGAAAAAGAAATACAATGTTCTATGACAATGCAAAAATGCATGAGTTGTTAGACGAAATGAAAGTGTGTGAATGAAGGGAAATGTAAGACAAGCAGAAGAGAAGCCTGTGACCACAGGTAGATCATCTTCAGTATGGTCGCTATCTCCAGATTTGACTGTGCAAAAAAATGTCCCCGATCGCAAAGACACCCCAAGCCCTGCATTCCTGGGTGGGGCATCTCCATGCATATTTGTCTGATATTGTTTGTCTTGCCGTCAACCGGCAAAGTTGTGTGCATCCCCTACACCGCATTCTGGTGGGCAGTAGAGATTTCTGATGGCAGAAATTCATAACCTGCTCCGGAGATTCTAGGCTCTGACACAATTGCTGAAAATTCATTTTTTTTTAGTTTGGCTTAGCGTCTCCTTCCAATTTTTTATCGGCTGCTTGCTATAAACTGCCTTGCAGCATCCTGATTGGTCAGTTTTTTTTTCCCCAGTTTTGTTTACAGCCTCGTTTTCGACTCGGCAGGTCTCGGACGATTCCGTGACCTGTCGGATCGATGCGGCCGAGCAGTCACGGAAATTAGGCGCAAACCCTGGAGTAGTACCAAAAAATGTTTACAAAACGATTATACCAACCGGCATCCGAGTTATAAACAGTCGTCGAACTTTCAGAAGAATGATCTTGAATCATTTTCTTTTCCATCAGTTTTTGTTCTGCATTTTTTTCTGTATGGGTCAAAAGAAAGTTCATGCCTTTGAAAAGATTCTTCTGCGCAGGAATCGGTCCTTTTATGGTATCAAACAGTTCTATAAAGAAAAAAGAAAACACAATGTAAGAAACAAAAAGTAGAATATAGGAATTTCTCCAAATCTACTTTTTGGTATGCATCCCTGGGCAGATCTCTTTTTAACCATCTTCTCAATTCGACTGTTAAAAAAGAATTTTTATACTGACATTTTCACTATTAATATAATATCAATATAGAGATTAAATTCTGTTAAATATTTCATCTGATAGTTCCCAAAAATGCCCTCTTCATATATTTCGCTTCTTTTAATCAAAGAACTTTATCAAAGTGACAAAAAGATTTTTGATCACCTTCACAATGTATAAAATAATAATACAATATCAATATAGAGATTAAATATTTCCTCTGATAGTTTCCCAAAATGACCCTTCAATTCCTTTTTCTTAACATTATTTCTGAATTCATTTTTAAAACAAATCCTCCCTACAATCTATCAATAAAAGGTGAAAATATTCTTTTTCTGGAGCAAATTACATTTTTTAGTGCAAAAAACATGCTGTAAGATTAAAATGAAGAACTTGCTAGTCAAAATCAAATATAGATTTGTCAGATGCGTTGCTATTCAGGTCCAACATTGGAAATCCAACAAGATAACTTTGTATATTATATATATAAAATAGAATGAGATTTTCCACTGTACAGTTGACGGATACAGCTTTTTAATCAAAAGCTACATATAAAAATTTGCTTCAGATGAGATTTAAGGCAATTATTGTTACGCATTTTTAAAAACCAAAAATTTAGTTTCATCTGAAGTCATTGATTTTTATATTATATCCTATCAGGAATTTTCTCTTTGATTACTGATTTCAGTACAGGAGTAGGAGTGAGTAACCCTCCCAGAGTACTAAGTCCTCATCCTTCAACCCATAACACTATTAATACAATATCAATATACAGATTCATATTCTGTTAAATATTTCATCTGATAGTTCCCAAAAATGTCTCCTTAATTCCTTCTTTTTTTTCCCTCACCTTATTTGTAAATTAATTTATTGAAACAAATTTCCCCTATATTTTCATCAAACTACTAGTTGAAGATATTCCTTTTTATACACTTTCCTTGGTTTGAATTGGTTTCATTGTTTTATGGCATATCAACACTTTTGGGGTTATTTAATGCTGAAAAACAATACCTATTGTAAATAATTCATCAAACACAAGCTACTATTTTACCCATAGCTGGAAGGAAAACAAACGCTATATATTATACACGGTTGGTTTCAAAAGTAACAGTACTGGCTATGTGAGGGATAAGAAAATTGTGTTGTCATCTAACATGATATTGTGGGAAGAAATGTGATCTTAGTTGTCTGCATTTTTTTTCATTTGCTTTTCATTTTTTTTAAACACCTTGCAGCATGATATAAAAAATGACACACCTCCTTCATTTCTTTATATAACAAATATAGCAATATTAATATTGCTATACATTTTTAAGGTGAAATTAAAAAAAATAACAATGGTCTTTTATGAAAGATTAAATCAGAAAATAATTTTCTTTGTAAGGTTTTAGATTGTCGGCTAGGCAAGACTATCGTTTTAGTTGTAAATCGTTTTAGTTGCAAATTTGGATATTCAAAAATCAGAATTTCAGTATTTAAAAATAATTTCATACATAGGTTCGTGTTAAATATTTAAAGAACATATCAATAGCTTATAGCCATAAAAAAACATAGGTGGTCGTTCTTCTGAGGCACAGGTTGAAATCCTGTACGTGTTTCGTTTTTCACTTTGTTTTATTCTGTTTATCTCTCGCCAAGCAGACGAAATAAATTCTTTGTTTAGTGATATTACCTGTAAAAACTGTAGCATAAAAAATTTAAAAAAAGCAGAATACATAAGATAATGTCATTAATAATTTCCAATATAAAAAAATATATTAAAAAAAGCAGAATACATAAGATAATGTCAGTAATAATTTCCAATATAAAAAAATACATTAAAAAAAGCAGAATACATAAGATAATGTCAGTAATAATTTCCAATATAAAAAAATACATTAAAAAAAGCAGAATACATAAGATAATGTCAGTAATAATTTCCAATATAAAAAAATATATTAAAAAAAGCAGAATACATAAGATAATGTCAGTAATAATTTCCAATATAAAAAAATACATTAAAAAAAGCAGAATACATAAGATAATGTCAGTAATAATTTCCAATATAAAAAAATACATTAAAAAAAGCAGAATACATAAGATAATGTCAGTAATAATTTCCAATATAAAAAAATACATTAAAAAAAGCAGAATACATAAGATAATGTCAGTAATAATTTCCAATATAAAAAAATACATTAAAAAAAGCAGAATACATAAGATAATGTCAGTAATAATTTCCAATATAAAAAAATACATTAAAAAAAGCAGAATACATAAGATAATGTCAGTAATAATTTCCAATATAAAAAAATACATTAAAAAAAGCAGAATACATAAGATAATGTCAGTAATAATTTCCAATATAAAAAAATACATTAAAAAAAGCAGAATACATAAGATAATGTCAGTAATAATTTCCAATATAAAAAATAAAAATTTAACTGAACAAAAGAACATATCTATAACCTATATCTATAAGGACATATCTGTAATCTTTATCTATAATGACCTATCTTATAATCTATATCTAAAAGAACATATTTATAAAAACAAAAAAAAAGCCCCCCCCCCCCCGTCTTGAGAGACAATGACTATTTCCTGTAATGATACCTGTGAAATAAGGGTTGCACAATTTCTAACTGCACCTAACTTGAATTGGCATTGCTTGAATCAAGTGGCAAAGAGAAATCCAGAACTAGTGGAAACAATGCCAGGATAAGCAGAGAAAGATTGGTGTTATTCTGGAGTTTTCTTTCTCATAGATTAGTTGCACAACCAAAGCTTGAGAGTCTAGCCTTCCCTTACTATTTAATCCATAACGGGGGGGGGGGGGGATTCGCAAGGGGATTCATGAAAGTGATGCAGTAGCCTCAACAGAACTCAAACCCAACACGTTGATGCCACAGTCCGCACTTGTGACGATTACACCACCCCACTTCCATAACAACATATCTTTAATCGATATCTGCAACCCATGATCATTACAAATTTTGAGTTCAGAAAATGATGCACAAAATAGTTTAATCTGGTTTGTCTGTTTCACGGTATATCATCCCTTTCAGAATTACTTAATTAAAAAACAATAACTACTGTAAACAATTCATTGAACATAAGTTGCTATTTTAACAGCACAACTGATTCCATAGTCCACGCTGGTATCCATTGTCACTAAAAATCTTTTAGGATATAAATAAAGATGAACGGAATCATTTTTTGAATTTCATTTTTTATACAATGAAGTCAGTTTTGTTTTTAATTTTTATTTGTTTTCACATTTTTACACTTGAGGTAGACAACACTTATATTCTTCAATTTAACATCAGTTATCTCCCTTGCTGATGTGTATTTTTTTTTTTTTTATGGGTTTTACAGTATGTCAACCCTTTAGGTCATTTTATGCTGAATACTTATGGGTTTGGGGGATTTGCCCCTTTTGCTTTAGTTGATATATAAGTAATATGTTGTTTTTTATTTTTTAGTAGAGGCCGATTATTTTTTAAGTATGCTATGGAGGTTGTTTTTTTTCAAGAAAATCTTTAATATTTTTTCTTTATAGAAATTATTTCTTGTTGCAAAATCAATGCAGTTAATTAGAATGTGTTTAATTGTGAGTCGGTTTTGACATACAAATGGGTTGATTTTCTTTTTTCAAGAGATATGACTGGGTTAAATGTGTTTTTTTTGTGTTTACTTAAACTTAAATCTATCTTGGGCGTTATAATTTCCCAAGGTGGGATTTGGAATATTGTAGGTTGGAGAATTTTGGTTGTAGATAAAGCTGCATTGTTGACAATAAGAATCATTCTGAGACAGAAAGATTTGATTGCGTTTTCTTTTTGTTCAAAAAGGCCTTGTATTTGGGGTCAAAGGTATTGTTGTATGCAGGGTTGTTGGGATTTGCTCTTATTTTAGTGTAGTACTTAAGAACTAGATTGTTGGTTCTGAGTCTGGGAGGGGGTTCAAAAGCTTCGGCATATAGGCTTTCCACTGGGGTTGTTTTGTATGCTCCCAGGGCTAGACTTAAGCTAGTATGATAGATAGGGTTTTAAATTTTTAGATATGATTTTCGAGTAGATTGATAGATAAAACATCCATTGTCTAATTTTGATTGGATTAGGGATCTGTAGAATTTCATAAAGGTATCTTTATCAGCTCGCCAATCGTTGTGGGCGACAAATAATTGTAGTGCTTAATACCATTTCTCTTTAATTTAGTTCATATGTGAGATAAAGTTCAGTTTCTTATCAAAGACTACTCCTAGAAATTTATATTGATTTACGAGTGGGATGTTTTCCCCTTCAAATTGTAAGTTGGGGTCATTATGTAGTTTGCGCTTGTTACAAAAATGAATGTTTTTAAAAATTTTAAACCCGTTTTTGGTTGCCCAGTTGTTAATCTTATTCATGCAGTACTGTAGCTTTCTTTCTATCAAGTGGATGTACGTGGATCAGTAGCTTATGGCGAGATCATCGACGTATAAAGATCCACTTATGTTAATCTATTATTAATCACGATTTTTTTGCTAGCCACATTGTATGTTAGTAATTAGTTTGTCTCGAGGAACCAAGTTAATCCATTATTAATCATTCGTTTTAAGGGGCAGCTGGTTAAAAAGATTGGTCTATAATTGGAAGGGTTCGATGGATCTCTTTCCGTTTTAAGTATTGAGATAACTGGCTTGTTTCCATAGATTAGAGATGTTGCTGTCAGTCCAGATATCATTAAAATTGTCAGAGAGGTATATTCGGGAGACATCCGGTAACTGGTTGAGGAATTCGTAATGTATCTCATCTGGACCTGTTGTGGCATTGTGAGATTGTTTTAGAGAGTTTAATAATTCTGATAGGGTGAAAAGTTGGTTATAGTTTTCAGTGTTGTCAGATTTGAAGTTTAGTTTCTTCTTTTCGTTAATTCTTTTAATGTTCTGAAATTTTCTGCTATAGTTAGCAGGAGAAGAGTTCTGGGGAAATTTTTTAGCGAATGTGTTTGCGATTTGATTAAGGTCAGTAATTATTTTTATTATTAGAAAGATGTTTGAGTGGATTGCTTTTGTTTTTACCGGAAATCTTTCTAATAATATTCCAGACAGTCTTTGTATTTGTATTAAAATTTATTTTGGACACAAAGTCTCTCCAAGAGGAGTGTTTAGATTCCTTTATTGTCTGTCATGCTATTTCTCTGTATTTTTTAAAGGAGTCTAAATTTTCTGTACTGGGATGTAGGTTGAATTTACGGAGGGCAGATCAACTCGATCGCTTTTTTGCAGGCATCATTTAACCAAGGTTTATTATATTTGGTGGATTTGAAAGAGTTAGGAATACATTTTTTTTGCGATGGATATAATTGTTTCTGAAAAAAGAAATAACATGGTTTGTATTTTCCGTATTCAAGCTTGGGGGAAGTTCTGATTAGCACATAAGTTTAAATTTTTCCCAATTTGCTTTTTTTAGATTCCAGTTGAGAATTTTATCATTTGGGTTTTGGCTTAGGCTTTTATGAATTATGGGTAACTTCCACAAGTATCATCAAGTAAAATCCATGAAGATAAAATGATCACATAACGAGTGGCTGCCAGAAGAAGAGCATATATAGGTTGGGGTTTTGTTATTGTAGAGGCATAGGTTGTTGTTATTGATGAGTGATTCTGTGTCTTTTCTTCTCTGGCTCGTATTTTCGTGGCTCCTTATGGTGATGTGGCTGTTGAAGTCCCCGACTAATAAATAAGGAGTGGAGACTTGTCCTACAGTTTCCTGTAATTTGTCTTTATTTGTTTCTACATTCGGTGGATGTATATGCAGCAAATATTGATCGATTTTTGCAAGGTTACTCTGACAACTATTGTCTGTAGGTCAGTTTTTAGATTAATGTAACTATGTGGCAGATCATTTCTGACTAAGATAGATGTACTACCTGATTCTCTAAGGCCGGAATCTTTTATAGAGCTGAAATGTTGAATCCTTTTATGTCAATTTTGTTGCCGTTTTTAAGAAAAGATTCCTGAAGATAACGGCTGCGGTTAGGCCTGCTAGCAGTAGGAGTAGTTCATTAATATTGGCTTTCATTCCACAACACTTCCATTGTAATATTATATTTCATTCCACTTCCATTGTAATATTATATTTCATTCCACTTCCATTGTAATATTATATTTCATTCCACTTCCATTGTAATATTATATTTGGATGTGGATTCATTAAGTTTAGGGTAATTTTTGAGCGTATAGGTTTTAACCTTTCGTTCCTGGAGTCTAGTATGAGGAAGGATTTTTTTTTTTGAGTTTAAGTTTTACCTGAAAAGGTTTTGAGTTAAATTGTAGTCTTAATATGTATGTATGTATATATATATATATATATATATATAAATAAATAAATATGCTTATTTAGTTTTTTTTCCCTTAGGTCTTGTTTGCTGGTAGGTTTGGTTTCAATTTCCATGTCTTCCAATTCTTTGGGTTGTAGACTTGTTAGGGTTAGTTTTTGACTTATCTCTATTTCTAAAGATTGATCGAGATTGTAGTTTGTTTTTATGGGGTTGATTTTTGTTAGAGAATTCTTTTCGTTTGTTGTTTTTGTTTGCTTAGGGGGTGTATTGGTGGTACCTTGGTTTTTGTATTTGTTGTTATTACTTGATTTTTGTTCCTAATATGTTGTAGCTGTTGGAAGAGGAATTAGTGAATTTATTTGCATTTTTTTTATTGATTTGGTTTGTTTTTGATTTGCTTTTAGCGATTTCTTCCTGATTTTGACCGCTTGTTTTGATTTTAGTAGATGTTGCTATTTGATTTTTGTTGATATCTTTTTGGGTTGTTATTAAAGTTTCGATTAGACTTTTAAGTTCAGAAATTAGTTTGAGTAGGTCTTTATTATTTATTTAATTTGATTGGTTTGGTTTTTGGATGACTTCTGCATGAATATTTGCTTTTTGATAGGATTCTACTATTTTCTTGCCTCTGGGAAGGATATGTTTCTCTTGCATTTCACTTCAGTGATTTCTCTTCTTTTTTTAAGTTCTACATAGTTTAGAATACACTGAGTGATTTTCATTTTGCTTCTCGTTTGAGCGTCTTCTTCTTCGGTATGATTACGTTTGTTTTCAGCATATTTTCCGCATACTTTGCGCCCTCTACAAGTTTCCCTGTGGTGCCCAAATTTGTGACATTTAAAACACCTCAAGGGGGTTGATATATATTGGTGGAGTTTTTCAATTATATATTTGATTTTAATTTCTTTTGGTATGGTAGGGGTGTTAAAAGTAAGCATATAAGTATTTGTGGCTATAGATTGACCGTTCCTTTTTAGGAATGACTAAGAATTTTGGAAAGTTTTTCCTATCTATTTGTTCAACCGAATTTCCTTTCTCTGGCTTGGATTCCCGCTCACTGTCTGAGTTGGAGTTTTCAGACAAATCAGAGTGAGTTCTTTTGATTTTATTATTATTTGGTCGGTTTCTGGGAGTTTTTGGTTTTCGGTTTCCATGTGGATGTGTTTAGTTTTTTTCACCTTTCCTACTCTTCACCCTCCTCGGAGCCCAAAAGTGGGAGATGTTAGGGGGGACATCCATTCGTCCTTTCATCCCAAGGATGCAAAAAAGGTATGAAACTCAATTTGTTGATTTTCTATCAATATGTCTTGATTTTCTTTTCAATTTCATCTTCCCAGTTTTATAGAAACATCAGGTAAGGAACAGTCATGTGATTTCATCTAAAAAATTGATTGACCCTTGCCATCGCCTTCTAACATTTACATGGTTTACTCGTGTTTATGGTAAAGGTAAAGATAATATTGTAATGTCTTTTGATTTTGTTCTTTGGTGGTGTGGTCGACATTTGCGGATGTAAGAGTTAGAGCTTGACATGACTAGTCGATTGATTGGATCGAGCCTCTCCGACCTCCCGTCTCGTTGAAGCAAGGATTAAAGTAGAGTGCTGCAAGGCATGTGACCATTTATGTAACCAGGCCATGGATCACTCAGCTACCAGGATCCCCATTCTAAGATATCACGGGTCGCTACCTACGGTTAACAAGTAGCCCCGTTTCGGGGGGGGGGGGATGTGGTTTTTGTTTTGGACTTTGCAGAACATGATTGAGTTTTGCAAAGGGAAAGGAAAAAACAACATCAATGTTTGGTGCATTTTTGGTAAGGAAGCCAGTATTTTCAGACAGCCTGATCTGGTAGCACCAGAGTTTTATTTTTAGTTTGATTTGTCAGTTTAAATGTTATTTGGGTCTCACTTTGAAAATCCAACCAGGTAACTTTATATGTTAGATAACAGGGTTATATAATAGACAAGAGTGTAATTTAAGCTTGTTTTTTAGTTTTAAAAACATCATACACAAGAAAATAAGGTAGTTATTCAAAAACTGTCATTTTTTTTATAGAGGGCATCAAAAGAAGGGCAAACAAAGGAAAAGCAAAAAGGAGTTGCCTTTTACCTTTCTTTACATGTCGGCTTTTATCATATTTCCGACTTTTGGGAGAAGACTCAGCAGCGCCAATAAGATTTTCACCATACTTAGAATCTAATAAAGAAAAAAAGACGACAAAAAAAAAAAAAGGAATGAAATTCCGATTTTATTTTTAACAGAATAATATTATAAGTCCTTTTTTCTTCTTCTACAAATGAGTCACCACTTATCAAGGCTAAAAGCCACTCAAGAATAAAGGTTAATGCGGTGGATATATTGACAGTTGAATAATGATGAATATTACAAGAGGATTGACAATAATGAATGGAATGAATAAAACTTGATGACTTATAAGGACGAGTGTTTATCGACATTAGATTTGAAAATGACTATTTTGTAGCATTTAGGGAAACAATCTTGTGTCAACATGTTTCACGGATGTGAAGTTTTGGGAAAGAAACTCTGTTCATGGAATACCGTTTGATGTTTGTTTTTTTAATACTAATGAGTCGCCACTGTAAGATAAAGGTTAATGAGATTGTCAATTGGATAATGAACAATACTATAAGAGGATTGGAAACGATGAGTGAAAGGAGGGGGGGGGGATTACTTAACATAATGACAAATCGACTGACACCCAAATTAAAACATGACATAAAAAGATGAACAGTTCAATCTAGATGGAATAATAAAAAAAAAAAACAGACCATACAAGCATTTATTTATGAAAATAAAACTTTTTTTTAGTTATGAAAGGCCTTAATAATCCTGTATGTTTATCCAGCTCTCCTGAATTCTATCCCAGTCTAACAATACTAAACCAATACTGACAATGCCCCCAATGTCCTATCTAAATCATTTTTTCATGTTTCTTTTCACACTGTTTTCATCTCTGTTCCTTCTTCTGCTGCTTGCTCCTTCTTAACACTTAGTTTTTCTTTCTTTCTTGTTTTTCTAACACATTTACAGACACCTGTCTTCATTTTATGCCCAAATCTTCACTCTTCAAACTTTATTTCACTATTCCCGATTGTTTAATTAACATCACAGCTCAAGCAATGGAATCTGGCCCATATACATCCCCCAACAATCAAAACAGAAGATAATGAGCCAAGATTTGCCAAATCCAAACTCAAAGCCAAACTCATGCATTACTTTAACCACTCACCATGACCGCTACCACACGGATTATATTCGGACAATATCAGGGCCTACTCATGATTTAAGAAGATGGCTGGTCTACAAAAAAGTGACTAATGCAGTTTTTGCCATTCAGCTGTTGAAAGTTAGAGACATCTAATGTCTGGATGCAAGATCCTTTCGGCAGATGGCCACTACAAAATATGTAGATATGTGACTGGAATATCACAGTAAGTCTGGAAGCATGAACCTTCACCTATAGCATTAAACAGAAAGATAACAGTGTTCTATGGCAAAGACATACAGGTAGATACATAAAAGACAAAGCCATTAAACCAGACATTGTCAAACATAAAAGGACTGCTCCCATTATTGATGTAACTGTCCTAAATAACTATAGCCTAAATAGAGATGAGCCCCTCGAAAAATTACAAACTTCTAGAACCTCAAAAATGACTTGAAAACAACGTGGTACCTGAAGAAAATAAACATTATGCCGGTTATGGTAGAAGCAACCTTCTTCTTCATCATCATCATCAGAATAGTATTTGGTTTAACGTCCATTTACATACTGACATGTGTTGGACGGTTTTTAGAAAATTGACTTTCAAACTAACCTATCTCTGGCCAGGTCTTTATTCAAACGACATCACCTGAAACGCAACAGATTTTCTTTGGAAGTCATTTCCTCAGTTGAGGCAAGATTTTTATAGGCCGGATGCACTTCCTGACACCAACCCAGTGAGGTGATGGGGACCAGTGCTTTTATCGAGACGCCATCTCTAGGTGATTGTTTACCAAGATTAAAGAGTGCTTCACCTGTTCTAATAAAAGAAAATCTTTAAAAAATATCAAGACATAATCCCTTGAAGACCAAGCTATAGCGAAATTCAGATAGCATCTCTAAAAGGAACATCGTCAATCCTTAAAAGAACCCCCCCCCCCTCTCTAGATATAAATGTAACTCATAAAACAAGCAAGTATTAGGAGCCCCCCCCCCCCCATCTCTAAAAACTAATTGAACTGAAATAAAGAAATGAATAAAAATAAATCATCACATATGACCACATGTACGGATTAATAACCCTAATTGATTAAGTCTTGTTGCTTTTTATTTTTTGATAAAAAAGTTCGAGTTGAGGTTATTTGCTATCAAATAAACAAACTCAACAAGTGGAGATTTTGTGTCCTTTGAAGATGAATTCTTCTAAAATAAGGGTTATATGGCTTTGTGTGAACGCAAAGAAAAAATGTAAAAAAAAAAAAAAAGAGTTGCATATTTTAGACCAAATCGGCTCCAAATTGAAGTAAATATATATTTTTCAGCCAATGAGAAGAGCTAAAAATATTTCCACCAAAGGCATAAAAAGAATCTATTAAATATTTGACACCAAGTCACTGGGAACCTGTTCTCAAACTATATAAGAAATAAATATAGTTTATTTGCAGTCCAGTATTCAATGATTTGTCATCAGAGTAACATACAACGTTTAACAGTTTGAACAAGACACACACTCATCACACCAAATTAACACTACTTTAATCAACTTGTGGGAGAAAAAAGACACACAAGCTGAACTATTCATACTCACACATTCAGCAGAGCTTGACACTTGCTAAATTTATTTCAATTGAAATATTCTGGATTCAATTCTATCGCTGTACAAACTTTAAAATTTTCTATACCTTCTGATGTTTGTAAATAAATGTATATTATTCAATTTGTACAAATTGCATTATTTAATTCACGTTGATTTCCCTACACTTTCTTCATGCAGAAATCTTGCAGCATTTAAACTCCTTTTGGTTTGTTATACGTATAAATAAAAAATAATTATCACAAATCAAATGAACACATTTAAAATAGAGCATACATTTTTTTTTTTATTGCTTTAGCGCAATGCCTGACTTACTGCATAATTTTAATTCCTTGTCCGAAGACCACGACTCAGACGTGGAAACAAGGTTCAAATGTGCCATAAATCCTGGAAAATAAAAACGCAACGTGTGGATTCAATGAATCCAAAATTATGACAGAAGGATTTCACAGAGAATTCCTTAAAAACATGCATAATAGGAAAAAGGTTTTCAGAAAACATTTTATAGTTTTATATTTTTAGTTTGAAATATTTTTAATCAAATATGGAAAGCATGAAACAGTTTTTTTGTTTGTATAACAAAAAAATGTAGAAACCAGTTTTAGCTCTTCAAATCTTTACCTGCTTAAAAAGGGGTCAAGGCTGACAATTGTTTGAACAAAAATATTATCACAAGCAAAATACATCGGATAGTCAAAATACATCGGATTTACAGTTACTTTGGAAGGAACTGAACATTCTCATGGATAAAAACAATGAAGGCATAAAATTACACAAATGTGAAAAATTAATATTTTTTATGAACTATATGTGTTGAAAAATTGTGAAAATGTTTTAAATTTTATCTACTTAGGTAGATCATAACATCCATTTTTAGGACTGATCATAACATCCATTTTTAAGACAGATCATGACATCCATTTTTAAGACAGATCATAACATCCATTTTTAGGACAGATCATAACATCCATTTTTAGGACAGATCATGACATCCATTTTTAGGACAGATCATAACATCCATTTTTAAGACAGATCATAACATCCATTTTTAAGACAGATCATACCATCCATTTTTAGGACAGATCATAGCATCCATTTTTAGGACAGATCATAGCATTCAATCTTACCCCATGCTGTAGAGAGCATTGTAGAGATTGTGTGGTTAGCATTAACTTTAGGGGGAAACCTAAAAAATGCAGCTGTCACTGTTTCCAAACACCTTATTATTGCATAAAACTAATATATTTACTGTTTTATTGACAAAATAACATGTAATATTATTTAATAAAAAAATTACCATCAGCAATTTTCAAGACTATTTCACCATTTTCTTTTTTACAATTTTACTGATACAAGATTTTTTACTGATGCATTATGGTGGAATATTTTTTCTTAGACCAAAAATATTTTGAATGTAAAAATGTTTTAAGTAATCTTTAATTTTTTTTTTGTCTCAATCCAGTGTTTCAAAATTGGTAATTTTATTTTTCTGAAAAAGAAAAAAAGACTATAATAATGGAAATCTTAACATCTTGATTGGAGGCCGACAAACAAATCTGACCTTTCCAACTCTCTCCGACTACACCCATCTCTCTCCATGGCAACTGGTTCAATATAATAAAAAGAAAGAAATCAAAAGACTGGCTGTTTAACCTAGTTTCAGTGTTGTTTTTGAAACAACTATCAGTAAGAATGAAAAAATAAACTATCCCCCTCATGCACTAATTTGGTCTCCGGTGACACCCCAAAGGAATGAATATTAGAATATTTACTTTTTAGCATAACCAGGTGAGGATCACACTGAATTCAATGATGTAAGGTTTGTAAGTTTATCCTGTGTTGTTTGTGACTTATGTAATTTTATATACACTTTACCTTTCAATTTAAAAGTGACAAATGAAATTATTTCATTGTTAAATATTCATTCACCTGTAATTTAAAGAAAATAGTTTTCGTAAAATTTTGTTTCAAAGATTATGAAAATGTTCAATTTTATCTTCAAAAGATGATTCAGATTGAATAGATTCATCTTTCAAATATTCATTTGATTGTAATTCTTCTGTAATGTATGATGACAGTGACATGTGTTAATAAGCTTGCTATTATATTGTAAGTTATTTTCTTTATTGTTTATGCTTCTTCTCTTGCTCCCAATATTCTTTGTAAAGCAAAAAACAATTAAAAAACGATCCTTATTACTTGTTTCTTTCCTTAGGGGTTATACTCTCTCCTTCCCACAATTTGTCACTTCTCCGAGCTATTTTGATAAAGTATTCATAAAAGAACACTATTTTCACCATGACAGATTCTGCCATGAGCTAAGGTAAATTTGAGTCTTTGTTCTTTGCATTCATTTAAACCACATGAAATTAAATCTAAATTCAGATCAAGCCTTTAAGATATTTTAAGTTGTATAGTACAGTCCAAGTGTAATTTCAGCACCCCAGTCCTGTTGGCCTATGAAAAGAACAGGTTTAGCATGACACCATACACATCACACAAAATGTATATCCATACTATTTCTTACAAAAATCAATATATTTTGTAAGAAATAAAAGAAAATTAATGAAAATATGTTATTGTCAGATCAAGTCAAATTGAAAATATGTCATCATCATATTCGGTTTAACGTCCATTTTACATGCTGCCATGTGTTGGATGGCTTTTAGAAATTGACTTTCAAACTAACATATCTCTGGTCAGGTCTTTATTTATCAATTACCACTTCCTGCTGGTTTCCTTTGCCCTTCCCTATGAACTGAACTAGCTACCTCAATTTTTCTACATCTACTAACCCAAGAACTCTCATCTATTATTTCAACGTGGTAATACCGTCAAAGTCTCCTGTTCTGCGCATATCTTCTTATACTGTCCAGATTTAATCTTCCTCTGAGGTTATCAGATCTAAGCATGTCTTTAAGACTAACATTACTCATCCATCATATCATTCTTATATAAGTTCTCTCCATGCAACGCATGTCCTCAACCCTCATGGCCAGGTTTCATTTCCGTACATCATCACAGTGTACAAATGCCTGATAAACTCTTCCCTTGGTCGACAGTGGTGGTAACACTCTGCTGGTTAGTAATGGCAGAAGTTCCGTTTGTTTTGTTTGTGTCCTGAATATTTTCATGATGTCAGATATGCTGAACCGATTCCTTTCATAGACCAGTGGAACTCGAGTGCTGAATTTTCATAAGTTGTATAGTACAGTCCTATATTATTTGTAAAATGCTAGCATAATCCGATCTCACCCCTCAAATTTGATCTTCAAAAGATCTTATTATATACCTCGTGTATCATGAGTTTTGTTTACAATAAGCGAGGCTAAGGCTCATTTGTGGAAATATATTTTCTCTTCAACTAATTTACCATAATTTATTGAAGAATTGTTAACAAAAATACTGCATTAGAGTAACATAAGATATCAATATGTGCGCCATCATCATCATCTTCTTCTATTTAACGTCACTTTTGCCCCCTTGGGGTCAGAGGTCAAACGTTTTCTAATATTACGCAAGCTCACTCTTCAGTTCTCACGGTTCAGCAGTTTCTAAATTCCACTCTGTGCGGTCTTGTCCAACCACTTGCTTTCAAGTTTTTCTTGGCCAGCCAACCTTCCTGCGATTTAGGAAATTTATTCTTCTGCAACGGTTTATCCATTGGGAAAATAAGGAACTACTGATAGGTTGACTTAACCTAATGGCAGTCAACAAACTATGATAATAATTAAAAGCTAATTTGTTAACATTTTACTAATTATTATTATCTTAACTAGAATACCTGTTCTGTCAAAAATGACGGACAAAAATGTTACATTTTTTAAACAAATAAATCAATTTTGGGAATTTTTGAGATAAAAATTGATTATAAGGATTATCATTTTGGACAATGTAAACGGCATACTGTTTTCGGTGCATCTTTTCGAACTTCAGAATCTTCTTGTCGACTTGGGAATATTTATGTTGAACACAAAGAAGATGGATGAGAACTCAGATGTGGAAAAAGTATATTTGGATGGCAAAGCTATTGTGGTTGTCGAGAAGTTTAGTCACTTGGTGATACCATTGGAGCACAGAGTGGAGCAGATGCTAGTACGATTGCAAGATGTAGGAGTAGATGAAGTTCAGGGAACTTCTACCATTATTAACCAGCAGAGCGTTACCACTGTCGACTAAGAGGAGAGTCTATCAGGCATGTGTACACAGTGTGATGATGTATGGAAGTGAAACATGGTCAGTGAGGGTTGAGGACATGTGTTGCATGGAGAGAAATGATATGAGAATGATACGATGTGTAATGTGAGTCTTAAAGACAGGCTTAGTTTTGATGATATCAGAGGAAGATAAAATCGGGACAGTATAGGAAGATGTGTGCAGAAGAGTAGACGTTGAAAGAATGGATAAGAGTTCTTGTGTCAGTAGATGTAGAACAGTTAAGGTAGCAGGTCCAGTTGACAGAGGAAAACCAAGGGAAACATAGGAAGAAGTGATAAAAATGGACCTGAGGGAAAGAGAGATAAATAAAGACTTGGCCAGAGATAAGTTAGTTTGAAAGTCAACTTCTTAAAGCCGTCCAACATATGCCAGCATGTAAACCGGACGTTAAACTGAATATGCTGATGATGCTGATGATGAAATCAGGAAGCTGAACAGGATTTTGAACTGAACATTTTATTTAAACCAGATGGGTGAATTGTTCTCATTCCATCAACCATGATTTAAGTAGAAGTTTTAATGATTATGTTATTCTTTAGTTATTATCACCTGGAGTAAGGCTTGAACCGTCAACTTCCAGATGACTGTCACATAGAACTGATTGTTAAGCAATGCTTTTGTTCAATGAAGGTGTAATCCTTAACACAGGTGATAATAAGTAAGAACATAAATACTGGTCATGGCTGAAAGAATGAGAATAATCTACTCCCATAGATTAAATAAAGGGTTCAATTTGAAATTCTGCATGGGTTCCAGAGTTCAACATAAAGATTGCTGCGGCGAACTGGTTCATATAAGGCTAAAATCTTAGGTCTGAGAAAGTCGCATGATACTCGAGTAGGTTCAGGAAATAAATAGTTTCTAAAAGTAATTACCTTTCTTGAAGGTTTTGGCCTTCCTTTTCGGCGTCGGGGTGCTCATTGCTTGTGGTTCCATCTTCATCAGTCTCGTACGCTTGCCACTTCTGCTTTCCATTTTCTCACTAGAGACTTCTGAACCTTTATTAGCTGATCTGCGACATCCATCCACCAGATTATCTGAAAAAAGATCAGAGGTTCATAGATCTTATCATTTTCAATGAAAGGTATTGAAATAAAGAAACTAGCTGAAGATTTAATGGATATCACTTGTTCTCTCTTCAGTTTTCTTAAACTTACATATGTGTAAGTTAGAGAATAATACTTTTCTACTTTATAAACTTTATTATGTCAGTCTGTTTGAAGCCTTTGAACACCAAAATTCTATATATACATTTATATATATATATATATATATATATATATATATATATATATATATATATATATATAAATTATGACAATATAAATTTAATTTATATAGATAAGATTGATTCACAAAGGTATCGAATTTCAATTACAAAGGACAAGATCAATAATTAGCATTGAATAGAGCTTATAGATATATTCATTTCAAGAATTATTATTATGATTTTGTAATAATTTATACCCAAAGCAAGATATCGCATTTACAACTGTTTCAGTGACTTTGTGACTGTTTGTGATATCGGTATGAAAGCGATAATCAACCGATATTGGCCTTTTTACTTTTTCCTTCAGATTTGTTTTTTTAATTGCATCCTGGATGTTATTTGGTGTTTTTGTCCTTTAAACATGTTTGCAAGACTATTACCACATCTTATCTTGAGTGAATTATCAACAGTTTTCTGAGTCTGCTATGTTTTTCAGATCTTATTCTCCCCAGTTGATGAACCCCAATTTTCTCTGTTTACATTTTCTTCCAGGATTCTGATGATGAGGATCTGTTTTTATCGTAAACCATCTGGATTTTCTGTTTTCTATACAGATTTCTTTTAAACAATTGTAAATCCAATGTCTTGGTTTAAGTATAACTTATTATAAAACGATATAATAATAATAATTCTTGAAATAAATGTGTGTATATATATATATATATATATATATATATATATATATATATATGGCATATTAATGGGTTCCGCCACGTGTGAGTTTGCTCTTTTCTTTGTTTTTTTGGTTTCACCCAAAAACGAACCACTGTATAGTGTAGGTTTTTTCAAGACACTTTAATCCAAGAACTTTGTGAATTTCTCTGATGATTTTGTAGTTGTTGCAGAGACGATATTGAGATAAAAATGTTGTTTGGCACAAGACAAATGAAACGGACCGTAAAACATATATCTCACGGAAATGTTATGTTTTTTGGAAATGTGAAAAAATAAAAATGAAAATAATAAAATAAAAACATGGTTATTGGAATATATATATATATACACTATTACTATAAAAGGTACAATTTGGGACCGGAGTAGGGTTAAATGTTCAATTTCGTAATGAAATTATTTTTTATATAGTATTTTTAAAAAGTTAATTTTTATTTTGTGTTGGCAGGGGGGGGGGATTAAAAATAAATTGCTACCAACAGTTTGTAGACGAAGTAGTGCTAAATAGTTTTTTAAATTTTCAAAATTTTAGTACATGTGGATTTGTTAAAAATTTTAGATGCAGTTTAAATCACTTTCTATTTGACAGTTTAAATGCTTCCAAATTCCTTTCAAACTTCTAGAGGTGACAAAGTAATTCATTCCGTGCTTCTAAAATCGTCTAAACCACTCTTTCGACACCTGCAACAATTTCTATTTCCATGGGAGTCAGATTTTAACAGGTGCTGCACATCCAATTAGCTGCATCTGCTACACATAGCACCATCAGGTTGGGGAACCTTTTGTGATACCACTTATTGCATTGGATGGAGTTCCAACCAGTTTCCAGCAGATGTGCATGAATATTTGCCTTGTGGGACAGACATCTTCTTTTCAGTATCAGATATGATTTGTCTTATAAACTAAGAATTCTGCTTTCTCAGCTTACCGATGACCAGGCCGTGGCGAACAAACTCAAATGTCTCATTCGTTTTACCCTATAATGAGGGAGACTTTCATAATTAAGTTTGCATATCTCATAACCTAGATGACGTTTTTTACTAGTTTTTTGCGTACTGCGATATCAACTCCATTTACACCATCTTTGCTACCACTGTACCAGATCTTGTTGCCATCAACAACCTTGGCACCGGTTCAACTGTATCGTGTTTCTTGAGGGCAACAAATATCAATGTTGCGACACCTATACATATCAACAACTTTTGTTGATTTTCCTTTCAAGGATCTTATATTGGCCATTCCAAGCTTTATTTTTTTATACCTTCCGCCAAGGCCTTTTTATGTTGGGTTTATATTCTCTATTTTGTTTGGTGTTTAGTTTTACTCACCAATTAATCCCGTAAGACAGCAGGGCAGAGGGTGTCCCACCAATATATAAGTGGCTATCATCATACACATTCAAGGGATTTTGTATGGATAGTATTAGTCGGAAACTCTCCCTCATAACCTGCTCGCCTTGGGTGTGTTATATTTCCACTTACCGATGGGTGTATAAACCCTTATACACCCATGTCCTCATTGTGAACCCAGGTTGGTGATAAACGCATGCACGTTGATCTTCTCGTCGCCACTGCAATTGTTCTGTGTCGCTGTTGTGAGAGAGAGAGAGAAATAGACAGATACATCACGTGTCTCGTTATACTTAGCTACATTATACGTGACTGCGCCATCCCTCGCTGATGTTTCGCTTCGGCTTGCTTCAGTTGTCAGCCAAAAAGAGATAGAAAACCCCTGGCCGAGAGTCACATGGTTTCATCAACTTCTGCTTTGAGATCACCTCTGACCTTTAGGGTATCACTCAAATCCTTCCATCCAAACACCCCCTTCGCTATCTAACAGGTGGCCCTACCAAGAGTGCATGACTCTGCACAGTATAGCACACAAGATCAACAAAAACTCTTATGGTTCCATCAATTAAAATAGATCAATCACTTCGTTTATTTTTCGGATTTCAGATTCACGTGACATTGACATAGACAGATTCTTCAGCTAGTAAGCAATAAAACCCTAACCCAGACTAACATCCGCCCCAGTTGGCTGAGGAGTGCTTGCAACTGTGGATCCCATTTGATATTCTTCATCAGATAACAAGATCGCAGCTTGGTCTTCGGTCAAAATCACCTGCTGACGAGTACAGCTAGAAATAAAAGAGAAAAGAACAAGATTCTTATTTAGTTTTGTGGCCGCTGAAAAAGGAAATGCTAAACGAGGCATATCAAACATGCATCCCTATACAAGTACACATAAAAGATATCGTAATTTTGTCATTTAACTGCCAAAATGTAGAATGTTTTCTAACACTTAAGAATGATATATCACATTTTATGGCTTTCAAAAGCAGAAAAAACACACAAATGCATCTGTGGGGGATGGACAAAAGTTCGCGTTTATCTTACCCTCATGAATTTTGATTTTAGAAAACTCCATAAATTTAAATAAAATTTAGTGTAATTTTTTATGATAGAAAACATCATTTGTATATATTCTTCTTTCTTCTTCTATTCATTTAACGTCACTTTTGCCCCCTTGTTCAGGGGTCAGACGTTTTCTGATATTATGCAAGCTCACTCTCCACTTGTCACAGGTCAGCAGTCTCCAAATTCCACTGTATGGTCTTGTTGAATCACTTGCTTCCAAGTTTTCCTTGGCCGGCCAACCCTCCTGCGATTTATAACATTCATGCTTCTGCAACAGTTTATCAAGGAGGATGAATGTTCCACATGACCATACCAGCGCAATTGATTTATCCTTAGGATAACCTCAAGCTGTGCAAGTGTAGTGCTTTCAGTAAATCCTCTGATCTAATGTGTTGGGTTTGGTTAGATTTCACATTGCAGATCCATCTGATCATGGATCTGTCATTGCGCTGCAGACGGGCGAGAGAGGGCTGGGCGAGGGCTCAGCATTCACTGCTACATATCATGACGCTCTTGACATAGTTGCTATACAACTTACCCCGGATGTAGAGAGGAACGGCACGTGATGTTATCAGAAGCAACAACTAATGAAATTTCACCCAAGCTGCCTTCACTCTTGCGGCCGTACTAAGTTCACATCCACCACTTGTACTCAGCAGATCTCCGAGATAGCAGAAAGAGTCTACTACCTCCAGGATATTGTCATTTAGTGTCATCTCTTTGTGGGGACGACTGTCAATAGGATGTGCCTGTCTCGTGCATCTCCTCCACTTGAAGTTGGTTCTGAACTAACTTAACCTTCAGGTAATTGCACTTTTTGTGAACCCACAGTAGGCACAGGTTACACTGTATTGCATTGCTTCTAACACCCTTCCGGCACACAGAACATGGATACTGACCAGAGTCTCTTAGGGATTGTAGACCAGAGCCACACACCATCATTTTGGTTTTAGGCAAGTTCACCATCAAACCCTTGACATCCAGACCGTTTTTCCATATTTCCAGTTTGTTCGACAATGATAACTAAGTCCAACCAGTTGCCAGCATAAAGCAGATGTGCATGAGTATTTGCACAGAGTAATCCCCATGGACAGCCCAACCGAAACTCTTGACAGTGCCTCCAAGACTATGATGAAAAGTAGTAGGCTAAAGACATATCTCTGGTGAACTCTCGACATTGAAGCTATCGCTGTAAATGTCACCATTTTACTACTAGCGTTCATGTACATACATTGTACGAGACGGACAAGACACTCCTCTACGCCCACTTTTCACATTGCACACCACAGCTCCTCTCTGGGGACTCTGTCGAAGGCTTTCTTCAGGTCCACAAATTCCATGTAGAGTCTTCTGTAGTTGCCGAACCATGAATATGGCATCAATTGTGCCACTGCCAGGTACAAGGCCAAACTGCATCTGATCTATGTCAACCTGCTGTCTGATGATATTGTCTGCTACATGTTCAATCACTTTCATTCCTTTTTTGGGGGGCTTCAGACCTCTAAAATTACCTCGTGATCGTGCGTCTCCTTTCCTCTTGTAGCAGTTGACAATGAAACTCATTCTAGCACCTAGGCACATGCTCTTCTCTTATGATAGAATTCGCTATATCTGTTAGAAGTGGGATGCCGACCTTACCAGATGCTTTCAGCATTTCAGGGACTATACCAGAAGGTCCTGCCGCTTTGCCATTCTTCATTTTACCTAACGCATATTATGTCTAAGCTGATCTGTGGTGCTGGGCTTTGCATTGGTTGCTCTAACAAGCTCTAATCAATGCTTTTAGCCATTACATCGTGCCGTCAACCGCCACGGATTAAATAAACTGCCCCGTTCCAAATTTTGTCGAAGTTCCCGTTTGTGAAGATGAAAATAATCGCTGAAGTAATGCAAATTATGAATCCTCATCTCAATTAATTCCAATGAAAAACAAGAATAATTAAATAAACATTAAAAAAAAAAAAGGAAGAAATTCGGAGACTTACTCGACTGTTGTGTTGTCATCCATTTCTATTCGGTAAGCAAAAGAATCGACAGAGTCAGAACTGTTTTCAATGTGGTCAACAATCATTCCAGAATCAAAAAAACTATCTGTTGATTGAACCATTACACTTTGGCCTTGTGGAAGGTAATTTGCAATCAAGATCTGGTTTATTTTGACCCAAAGTTGATCCCCATCAGCAAAATGGATTGAACACCTACAAATAAATAAATAAAAATATATCAGATCATTAAATATTGTTTGGTTACGGAATATCGTAATTAATGGGATTTTTAAATCTGAAACAATTTTTTAATATCTCTCTTCACAAATTTATTGACCTGAAAGATTTTGAAAACTAAATTTATCGCACAATTAGACTTTTTCTTATTTCTATCTTATATAAATAGAGATTTTGTCCGTCTGTCAGTCACAATTTTTCCATCAGTCAACATTTTTTTTTAAATATATAAATACATAGCGGAATTTCTCTCATTTCGAAATATTAGAGATCTAAACTACTTTTAGAAATCGAAAATATTGCATTAATAGTAAATAATTTCCAACAAATAAAGCAGATGCCATGACCGGAAATCAAAACCGAAACCTTGAGATCTTCAGTCTGACATTCTACCAATTGAGCTATTTGTACTTCCTTATAAATTTTGTTGTAACCATAACCCATGAAGAAAATCCAGAGAATTAGTAAGAAAATAAATTTTAAAAAGTGTACTTATGCAGTTTACGGTTCAGGCTGAAATAATAATGCTATAATTTAGAAAGCCAGTCTTAACTATTGATTAACTATTCTGTTTATTAAATTGTTAGGTGAAAGTATAAAATAGTTAATCATGACCTTGTGCTTAATTTATTAAAACTTTGTATTTTAATGAATAAATATTAAATACTGGCATGACCTTGTGCTTAATTTATTAAAACTTTGTATTTTAATGAATAAATATTAAATACTGGCATGACCTTGTGCTTAATTTATTAAAACTTTGTATTTTAATGAATAAATATTAAATACTGGCACGAACTACAACGAGGCTGTTTCCCAACCAACTACAACATAGTCGTCTTCAAGTCTAATGTAAACAAATATTTGATGGGCTGTCTTCTTGGTTAAACAATCTCTCTTAAGTAATTTTCTGCCCATTTCAGCCATTGGTTCCAATCCTCTCATGGTGGTGTTTATCATCCAACCGACAATTTATTTAATCTTTATCCTCGTATGACCCCCCCCCCCCCCTCCCTCTCTCTTTTCTGGGAGATTTTCCCCACAGTAGAAACCAAGCCTGGACCCTAATCTGCCCTTGTGTTGAGGTAAACACATACTGCTATGAAGGATGAACGAATACTCTCGCACAAACCAATATAAACAAATAAATCCTCAATCCCTCCAATCGCTTTGACATGACTGGATACCTCCCACTCTACCGTAAGGACTCAGACAGACTTATGCACTGACTTGGAGTCTATATTCGTAACACCATCCCTTTGACTAGAGAGCATAATCTAGAATCAGATGATCAGACCTTCATGTGCTTTAGACTAACCTTGCAACACGGCGTTAGTTATTTATATTTCTTCTAATGTTCTCATTCGACCCAGAACTGTACCCTGATCAACCATGTCTCTGACAGTATAGATGCAGAATTTTCTTTAAATAGTAGTGTATTTGATGATTTTAATGTCCACCACAGTAATTGGCTTCGTTTCTCAAGCTATACAGACACAGCTGATAACAGTGCGTATAGACAAAAATTTATAGAAGCTAGAAATCATTGTAAGAGTGTTATAGCCACAGCTAAGAGAAGTTATACCGAAATCACCAGAAAACGCATGGAGTCGCAAAAATTAAGAACTTGCGATTTCTGGAAAATTTATAATCGTGTGATGAATAATGAGCAATCAACAATTCCCCGACTATCCAACAACCATGATGTCACTTGAACAGCAACTGAGAAGGCTGAACTGCTTACTTGTCAGTTCGCTTCCAACTAATCCTTAAACCCCATAAACCACTTCCTCCAAAATTTTCCTTTCCGGACAGAAGCCACACTCGATGATCTGATCACCACCCCTCCCATGTCCGTGATATCATAAAAAACTTCACACCTACAAAGTGTGTGGGTCTGATACTAGTAGTAGTAATAAAGAAATGCTCTGCTGAGCTAGTCCCTGTTCTCTCCAAACTCTACAACAAATGCCTTGCCGAATCTTGCTTCCAAGATAGCTGGAAAATTACTTCTGTGGTACCAGTATTCAAAAATTCTGGTGAACAAACTGACCCGCTCAATTATCGCCCCATCAGTCTCCTTGCTCTCTTTGCTAAAATCTTTGAATCGTTAATCAATCTAGTGCTAGTTTACCACCTCGTAAATGCTAAACTTCTTTCTGACCAACAGTATGGATTTAGACAAGCCCATTCTACTGCAGATATCCTAACGATCATCTCTGAACGCATATACCATGCACTGGACAAGGCAGGGGAAGCTAGAATGGTAACCCTTAATATATCCAAAGCCTTTGACAAGGTCTGGCATGAAGGTCTTCTCATGAAAATTAAATCATACGGTATTACTGGACGAATACTTAATATAATAAGATCCTTCTTAGCTAAAAGAAAAATCCAGATTGTCCTCGATGGGCATTCAACCAAACAACATGACATTCATGCGAGTGTGCCCCAGGGGTCGATCCTTGGACCTTTATTATTCCTGATATTCATAAATGACCTTCCTGATGAAATTGTGTCCGAGATGGGTATACCTGCTGATGACTCGACACTCTCTTCCAGACGTGTGGGAAAAACAAATGCATACATATCCAAGGCCATGTCTGAAACTTTAGAAAATGACCTCCAGTCTGTAGTGGAATGGGGACGTAAATGGATGGTAACATTTAATACTACTAAAATAAAGCTCCTTTTCTTTAACAATTCTAAGAAACCTTTTCAACCACGAATTGACATGGCTAATAGCATTCTATCTGAGAGTTCATCAAACTCCTCAGCCTAACATTCACAGGCAACATGAATTGGAACAAATACATAGAAGACATTGCAAAAACTCCTGCAAAAATAGTGGACTCCCTCTACCGTGCTAGAAAACTTCTCACACCTGACAGTATCCTATATCTCTACAGCCATCATCTGGCCATGCATGGAGTATTGTTGTAACATCTGGGCTGGAGCATCAACCACTAGTATCGCTCTATTAGACAGGGTCCAAAAAAGAGTCTCCAATCTAATAGGTCAATCAAGCTCCAGCCCCTGTCCCATCGCCGCAATATTGCATCCTTGTGCTTGGTTTACAAGTACTTTAATGGAATATGCTCTGACGGAATTGTAGCACTGGTGTCCCCTCGACGTAAATACCCCCGACTAACCCGACAAGCATCAAGATCCCACCCCTTCACTGTAGAGGTTCCCAGATGCCAGAAAGCCTTCTACTCTAATAGTTTCAACGCTCGAACTGCCGAAATTTGAAATTCCCTCTGTTTCCTGCCCCTGCCTCCCTGACTGTACTAACATGCAGAAATTTAAATGTAATGCAAACAGACATTTCGCTGCTCAACTCCCTACTTAGAGCGTCCCTGTAGGCATGGTTCGTAATTCACAGTAGCCCCTTACGTTTCAGTGGTAATGTGCTTTGTTTGTGGTGAATAAGAGTTTAAAAGAAGAAAAAAAAAAATGACCCATCCCAAAGTTTTTTTTGCATACTAAAACATAATTATGAAAAATAAATAAATATAAATTTATTTACTAAATTAATTAATCCACTCATACACTTTAGCCACTTTCTATATAACACACAGTAAATAATAACCCTTCGAGACAGAAGCTATATTTATTTTTACGTGTATATTCATTCTATGGTATCTCAGTTCAAATATTATTATTTTTCATTTTTATTTATATATCTATTTATTTATATAATTTTTATTTATATATCTATTTATTTCTATAATTTTTATCATATGATTTGGTTGTATATATCATCTTTTTTTATTATTACTATTATAACTCATATATATTATATTATTTTATTATATTATTTTTTTCATATATCCACATTCACTTACTATTTTCACTTTTTACTCTTTAGTTCCACCTATTTGGGTGCTTAAATTTTCCCCACAAGACACACCGATCTAGTATCTAGTCTTTGTGGGGAGACAAGTTACTAAAGATAACAAATAGCACATTCCACTACCGTAGGAAAATTGTATGTATGCATCAAATAAACTAACTAAATAAATCCCTTTAATATTCCAATTACAGCCTTGCATTACAGATTAACTACACTTAATCGGACTACATCCGACATTGACCGCTTGTTTACATGACGCAAAAATTTGCCATGCAAACTATTTACCATCAGATGTTCTGAATAATACATAGGGGTCATCCATCGCCGAACATCTTATGAATAGCCGTTTCTGTTGCTCCAATTTTAGTGTTTACTTATTCTCCATTCTAAGTAAGTCACATTCTCCCTTTCATCTTAAGATTCTAGAAACTATTTATATCAAGTCCTTGCAACTTTTTCTTTGTAAGTAAAGAGAAAATCTTCTTGGACTTAATGTAGTTTCTGTTTGATTTCCTTTATTTTAATTTTATTTTTATCCCTTTCCCCCACTGTAATTTTCATAGCATTATTTTTTTTCTCTTAATCTTAACCTCGATTTAGCTCTGTTGAGCAGGCTTCAAAACCGGTTAGCAAGCCTTTTCATTCTTTTTATTTTTTAATTCATCATGTTTAAAAATAAATATGGTCTGTTTATCGATATAATTAAATTTTCTTCAACAAAAAAAATATTTATATATATTGTTAGGTACGTGCAAAAATGGCCGCCTCTTGTATGGACTATGCTTATTAAAAAGCGCTTATCATTAATTATTTAATTAGTTTCCGTGTAAACTTTGATTGTGTTTGAAAGATGAAAGCCTGAACTTAATCTCTAAACGGAAAAAAACTGTATATTTACATCTGAAAAAGAAATTATAATGAAATATGTTATCACGACAGTGAATTTTGAACTTTGAAGAAATTACTTGAAAGATAAATATAAGTTTTGGGGAATTCAAAAAAAAATTCCTACGTTTTACTAAAAATGAGCAAAATTATCCCCCCAAAGTCATAGTTTAGTCAAATCCGGCATTCACTCAATCCGTAAACAACTTTGTTTACCGATTGACTATCGCTATGAGAATATATGGAATACAAAATTGTCATAATATTTCTAAGTTTTAACTTTATATATAAAAATGGTTTTGTAATATTTTATAGAATTTGAAAAATTATTATCCATTAATTTCTTTATTCTTTTTAAGGTTATAAAGAAATTTAATTAATTTAAATACCCTTATTTTGTTGTAATAAAAAAGGAAATGCTTATTTAATTAAAATATTTGTGAATGTACTCAATTAATATTTTATCTATTTTTAACTAAAAAGATTCATATTTAACTTGGTATTAGTTTTTAATTCAGTAATACTCTGAAATTATTGATGACGTCTGTTTACCAATGTTTTTTCTTAGAATTTGAAATAAAACTTTATTAAAAATTTTTTTACGTTACGAACTGCGTCAATTTTATCAATTTTTTTACATGATGATTAAAAACTTTAGTTATTCGATTTATTCTTAACGCGTCGTAATGATAAATTACATTAATTCTTTTTAAAATAAAGTGTATTTTTTTATTTGAAGTGTGAAAAAGTAAATTAAAGTCAATGACTACACTGCCAATTTATTCATTGAAAAAAAAGTTAAAACAATTATTTATTAATAAATAAATATAATTCAATTTTGAAAGAAAATGTCATGTTTGAATTCTCTTTATTAATAAATAATTGATTTTAACTTTTTAAATATTTATTAATGAAAAAGTGACAAAACAAATACAAACTTTCCAAATAATTGACGATGAATTGTGAAATTAACGAAATTGTATAATCTCTAAAAATAAAATTTTGAGGGTGGTGTAAAAGTGAGTGATGGTTAGAGGGCTAATCCCACCTGTTTATTACAGAACAGAGCCACCATACCAATTCAAGTTAATCGTTAGTAGAAATTATCCAGTTTTTTAAATTCTTTTTTTCGTAATGATCCTGATCCTCATTCTTTTCAATTTTTTGTTTATTTTCTAGATTATAAAAAAATTTCTTACGCTGATGATGACACGTTCATGTGCGAAAGAGAAATATAATTATATAACATTTTAAATTTTTCCAGAAACTCTAATCATTAAAATCACATAAAATATTTTTTGCAATTATATTATTTTTTTGGCGAAAATATTGATTATACAATGCTTTATTCAATGATGATATTGCTAATTCAAGAATGAATTTTTCTTCGAATTATAGTGATTTTATTAACACAGAATTTAGGAGCCCTTTTCGTAATATATATGAAATATTAAAAAAAAAATGTTTAATTTTTAACATCTACAGTGCTTTATTTTCATTAAATTTTTTTTTTAAATTCATGCATTTTTTTATTTATTAATACATAAAAATATAACTTTAGTAAAGGTGTATTTTGTTTTCAACAAATAATACATTTTCAAAAGATTTTAAGAAACAATGATTTCATTATATTCCGTGATCGTTGATTAATAAATACTGAAAATTTAATTAAAATTGGTTGATTTCCTGAATTTTGGTGAAATTTTAAGTGAAGGAGGGGGGGGGGGGCTCAAATGTTTTTACATTTTGGGAATCGGCCATTGATAAGTAGAAAGTCTTGTTGAATTAAAATTATAAGAAAAAAGACTATATTTTATATTACCAAAGCAAGCAAAATCTATTTTGTCATATTATACTTTTCTATTTTACTTTTAACCCAGACAATCCCGAAGGGAAGTTAAATTCTATTTCCTGTCAACCGACCTCATCTCCCCTCCCCCTTATTTAATCCTTAGTCAAGAGGAAGTTAAACGCTATTTCCTGTAAATCGACCTCCCTTCCCCATCTTAACACTTACGCATGCCCTGACCTTAAGTACAATTAGATGTCACCATTGCAAAGTAATCCAAAGACCCCGCCAAAACCGCCTACATCAAAACCGCCCATGCTTATCACCGAAGAATATAGAAAAAAAGAGTTGGCGAATCAGGGAGTTAGTTGCTGTCAGCCGAGACCACTCTCGCCGATCGTCGCCGCAAGAGAATGAAAAGGAAGAAGAAAAATAAGAAGCAGACAAGGATTTGACTCCATGGCGCGGTGAGTGGGCCTGAGATTTCTTCTATGTTGACAAGAAGCCGAAAGTTAATTTAAAGAAATGGCTTTCGAGATGACTCCATCAAACCTGATTGGAACATTTTACATTATCGCCGAGTAATTATGATTACATATCCTATGTAAGGATTATGTAGCGCCGACCGACACTCAAACCCCCATCCATGTACCTGATTTCTGTTGGACGTGACTTTTTACTCAAAGATTATTGTGGATCTTTGACGGTTGAACTTTTCAGCTCCCGTGAGGAGTCTTATACCATTTATCCACGTTTGTAAGTGATAACTACCTTTTTTTCTTGAAGTGTCTGGACATGATTTTGTTCATAGATTTTGCTCGTTGCTAGATAACTTTAGATATCATCCCTTACTTTGTTCTATTTGTTTTTTGTTTCATGCATGTATGCCATTTTTTCTTATCTTTATATAAATATTTGTTTTAAATTTAACTTGGTGTCCAAGTTGTCTCTTACCTGTTCGTTGTTATTCCTTATTTCTATGTGATGTCTTGAACTGGATACACCACCACCCCCAATTCACCCACATTTTGTTATTAATACTAGGTCCTAAAAAACTCACAAGCTATTTCCGGACATATTTACTTTTTTTCATTTATCATTGTCCCATACTTGCCGTCGTAATCCCAACAAAGGTTGTGTGTGACAATATATATATATATATAGATATATATATATATATATATATAATCCAGGTAGGGTAAAAATCCACAGGGTAGAAATCCAAAGGGAATCAAACCGGGTTTATAAAAGAGTGCTCAATAAAAAAATATAGAGCTGTATTGTGAATGCTTTTATTCAAACATGTACAAGGTCTGCTACACTGGCATGTCGATGTTATCGATCTACAGCTCTCAAGAGCTGAGGTCTCATCAGGCAGAAAATTATTTTTTGATCCAACCTGGTTGCTGAATTCCAGGGAGAATGAAGTCAAGCAAAAAAGAAGAGGAGAAAGAAATAAAAGTCATGTGACCGATTTTAAAATATGATTGCCGTTAGAAATTACTATTTTCATTTTTTTATTTGTATCTTTTATATATTTTATATATCCAACGCTGAGCTGGGGTAGAAAGGGGGGGGGCGAGGAAAAGAAAAAGAGAAGATAAGGGAAAGGAAGAAAGATACAATTGCTGTTAGAAAAGTTTAATTTACAGCTATTTATATATTTATTTTTATCCAACGCTTAGTTAGGGTAGGGGGGGTGGAAGAAAGAGAAAGGGGTGGAGGGGTGTTAGGGGTGGATGTCTATAGCCATTTAGGATTTGTTGCGGGAATGGTTAATTTAAAATTCGAGTTAAATTCATATTTATTTTTATTCAGCGCTGGGCTGGATAAAGAGGGGGGGGGTCGGGGGGGGGGGGAGATGAAACAAGAGCGAAAGAGAAGATAAAGAAAGAGGGGGAGGGGAGGTTTCAAATTTGTTGTGTCTGCTTCCTGTCAATGCAGACATATAACAATTACATGACACCCAGCTTACGGGGATATTTTAGTTTAACTCATTGATGGATTTATGGCCTTAATGTTAATAAATTATGTTGTTATATTTTGATCAATTGGCATTTAATTTTGATTATTTTGATGGATAGTTAAATGTATTTTAAATAGTATTTATCAGTTAATTAATGAAACATAATGGTAATTGTCTTTATTTTTAGTAAGATTCATATATGGATTAGTGGCAGTAATATTAGTAGATTTAGTTCTAGGTACTAATGAGTTAAAATATATTAGGAATTATTCTTGGTAAGGATCGTATATAAGTTTATGACATTGATATTGATGGATTATACTCTTATATTTAGTTTTAATTATTTTGGAGTATAAATAAATGTATTTCGATTATAAATAATAGTTAGTGATGGATTAATAAAACATACTGGTAATTGCTTTTATTTTTAATGGAATTTATATATCGATTAATTTCAGTGGTATAGATAAATAAATTTTATTATTCGTTGTAATCCTATTATTAATGGTGGGGTTAACACCTGTTATAATATTAGTGGTAAGTTGTTCTAGTTAAGCTCAGCGTTGGATATATAAAATATATAAAAGATACAAATAAAAAAATGAAAATAGTAATTTCTAACGGCAATCATATTTTAAAATCGGTCACATGACTTTTATTTCTTTCTCCTCTTCTTTTTTTGCTTGACTTCATTCTCCCTGGAATTCAGCAACCAGGTTGGATCAAAAAATAATTTTCTGCCTGATGAGACCTCAGCTCTTGAGAGCTGTAGATCGATAACATCGACATGCCAGTGTAGCAGACCTTGTACATGTTTGAATAAAAGCATTCACTATATATATATATATATATACACATATAATATTTATAAATAAATATTAAATTATTCATACCTACAGATGCTAGCGTTTCAAGCTTATTGCTTTCATCAGTGCAGGAAAGTAACAATTTCAGACGGTCTTTGGCCTCACTATATGCTTCTGTTTCTGGTATCACTTCTTCATTGGAGCCAAATCTCTTTCTCTGAAGTTTTCTTTTGAGGTATGCGAACAGCCAGTAGTCATTGAGGGCCAGAGCTGGAGAAAAGGATGGGTGTGTAAGCAATTCGAAGTGCACTTTATGTAGCTTTGCCATTGTTGCGATCGATTTGTGATACGGTGTATTGTCTTGGTTAAAGAGCACTTGTTCTTCTTGATTTTGGACCGTTTTTTTGATAATTTCTTCCTTCAAACACATCAATAATGCTATATAATATTTACTAATGATGGTTCTTCCTTTCTCAAGGTAATTGATGAACATCATATCTTACGCATCTCAAAATACGGAGATTAAAACCTTGCATGCTGATGTTTGCTTCTTTGAACAGCTTTCACCTGCTGCTGCTGCTGCCCACTCAACTGACTTAATATTTGACTCTGGAGTCATTCATTATCACATATTGATGCAAAAACTCCTTTTTATTATCTTTAAACAGTTGCAAACAACAGTCTAGATACGTAGTAGATACGTTGTTTTTATTGATTGTGAGCAAACATGGCACCCACTTTGAACACAGCTTTCTCATTGAAAAATGTTCATGCAAAATGGTGGAAACACTGCCTTCTGCTATCTTCAATTCCTCTGCTATTTCATGCAACTTCAATTTACGAGTTTGTGAATTTTTTAATGTTTTCCAGGACAACTGCCAAATTTAAGCAACCTGCGTATTCAGCATCATTTAGGTCCATATGGCCACATCTAAAGTCAGCATGCCACCTCTTAACCGTTGTTTCTGACGGAAGAGAGTCTAAATAACAATTATGAAGTAATTGCTTTGCTTGAACATTATTTTTTCCTATTAGAAAGCAATTTACAACGGTGTTTAACACACAAAATTCAGACTTTTTTTATTGTTTTGAAAATTTTCAACAGTAGCTTCACTTAACTGTAATTTGTAAACTAATAATCCAATTGGGCTAAAATTTTTACACGTGACATTTAAAGGTTACTACTTCATAAAAACAATATGGATTTGTTATTAGTGGCATCATCTATATCTTAGACCCAGGACTTATTGAGTTTTATGTTATATATATATATAGCGTAATGTGTTTTTAGTATACGAGAAATGACTACAGTGCTTAATTACCTATGTAAGAGCATATATTTTTATTTCAAAGAACACGATACATTAGTTTGATCATCTAGCGATACCTTCGGTTTTATTCAGAAGTGACCATAACATTGACTGAAGAACTAGTACACTTGGTATCTTTAGCCCTGTGGTCTGAGTTTTCAGTATATCTGCGAAACCGAAGATATCGATGAATGATCAAACTAATGTATAGTGTTCTTCGAAATAAAATTCATATATATATATATATATATATATATATATATATATATATATATATATATCTACACACAGAGAGAGAGAGAGAGAGAGAGAGGCAAATAATTATTCAGATCTCTAAATAAATGTAGGTGTATTTCAAAGAAACCGTTTAATACAATAAAATCCTCACTTACTTTCCACCTTTTTCCAAAGATGCTGTCGTACCTGGATAGAAATATCCATCTTTCCATTTAGCCATCACCTTTATCCCTAAGCAAAATAAAATGGGAATACTTGTTCAAGAAAAACAAGACCAGTTCCAAAATAATAATTGATAAATTTCTGTCAAATTATGGCATCATCAATTATAACAATAAAAAAATGAATCATATTCAAAGGGAAATTATCAATCCAACAAGATAGCTTTATATGTTATAAAGCTATCTTGTTGGATTTTCAAAGTTATACTCAAATAGTGATCCGTTTGACATGTCAATATTTGATTCGGATTCACCTATTTTTTCGTTTCATTCCTTCCACTATAAATATATTTTATTTTGCTTCAGTTTTTTCTAAAAATACTTATTTCATCTAAGAAAACTGTTAGAATGGAGATATTTTTCCTTACTCACTGATACACATTAAGTTATCATGTGCCATTATACTGAGTTCTTTCTCTTGAGTTGTTCGAAAATATATATATTAATCAAATTACGCAACTTCAAGTGTATGTGTCTTTCTCACTTTCGCGTTAATTACACATTATTTGTTCTTTACTATTAATCAATTAGCGTTAAATACTAAAGCAAATTTTAAAAACTTCCGTTTTCACCAAATAATCTCATTATTAAATTAAAGTCACCAAAATTAATTTTGCCTTCTTCATAAATAAATCAACAATGCTGGGTTTGTTCAACTAGTTGCAGATAAAGTGGACTCCATGAATGCTAAATTATACTCCCACTAAATAACACGTGGCTCCAACGACATTGGGTTGTGACACAACACATTGAAAGAAACAGGACATAATCCCTATTCAATTATACATAGTTACTGAAGAATGTGATAAATTATTTTTGCAAATATTGGTTGCTTTCACAAGATGCACAGATACTAGATTGATTCTCATCAGAAGTGCTGATTAATTCGTAAATATTAAACAAATCACTTTTTAGTGATACTATGATAGTAGCAATATATTACAGAAAATAAATAAACAAGTTGAACTATATGAAACTCTTACCAATTCCAGTTTTCTTTTGTTGGGAAGATTCGAGACTTAGAGGTGGCATATTGATTTGTTGCTTGAAGTTCTGCGGAGAAATCTCTGGGCTGCAGATATCGGAAACAAGAGAAAATGAACAAAATATTTGAAGCAATTGTTTTAAACTATTAGGGTTACCCGGTGTTGCCCAAGGTTACGAACCAATATTTGGCACATAAGTCTGACAAAATAGATTATTTTATCTAGCTTTTGTTAAGAAAGCCATTGCGGAAAAATCAATCTGGCTTTACTTTCTATATGAGATTATCAAATTTTTTCTTAAAAAACGCAACAAGGATAACTTGTTGCGGTTTTTTTTGTATCGTTCAGACTGAAAAAAAAATTATTTTACAAAGAATGCTGCATTTTTAATTCAGAAAAAAGTGGTGAAAAGTTTGTTAGATCAGAGACATTGCAGAAATGTCTTACAATATATAGAGAAAATAAAGGAAACAAGAAAGGGGATTTTTAAGATTTGTTCATTCAATCATTTAAAGACAAAAAGGCAATTGCAAACTTAAGTGCAACAGCTAATGAAAAAGCTATTTCACACTTCAACACAACAGATAAAATGATATTTTTAATTCTGATGGTCAGAGCCTTTTATAGAAATGCTTGGATGTGTTCCATTCAATTTGCATGTTTATTATCTATGAAAATCCTATTTCAAAATGAATTACTTGTAACAGCCATCACCATGATTGGGTGGAGCCGGCTTCCTCCTGAGCAAGTACAGTTTCTCTTACTATGGCAGCACACTTTCGCCGATCCTGAGTGAGGTCACATAATGGCTAGCCAATCCCGATTCCATAGTTGAAAACAAACTACTTGTGAGCCTGATAGTGCTACTAGGTCAGCTCTGATTGTTGCCATCCAGGTCTTCACCTGCCCACCAGTATGTTTGTGTGAACCAGGTAGAGAAGGAGAGAGAAGGACCTGGTGGATGAGACTCCCCCGCCGGGCACCAAGCATGAACAAGTCTCTCATAGAGATGCACATATGGCATAATCACATTGACACATCGATTCTCATTAGATAATTGAAGTTAAGCAACATTGAGCCTGATCAGTATCAGATGGGTAACGATTAGGGAATACCAGGCAGTGTACGTGAGAGGATGCCAACACCTCCCTACAAAAATTAACATCATCATCTCTCTTGACCACAATATCAGGGATTTAAGTGGTCAATAGAAAAAAAACTGAAATCGAGATGCACCACGCCATCCCCCCCCCCTCCCTCAATTTCCCAACATGCCCTCCCTCCAAATTAATAATCTCTTTTTTTTTGTGGTGGGGGGGTGGGTGGGTTAACAAAGTTAATAAAAAGCAAAAACACAAACCTGCCACATTCTTCACTGGTTTTTGTTTGTTCTAATCCATTTCCATCTTCAGAATCTGGAAAGACAAAAATAATATGCTTTATTGCAAACGTTTCATGGAATTACTGTTGTATGTTCATTGGCAGTAATAAATACTTTCAAAGTGACAAATAGACATAGTTCTCAAGGTGCCATTGTTTATCCAGGATGATTGACATCTAGAACTCAACATGAAGTTGATTAACCATATGGCGTGTAATGAATAATTACGAGTAACTTTCCTTACTCTGACTTATCTCCCCTTTGGAGAACTCTCCTGCTTCTACTAACCACTATAAATAGTAGCACTAATACTGTACCGACATTGTGTGCCGAATAAAGCTTTCCCAAGTTACGTCTGTTCTCGTTAGTCATTACAATTTATTCAGCACACAATCAACATGGAACAATTAATGCGCCCACAACGGTTCGACGTGGAACCTGACACTTCTAACTCTGAACAACGTTGGACTCATTGGAGAGCGACATTTGAAAACTTTTTGCAAACGTTGCATGCAGAAAATCCACTACGACCGATAAACAAATTCGAACTACTAACTATGTATCTCACACGATACACAAAATTATTATGGACTGCAGCACTTATGAAGAGGCTATAGAAACATTACACACCACTTACCGAAAGCCCAAAAATGAAATATTTTCGCGATATTTACTTGCTACACGGCGACAACAAAATGACGAATCTTTGGAGCAGTTTTTAAAGGAATTACGAACTCTTAGCAAGGACTGTAATTTCCGGGTAATGTCTGCCGAAGACATTCGAGACGAGCACATTATGGATGCTTTTATTAACGGACTCCAAAATGTGCAGGTAAGACAAAGACTGTTCGAAAACAAATGTCTGGACCTCAGAACAGCTTACGAACAGGCTTATACGTTCGAAATTGGCCAAAAACAGTCGGTGTTCTACCTGCAGTCAGATACGGTCGGTGCTGCTTTGAACAACACACACTCTTGTTATTCGGCCCCCTCTTGTGTGCATTCTTCTCCAGACCCCTCCTCTGTGACTTCTTTCCCTAACCAGGACATTCTGGGCACTGCAAACCTTTCAGAGTTGCCTATCACCGCTGCTTCCACAGGTCGTAAATGCCACTTTTGTGGGTTAAGTACACACCCTCGTTTTTCTTGTCCGGCCAGAGATGCTAGGTGTCACAAGTGTGGGAAATTTGGACATTTTTCTAAGGTGTGTAGGTCTACCAAAAATAATGTTTCTAAAAATTCTATCGCCTCTCTCATGGTAGCTACTATAACAGCTGCGTCTCCAGACTCCCTCTCGAAAAGTATAATGCGGGTTAAAATTAATGGCGTTTCTACTGATGCATTAATTGACACCGGCAGTTCTAGTAATTATATTAATTTTAATATTGTAACAGCTAATAACTGGAAAATATTTTCTTGTTCTACTCGTGTGTCTATGGCGAATGCTTCTTTATCATCACAAGTAATTGGATATTGTCTGGTTAATTTACTTTTAAAAACTATTTCATAAAAAAACATCACACTTTTGATAATGAAAACCCTTTGCAGTGACATGATACTGGGGCACGATTTTCTTCAGCATCATTCTCGTATTGAGATTCCCTTCGGAGGACCCAAACCAGCCCTTAGCATTTGTGGTGTAACAGCAGTCAATGTTCAGTACCCATCTCTCTTTAATAATTTATCTCAAGACTGCAAACCTGTAGCCATGAAATCTAGACGCTACTCACTTGAGGATAAACAGTTCATAAAAACCAAGATTACGAGAATGCTTGGTGAAGGAATCATTGAAATGAGTGAGTCTCTATGGAGGGCACAAGTAGTAATAACATCTTCTGAAAACCCCCCCCAAAAAAAAGACTAGTAATTGATTACTCTCAAAGAATAAATAGGTTTACTCTACTGGATGCGTACCCACTACCACGGATAGATGAAATTATAAGCGAAATTGCTAAATATAAACTGTATAGCACACTAGACCTTAGAAGTGCCTATCATCAAGTGGCTATCAAACCAGTCGATCGACCCTACACGGCTTTTGAGGCAAATGGCCGCCTCTACCAGTTTAAAAGAATACCATTTGGAGTAACGAATGTTGTTGCCAGTTTTCAGCGAATTATGGATAAAATAATTAGCGATGAAAAATTGGAGGGAACTTTTGCCTACATTGATAATGTAACAATATGTGGACACAACTATGCAGATCATAATCGTAATCTGAAACGATTTATGGTGATGATAAAAAAATACAACCTCACACTAAATAACGATAAATGTACTTTTAGCGTAGATACCATTAATTTACTAGGATATACTGTAAGCAAAGGATCTATGTCACTAGACCCAGAACGATTGAAGCCGCTGTTAAAACTGCCAATACCTAATAATATGCGTGCCCTAAAACGAGCCCTTGGTATGTTTGCACATTACTCACAGTGGATTGCTTCTTTTTCAAGCAAAATTCACCCATTAGTACAAACGGACACTTTCCCTCTCTCGCACACAGCAATGAAGGCCTTTAAGAATATTAAAAAGGATATAGCCAATGCAGCAATTACGGCTATAGATCCCACTATTCCTCTGGTGGTGGAGACAGATGCATCTGATTATGCAATTGCTGCCTCTCTAAGACAATCCGGGCGTCCGGTCGCTTTTTTTTTCAAGGACCTTGTCGCGTTCAGAACAGCGACACTCAGCAATCGAAAAAGAGGCTTATGCTATAGTGGAAGCACTCAGAAAGTGGAGACACTATTTGATCGGACGACATTTTAGACTGATTACTGATCAAAAATCCGTCGCATTTATGTTTAACACCAGGACAACAAGCAAAATCAAAAATGATAAAATAGCGAGGTGGAAAATAGAACTCTCCTGTTTTTCTTTTGATGCAATCTACCGACCCGGTAAAGAGAATGCTGCGGTTGACGCACTATCGAGAATATGTAGCTCGATACCCAACACGGATGAGCTTCGGACCTTACACAATGAACTGTGCCCCCCAGGAATAACACGAATGACACACGTACGAACCAGAAATCTACCATATTCTTCGGATGACGTAAAGAAAATGATAAGATCGTGTACAATATGTGCTGAACATAAACCACAATTCTTCAGGCCTAAAACCGGGACACTGATAAAAGCAACACAACCATTCGAGAGAAAAAACTCTGATTTTAAGGGTCCACTACCATCTAATAATGGGAATCGTTACATTCTAACCGTCATCGACGAATATTCACGATTCCCATTCGCATTTCCTTGTCCAGACATATCAGCGAAATCGGTGAAACGGTGCTTGTGCTCTTTATTTGCCATTTTTGGTGTTCCAGCCTACATCCATTCAGATCGTGGAGCCTCTTTTATGTCTGAACAACTCAAACAATTTCTTCACGAACGAGGAGTAGCCACAAGCCAGACGACGCCGTACCACCATGAGGGAAACGCCCAATGTGAGTGCTATAACGGTATAATATGGAAAAGCATACAACTAGTGGCCGCAAACCACAAATGCCCAATTACCCACTGGGAAGATCTTCTCCCAGAATCTCTGTACGCCATTAGAATGCTCTTATGTACAGCCACAAATGCCACGCCTCATGAGAGGTTTCTTCCATTCCAACGAAGAAGCTCGGTGGGAACTTCACTTCCATCATGGCTCTCGAAACCGGGAACGGTTCTTCTGAGACGTTTCGTCCGTCATAGTAAGAATGTCCCATTAACGAACCAAGTAGAACTGATTGAGGCAAATCCACATTATGCGTTGATACGACATTCTGATGGAAAAGAATCGACTGTTTCCCTTAGAGACCTTGCACCTGCAGGGGATATACCTACACTCAATATAACCCCCGGGGAGACGCTTACATCTCAAGACCCTTCCACCTTGGCTGAAGGTCAAGCTGCACCATATGACTCATCTACGGACTCAGTACAACCATCAAATACGGAGTCCATAACATCTGTAGAAAGTCAAGGTGCTCAGAACGAGCCAGAGGTGAACGATCATCCACTTGCTCCAAAACGAGCTCATCCCCGAACCGATTCAGACCCCCTGTTTTCAGAATCACAACCACCCGTACCCAGAAGGAGACAGATTTTTACTCACTCAGGACGGAGAGTGAAAATCGACCCCTGCGTATCGTCAGACTCAGAAACCCAGAGTCCTGATTCTACTCCTGATATCAGACTACCGAGGCGTTCCAACAGAACCAGCAAAAAGCCTGATTGATGAAACGACTTTATTCCCTTATGATTAAAATAGAGGGGGTGAATGTAATGAATAATTCCGAATAACTTTCCTTACTCTGACTAATCTCCCCTTTGGAGAACTCTCCTGCTTCTACTAACCACTATAAATAGTAGCACTAATACTGTACCGACATTGTGTGCTGAATAAAGCTTTCCCAAGTTACGTCTGTTCTCGTTAGTCATTACATGGCGTAGAAAAGTTTTGAAGATTAAAATTTGATTCAGTTGCTGGCAGAATTTTAGTTCGGCTACACCTCATGTAAGCTCCTGAGAAATATGTCGCACTAAGATCCCTTATTCACTATATGAAGATAGTCCAGAAGCAACACCTAGTTAAGGAATTGGAGGTCCATTTAAATACAATCTAGTTTAAAAGTAAAATCTTTGTTATCATCTTCTTCAAAGTCTTTCCGAAAGAAATCAAGAACATTTTCATTCTTCCAGACAAGATGCTAAAAGGAAGGACAGATTCAAGTGTCTATCTGCTAGAGAGGGTAGGGGTGGGGCGCATAGATTAGGATAGTTTTGTGGGTTGAATTTGTTATACTTTTTAATTTCTTATATGACTTTAACCCAGAGCTGTCAAGTTGGAATAAAATCATTGTTTTAGTAGTTAAATAAAAAAAATCATCACTGTGAGAGAAAGCGTGTGTTGGATTTACAGTAATAGCAGTTAACCACTTAAAGCAGTATTTGCCAATAGAAATATTCATGCTTAGAATTACAAGTTATGTATAACCCAGCGAAATAAATAGGGTGGGAAAGCTAAATGTCTCGATTTCAATCATCTGCATTTTTTTTCTTTTGGGAAACAATAACAACAAATAATTATAGTTTTCTAACATTTTGGTTCAATTAATAATTTAATAATCAAACGATATTGTAATAACTAAATTTGACTTTCAAAATTATATTTGAAAACACAATCGTAATATTAAAAAGAAAAACACTTTAAATAAAGAAAAGAACACTACCAGACAATGCTGAGTAGATACAGCTAGTTATCATGGACTGCTACTGAAGTAAAGTGATCTTTTGTGAGTGGTAAGACACGAATATGAAGAAATAATTTGGATGAAAATGATTCTGTGTAGATCAACAATAATAATTATTTATTATATAAATACAACCGAAAAGAAATTACTTTGAAATGAGGACGTATTTAATTGTCTGTTATTGAGCGAACATCCATTGAAATGTTTTTCCATTACCGGATTGCCCAAATACAGAGGCACATAACTCTGCTTTCCAAAATGCTGTTTTTATCAAGTAAGATAACAAAGGGAAAAGAGTTATTTCCATTTTTTAAGTATAAAAGTATTATTATTTTCTAGATGGAAATCTGTTCCATCTAACAAAAACCGAACCAAACCGGTAATATTTGGTGTGGTATTAGCCCTGGGCGGCCTATGCCGGCTTTCTACAGGGAATATCAAATTCACAAGCAGTCGCGAACCACATGTATAGCCCGATCATGGGAAGATGACATACAGCACCTAGCATTCCCAAATGGTCACCCATCTGGTACTGGCCAGGCTCCATGTCGCTTAACTTCGGTGATCTAACGAGAACCGGTGTATCAATGCAATTATGCCGCCTAACAGCTACAATTTAATATAACGATTTAAATATAACAAAGCGGCCATGAATTTTCTTTACTATTTTGGCCTTTTCAAAAACTTAGAGAGGAAGCAAACATCCTGTCGATAGCCACAATCATTGAAATTGTCAGAGATTTGGGCCAATCCCACAATGAAATCCTCAGCAATAACAGCAACAGACTAATTTCTACACATTTCTTGGTAGTGTGAGTAATTTTCCACCACACATTTGAAACGGTCAATACCACAATCACAACGATGAGTCTAAATTTATTAGACAAGCTTTCATGCATGAATTTGTTTTAACTGGATTGTGTATGGTAGAAAACATGACCCACTCTCTCCACCAAGTAAATGATGAACGTCCACGGACACAATGTGTGCCACATAACAGAAAATCAGATGTTTTAGGCAAAATTTGAACCTAGTGAGTTGAGGAACAAATAACTGATTTTCAAATAAGAAACTATCATGTCAGATTAAAAAAAAGTGTGTGGAGGGGGACCAATTTTTCATGATCGCGGAATGAAAAATTTGAAACTGAATTTGGCTTATGGCATTTTTAAAAATTCTTTGAAAACTTAAATATGTACATAACATAAATATTTTCTTAAAATTTGTTTTTACAAATATTCCTAATTTTCCTTTACATAAAAATAAAAAGTTTTAACATGAAAAAATGATCATTGATTTTCTGAGGATAGACCCACAATGTTGTATAGAAATTGGAAGTGGGAGAGATACTGTCCTTTGAAAAAAAATGGTTGACTTTTTACTTTATAAAGAGGATACAAAATCTCTTTTACCTTTTATTCATAATCCAAATAATATTTTTTTTAGCAAGTGAAAAAATCTATTTCAGTCGTGTAAATTATTAATGAAAGTAAAAAAAAAACTCCTGGGCAACGCCGGGTCGGAGCAGCTAGTACTATATATTATTTATAGCATTTTGATTTTAAAGCAGATGGGTGTCTTTCAAGGCTATGTGAATTCAATGTTTTTGTTTATAATGAATTCAATCTTTTTAAAGTGATACATAAGGAAAAACAAGGCTGTAGAGTTGATAGGCCAAATGCATGACTAACTTCAAACAGTTCAAGGTGGCACTGGATAAATCATGGCCACTGGTATTTGGATGATTATCTCTTAATTGAGCAACAGAAGACGTGAGCAGTTCCAATTCTGGCATAAAATATCATCAACAGGAATTTAATTCTACCTTTCAATGAGTTTTTTTCAGATCATGGTCACCACGGGACCCAACAAAAGATGTACCATAGGCACTTTTGTCTTAATAGAAGAAAGGATGCATTCTTTGTGTTTCTGCTCCGTGGAACAGCCTACCAGAGGAGGTTGTGATGATGCCTAATATATCCACGTTTAAAGTCACCTTTGACAAACATTAAGACGGTATATAAATGTACAAATCTTCATTCGTTTTACATGGTTTGTTGCACTTTGCTATTTTTCTCCCAATAAATTTGATTTGAACTCAGACTCATGAAAAGGCTTGTTTTTGACTCCTAAAGCAATGAATTAGCTCAAACTCCAACTCCACAGCCCTACAATCTATTCTTTATACCATAACAAGCTGGTTTTGCTGGCTCATTATCGCTTCACAAGGTTACTACCTGAAATACTTGAAACATTAATTTAAAATAATAAACATTTCATTCATAACTTTGTTGTAAACAAGAAAGAAAATCTTTCTCATTTATTCATATAGACAGATAAATATTAACCAAAGATGTGAGTGGCCAATGAATTTCTCAACGTAGCCCCCCCCCTCCCAGTCTGAATTGAATTAAAAAGCAATAACAAATAATAGTTAATTAATAAAATGCCTTTTTTCAAAACCAATGTGCAAATTGCGACCAATATTGCATATATATAAACTTGAAATCAGGCATTTTGACTTTATCGTTATTGCGAGAAATGAACCAAACTTTCACATTTATTTATTTAGCTTATAATATTATTCATTACATTCTCTGGAAATTTGTTCTGGGACTTAATTATTCTCTCAGTAAAGAAATACTGATTTTTTTTGTTTGGGTGGGGGTGGGGGGGTGCTACATTTCCTCCAAATATAATTCACCTTTCATCCAACATCTCCAGATATAATTTACCTTTTCTCAATCTTTTCTGAGGTGGTAATTCATCGGGACCAGTTTCTTCCGAATTCTCCTCAAAATGGCTAACTTTTCTCTTCTGGGATGAAGACCGTTTCTGACTTAGTGGTGGTGTCCTCAAATCAATTTCAGAAGTCTCTGCACTCTCTACATGCAACGTAATGCTCTGCTCAGCCTCTGCAACCAAACTATCCACAGAACTCTGACCTTCCTTCTCGACAACAGTTCCTTGTTCTGCCATCGTGGCTGGAGGACCAGAATCTGATATGTTCAAATTTTCAGTCGAGGAGAAAAGAGAGTCAGAGTTTTGGACAACTGCAGGTTTCAATTTAGCAGGGTCATTTGATGATGCCTGTAAGTGAGGAGCCGTCTCAGTTACATAGGGTCTACCATTCTCACAACTCTGATTTACAGTATGTAGTTCATCAGTAGAACAATAAACCTGAAAAAATTAAAATTGTAGTTTAATTAGAAAAAAAGAGAAGATTGCAGCAGCAAGGGCTTCAGGCATCACGATAGAAGCATTTTTGTCACCACCTCCGATAGGTTATTCCGTGAATTTGATCCAAAATTTCAAAAGATAAAAAGATTATTCGTTGAAGATGTGAAAAGAAGCAGCAAGGAAACAAAAACAGATATATATATATAGAACATAAACAAAGACAAAACTTAGTCCTCGTTATGTAAAACTAGCAGCACTGACTCAACATTGTCTGGGATCCATTTTATTCAAATTTCTTTTGTAAATATTTCTATGTTCTATAACCACGCCTTTTTTGTTAGGCTTAGTATCTCAGTTAAAAGCGAACCTGGTTTTGATTTAATAAGAACGAAGCAAGACAGACGTAAGTAAGAAAAAAGAATGAAAAAAAAAGCAGTAAGGAACAATAACTCTTACTCAAAGAATAAGAGTTATTCCTTCTTAGCTGATTTTTCTTTTCACGTGACTATTTAAAAATTTCTATGTATTAGAAAACTCCCGTATCAAATTAAGTATTTAATTAAATGAATTTTAGATAATTATGCAAATAACATTGTACAACAATAACAAATGAAAGTTGGCTAGTCAGAATCAAAGTTTGATTTGTCAGCTTAAATGCTACTTAGGTCCAACTCTTAAAATCCGGCCAACATTATCTCTATTTATATAAAGATAGGCATGTTTATATATTTCTATATATATGATTTCTAAACTAATTAACTGATCATTATTGATTTTTGAACACAGCTGCTAGACATAAGAGTTGGTAATGTCGCCTATAGGGTATTTAGTTTGGTTTTATACAAATGGGGCAAAGAGGGGGTGGAAGTCCTTTGTGAAAATTCAGATACCTTTGATTTTTGTGAAGTCTTAATAATAGGTATTAGACATCAAATAATAAATATTGCTCAAATTTCAGTTTTGTTGAGTATTTTAAACGGTTTTTAGGGGCATATTATAGACACAACTTACCATTTGAAAATTCAAATATTTCAGATTTGCATTAAATTTGATCCATAGTCATTAGACACCAAGTAAACAAGATTTCCTGAATTTTAATTTCTTCTTAAGACCCTTTAAGATGAAGCCTTATATGTTAGACATTTTTTTAAATCAAAATAATTTAATAGATTTTAATCGAAATTTGAATAAGGATTCTAGACACAAGGTTTAGTAGCATTATATGTTGATTTTAATCTTCATAAAGAGACATAAAAGTGGTGCAATTAACTTTAATTGGTAGAATTAATTTTACCTGTCCTGGGACGGTGTTCTTCTAGTTTTATATATTAGAGAAGAGAAGAAGAAAGATAGAAAGATTATTTTATATAGAACTAGCAGAACCCGTGTTTCGGCGTTGCCGGGGAAAATATAAAATACCTATTTTTATTAAAAGAAAATCAATAGTAGAATATTAAAAAGAAAAAAATCCAGAAAAAATATTAAAAAATGTAACTTTTTTCACCGCTTAAGAAAAAGAAGCTAATTCGAGAAGCAGCCGGGCGGTATTATGTTTGAAAAAAAATTTTTTCTTTTATAAAAATGCCCCTCCTCTACTACGATAGTTGTGATAGTACAATAGTGTTTATAAACCTCTTTTCACTATTCTTATTGAGAAATGAAAATAAAAGTTTAGTAACACTGATTTGTCTAACTTATGAGAAAAAAAATTCATATTTTGGTATAATTGTAGATTGACATCCTCTGCTACCCCCCCCCCCCCCCCCTCTAAAATTAGATCATCTTTTTTAAGATAATTACGTGAGAACACCATGAAAATTTGATGGAAAGAAGAAAAAATGGATTATTTAAGAATGTAAAGAGGGGATTAGTTTCATGTATAAATTTAATGTAAAATGATCGCCCATTTTCGGGTCAGTCTAGTGTTTTTTTTATGGGAGCTAAATTTACTGCGTTGATTGTTTTTCTGGTATAAATATGTTAATTAATGTTTTAACGAAAAATACCAACCAATAATGATCCATAAATAATAGCTTGCAAAATGTGGTTATGTAAATAGGTTAGAGATAGGTTCCGGTTTATTTTAACGATTCGCAGAGAAAGAAAACTGGTCTCAATGTGCTTTGTATTATTAGCCATTGTGTATGGCTTGGACGAGAAGGTAAAACTGAATTTTGAATGAAATTGAAGTTTATTTTATTTAAACTAAAAATATATTCACAATTAAAAATAGGGGATTTGTAATCATCTTCACCATTGTAAAAAACTGTTTAATGTTAAAGATTTAAAAAACAAATCTTTAACATTAATTATTATTTGTTGCTGAAGATATCTGCTATTTCTTTAATCTATCTACTACTAAAACTGTAGATCGTGTTTGTTTGTAATCTTGTCTCTATGTACACTGGATAGCGTCACAAAATGATGACATCATCCATTAAAATAGAAATGGAGATAACTGGACACAGTAGATGATGTCATTTATCAAAAATAAGTGAGAACGGGGAGAGAAAGGGGAGGTGGGAGAGACCACTTCTTTTATCAGTATGTCAAACAACCCTAACCCGATCCTCAGTTTTAGTAGTATATAGATGCCACCTTTTAAAGTCTTATTTTAGTCTGAAACATAACCACTGGCTCAAAGCGATCCTCTCCACAGATTCCAACATTTAATTATGATTATTAAAAAGTTGAACAAATCCAAAAAAACAACATAACCCTTACAGAATGTGCATCCTTGTAGATCGATGTGATTGGTGACGGCGCTTTCATAAGATCATCATCTGTACCTGGACTCTGCAATTGCTTCTGGATAACAGACTGTCCAATCTGAGGGCCGCTCGGGTTGCATTTCTTGGCTTGGTTGTCCGTGTATTGTACCAACGGAGACATGGGCATCTCAAATCGGGATTGTTTTGTTGTCAGGCTGCCAAAGCTGCTACTGTTGCTGTTTTTACTATCCGAGTGAGACAATGAACTCACATCAGCATACTCACCTGATGTAAGAGAACTGGGACTACAAAAAGGAGACACACCCTTTGTCGAATTTAAATATTTGAAATCCTCGTTTCGACTGCTTCGAATGATTACAGGTTGTTCTTTCTCCTGTAAAAATAAATTTAAAAAATATATATCATATTTCGCAATAAGTCAAATTACAGATTTAATTCTCATGAATTAAATAATATTTTAATACTCAATTTTAATAAATAACTTTTAATAAATTTTTACAGACACTTTAAAAAAATTAATTCTATTTTATTATATTACCAATATTATTATTCTATTGTATTATTAATTATTTAATTGTAATAGTAAGATTAACAAAACAGTGTTCATATTCTTTAACTATGATTAAAAGTCCAAACCAAATGCTAAAATCAAAAGAGTTAAAAGAGGGCAAAAAAATATAACAATACCAATGTCATAAATGGTGACAACAGAAATAACACTAGCATTAAACCCCACCAATAGTAACATCAACAACCACTGAAATGATACCATAGTCAATCGCACATTGCAGATATATTTCTATACCAAACAGTTTGGTGCTTATTTTTATTGACTCAAGTCAAATATGGCAGTTCAAAATAAAAGAACAGGAAAACTTATGGATATACTATTCAGTTAAAAATACTAGTGTACATCAAAAATTATGGAAAATAAGTGAGTAGAATTTCAATAAAAAATAAAATTAATTTACTATTCGGAGTCCACAAACTCTGAACAACATTCACGTCAAGCCAAGCTTGTCATAGATTATCTCTCTTCTTCTAATATGAAGATGACATGCTGGCTTGTCGTTCGGAGTTCATGAACTCCGAATAGTAAATTAATTTTATTTTTTATTAAAATTCTACTGGCTTTATTTTCCATAATTTTTGGTGTACACTAATATTTTTCACTGATAAGTAAGTATATCCATAAATTTTCCTGTCATTTTATTTTGAACTGCCATATTTCACTTGAGTTTCAATAAAGATAAGCACCAAAAGTTTTTTTAAAGTTAATTTGAATCTATTTCTTTGTCTGCATTTGAAAATTAACTTATTTCTTTGATTTAATAAAGTGTTTTTGGCCTTAAATTTGATCATCTCAATCTTTTCCTATAGGCATAGGAACCCTTGATGCGGTTTTGTGTCACACCCAGGATGATTGATGGGTAGAGAGAGTTTGAGTAGTTGATAGGGTTGGGAAGTAGGCAAAGAAAAAAAAAGTTGACAGGGTTGAGAAAGTTAGATTTTCGGGTGATAGATGGGATAAAGGTGAATACTATGCCCAAGGGTGTTCAAGGCAGTTTACTCTCACACCCAAGACAAATTCTCTTTAACCCATAGACGGGATCCTGACAAATACCACTACTCTGAGTCAGAAAGGACTGAGAAATAATGGTAAGGTTGACTCCACACTCCTCCAAACTCTCAAAATAGGGGACTCACCACTGGATGCATTTTAGGGTCATACCAAGGACCAAGAACAATGGAGGAAAATTAGTTGTTATGGCCATCCATAATTATAAAAGTCTCATTTTTATAAATAAACTAGCTGTATGACCCGGCGTTGTCCAAGATTCATTAGTTTCAGAATGTGTTTTGTAATATGTCTATGTTAAAAACAAGTAAGAAATGCTAATAGCTAAGGAGATTAATTCTTATTCTTTTAGTAAAAGCTGAGTTTTCTTTGAAGGAGATTATTTAAGAATGCCTATATATTACAACACTGCCAGATCAGATTAAGTATATTTTGTAATAATGTATAGCAAATGATATAATAGTCTATAGCAAATGATATGGTGCAACAATAACAAATGAAAAATTGCTCAGTAGAATCAGCTTAAATGCTATTTAGGTCCAACTTTTAAAATCCAGGCAACATAATTTTATATATTAGAAAAAGAAAGAGGAAGATGCTTGCAGGGTAGATTTATCATTTCTTCAAAACTCTCAAATCTGCATACTCACCACAATGGTCCTACTGTCAACCACTTTAGAGTTTTTCACCGTCTCAATAGTAGTTTTCCGATAAACAAGCTGCACAACTGTTTCTTCAACAATCTTCCTTTGTAGAACATTTTGAAGATTCTAGAGAGAGAGAGAATATATAAAAGAAATTTAATACAGAAACCAAAAGATTTTATTTTTAATTCTCAATATTATTTTTACTAAAATAATTTCCTAAAAAAATATGTTGAATTAAATTGTTATTAGCAATGTTTAATAACATTGCTAAACTATGTTTTAGAATTTTTTAAATGAGGCTGGATTATTTGGATCTTGGTTGTTATATTCATAACGTTTCAGATGCAATTTCAAACTGAACTCTTTATTAAATCAATCGAGGTAGATTGTTCTCATTTTGTCAGCCATAATTGGGTAGAAGTGTTGATTTATATCATTCTTACTTATTATCATCTGAAGTAAGGATTCAACCTTCAACCTCCAGAAGATTGTTGCTTAGAATTGATTGTTAATCAATGCTTTACCTGTTATGCCATATATCCACGTCAACATATGAAATTCTTTTGTTTTCAGAGATATACATGAAAAGAAAAAAAAAACATCTTTTGGACTATTTCTTTTCATTTTCTTTTAGATTTCCTTTCATTTTTTTAAAGATTTTTTTTTTATTAAAGATTTTCCTTGAAAAAGCATGAAGAAAAGTTTTTTTTGAATAATTCTTAATCTTTTTCTTTTCATTATCAATTTAGGTTTTGTTTCAAAACAAACGTTGAGTAACTCACATTTAGTATAATATTCATGCGCATACATTTATACATAAATCTTAATGATCTCATCAACACTTATTTTTTGTGTTATATTTATAGTAAAACCATATGTCATTACCGTGAAGAGGGCCTGTTGTTTTTGAAAGGTTTTGTTGTTAGATGGTTGAGTGCAACTATCACTAGAACAAGATGATTTAACTTGTTCCTTTTGGCTGTCCTTCTTCGTGAAGAGTGTCTCAATATCCTTATAAGCAGGAACCTTAAGGAATATAGGGTCATCTTTCAGGAGTTTCAGGGAGGAAGACCTTTTTCTCTGAGGCTCAAACCGGAGGCGATGGACAGGACTTTTATAGTCTTTACGAATGGTCCAACTGTGGCCACTCAAAGTACTTTTCTTTTTTCCTATTGTTTTTTTCTGTGTCCGCTTTTGTGAAAATTTGGAGAAAACCTATAAAAGACATAGAAAAAATTCAATGGAAATTTTTTTTCATCAAATTGAATAGTGTTTTTATACATACCGAATTCCAGAACCACCCCCTTCAAGATTAAATGCAAAACCTGTGAAAGAATAAAAGGAGATTCTCTACTAGGCAACAGCCAAGTCAGATCCGCAGAAGGGTGGCATCCAGTAGGAATTAATAGTCAGCTACACATGGTAAAACAATGTCTGGTTATTTACAACTACGATTTCTATACAAATACAACTGAACCACAACAGTTCGTCTATGAATACAACTCAACTATGACAGTTCATCTACAAGTAAAATTCAACTACAATAGTACATCTACAAATACAATTCTACTATGTCACTTCATCTACAAATACAATTCAGCTATGACATTTCATCTATAAATAAAATTCAGCTATGACATTTCATCTATAAATAAAATTCAACTTGGACAGTTTGTTTAAAACTACAATTCAACTACAGCAGTACATCGACAAATATGATTCAACTACGACAATTTATCTACAAATATGATTCAACTACGACAATTTATCTACAAATATGATTCAACTACGACAATTTATAAATAAAATTGAACTATGATTTTGTTTAAAAATACAATTCAACTACAATAATTCATCTACAAATATGATTCAAATACAACAGTACATCTGCAAATATGTAAAACAATTCATCTACAAATACAATTCAACTACAACAATACGTCTAAAAATGATTCATCTATAAGGCTACATAAAAGTATAGAATGTAACATAAAACAAGAAATTAAAAATTAAAAATAAAACTTTACCTTTGACCTGCGTTGTTTCTTTTTTGATTCAACTGTTTGTATAATCTTCGGTTGAGAACTGATAAATAAATAAGGGTCATTACTGGGACCAGCCACAGAGGGCGGCGGCTCAGTTTTACTCTTAGGTTTCCTTGAATCAATGACATTGTACCGAGCAACACTTGAAGTAGCTGTATGCTGTTGGGGTTGCACTGCCTGAACTGAGGTCTGTTTCTGTTGGCTGGTACTTGTTTGGCTGGGGTACATGGTCGATGAAGCTTCAGATATTTCCAATATTCTTCTTCTGTCCTTGGGTTTAATCTTAGTAAGGCTTTTTGCAGCAGTCGTAATCATTTTAGAACATTCAAAGTCAGGGTTTGAAGCAATGTCTTTATTGTGAACTGCAGGGACTTCCTTAGAATTGCTTACTTTTCCAGACGCTTCCGCTTGGGATGTATAGATTTCAAATTGGTGGTTCTGACTTAGCGTTATCGTACTGCTCCCTTGGGAATGTTGTGATTCTTTAAGATAACAGACGTTTGGTTTACTGGGAAGCTGGATAGAGGTAAAGTCTACTTCCATCTTTTCAGGGGAAGCAGTTTTTTCTGAAACATCTTTGTCTTTAAGAGAATCATTTCCAAATTCTTGGGTTTGACAATTATGAGAGAGATCCTTTAAAGGGCTTAGCTCCTGATGTTCCGACGACTTTAATTCTTCTTGAGATTCTAAGTTTGCAGGTGAAGAGAACGGTAAGGTTTCTTCGCTGACGTTTTTACTAATGCCTGGTTTTAATTGATAAACCCCCTCAGGATACTTTCTCTTCAGAGTCGATAGTGGTGGTTGACTGGTTGAAACCGCTTCTTCCTTTTTGACATGAAGATTTCTTTCTTGTGATAAAAACATGACAGGCTGGTTCAAAGAATCTTGCTGTTTGGGCAAAGAACCTGTTTTTTGGAAAGCTGTGACTGGCCCAAGAGGAATTGCAATTAGTTCCTCAGAATTTATTCCCGTGTTCTGAATATCTACAGAAGACGTCAGTTTTTTACTAATCGGCAAATTGTTTGAAGGATCCTGGGTGGTACGATCTGTTGACAATCGTCTTTCCAATATATTATCTGATTTTCCAGATGAATGAGCAAGTTGTTTTAGATTGGTCAGATGTGGTAGACCAGAATCCTGACTGTAAGAAGATTGCTTCATATCACAGAGTTTAGAGTCATAAGATCCAGACACTTTCGGTTCACTTGGCTGACTATGAGAAATTATCTGTAGAAAAAAAAATAAACATAAAAGTAAACAACCACAGCAAATCAAATCAAATGACTGATATTTTGTCTTTATTAATCAAAAACTTTTTTTAAAGTGAGATCTGGTTTTGATTGCTACACACAAAGATACACAAGAGAGAATATGAGGAGTTAGGATGGAGAAGGGGGCAGGGTGAGCAAGAAGGTGAAGCAAATAACGAAGAGAGACTAGTCAACAAAGAACATTATATGTATAGATGCTTGGTATAGGTCTGGGAAGGGGCTAATGGTCGAACGTATGAAATGACTAGAGTAACAGACTAAGTGGAAACGAATTCCTATATATATACTAGCAAAACTACCTGCTTTCTGGGCAGCAATTAATCTAGCTGTAGCTTTATCTACAGAAAAATAAAGAAATGATGTTCTTTTCACATTTTGGTAATTTGATGAAAAACAACAAAAAGGTGATTGTCATGGTGTTATTTGGTATATTCCAATGTTGAGATTTGATTTTGTGTAGGTATAAAAAAGAATTCTCCAGAATGAAAGAAATAAATAAAAAATCGGGGTGAAAAAAAAAAAGACGATAAATAATCAATAAATAACTGTGACCAAAGGCAGTAAAGTTACTTTTATACCGACCTGCTTATTTTTTTAAAGTATTTTAAAGTGGTTTTATTGCATTTTAATATATTCCAACATTGAGGAAATTTAATGTGTATGAACATAGTTAGGTTGGGTCACAGTTACGTTTCATCATCATCAACATCATCATCATCATCATCATCAACCGGTTTATTTGTTGAATCAGGCCACAATTAATCCTCTGATGAGGGTGAGGCCTGATTGTCCAGTCTTGATCTAAGTCTTCCCCTCCATTCTTGTCTTTGGTGAGGCTCGACGGAATCCATACCCAAGGCTCTCCTATCAAGTTTGATCATGTCCTCCCAAGACAGAGGTGGTTTCTTAACTGGCATGTTCAGCTTTAGCAATCCAGCCATTGCTGCACTCAAAGTAGTCCAACCAACGCAGTCTGCTCTTCTGCATGATGTCCGCGAGGCTTTCCAAGTTGACCTGCGTGAGCAGAGACCCAAAAGGCATGCTTTGTTCAGCCTCAACATACAGATCCGTCTGACTATTGCCTTGTCATTACGATGCAGCTTCTTTAGTGTGCCAACAGAGACAGCCCGGGTTGCGAAGCCATACACTAGCACAGTTCTGACACATGAGGAGTATATACGATCTCTCGTAGCTGCCGGCAGGTGTCTGCTTGTCAGAATTGGTAGCAGCTCTCTAAATTGTCTCCAAGCAGACTTGCAACATGTAGCTGCCGCGACTTCACAGCCTCCACCCGATGACAACACGTCTCCAAGGTAACAGAATTACGTCACTACTTCAAGCTTGTTGTCACCAGTATCCACCTCCGTCAGTGGTCTGCCATCTATTGGTCCTGCTGCGCCGGCGCAACACAAACACTTAAAGTGAGGATCTGTTCTGAGAGAGTCCTTTATGCCACTGCACATTTGGTAGATTCATTCTGAACAGTGGGTGCAGATTATTAAGTTTCTGCCTGTTCCTCTTAGGCATACATACGGCACATGGGTGTTTTCCTCAGTAAGCTGAGGTTTTGACCAGCGACCATGACCTTGGTTTTACCCATGTTGACTCTGAGACCCTTCTCCTCCATGCTACTCTTCCATCTATCCAGACATTCCTTGAGTGATTGAAGTGAAGTATCAATGATCACCAGGTCATCGGCATACAGGAGCTGCCATGGGCAGCCGGTACAAAATTCCAGTTAATAAAATTCAGTGAACAGAAAATGTTTGCACCTCTTTTATGTCCTCTTACAAAGATTAAAATAAAGATATATATGCTATTAAACCTTATGTCTAGCATCATTATTCATCCATTAAATGATTTTGATTCTAGAAAAATGTATACAATTTCGTGCTTAAACTTAAGAGGTCTTAAAAAGAAACTGAAATTCAGGGAATCTTGTTCAATTGATGTCTAATAACTATAGATCAAATTTCATACAAATCGGAAATATTTGAATTTTCTAACGAGGGATTGTACCAATATTATCCCCCCCCCCCCCCCCAATTTAAAAGAAAAATATTTTAAATAAACTGAAATTTTGAAAATATATCTATGGTTAAAATGTCATCATCACAAACCCGAACCCCTCCCTGCATAAAACTAAATTCAATTAAATATAATCCACATTACCCACTCTTTCCCTTAATAATTGTGTTCCAAAATTCATAATGATTAGTTAATTAGTTCCTGAGTTTACTCCACACAAGCATATATATATATATATATATATATATAGAGAGAGAGAGAGATAGAAGAAAAAAGAGTGATAAACATGCGACGATTGTCCAAATTTATTTCAAATTTCAATTGTTCAATGCAAGGTGTATTCAGTAATAAACTAGTGTTTATTATTCTTTCCTTAATCCAAGGCTTTTCAAAGATCGAGATCTTATCATCAGAGGAGAAATACAGATAGATAAGTTGGCTTTCGAAAAGGCCAAAGTTCAAATATTTGAAAAATATTATTAAAAAAATGCAGTGAAAGAAAAGTTCCGTAAAAAAGATATGTGGTTTGTCCGGGTGGTAATTTTCCGTTGAAAAGATGTCCAATGAATAGGAGAAATTGTAGAATTATTTCATGTATCCACATAAAATGTGTTATAAGGAGATATAATTTTTTATGTATCAATTTTCAGTATTTACAGTGCTCGATACGTGAGTAGAGCTAGGTAGTAAGTTATGAAAATATATATGGCAATTAAACTACACAGAGGCTTCCGCATTTCAGCCCAGGAGTAAATCGGCATTTTAGCCGGACGATTCCCTCCGGGGATGAAATGGGGAAGCCTTTGTGTAGCTTAATTGCCATATATATTTTCATAACTTACTATATATATATATATATATATATTAGCATTACAAGTTGATTTTTTCTTTTTAACTAATTGTTATTTTATCAACTTTGGTGAATAAAGCTGTGTAAAATAGGCTCAAAACTGTGTAAAATAGGCTCAAAAACCGTTTAAATTATGCAAATAGCATCGGTGGTTCAAAAGTTATAACAATTTAAAGTGCCAAAATTTGATTTTTTTCATTGGACATTTTTCTTTAATAATCCTTTAAAAAAAAAATGAGCCAAAATACGAACCTCATCATTTCAAGAAATTCAGTAATTTCTCCACCATTTGTTTATTTTTTAAGCTATTCTTTGCTTTTTCTGATTATGGAGTCAGATTTTATTTATCTCTTTACATTAAGCCATGGATTATAAATGAAATGTGTAAATTTCAAAGTTTTTCAAACTGGCACGTTGTATTATACAGATTGTGAGGTATTTCAATATGACTTTAATTTCTTTTAAGTCACTACATAGTGTCTGTATAACAGTAACTGCACTATTACTATCTTTTTTTAAAGAAATTGTGTAATTCAAGCACAACACCATTTTTTTTAAGCCTTACACTGCACTAAAATGATTCTTTCAGCAAGGTTGCACTAGGTTAGTTGTAGTGTTTTACAGTATGGTCCTGTATATATTTGCTCCATAATATACTGGGAAAAAAATAAAATTGGATAAAATTTGTAATCCGAGCACTGCCACCCAGACCCTAAGTCCGGGTGGCAACAGTCCCCTCCCCAAGAACATGGTTACATCTAATATTTAACTAAAACGATTACGCATCATTCAAACGCTATCATATAAGAAAAAATAAAATAAAGTCCAAAATGAGCATTTTTTTTCCAATTTACAAGTTTTTTTTTTTTTTTTTTTTCATGATAATAAAAAAAATGTAATGCTTTACTTTATTTTTTACATTTGGCTGGACAGACGGACAAAATCTATATTTATATAAAATAATAAAAATCAAACTAAAAATGAAAATTGAAAAGTATTGTGGTTTCTTAATGATTAACAATATTATTTGTCAATTAAAAATAAATGGGAACATTTCAAAGTAAAAGTAAGTGTGTTATGATTTTATGAGAGAGAGAGACCCACACACAGAAAAAAGAAAGTGAGAAAAAGGAAAGAAAAGAAGGCACTCGCCTTCTTATCTTTACCTGCTACTATTACAACTAGCTGTCAACCATGGTGCCAGTGATGGGAGGAGAGACATGTTTACAAATTTTGTATTTTAAAATACGGCGTTCATATTTTTAATCAGAATCTGACAGAATACATGTTTTAAAGAAATTTGCAAGACATTAAAAATTATCAAATATTTACATATTATACATTAAAATAATTCTGAAACTATCCTCTATATAGAGCTTGATGATTTCCGTTGATATATTTTATCAATTTCGAAATATTCATATTTAACTTTGATCGGTCATATCTTCGTTTCTAATAGTAATAAAAACCCAAATCACGTGGTTCTCAAACTATTCATCTATGTTTAATTAACCTGTGAAATCTCAAGAATATCCAATCAAATCAATCTACTGCATTTTAATCTGAATGTAAAGTATGAAAAAAAACAAAAAAAAAACAGATCCCTTTTGTAGTTCGTCAATTTTTAGCATTCTTTCATTTTTAACTTGGAGTATGAAAATATTTAATCTATAAAGGCACATGGAATTAATATCATTGGAATGTTTATTTTATTATCTTTCCATCCATATAATTGTTTTGAATATGGGACCACAAATAATAGAGATATAAATTGTTTAAGCACATTAGGTGTGAAACTTTGCCGTTGTCCAATGGAAAGACGTTATCTGCTTGTAATGATATATATATATACACACACACATAAAATTATCCATGAACACATGTTTACATTTTATGACTTATCAGCACGGCTGAACCTAGCGAGATTCGAAACCGGGCCCCAAAGAATGAAGCCGGAGGCTCTACCACTGAGAAGTATGAAAATATGGCAAGTAAGTTATTCAGAAACGGAGAAAAATCATCAGCCTAATTGCATAGATTTACATTTTAGGAATGTTTTTATAGCTAACCAGTGCAGCAAAAAAAAAAAATGTTAATTAACAAAGCCAGGTGTCATAATCAATGAATAAATAAATTTTCCATTGTGCAAGTAAATTCAACATAAGACATTTAAAAAAGAATTGAAACAAAGTTAACAAATCCAAAGGTCATAATCACTTTTTGTGTGTGCGTGCGTGCGTGTGTGTGTGTGTTCCCGAATCATGGGAGTATGTCAAGTTATTAAATGATTGGCGAACAAGAAAATATGAGACAGTACTTACTGGAACAGGCTATCAACAGATTCAGAAGTTGTTTCTCTTTCATAATACAAACTGTAATACCTTTCCCTTTCTTACCTGACTGGTTGATTTGATTGATTTCTTATTCTTGTTAGGTGAAGCTGCTCTGATTTCAGTGACACTATAAAAAATAAAAAACAAGAAGCTATAATTTTCTTCCATCTCCCTTATTAGACAGGGCTAGTGTTGAAGAGAGATGTAGAAAAGTGACAGGTTACTTGGGCCTTCCATAACTATAAAAGTTTGATAAATTAGAGATGGACAAAAATTATAGATTATTTAAACCATCTGTAATTATAAAAGTCGGATTTTCATAAATAAATGCTTGTAATGTATATAGATTTATGCTCGTGATTCATTTAAAATTAAAACCATAACTATAACTTGTGTAAACTAGTCATCAATAAATTGAGAAGGTTACAAGGTATCATTGGGTTACAAGGTATCATTAGGTTACAAGGTATCATTACTTTAATAACATTATTTTCCTTTTCCAAAATTATTTTTCAATAACATTCCATAAAAATAAAAGCTAACTGTAAACATGCACTGAGCAGCATGTTTAGTGGGTTGCATGTTTGCGATGTAAGCAAATAACAGACTTACTGCAAGTGAGAAATATTTAACTGAGAAAAGAGAAATCACTCAAGATATGGGAAATATCTTTGAATTTGGATTTGGCCACCCAGAATTTTATTTCTCCTTAAGAACAGTAAGTATCTCTTTAAACGGGGGTTCATGCCGAGAGATGGGGCCCAAGAAAAAAATAATGTTGCTATAGATACAGGATTAGCTGCTCTGGTTATAACTCACTCAGGGTCTTCCAAATTTAATGACTGTCCAGATACAGGAACCCCCGAGACAGTAGTTTTTTTATGTTTATAGATTGGCAGCAGATTGGCCTTTTCAAGTAGATGCTGGCTAGCCACTATCTCAAGTAGTCTTGATATATTTCAGCAGATGGGCAGGGGGTCAGTCAGATTTGCCCTTCTGGACGTCTCACAGCCAGTTTGATTTTCTAGGATCTCATGGTTAGTTGGGTTTGGGTGCCTCTCAGAGAGAGAGATGGGCCGTTGGTCTCCAAGCTATTGAACTTGTGTTTTCATTTGGTTGGGCTGAGATTTCTCATCTCATGTTTGTTGTTCAAAAACAAGTACCATTGTAACCTCTCTTACTTGTTTTAAACTTTTTCTTGCGGTTTTATTTGGCGGGAGAATTCTTCTGTTGCAGCACTCACATGGCTGACACTGCGACTGGTGTCGGAATCGAGCAACGACTTTGGAGCAGCACAACAAGCGGACAATCACGGCCTGTGCAGTAAACACACACGGAGCACGTTCATACGACAGCAACATTATTTCTTTTAAAATTAATTACATTCGAAGTGGGACAAAAAATCAAATTTGCCCAATCAGGAAGGTTTTCTATATTTAAAGTAAAAACAAAACAGATACTACACTTTAATCCTACGACTTTTGATGTTTACATTTTCATCTTGTTTGAGTGGACTAGCCATTCAACATTGTGAACATTAAAGTCACCACAGATATGAATGCTGGCAAAAGGGTAAACAGAATATGGTCAATTTTCTCATAGATAGTAACCATCATTTTGTGGATGATAGACGGCAAATATAGATGCAGTGCCGTGGGTAAGGGCTGTCTCAAGTGCAGCCACAAATTCCATGTACATGACGATCTTGAGGGTCGGGTTTTGATGTCATTTTGAGTAACTATTAATCATGAAATCATCGGTAGAAGCCGACCACAGGCTAATCCGTTGGTTTCACACGCAAAGTATAGGTCCACATAAGTGGAGTTCAACCTGTGAAAGGTTGGAACACAGACGCCTAATGTTGGAAAAGAAGACCTGATAGTAGGGATCCATGTAAGAAGTTGGGGAACTGGATTAAAGCTTATCTTTGATTTTGAACTTTTCATGTTGAGATTGGGAAGAGATTGGTAGAGGGGTTGAGAGATGAAACAGAGACAATGAGTAAGCAGATTATCTTTGTAAACCATTGAAGAAAGAAAAGCCGTAACAGTTCTCACCAATATGGCATCGAGAGGCCCCATTGGAAACTACTGCATAGTTCAGACTCCATTCACTAAATGGCCCAGGTATTTTGCACCTGCTGATAGGACAGCATCTTTGGGAGTTACTCTAAAATTCGTGTCCTTGGACGATCAGGCCAGATAAAACGTTAACATCCAGCCGCCTTATTAGTGAGATGGTAAGAAAGATAGAAGTAAGAAAATTTACTCAAGTCATCTCCACGCATGGCTAGCCAACAACTGCCCCAAAAAACAGCATTTTATTCCCCCTTTGTCAAAAACATCACTCTTAGAAGGTGAAGACTAAGGGACAGAATAGGGGAAGTGAGAATTATGGGGCTGTCGAAAGTACATCCTTTTCAGCATCCAAAATTACCTTTTCACCTATTACAATGCGAATTTGGAACGCTATTGCCATATGTACCTTTTCAGCATCCTAAATTACCTTTTAGTCTATGGAAATGCGAATTTGGGATGCTGTTGCTGCGTGTACATTTTTAACATCCCAAATTATCTTCATAGTTTATTCAAATAGAATTGAGGATGCTATAAACATACACAAACCCGTTATTTGATTTGAAATTTTAATATTATAAAATAAACGGAATAGAGACAAATAAGCTCAACTTTTCATTAACTTAATTAATGTCACCTTTAACAAAATTAGTTTAATAACTTTTCATTAACTTAATTAATGTCACAAATGTAACAAAATTAGTTTAATAACTTTTCATTAACTTAATTAATGTCACAAATGTAACAAAATTAGTTTAATAACTTTTCATTAACTTAATTAATGTCACCTTTAACAAAATTAGTTTAATAACTTTTCATTAACTTAATTAATGTCACAAATGTAACAAAATTAGTTTAATAACTTTTCATTAACTTAATTAATGTCACAAATGTAACAAAATTAGTTTAATAACTTTTCATTAACTTAATTAATGTCACAAATGTAACAAAATTAGTTTAATAACTTTTCATTAACTTAATTAATGTCACAAATGTAACAAAATTAGTTTAATAACTTTTCATTAACTTAATTAATGTCACAAATGTAACAAAATTAGTTTAATAACTTTTCATTAACTTAATTAATGTCACAAATGTAACAAAATTAGTTTAATAACTTTTCATTAACTTAATTAATGTCACAAATGTAACAAAATTACTTTAATAACTTTTCATTAACTTAATTAATGTCACAAATTTAACAAAATTAGTTTAATAACTTTTCATTAACTTAATTAATGTCACAAATGTAACAAAATTACTTTAATAACTTTTCATTAACTTAATTAATGTCACCTTTAACAAAATTAGTTTAATAACTTTTCATTAACTTAATTAATGTCACAAATGTAACAAAATTAGTTTAATAACTTTTCATTAACTTAATTAATGTCACCTTTAACAAAATTAGTTTAATAACTTTTCATTAACTTAATTAATGTCACAAATGTAACAAAATTAGTTTAATAACTTTTCATTAACTTAATTAATGTCACAAATGTAACAAAATTAGTTTAATAACTTTTCATTAACTTAATTAATGTCACAAATGTAACAAAATTAGTTTAATAACTTTTCATTAACTTAATGTCACAAATGTAACAAAATTAGTTTAATAACTTTTCATTAACTTAATTAATGTCACAAATGTAACAAAATTAGTTTAATAACTTTTCATTAACTTAATTAATGTCACAAATGTAACAAAATTAGTTTAATAACTTTTCATTAACTTAATTAATGTCACAAATGTAACAAAATTAGTTTAATAACTTTTCATTAACTTAATTAATGTCACAAATTTAACAAAATTAGTTTAATAACTTTTCATTAACTTAATTAATGTCACAAATGTAACAAAATTACTTTAATAACTTTTCATTAACTTAATTAATGTCACAAATGTAACAAAATTAGTTTAATAACTTTTCATTAACTTAATTAATGTCACAAATGTAACAAAATTAGTGTAATAACTTTTCATTAACTTAATTAATGTCACAAATGTAACAAAATTAGTTTAATAACTTTTCATTAACTTAATTAATGTCACAAATGTAACAAAATTAGTGTAATAACTTTTCATCAACTTAATTAATGTCACAAATGTAACAAAATTAGTTTAATAACTTTTCATTAACTTAATTAATGTCACAAATGTAACAAAATTAGTTTAATAACTTTTCATTAACTTAATTAATGTCACAAATGTAACAAAATTAGTTTAATAACTTTTCATTAACTTAATTAATGTCACAAATGTAACAAAATTAGTTTAATAACTTTTCATTAACTTAATTAATGTCACAAATGTAACAAAATTAGTTTAATAACTTTTCATTAACTTAATTAATGTCACAAATGTAACAAAATTAGTTTAATAACTTTTCATTAACTTAATTAATGTCACAAATTTAACAAAATTAGTGTAATAACTTTTCATTAACTTAATTAATGTCACAAATGTAACAAAATTAGTTTAATAACTTTTCATTAACTTAATTAATGTCACAAATGTAACAAAATTAGTTTAATAACTTTTCATTAACTTAATTAATGTCACAAATGTAACAAAATTAGTTTAATAACTTTTCATTAACTTAATTAATGTCACAAATTTAACAAAATTAGTTTAATAACTTTTCATTAACTTAATTAATGTCACAAATGTAACAAAATTAGTTTAATAACTTTTCATTAACTTAATTAATGTCACAAATGTAACAAAATTAGTTTAATAACTTTTCATTAACTTAATTAATGTCACAAATGTAACAAAATTAGTGTAATAACTTTTCATTAACTTAATTAATGTCACAAATGTAACAAAATTAGTTTAATAACTTTTCATTAACTTAATTAATGTCACAAATGTAACAAAATTAGTTTAATAACTTTTCATTAACTTAATGTCACAAATGTAACAAAATTAGTTTAATAACTTTTCATTAACTTAATTAATGTCACAAATGTAACAAAATTAGTTTAATAACTTTTCATTAACTTAATTAATGTCACAAATGTAACAAAATTAGTTTAATAACTTTTCATTAACTTAATTAATGTCACAAATGTAACAAAATTAGTTTAATAACTTTTCATTAACTTAATGTCACAAATTTAACAAAATTAGTTTAATAACTTTTCATTAACTTAATTAATGTCACAAATGTAACAAAATTAGTTTAATAACTTTTCATTAACTTAATTAATGTCACAAATTTAACAAAATTAGTGTAATAACTTTTCATTAACTTAATTAATGTCACAAATGTAACAAAATTAGTTTAATAACTTTTCATTAACTTAATTAATGTCACAAATTTAACAAAATTAGTTTAATAACTTTTCATTAACTTAATTAATGTCACAAATGTAACAAAATTAGTTTAATAACTTTTCATTAACTTAATTAATGTCACAAATGTAACAAAATTAGTTTAATAACTTTTCATTAACTTAATTAATGTCACAAATGTAACAAAATTAGTTTAATAACTTTTCATTAACTTAATTAATGTCACAAATGTAACAAAATTAGTTTAATAACTTTTCATTAACTTAATTAATGTCACAAATGTAACAAAATTAGTTTAATAACTTTTCATTAACTTAATTAATGTCACAAATGTAACAAAATTAGTTTAATAACTTTTCATTAACTTAATTAATGTCACAAATGTAACAAAATTAGTTTAATAACTTTTCATTAACTTAATTAATGTCACAAATGTAACAAAATTAGTTTAATAACTTTTCATTAACTTAATTAATGTCACAAATGTAACAAAATTAGTGTAATAACTTTTCATTAACTTAATGTCACAAATGTAACAAAATTAGTTTAATAACTTTTCATTAACTTAATTAATGTCACAAATGTAACAAAATTAGTTTAATAACTTTTCATTAACTTAATTAATGTCACAAATGTAACAAAATTAGTTTAATAACTTTTCATTAACTTAATTAATGTCACAAATGTAACAAAATTAGTGTAATAACTTTTCATTAACTTAATTAATGTCACAAATGTAACAAAATTAGTTTAATAACTTTTCATTAACTTAATTAATGTCACAAATGTAAAAAAATTAGTTTAATAACTTTTCATTAACTTAATTAATGTCACAAATGTAACAAAATTAGTTTAATAACTTTTCATTAACTTAATTAATGTCACAAATGTAACAAAATTAGTTTAATAACTTTTCATTAACTTAATTAATGTCACAAATGTAACAAAATTAGTTTAATAACTTTTCATTAACTTAATGTCACAAATGTAACAAAATTAGTTTAATAACTTTTCATTAACTTAATTAATGTCACAAATGTAACAAAATTAGTTTAATAACTTTTCATTAACTTAATTAATGTCACAAATGTAACAAAATTAGTTTAATAACTTTTCATTAACTTAATTAATGTCACAAATGTAACAAAATTAGTTTAATAACTTTTCATTAACTTAATTAATGTCACAAATGTAACAAAATTAGTGTAATAACTTTTCATTAACTTAATTAATGTCACAAATGTAACAAAATTAGTTTAATAACTTTTCATTAACTTAATTAATGTCACAAATGTAACAAAATTAGTTTAATAACTTTTCATTAACTTAATTAATGTCACAAATGTAACAAAATTAGTTTAATAACTTTTCATTAACTTAATTAATGTCACAAATGTAACAAAATTAGTGTAATAACTTTTCATTAACTTAATTAATGTCACAAATGTAACAAAATTAGTTTAATAACTTTTCATTAACTTAATTAATGTCACAAATGTAACAAAATTAGTTTAATAACTTTTCATTAACTTAATTAATGTCACAAATGTAACAAAATTAGTTTAATAACTTTTCATTAACTTAATTAATGTCACAAATGTAACAAAATTAGTTTAATAACTTTTCATTAACTTAATTAATGTCAAAAATGTAACAAAATTAGTTTAATAACAATTTGGTTCAATTATCAACTTTAGCAAATTTATGAACAACAACGAAAGCTTCTTACTTTCTTTTATTCATAACTTTAAAATTAATAGTTATACACATACATACATATATATACAAATATATACATGAATAGTTAGAATGCAAAACATGATATATGCAAGTTAAACTGATTTAATTTTGGGATATTTAGGTCAAACGTTAAGGTCATGGAAAAGGTGAAAATCACACTTTTGGCGATAACTTTGGTTCTGGTTTGTAGAGACTTGCTACGTGGTCTATATTGTAGCCAATGAAGTTCCGTATCTTATATGTGCTTCCAGCAGGAGTTTCTTTGCTTCCTTAATTATCCCGGATAATGCCGGTATACAGCTCTTGCTAGTGCGTGTGTGTATATACATACACACACATATGCACAAATATATACATGAATAATTAGGATGCAAAATATGATAAACCCCATTTTTATCTCAAAGAAAATTTGACACTGGTTTGAATGATTTGTAGATTCCTCTTTCTGTGACATCAGAGATTGACAAATTCGGTCCGGGTCAAAATTTTGACGGAATTTCAACTTCCTATTTTTTCAAATTTGATGTATAGCTCTTAATTTCAGCATAATCAGATAAATAGTTTTTGAGTTATCATGTCTTCATGATATAACTTTGGGAATACTTCATACAATATGGAGAAGTCCCAGATAAGACTTTGGCCCATCCTTAAATTTTCAAGCGGAGGTATGTTTTTGTTAAAATTGTTACCACTACCAAAATTCTTGCCTTTCATAACTCTAACACCCCCCAAATCATGCTTTTCAAATATTATGTGTTTTCTGCTTACTTTTCTTGCTTTCAATTAAAAAAAATTTTTTCAGTCAAATTTGAGATTTGAAATGTTTGTTTTATTATCTAATTTATTGATTTTAAGAAATTGGATTTATCGCATTTTGCATTCAAATTCTTATACAAAGTGTTTGGGAAATCGATGGCAAAACTTTGTGATTATGTTCTATATATGTATATAGGTCCAGAAACGCTTGCTTTTCAAGTCATAGGCCATTGAAACAAATACTGATCAACATTCTTGATTGTAAACATCTAACACGTAAAATGGAATAGATAAACACTATCCCTGTGACAGGATGGCAGGTAAAATAGGTCTGTGTCTGGTGTTGCCACATACACCAACAAAACCATTAAAAAATGACACCAAACAAATTAAAAAACCGTGGGGCTCAGAAGAAAGATCTAAGCGTCGTGATTGGCAGGAAATCTTTGATAGCCAACGTGGGGGATCCAATCGGCATATGCGAATGTTTACCCTTCATATTTCAGGTCACAAAATATCAAATACCATATATAAGTAAATCAATATGAACAGCCCAAACCAAAGACCATACAGAGAAAGAAATGGATTCTAAATGAAATTAGATAAGTAATGGAGTGCTATAAAAATAGCAACCCCCAACACAGAGGTTCCTTTATACATAATCCCAAAATCATCCCATCGATTTTCCAAACACCCTGTATATAAAACCTCTATTTTGTAAATGTATATCATAGTTAGACTAAAAGCCATTTCATTTTATGCATATGAATATACATATTATTTTCATAATTTTTTACATAAAGATCGATAATTTGTGTTATTTGGAATATTCGGACTACTAGATGTTACTCTCAAAACATTTCAGCCAATGTAATCTCTGTTCTTCTTCAGATGCATCTATGTGAGAGTAACATCCAATATGAGAATAGTAGTCCAAATATTCCTAATAACACAAATATACATATATTCAAAAATCTGAAAAAATGCAAAACCTAAAACATTTTCGACCACATTCATTTTGAATGAAAGATTCTCAACAGAATTTAAACTGAAAAATAAGAAATAAAAATAGAAGAAATGTTGGCTTACGGAACATTCAATGGATTCATTGTAGAAATTCTTGATTGTGAATCAGCTTTAGAAATTGCTGGGATTTCTGTGTCTTTTAAAACGGTTGGCATTGTTGACTGTGATTTTCTGTTTTGAGAGCTAACAGACAGGTCCAAAGTCTTTTCCTTGCAGAAACCATGTGGAAGAATCTGGCTTTGTGATTCAGCTTGGAGATTAGAATTCTTTACCTGAGAGCATGTAGCATCTTTCTGAGAGTCTGGGAGTGTATACTGGAAATCCTCTTTTTCAGAGTTTTTGCCTAAAGATTTTTCTTTCTCTGACAGGCTAGGAGAACCTTTTGGTAAGCTACAAGGCAGATCCTGAGAATCTTTTTTAGCAGGTATTGAACTTTCAGAATTCTCTTTCTGGTATTCAACAGATACATCTGACAGATTTGTCACCATTTCTGACAAATCATCTCTTTGAGACTCAAGCAATGAATCTTGACTATTTCCTTTTTGACACAGCTTTGAATGATTTGCAGATTCCTCTTTCTGTGACGGAGGCATCACACCTTGCGAATTACGTGCCTGTGACGCAGTTTGGGACAATTCCCTTTGAGCAAATGATGACAAACTTTCATTCTGAGAATTTCTTGATTTTTCTTCTTCAATTTGTTCTCTCTGCAAGAGAGGCATCATTTCTTGGGAATCTTTGTTTTGTAAATGTTCTGACATATCTTGGGTGTTCTTTTTCTTTGAGTTAGTTGAAAAGTCTTGGGAATTTTCTCTCTGCGAATTACCAGAAATTGCTACCGGGTTTTCTTGTTCCTGTGAAGCAGGCGTCACACAATGGGAATGTCCCTGTTTTGATGAAGTTGGTGTATTCTGGGAACTCTTTTTCTGAGAATCACCTGATTTGTCTGTGGTGTTTCTACTCTGGGAATTGGAATTCTTATCTTGTAAATAATCTTTTTGTGAACTTTTTGGGGAATTAGAAACGCTATTTTGAGAATTAACTTTCTGAGAACTAGGAGTCACATTCCGAAAATTCCTCTTTTGAGACTCAACATAGGAATCCTCTTTCTGGGAACAGAGAAACATTTTTTGAGAAGAAACCTTTAGGGGTTCATTAGAGATATCTCCTTTCTGAGAAGTTGATGCAACATTTGGAGAATGTTCTTTTTGAGAGTCAACAGAGGAATGTTCTTTCTGAGAACTAGGAGATATTTTTTGAGAATTATCTTCTTGGGAATCCTCTTTTTGTGAACTGGGTTCCCTCTTCTGCGAATATTCATTTTTTAGCTCAACAGAGGAACCATCTTTTTGAGAATGTCCTTTTTGAGACTCAACATGGTAAATCGCTTTTTGGGATCCTGTTTGGAGGCAGAGATGAAAATCTTCTTTTTGAGAACTGGGTACATTCCTTTGAGAATCAACATGAGAATCTTCTTTCTGGGAAATGGGTACACCTTTTTGAGAATATACTGTTTCAGACACAAATTTGGAATCTTTTTTCTGGGAACAGGAGACCCTCTTTGGAGAATATGATGTTTGGGACTCACCATTTGAATTTTCTTTCTGTGAATTAAGTACCTTCATTTGAGAATATACCTTTTGAGACTCCACATTGGAATCTTCTTTCTGGGAACTGGGTACGCATTTTTGAGAAAATCGTTTTTGGAACTCAACAATTGAATCTTCTTTCTGGGAACTGGGTTCCCGCTTTTGAGATTCAACATGAGAATCCTCTTGCTGGGAACACCATTTTTCTGACCGAACAGAAGAATTCCTGGTCTCTGAGGATGATTCTATATCTTTAGATTTCACTTTGTGAAACTTAGTAAATAGAATAGTAGAAACTTTTTCTTGTGAATCTGGTAATACATCTGGAGAATCCATCTTCTGTGATTCTTTCATTTTAGAGTCGTCCACTTCTTGGGACTGGACATTCTTAAGATCAATCACATTCTCTTGGGATTTACCTTTGTATACACCAGATGATATTCTCTGGGATATTTCTTGTTGTGAAGATGCAACCATTTCTACAGGATTTGGTTTATGAGATGAAGCAAAGTTCTCTTCATAATCGATTTTAGAGAATTCATCTTTAGAACCTGTGAAAACTGACTGAACACTTGAAGGTATAATAAGTTGAAATTTCACTTCTGCAAATAAGAAAATGAAAGAAATTATAGAATTATCTAAACATGCATTAAATAATAGCAATTGTGGAATCACTTCATATTCTGTAACTGACACCCAAAATAAGCTATGTATGCCCAGGTCTTTATTCATCCCTTTTTCTTTCAAATTCATCCTAATCACTTCCTTCCATGGTTTCCTTGGCCTTCCCCTGACCCCTAAACTCTTCTACATTTACTAAGAACCCTAACCCAATTCTTTCAATGTGACCATACTAACGAAAACTCCTTTTTTGCAAACATCTCTCTATACTTGTCAGATTTAATTTTCCTTTTAGGTCATCAGATCTAAGTTTGTCTTTAAGACTCACATTATGCATCTATCATATCAATCTCATATTTTTCTCCATACAACACCTTGTCCTCAACCCTGACTGGCGAGGTTTCACTTCCATACGCCATCACACTTTGCACACATGCTTGATAGACTCTTCCCTTGGTCGACAGTGGTAACGCTCTGCTGGTTAATAATGGCAAACGTTCCCTGAACTTACTTCATTCACTCCTAGCACGTAATCATACCAGCACCAGTTTGTCCCCGTGCTCCAATGGTATCATCAAGCTAAACAGATGACAAATACAAATATGGATATTGTTGGAGAGGTGCATTCGAAATGACAATGGGGTGCTACGAACAAACGAAAAGGACAAGACGGATGATCGGAAATGCTATTATGAGAAATTGTTTCCAGGTTACCGGGAAAATCTAGAAGCGGCAGAAGAAATATTTGGACCAGATTGAGATATTGTACGGAAAGCTGTGAGTAAGATAAATAAGAGTACGGCTGCAGGATTCTCAGGTGTTGTTGAGAAATGTTGAAGGAAAACATAGAAGAAAGTGATAAGTATGGATTTGAAAGAAAGAGGGATAATCTGGCAAGAAATAGATTAGTTTGGAAGTTCAAAGCCGTCTAACACATGCCAGCATGTAAAATAGATGTTTGTTAAACTGAAAATTATTATGATGATAATGATGATGACGGTAAAACAAATATCTATGATTTCAAGTCGTTAGTATCTCTAAATACAGGGTGACACTCCAAAAATGTCACCGACGGAATCGTTAATAAAATTCATAATCTTTTCTGCACTTACAACCATATTGTCAACAAATAAACTTCAGTTTCAGTTATGAATCTCTTTGTTTTATCGTCTATCACTGATATGGTGGGGGTCACTTTGGTGACCGTCTCATCAGTAAGAGGTGTGATTCTGAATGGACTTCACACTCACTGGACCATAAGCCCCCGGATTTTTATCTGTGTGGTTATCTTAAAAGATAATGTCAATCAAAACAACCCACAGACTATTCCTGAACTGAAGAGGACCATCACAACCACAATCAGGGAAGTGGCAAGAGAAGAGTGTGTCAGAGTTATTGACAATTTAGCATGTCTTATCAACAATTTAGCATGTCTTATCAACAATTTAGCATGTCTTATCAACGTGTACTTATTTTAATAAGTGGTAAAACAAAAACTGTTTAACATTCATGACTGAAACTTTGTTGATAAGTTAGGCATAGACTCAAATTTATTCATACTAAATATGGTTGGATTGTAGAAAGGCTTGTGAATTTTATTCACAATTCCATAAGTGGTGTTTTACGACGGTCACCCTATAGTTATTCATGATGCCTATACCACACAGTTTCAGGTTATATCAGGAAAGATTCTATTGATCGGATCCAGACAAATACTACTATTCTTGGGTTAGAGTCGACCAGGGTTTAAAGGCAACTTAGGGGTAGTGTTAGACAATTAATTGGAATCGGGAATCGAAAAAATCAGAACTTTTTGGGGTATCGGAAAAACTTGTGCCTATTTTCCGATGTCAAAAACGATTCTTTTAATTGTTTTTTTGTTTGTTTTTAAAACAAAATTTTCTATTACTGATAATGATAAAATGATATTTATTGATTTTAAACTATCAGTAAAACTAAAATCTATAGATCACCCCCCCCCACACACACCCAAGTGTATTTTTACATTTGCAAAAATATATGCACATATAAGGTAATCCGAAATTTAAAAAAATGCAACAACAATTCTATAGCTATATATTTAGAGATTTAAAAAGAATCAGAATCAGTAATTGTATCAGAATCGGGAATTTAGAATGGGAATCGGGGAAAATATTGGAATTGTCTCATTATTACTAAATATACGCCTCATCACTTGATGTAGTTTCATGTCATACTAAGGGCAGATCTTCTGTGCATGTTTATCTAATCAATATAACTACACTGCAGTAAGACATGTCCCAAAACACTTCCAATCTGCAACAGCTTTGGTGTAATGATCATGCCATGATCAGGTGGATGTGCAACCGCAAATTGGAACGAAAAATCCCACTAATTGTGCTTTTTCAGAAACTTGGTATTGGTGAGATTACGGACGCCTTGCACACTTGGCATCTCAAAGTGGTTCGACCATGTACAGCGTGCCATCCTTTGTATCAACTCCATAATGCATTTGAATATCTGGGCACCAGAGTGTGGTAGGCCGAGGAAGACATGGTTCGAGTGTGTAAGAAACGATATAACTGCATGCAACCTGATTAATGTCAACCCTATGGACCAGACTGCATAGAGGGCAGGCATGAGACATTGGCTGGTGTTAGGATTCCAGAGTCCAAGACACTCGCAGTACTCTAAATAACAAAACTGGATCATAATTATTATGATGATGATGATGATGATAATTATTAATAAACAAACCTTCATTGCTGTTGTCTTTGGGTGTTGCAGGACTTTGTGAAATGCTCATTTTACCAGATAAATTACTCCGCTGGGAAGTTGCTTCCTTAAAACTTTCATTTTGCGTGTTCAAACTCAGATGCAAATTAAAGTCTTCACCCTCAGAAATAATGCCAGAATTATCTACAAAAAAACAAAAAAAAAACATACAACATTCATAAAACTGCCAACTTATAAAAAATAGGAAAGTTTGAATCGTTTGGCTTTATCGACAGGATTAAATCATAAGATCTTATTGGCAATATTCAAGTTGAAAACGCAAACATCGTCAATCAATATTTCAATACAGTTGTAATTATAGAAGTCAAAGTAAAACCATAAATCAATGTAGAAAACAAGTATTATCAATAATCAAGTAGGTTATAACAGAAAAACAATAGTTCTTTGTTAGATTATCTACATATCTGTATAATAGGCTCTGTCTGTTGGTCAGGTTTGAAATAGCATTTTTCATCGGTCTGTCATGCTGTTACTAGGTATCCCAAACTGAATTTTGTTTTAAATATACAAAAACACTTTTTAGGAATAGTGTTGCAAGATATATAAAAAAATACCAAATTTATCTCAGTATCTAAATTAGTACCCGAGTTATGACCATTCAAAGTTAGTCGGACGTTGTGTTTTGTATGATACTGAATATACAACCAACTTAAGCAGATAAAAGCTTTAAAAGTGAAAAATCTTTATAGATATAATGCCATAGTTTATTAAAAGAAAGATAATATAGCTGGAATTAATAATTCTTAGATGTACAGTCTTAAACATTGGTGAAAATCACATGCCGTCACAAAAATTGTATGGAAACAATACAGAAGAGCAAATTTGACTGTTCATATAAATTTTATTTAAGCAGCTAACACATTGAAACTTATTATGATTCATGACATCATACAGATTAAGCTAAATTTTTTTTCATCAGTACATCCATAAAAACCTCTTATTTCTAGCATGTAAACATGGCTCGAAGCCGAATTTGGCAGTTGGTGAAAAAATGGGTCAAATGTACACTTTACCAAACTTTTTTGTAAAAAGTTACCCATTAAGGATACAAGCATAAAGCTTTTATATTTGACTAATTTTGGGGATGAGGAATTAAAAAAAAAAGTTTTTTTCTTTCTGATATTGGAAGATTTTGTGGATTCATCTAACTTTTGGCATGTAAAAAATAAAAAGGGATTTACATCAAAACCTTGAAATTTTGAAATCAGTCAGTTTTTTATACAAAGGCTTATTATAAAGCTTTAAATAATTGTTTTTAAATAATTGTTTTTAAATACTAAATTTTAAATGTCTAAAAATAAAATATATTTATTGAATAATATAATGGAAAATTTGACTGGCAGTTTTACTCATTATATAATTTTGTTATACGTTTCTGTTATAGGCAATATATGAAGGATATGTCATATTTTTCCATTACTTGGTTGAAGATACCGGTAAGATCCTTTATGACATCATAAGGAATGAGATCATTCATTAAAATAGATCATAGACGACCCATGAATTACGGGTCGTCAAATATAGAACAAGAACCTCATTTAATTAAATATTTTTCAAAATAAAAGTCAGACAAAATTGTTTTAAACATGAAAAGTTAGCACGAATATTGTAAATATTTATTCAGAAAGAAAGTGCAAGGACAGATAGAGAGAAACAAAAAAAAGAAGAGGGCAGAGAGAGGGAGAAACAAGAAAGAGAGAGAAACAAGAAAGAGAGAGAAACAAGAAAGAGAGAGAAACAAGAAAGAGAGAGGCGAAGAAGGCATGTTTACACACGCGTTGTTTTCTAATTTTTAGTTAACTTAATCCAAAATGAGAGAAAAAAAATTGTAAACATATGTCTCTTTTTATTGGGAAGCCTTTCACAATGTCAAATGAGATCGATATGAATCCCATTAATTATTATTCGGGTAAAAAGGCATAATTTTTAAAATTAAATTTCTGTAAAATTTTATTCACTTAAGTTTTCAACTTGGAAATTTTTTTATGAAAATTAACTTAAAATTCTATACTTCACCCACTAAATTGGAGAATAACCTTTTTTATGAGATGGAAAGATTTTTCAAAGTAGATTAATTAACAGTGTGAATGGCACAGAAGTAAAAAGAAACAGGACTAAAAAAAAGCGGAACTAAACGCATTTGTCATTAAAATAGTTACATAATTCAAATCAACCTGCCAACAAAAACTAATCATTGTACAAGAAAAAAATTATATCATTAGAACGAGGAAAGATTAAATTTTATAGATATAACCTAAAAAATAGCCGAGATATCGTAAGTTAAATTTAATGAAAATTTTACTATTTTTACTCATTTTTGCAGCATAAACAAGCCAGTTTGGCATGGCTACTGCTACTGAATAGGTCAAAGATTGCGAGAAACAATCACACTTTAAGTTCAAATAATTCCACACCCCTGTTGACTCAGTTTATACAGAAGTTATTTCCCTTCAAGCACATACAAGTTATCTCCCCTGAATTATACTGGGCAATAAAAGAATTAACTCTTCTATTCGGAAGTACAAAAAAACTTGCACCATGCCTGTGCGAGATTCTAAAACAACACTTGTCTTCTTTCTGACGCTGGGCTTGATGCTAGCCAGATGTATCTGGTTTAGCTCTCCACAACTCTAATGTGTTTATCGTCAGACGTCCTATTTATGGGTTGCAGCTATAGTCCTCCAATAAATTTTCAACCATGGCCTATTTTTACAGGTTGCAACTATCATTCACATATAGATATTCAACCAGGATCCTTTTTTCCTCTGGTTGTAGCATTCGTTCTCAAAATAGTTCCCAGATAATATCAAAGTAAGCTGTATCTACTTTTACAACGTCCATGCATATCTATAATTTGCTTGTCCTGGCAATTCATGTTTATTTTGGTTGCATTTAGGGACCTTTAACATAGAATCTTGTTAGTAACTACAACTGTTAGTTTCACCCTTTTATCTATCAGATTTTATTATGTCCATCTTATGATTGTTTTTGACAAAATCTTCTCTGATAAATAAATAAATATATAAATATATATATATATATATATATATACTTTTTTTAAATTATTTCATGTATATACATATAAGGAAATATACTATATTAAGTATAAATTTTCAGTATTTACTTCAACAGTGCTCAATACGTGAATAGAGCTAGGTAGTAAGGTATGAAAATGTATTTATGGCAATTAAATTACACAGAGCCATCCGCTTTCATCCCCGTAGGGAATCGTCAGCACTTAGCCTGACGATTTCCTACAGGGATGAAACGCGGACGCCTCTGTGTAGCTTAATTGTCATAAATATATTTTCATACCTTATTATATATATATATATATATATATATATATATATATGAGAAGAATATTGTAGTTCGCTTGGAGCATTGTGTATAGTGTAAGAATAATATTTTGGAGGCGATAACAATGCATTGTTAAAGTGACACATACGACACATGGAATCGTAAAAACAACGAGTGGTAGTATTTATTTTATTTCTGAGGATGAGGGATACCCTCGAAAATTAAAAAAATAATAATGAAAAGGACACACTCCAACCTAACACCACGGTCAACGATACACTGGTAAATAAAAAAATAAAATTTTTTGAAAATTATTGACTTTTCAATATTGTCACTTTGTTTTTACGATTCCACGTGTCGTATGTGTCACTTTAACAACGCATTGTTATCGCCTCCAAAATATTATTCTTATATATATATATATATGTGTGTGTGTGTGTGTGTGTGTGTGTGAATTCAACCATTCCTTTATTGTTACTATTTCTTTATCATTATCTTTTTCCCTTTACATTCTGACCTTATTGAACATGTGGCATTCATGTGGGAGAAGGAGCTGCAACATGTACATTGCTATAATAACACAAAAGTTGGAATATCAAATATTCTAATTCGACACAGCTACAAAACAGTCATGTGTCACAAAGACAACTTGAAAAACTATTATTTTCATTCAAATTTTATTTTAAAATGTCTTTTTGTAAAAATTCCAAGTTTAGTATATCAGGTATTTTTAAATGCGTCTAGAAAAGCCCACCTCTCCGTCAGCATGTCATGTTTAAGTTTCAAATACTATTTTCATCGCTAAATGCACAAATTCACGCTGTAGTTTGATAATTAAAAAGAAAAACTATCACTTACTCTAACAATGGAGACGAAAATGAAGGCTTACCAGTTTTGAAGCATGTGTGCCGTTAAATAGTAAGGAGGGTACGTTTGCTCATATTCATCCCGTGATTTAGATTCACAGGCCAACATTGACACGTACACGGGGGACCGGGGGTCATCGGTTCAGTGAATGCATTCAATGTTATATCGACCCTGCCGTGTACTGGAAACGGATGTGACGTCACAGGGCTAGAAGAGAGAGGGAGTAGGAGAGGTAGGCAGTTCATTGGGAGCTTGTGAGGAGAACACCATGTGTAGAGAATGTCTTAACATCGACGATGAATTAAGGAGATAAGGGCCCTAAATGATTCATAGCCCAGAATGCGCCACTCACCCCACTGGTCAATGATTGAGAACAGACGATCCCAGACGAATAAACCTTTTCTTGTCTTCAACCGTTGTCTCTTCTTGGTCCTTTTTCGGGGCATAAACAAATTTGTTTGCAGGCAGCGTTTCCTCAGTTGGTCAGGATCACAGTAACATACGACCAGCAAGGTATGTTATGAACGTTCACATATTTTAATTGATTGTGACTTGTGAGACATTAGACTTCCCTTAAGAGGGGAGGTATATGTAACAACTCATTTCTCAGTAAATAAAGTATGTTTTATAGGTAGAATTGATTTGTATATGTGGAGAACAATTACGATAAGAAAGTTAAATTGAAGAAGACAGACAGTCGGAATTTTGGACAACTGAGATAGAGCATGGGAGTTTAAGATTTGTGATTGTTTGTTGCAGTGTTGAAGAGGAGTTCCCTACTTTTTAATTATACATGTTTAAGTTTGCAATAATATTTTTAAATGTGTCCACACATCTCTATTGAAGGCTTTGTCTGTTGGTATGTTATGCTTAAGTTTGAAACAGCACTTATATTAATGCATATGCACCTTGAATAGATGTCTTAAGAATATTCGTTCTTGTTAAATTCCAGTAAAGGTAAATAAATGCAGGTACACATTGACACAAATGAACTGTCCACCAAGTCTCAGTCATGAATGTCCAACAGTCTTTGTTTTATTGCCATTCAATGATAAGTTCGTTGAGTGTAAAGCCCGTTCAGGATCACATCTCCTCCTACTGATGAGACGATCACTAAAGTGTCCCCGCATATCATTGAACGGTGCTAAAACAAAGTCTATTGAGTATTCATGATTGAAACTAAACTATTGAAACACAGTTGGTTTAGGAATTTGAAAAAAGCAATTTTGGGTTTTGTTCATGACGTCAGTTAACAAACAATATATAAAAAAGTTGTTAGGATTTGGTAAACAAAATGGAATCCCTAAAAAGTAAACCGACAGTATCCACATTACGACTAAACAAAGGAAAATCAGCAGAATGTTTATTGATGTAAATTATGATGTAAGTATTACATTATGGAGGGCCCTATGTCGGATAAGAGTAAATCTGCTAGTATGAATTTTGACAAGGTCGATCTAAGTACAGGTTAGTGTGATACAAAGTTTGGGAAATAAATCAGTTCCCAGAGACTGAATCACAGATAGATGACCCGAGGGTTAAATCACAAAGTATGAGGTCAAGTTGGTTAGACAAAAGAAAGGGATATGGGTGGAGATAACATGTGACAGCTGTTCGGAGGAAAGAAAGGCTTTTTGGGACAGTTCCCTGTGGGAGTTGAAGCAAGGTGGACGTGAAATAATTATGCTGTAAGACTTTGAAAAAGTTAAAATAGCCGTAAGGTGAATATATGCCCTTCCATGATGTCTGTTCGTCGCGTTCATCAATTTATCCCCTAATGAGATAAGTAATACATCCAACCTTTAGCAAGTGTATAAACTAGCCAACTAGTTAAGAGAAATTTAGTCTGTCTCTCATATCAGTTATATTTCTTCAAGTGAAAGTCTTAGTCTCCTTTCTGGTAAGGAAAAGTTTATTTCATCTGGTCACACTGAAGAAAACATGGCGACGACAGCGACCATTGGACAAAAGGAAAGCAGGCAGCGGCAATAGCAGCAGTGAAAGAGAAGAAAAGCGACAAAGAGAAGTGGGCAGCGTAAGCTAGTCAGAGATGAAAGGGAAGAAGAAAAACGACAGACAAAGGTAAATTATACACTAATATTAAAATGGACATTTGGGCTTGTCACTTGTCGCTTGAAAAAAGAGGTAAAGAGACGACTAATGAATGAGTGTACACCCATACGCACACACACACATAAAAGAGTTTAATGTGCTTCCACAAAAGATTAAAAGAAATGAATATGCGAAAGTCGTGTAAAAGGAATTAATGATGGTACACGCACACACGTATAATGAATGAATGAATGACTGAAAACACACGTTAAAAAAATTAAGATGCACGAAAATGGTGTAAGTGGAAGCAACGCAAAAAGTAGGTATATGAAAGATTTGAAGAACTTTTAAGAGTGAAAACGTAATATAAGTGACATAGATAAGTTTATAGCCTGAGGATTCCCCCTGGGGATGAAACGCGGAAGCCTCTGTGTAGCTTAATTGCCATAAATATATTTTCATAACTTACTACCTAGCTCTACTTACGTATCGAGCACTGAAGTAAATACTGAAAATTGATACATAAAAAATTATATCTCTTTATAAAATTGTATGTGGATACATGAAATACTAAAAAAAAAAAGTTTATAAATAAACAAGTGAAGAAGACACTCACTGCAAAAAGAAAATATGTTTAAGCCAGCCAAACAAACACACACATACATGACTGCCATACGTTCACTGACAACAACAGATACAGGTATATCGATACAATACCTGTCAACATAAGGATAGATTCGAAAAGACGTCCATGCACAAGAGAATCGTGTTCCATGTCACTTGCTTAAATAAAACAGCAGAAAACCTTTTTACAATCCAAAACAAAATTGCACGTTTTCTTTTTTGTGTCTTGAACAAAGCAATTAACACGGACCGACAAACCACAGTAGCAATAGTAACAAAGAAATTAACCAGGACCGACAAACCACAGTAGCAATAGTAACAAAGCAATTAACCCGGACCGACAAACCACAGTAGCAATAGTAACAAAGCAATTAACCCGGACCGACAAACCACAGTAGCAATAGTAACAAAGCAATTAACCCGGACCGACAAACCACAGTAGCAATAGTAACAAAGCAATTAACCCGGACCGACAAACCACAGTAGCAATAGTAACAAAGCAATTAACCCAGACCGACAAACCACAGTAGCAATAGTAACAAAGCAATTAACCCAGACCGACAAACCACAGTAGCAATAGTAACAAAGCAATTAACCCGGACCGACAAACCACAGTAGCAATAGTAACAAAGCAATTAACCCAGACCGACAAACCACAGTAGCAATAGTAACAAAGCAATTAACCAGGACCGACAAACAACAGTAGCAATAGTAACAAAGCAATTAACCCGGACCGACAAACCACAGTAGCAATAGTAACAAAGCAATTAACCCGGACCGACAAACCACAGTAGCAATAGTAACAAAGCAATTAACCAGGACAGACAAACCACAGTAGCAATAGTAACAAAGCAATTAACCCAGACCGACAAACCACAGTAGCAATAGTAACAAAGCAATTAACCCAGACCGACAAACCACAGTAGCAATAGTAACAAAGCAATTAACCAGGACCGACAAACCACAGTAGCAATAGTAACAAAGCAATTAACCCAGACCGACAAACCACAGTAGCAATAGTAACAAAGCAATTAACCCAGACCGACAAACCACAGTAGCAATAGTAACAAAGCAATTAACCCGGACCGACAAACCACAGTAGCAATAGTAACAAAGCAATTAACCCAGACCGACAAACCACAGTAGCAATAGTAACAAAGCAATTAACCAGGACCGACAAACAACAGTAGCAATAGTAACAAAGCAATTAACCCGGACCGACAAACCACAGTAGCAATAGTAACAAAGCAATTAACCCGGACCGACAAACCACAGTAGCAATAGTAACAAAGCAATTAACCCAGACCGACAAACCACAGTAGCAATAGTAACAAAGCAATTAACCCGGACCGACAAAAAACAGTAGCAATTGTAACAAAGCAATTAACCCGGACCGACAAACCACAGTAGCAATAGTAACAAAGCAATTAACCAGGACCGACAAACCACAGTAGCAATAGTAACAAAGCAATTAACCCAGACCGACAAACCACAGTAGCAATAGTAACAAAGCAATTAACCCAGACCGACAAACCACAGTAGCAATAGTAACAAAGCAATTAACTCGGACCGACAAACCACAGTAGCAATAGTAACAAAGCAATTAACCAGGACCGACAAACCACAGTAGCAATAGTAACAACGCAATTAACCAGGACCGACAAACCACAGTAGCAATAGTAACAAAGCAATTAACCCAGACCGACAAACCACAGTAGCAATAGTAACAAAGCAATTAACCCAGACCGACAAACCACAGTAGCAATAGTAACAAAGTAATTAACCCGGACCGACAAACCACAGTAGCAATAGTAACAAAGCAATTAACCCGGACCGACAAACCACAGTAGCAATAGTAACAAAGCAATTAATCCGGACCGACAAACCACAGTAGCAATAGTAACAAAGCAATTAACCCAGACCGACAAACCACAGTAGCAATAGTAACAAAGCAATTAACCCGGACCGACAAACCACAGTAGCAATAGTAACAACGCAATTAACCAGGACCGACAAACCACAGTAGCAATAGTAACAAAGCAATTAACCCAGACCGACAAACCACAGTAGCAATAGTAACAAAGCAATTAACCAGGACCGACAAACCACAGTAGCAATAGTAACAAAGCAATTAACCAGGACCGACAAACCACAGTAGCAATAGTAACAACGCAATTAACCAGGACCGACAAACCACAGTAGCAATAGTAACAAAGCAATTAACCCAGACCGACAAACCACAGTAGCAATAGTAACAAAGCAATTAACCCAGACCGACAAACCACAGTAGCAATAGTAACAAAGCAATTAACCAGGACCGACAAACCACAGTAGCAATAGTAACAAAGCAATTAACCTGGACCGACAAACCACAGTAGCAATAGTAACAAAGCAATTAACCCGGACCGACAAACCACAGTAGCAATAGTAACAAAGCAATTAATCCGGACCGACAAACCACAGTAGCAATAGTAACAAAGCAATTAACCCGGACCGACAAACCACAGTAGCAATAGTAACAACGCAATTAACCAGGACCGACAAACCACAGTAGCAATAGTAACAACGCAATTAACCAGGACCGACAAACCACAGTAGCAATAGTAACAAAGCAATTAACCCGGACCGACAAACCACAGTAGCAATAGTAACAAAGCAATTAACCAGGACCGACAAACCACAGTAGCAATAGTAACAACGCAATTAACCAGGACCGACAAACCACAGTAGCAATAGTAACAAAGCAATTAACCCAGACCGACAAACCACAGTAGCAATAGTAACAAAGCAATTAACCCAGACCGACAAACCACAGTAGCAATAGTAACAAAGCAATTAACCTGGACCGACAAACCACAGTAGCAATAGTAACAAAGCAATTCACCCGGACCGACAAACCACAGTAGCAATAGTAACAAAGCAATTAATCCGGACCGACAAACCACAGTAGCAATAGTAACAAAGCAATTAACCCGGACTGACAAACCACAGTAGCAATAGTAACAAAGCAATTAACCCAGACCGACAAACCACAGTAGCAATAGTAACAAAGCAATTAACCCGGACCGACAAACCACAGTAGCAATAGTAACAAAGCAATTAACCCGGACCGACAAACCACAGTAGCAATAGTAACAAAGCAATTAACCAGGACCGACAAACCACAGTAGCAATAGTAACAAAGCAATTAACCAGGACCGACAAACCACAGTAGCAATAGTAACAAAGCAATTAACCCGGACCGACAAACCACAGTAGCAATAGTAACAAAGCAATTAACCCGGACCGACAAACCACAGTAGCAATAGTAACAAAGCAATTAACCAGGACGCGCAAACCACAGTAGCAATAGTAACAAAGCAATTAACCCGGACCGACAAACCACAGTAGCAATAGTAACAAAGCAATTAACCAGGACCGACAAACCACAGTAGCAATAGTAACAAAGCAATTAACCAGGACAGACAAACCACAGTAGCAATAGTAACAAAGCAATTAACCCGGACCGACAAACCACAGTAGCAATAGTAACAAAGCAATTAACCAGGACCGACAAACCACAGTAGCAATAGTAACAAAGCAATTAACCCGGACCGACAAACCACAGTAGCAATAGTAACAAAGCAATTAACCCGGACCGACAAACCACAGTAGCAATAGTAACAAAGCAATTAACCCGGACCAACAAACCACAGTAGCAATAGTAACAAAGCAATTAATCCGGACCGACAAACCACAGTAGCAATAGTAACAAAGCAATTAACCCGGACCGACAAACCACAGTAGCAATAGTAACAACGCAATTAACCAGGACCGACAAACCACAGTAGCAATAGTAACAAAGCAATTAACCCGGACCGACAAACCACAGTAGCAATAGTAACAAAGCAATTAACCAGGACCGACAAACCACAGTAGCAATAGTAACAACGCAATTAACCAGGACCGACAAACCACAGTAGCAATAGTAACAAAGCAATTAACCCAGACCGACAAACCACAGTAGCAATAGTAACAAAGCAATTAACCCAGACCGACAAACCACAGTAGCAATAGTAACAAAGCAATTAACCTGGACCGACAAACCACAGTAGCAATAGTAACAAAGCAATTAACCCGGACCAACAAACCACAGTAGCAATAGTAACAAAGCAATTAATCCGGACCGACAAACCACAGTAGCAATAGTAACGAAGCAATTAACCCGGACCGACAAACCACAGTAGCAATAGTAACAAAGCAATTAACCCAGACCGACAAACCACAGTAGCAATAGTAACAAAGCAATTAACCCGGACCGACAAACCACAGTAGCAATAGTAACAAAGCAATTAACCCGGACCGACAAACCACAGTAGCAATAGTAACAAAGCAATTAACCAGGACCGACAAACCACAGTAGCAATAGTAACAAAGCAATTAACCAGGACCGACAAACCACAGTAGCAATAGTAACAAAGCAATTAACCCGGACCGACAAACCACAGTAGCAATAGTAACAAAGCAATTAACCAGGACCGACAAACCACAGTAGCAATAGTAACAAAGCAATTAACCCGGACCGACAAACCACAGTAGCAATAGTAACAAAGCAATTAACCCGGACCGACAAACCACAGTAGCAATAGTAACAAAGCAATTCACCAGGACCGACAAACCACAGTAGCAATAGTAACAAAGCAATTAACCCAGACCGACAAACCACAGTAGCAATAGTAACAAAGCAATTAACCCAGACCGACAAACCACAGTAGCAATAGTAACAAAGAAATTAACCCGGACCGACAAACCACAGTAGCAATAGTAACAAAGCAATTAACCCGGACCGACAAACCACAGTAGCAATAGTAACAAAGCAATTAACCCAGACCGACAAACCACAGCAGCAATAGTAACAAAGCAATTAACCCAGACCGACAAACCACAGTAGCAATAGTAACAAAGCAATTAACCCGGACCGACAAACCACAGTAGCAATAGTAACAAAGCAATTAACCCGGACCGACAAACCACAGTAGCAATAGTAACAAAGCAATTAACCAGGACCGACAAACCATAGTAGCAATAGTAAATAAGCAATTAACCAGGACAGACAAACCACTGTAGCAATAGTAACAAAGCAATTAACCCGGACCGACAAACCACAGTAGCAATAGTAACAAAGCAATTAACCCAGACCCACAAACCACAGTAGCAATAGTAACAAAGCAATTAACCCAGACCGACAAACCACAGTAGCAATAGTAACAAAGCAATTAACCCAGACCGACAAACCACAGTAGCAATAGTAACAAAGCAATTAACCAGGACCGACCAACCACAGTAGCAATAGTAACAAAGCAATTAACCCGGACCGACAAACCACAGTAGCAATAGTAACAAAGCAATTAACCAGGACCGACAAACCATAGTAGCAATAGTAAATAAGCAATTAACCAGGACAGACAAACCACAGTAGCAATAGTAACAAAGCAATTAACCCGGACCGACAAACCACAGTAGCAATAGTAACAAAGCAATTAACCCGGACCGACAAACCACAGTAGCAATAGTAACAAAGCAATTAACCCGGACCGACAAACCACAGTAGCAATAGTAACAAAGCAATTAACCAGGACAGACAAACCACAGTAGCAATAGTAACAAAGCGATTAACCAAGACCGACAAACCACAGTAGCAATAGTAACAAAGCAATTAACCTGAACCGACAAACCACAGTAGCAATAGTAACAAAGCAATTAACCCGGACCGACAAACCACAGTAGCAATAGTAACAAAGCGATTAACCAAGACCGACAAACCACAGTAGCAATAGTAACAAAGCAATTAACCAAGACCGACAAACCACAGTAGCAATAGTAACAAAGCAATTAACCCGGACCGACAAACCACAGTAGCAATAGTAACAAAGCAATTAACCAGGACAGACAAACCACAGTAGCAATAGTAACAAAGCGATTAACCAAGACCGACAAACCACAGTAGCAATAGTAACAAAGCAATTAACCAGGACCGACCAACCACAGTAGCAATAGTAACAAAGCAATTAACCCAGACCGACAAACCACAGTAGCAATAGTAACAAAGCAATTAACCCGGACCGACAAACCACAGTAGCAATAGTAACAAAGCAATTAACCAGGACCGACAAACCACAGTAGCAATAGTAACAAAGCAATTAACCCGGACCGACAAACCACAGTAGCAATAGTAACAAAGCAATTAACCCGGACCGACAAACCACAGTAGCAATAGTAACAAAGCAATTAACCAGGACCGACCAACCACAGTAGCAATAGTAACAAAGCAATTAACCCGGACCGACAAACCACAGTAGCAATAGTAACAAAGCAATTAACCAGGACCGACAAACCATAGTAGCAATAGTAAATAAGCAATTAACCAGGACAGACAAACCACAGTAGCAATAGTAACAAAGCAATTAACCCGGACCGACAAACCACAGTAGCAATAGTAACAAAGCAATTAACCCGGACCGACAAACCACAGTAGCAATAGTAACAAAGCAATTAACCCAAACAAACCACAGTAGCAATAGTAACAAAGCAATTAACCAGGACAGACAAACCACAGTAGCAATAGTAACAAAGCGATTAACCAAGACCGACAAACCACAGTAGCAATAGTAACAAAGCAATTAACCTGAACCGACAAACCACAGTAGCAATAGTAACAAAGCAATTAACCCGGACCGACAAACCACAGTAGCAATAGTAACAAAGCGATTAACCAAGACCGACAAACCACAGTAGCAATAGTAACAAAGCAATTAACCAAGACCGACAAACCACAGTAGCAATAGTAACAAAGCAATTAACCCGGACCGACAAACCACAGTAGCAATAGTAACAAAGCAATTAACCAGGACAGACAAACCACAGTAGCAATAGTAACAAAGCGATTAACCAAGACCGACAAACCACAGTAGCAATAGTAACAAAGCAATTAACCAGGACCGACCAACCACAGTAGCAATAGTAACAAAGCAATTAACCCAGACCGACAAACCACAGTAGCAATAGTAACAAAGCAATTAACCCAGACCGACAAACCACAGTAGCAATAGTAACAAAGCAATTAACCCAGACCGACAAACCACAGTAGCAATAGTAACAAAGCAATTAACCCAGACCGACAAACCACAGTAGCAATAGTAACAAAGCAATTAACCCGGACCGACAAACCACAGTAGCAATAGTAACAAAGCAATTAACCCGGACCGACAAACCACAGTAGCAATAGTAACAAAGCAATTAACCAGGACCGACAAACCATAGTAGCAATAGTAAATAAGCAATTAACCAGGACAGACAAACCACAGTAGCAATAGTAACAAAGCAATTAACCCGGACCGACAAACCACAGTAGCAATAGTAACAAAGCAATTAACCCAGACCGACAAACCACAGTAGCAATAGTAACAAAGCAATTAACCCAGACCGACAAACCACAGTAGCAATAGTAACAAAGCAATTAACCCAGACCGACAAACCACAGTAGCAATAGTAACAAAGCAATTAACCAGGACCGACCAACCACAGTAGCAATAGTAACAAAGCAATTAACCCGGACCGACAAACCACAGTAGCAATAGTAACAAAGCAATTAACCAGGACCGACAAACCATAGTAGCAATAGTAAATAAGCAATTAACCAGGACAGACAAACCACAGTAGCAATAGTAACAAAGCAATTAACCCGGACCGACAAACCACAGTAGCAATAGTAACAAAGCAATTAACCCGGACCGACAAACCACAGTAGCAATAGTAACAAAGCAATTAACCCGGACCGACAAACCACAGTAGCAATAGTAACAAAGCAATTAACCAGGACAGACAAACCACAGTAGCAATAGTAACAAAGCGATTAACCAAGACCGACAAACCACAGTAGCAATAGTAACAAAGCAATTAACCTGAACCGACAAACCACAGTAGCAATAGTAACAAAGCAATTAACCCGGACCGACAAACCACAGTAGCAATAGTAACAAAGCGATTAACCAAGACCGACAAACCACAGTAGCAATAGTAACAAAGCAATTAACCAAGACCGACAAACCACAGTAGCAATAGTAACAAAGCAATTAACCCGGACCGACAAACCACAGTAGCAATAGTAACAAAGCAATTAACCAGGACAGACAAACCACAGTAGCAATAGTAACAAAGCGATTAACCAAGACCGACAAACCACAGTAGCAATAGTAAATAAGCAATTAACCAGGACCGACCAACCACAGTAGCAATAGTAACAAAGCAATTAACCCGGACCGACAAACCACAGTAGCAATAGTAACAAAGCAATTAACCTGAACCGACAAACCACAGTAGCAATAGTAATAAAGAAATTAACCAGGACCGACAAACCACAGTAGCAATAGTAACAAAGCAATTAACCCAGACCGACAAACCACAGTAGCAATAGTAACAAAGCAATTAACCCAGACCGACAAACCACAGTAGCAATAGTAACAAAGCAATTAACCAAGACCGACAAACCACAGTAGCAATAGTAACAAAGCAATTAACCCAGACCGACAAACCACAGTAGCAATAGTAACAAAGCAATTAACCAAGACCGACAAACCACAGTAGCAATAGTAACAAAGCAATTAACCCAGACCGACAAACCACAGTAGCAATAGTAACAAAGCAATTAACCAAGACCGACAAACCACAGTAGCAATAGTAACAAAGCAATTAACCCGGACCGACAAACCACAGTAGCAATAGTAACAAAGCAATTAACCAGGACAGACAAACCACAGTAGCAATAGTAACAAAGCGATTAACCAAGACCGACAAACCACAGTAGCAATAGTAACAAAGCAATTAACCAAGACCGACAAACCACAGTAGCAATAGTAACAAAGCAATTAACCCAGACCGACAAACCACAGTAGCAATAGTAACAAAGCAATTAACCCAGACCGACAAACCACAGTAGCAATAGTAACAAAGCAATTAACCCAGACCGACAAACCACAGTAGCAATAGTAACAAAGCAATTAACCCGGACCGACAAACCACAGTAGCAATAGTAACAAAGCAATTAACCCGGACCGACAAACCACAGTAGCAATAGTAACAAAGCAATTAACCAGGACCGACAAACCATAGTAGCAATAGTAAATAAGCAATTAACCAGGACAGACAAACCACAGTAGCAATAGTAACAAAGCAATTAACCCGGACCGACAAACCACAGTAGCAATAGTAACAAAGCAATTAACCCAGACCGACAAACCACAGTAGCAATAGTAACAAAGCAATTAACCCAGACCGACAAACCACAGTAGCAATAGTAACAAAGCAATTAACCCAGACCGACAAACCACAGTAGCAATAGTAACAAAGCAATTAACCAGGACCGACCAACCACAGTAGCAATAGTAACAAAGCAATTAACCCGGACCGACAAACCACAGTAGCAATAGTAACAAAGCAATTAACCAGGACCGACAAACCATAGTAGCAATAGTAAATAAGCAATTAACCAGGACAGACAAACCACAGTAGCAATAGTAACAAAGCAATTAACCCGGACCGACAAACCACAGTAGCAATAGTAACAAAGCAATTAACCCGGACCGACAAACCACAGTAGCAATAGTAACAAAGCAATTAACCCGGACCGACAAACCACAGTAGCAATAGTAACAAAGCAATTAACCAGGACAGACAAACCACAGTAGCAATAGTAACAAAGCGATTAACCAAGACCGACAAACCACAGTAGCAATAGTAACAAAGCAATTAACCTGAACCGACAAACCACAGTAGCAATAGTAACAAAGCAATTAACCCGGACCGACAAACCACAGTAGCAATAGTAACAAAGCGATTAACCAAGACCGACAAACCACAGTAGCAATAGTAACAAAGCAATTAACCAAGACCGACAAACCACAGTAGCAATAGTAACAAAGCAATTAACCCGGACCGACAAACCACAGTAGCAATAGTAACAAAGCAATTAACCAGGACAGACAAACCACAGTAGCAATAGTAACAAAGCGATTAACCAAGACCGACAAACCACAGTAGCAATAGTAACAAAGCAATTAACCAGGACCGACCAACCACAGTAGCAATAGTAACAAAGCAATTAACCCAGACCGACAAACCACAGTAGCAATAGTAACAAAGCAATTAACCCGGACCGACAAACCACAGTAGCAATAGTAACAAAGCAATTAACCAGGACCGACAAACCACAGTAGCAATAGTAACAAAGCAATTAACCCGGACCGACAAACCACAGTAGCAATAGTAACAAAGCAATTAACCCGGACCGACAAACCACAGTAGCAATAGTAACAAAGCAATTAACCAGGACCGACCAACCACAGTAGCAATAGTAACAAAGCAATTAACCCGGACCGACAAACCACAGTAGCAATAGTAACAAAGCAATTAACCAGGACCGACAAACCATAGTAGCAATAGTAAATAAGCAATTAACCAGGACAGACAAACCACAGTAGCAATAGTAACAAAGCAATTAACCCGGACCGACAAACCACAGTAGCAATAGTAACAAAGCAATTAACCCGGACCGACAAACCACAGTAGCAATAGTAACAAAGCAATTAACCCGGACCGACAAACCACAGTAGCAATAGGAACAAAGCAATTAACCAGGACAGACAAACCACAGTAGCAATAGTAACAAAGCGATTAACCAAGACCGACAAACCACAGTAGCAATAGTAACAAAGCAATTAACCTGAACCGACAAACCACAGTAGCAATAGTAACAAAGCAATTAACCCGGACCGACAAACCACAGTAGCAATAGTAACAAAGCGATTAACCAAGACCGACAAACCACAGTAGCAATAGTAACAAAGCAATTAACCAAGACCGACAAACCACAGTAGCAATAGTAACAAAGCAATTAACCCGGACCGACAAACCACAGTAGCAATAGTAACAAAGCAATTAACCAGGACAGACAAACCACAGTAGCAATAGTAACAAAGCGATTAACCAAGACCGACAAACCACAGTAGCAATAGTAACAAAGCAATTAACCAGGACCGACCAACCACAGTAGCAATAGTAACAAAGCAATTAACCCAGACCGACAAACCACAGTAGCAATAGTAACAAAGCAATTAACCCGGACCGACAAACCACAGTAGCAATAGTAACAAAGCAATTAACCAGGACCGACAAACCACAGTAGCAATAGTAACAAAGCAATTAACCCGGACCGACAAACCACAGTAGCAATAGTAACAAAGCGATTAACCAAGACCGACAAACCACAGTAGCAATAGTAACAAAGCAATTAACCAAGACCGACAAACCACAGTAGCAATAGTAACAAAGCAATTAACCCGGACCGACAAACCACAGTAGCAATAGTAACAAAGCAATTAACCAGGACAGACAAACCACAGTAGCAATAGTAACAAAGCGATTAACCAAGACCGACAAACCACAGTAGCAATAGTAACAAAGCAATTAACCTGAACCGACAAACCACAGTAGCAATAGTAACAAAGCAATTAACCCGGACCGACAAACCACAGTAGCAATAGTAACAAAGCGATTAACCAAGACTGACAAACCACAGTAGCAATAGTAACAAAGCAATTAACCAAGACCGACAAACCACAGTAGCAATAGTAACAAAGCAATTAACCCAGACCGACAAACCACAGTAGCAATAGTAACAAAGCAATTAACCCAGACCGACAAACCACAGTAGCAATAGTAACAAAGCAATTAACCCAGACCGACAAACCACAGTAGCAATAGTAACAAAGCAATTAACCAGGACCGACCAACCACAGTAGCAATAGTAACAAAGCAATTAACCCGGACCGACAAACCACAGTAGCAATAGTAACAAAGCAATTAACCAGGACAGACAAACCACAGTAGCAATAGTAACAAAGCGATTAACCAAGACCGACAAACCACAGTAGCAATAGTAACAAAGCAATTAACCTGAACCGACAAACCACAGTAGCAATAGTAACAAAGCAATTAACCCGGACCGACAAACCACAGTAGCAATAGTAACAAAGCGATTAACCAAGACCGACAAACCACAGTAGCAATAGTAACAAAGCAATTAACCAAGACCGACAAACCACAGTAGCAATAGTAACAAAGCAATTAACCCGGACCGACAAACCACAGTAGCAATAGTAACAAAGCAATTAACCAGGACAGACAAACCACAGTAGCAATAGTAACAAAGCGATTAACCAAGACCGACAAACCACAGTAGCAATAGTAACAAAGCAATTAACCAGGACCGACCAACCACAGTAGCAATAGTAACAAAGCAATTAACCCAGACCGACAAACCACAGTAGCAATAGTAACAAAGCAATTAACCCGGACCGACAAACCACAGTAGCAATAGTAACAAAGCAATTAACCAGGACCGACAAACCACAGTAGCAATAGTAACAAAGCAATTAACCCGGACCGACAAACCACAGTAGCAATAGTAACAAAGCGATTAACCAAGACCGACAAACCACAGTAGCAATAGTAACAAAGCAATTAACCAAGACCGACAAACCACAGTAGCAATAGTAACAAAGCAATTAACCCGGACCGACAAACCACAGTAGCAATAGTAACAAAGCAATTAACCAGGACAGACAAACCACAGTAGCAATAGTAACAAAGCGATTAACCAAGACCGACAAACCACAGTAGCAATAGTAACAAAGCAATTAACCAAGACCGACAAACCACAGTAGCAATAGTAACAAAGCAATTAACCCAGACCGACAAACCACAGTAGCAATAGTAACAAAGCAATTAACCCAGACCGACAAACCACAGTAGCAATAGTAACAAAGCAATTAACCAGGACCGACCAACCACAGTAGCAATAGTAACAAAGCAATTAACCCGGACCGACAAACCACAGTAGCAATAGTAACAAAGCAATTAACCAGGACCGACAAACCATAGTAGCAATAGTAAATAAGCAATTAACCAGGACAGACAAACCACAGTAGCAATAGTAACAAAGCAATTAACCCGGACCGACAAACCACAGTAGCAATAGTAACAAAGCAATTAACCCGGACCGACAAACCACAGTAGCAATAGTAACAAAGCAATTAACCCGGACCGACAAACCACAGTAGCAATAGTAACAAAGCAATTAACCAGGACAGACAAACCACAGTAGCAATAGTAACAAAGCGATTAACCAAGACCGACAAACCACAGTAGCAATAGTAACAAAGCAATTAACCTGAACCGACAAACCACAGTAGCAATAGTAACAAAGCAATTAACCCGGACCGACAAACCACAGTAGCAATAGTAACAAAGCGATTAACCAAGACCGACAAACCACAGTAGCAATAGTAACAAAGCAATTAACCAAGACCGACAAACCACAGTAGCAATAGTAACAAAGCAATTAACCCGGACCGACAAACCACAGTAGCAATAGTAACAAAGCAATTAACCAGGACAGACAAACCACAGTAGCAATAGTAACAAAGCGATTAACCAAGACCGACAAACCACAGTAGCAATAGTAAATAAGCAATTAACCAGGACCGACCAACCACAGTAGCAATAGTAACAAAGCAATTAACCCGGACCGACAAACCACAGTAGCAATAGTAACAAAGCAATTAACCTGAACCGACAAACCACAGTAGCAATAGTAATAAAGAAATTAACCAGGACCGACAAACCACAGTAGCAATAGTAACAAAGCAATTAACCCAGACCGACAAACCACAGTAGCAATAGTAACAAAGCAATTAACCCAGACCGACAAACCACAGTAGCAATAGTAACAAAGCAATTAACCAAGACCGACAAACCACAGTAGCAATAGTAACAAAGCAATTAACCCAGACCGACAAACCACAGTAGCAATAGTAACAAAGCAATTAACCAAGACCGACAAACCACAGTAGCAATAGTAACAAAGCAATTAACCCAGACCGACAAACCACAGTAGCAATAGTAACACAGCAATTAACCAAGACCGACAAACCACAGTAGCAATAGTAACAAAGCAATTAACCCGGACCGACAAACCACAGTAGCAATAGTAACAAAGCAATTAACCAGGACAGACAAACCACAGTAGCAATAGTAACAAAGCGATTAACCAAGACCGACAAACCACAGTAGCAATAGTAACAAAGCAATTAACCAAGACCGACAAACCACAGTAGCAATAGTAACAAAGCAATTAACCCAGACCGACAAACCACAGTAGCAATAGTAACAAAGCAATTAACCCAGACCGACAAACCACAGTAGCAATAGTAACAAAGCAATTAACCCAGACCGACAAACCACAGTAGCAATAGTAACAAAGCAATTAACCCGGACCGACAAACCACAGTAGCAATAGTAACAAAGCAATTAACCCGGACCGACAAACCACAGTAGCAATAGTAACAAAGCAATTAACCAGGACCGACAAACCATAGTAGCAATAGTAAATAAGCAATTAACCAGGACAGACAAACCACAGTAGCAATAGTAACAAAGCAATTAACCCGGACCGACAAACCACAGTAGCAATAGTAACAAAGCAATTAACCCAGACCGACAAACCACAGTAGCAATAGTAACAAAGCAATTAACCCAGACCGACAAACCACAGTAGCAATAGTAACAAAGCAATTAACCCAGACCGACAAACCACAGTAGCAATAGTAACAAAGCAATTAACCAGGACCGACCAACCACAGTAGCAATAGTAACAAAGCAATTAACCCGGACCGACAAACCACAGTAGCAATAGTAACAAAGCAATTAACCAGGACCGACAAACCATAGTAGCAATAGTAAATAAGCAATTAACCAGGACAGACAAACCACAGTAGCAATAGTAACAAAGCAATTAACCCGGACCGACAAACCACAGTAGCAATAGTAACAAAGCAATTAACCCGGACCGACAAACCACAGTAGCAATAGTAACAAAGCAATTAACCCGGACCGACAAACCACAGTAGCAATAGTAACAAAGCAATTAACCAGGACAGACAAACCACAGTAGCAATAGTAACAAAGCGATTAACCAAGACCGACAAACCACAGTAGCAATAGTAACAAAGCAATTAACCTGAACCGACAAACCACAGTAGCAATAGTAACAAAGCAATTAACCCGGACCGACAAACCACAGTAGCAATAGTAACAAAGCGATTAACCAAGACCGACAAACCACAGTAGCAATAGTAACAAAGCAATTAACCAAGACCGACAAACCACAGTAGCAATAGTAACAAAGCAATTAACCCGGACCGACAAACCACAGTAGCAATAGTAACAAAGCAATTAACCAGGACAGACAAACCACAGTAGCAATAGTAACAAAGCGATTAACCAAGACCGACAAACCACAGTAGCAATAGTAACAAAGCAATTAACCAGGACCGACCAACCACAGTAGCAATAGTAACAAAGCAATTAACCCAGACCGACAAACCACAGTAGCAATAGTAACAAAGCAATTAACCCGGACCGACAAACCACAGTAGCAATAGTAACAAAGCAATTAACCAGGACCGACAAACCACAGTAGCAATAGTAACAAAGCAATTAACCCGGACCGACAAACCACAGTAGCAATAGTAACAAAGCAATTAACCCGGACCGACAAACCACAGTAGCAATAGTAACAAAGCAATTAACCAGGACCGACCAACCACAGTAGCAATAGTAACAAAGCAATTAACCCGGACCGACAAACCACAGTAGCAATAGTAACAAAGCAATTAACCAGGACCGACAAACCATAGTAGCAATAGTAAATAAGCAATTAACCAGGACAGACAAACCACAGTAGCAATAGTAACAAAGCAATTAACCCGGACCGACAAACCACAGTAGCAATAGTAACAAAGCAATTAACCCGGACCGACAAACCACAGTAGCAATAGTAACAAAGCAATTAACCCGGACCGACAAACCACAGTAGCAATAGTAACAAAGCAATTAACCAGGACAGACAAACCACAGTAGCAATAGTAACAAAGCGATTAACCAAGACCGACAAACCACAGTAGCAATAGTAACAAAGCAATTAACCTGAACCGACAAACCACAGTAGCAATAGTAACAAAGCAATTAACCCGGACCGACAAACCACAGTAGCAATAGTAACAAAGCGATTAACCAAGACCGACAAACCACAGTAGCAATAGTAACAAAGCAATTAACCAAGACCGACAAACCACAGTAGCAATAGTAACAAAGCAATTAACCCGGACCGACAAACCACAGTAGCAATAGTAACAAAGCAATTAACCAGGACAGACAAACCACAGTAGCAATAGTAACAAAGCGATTAACCAAGACCGACAAACCACAGTAGCAATAGTAACAAAGCAATTAACCAGGACCGACCAACCACAGTAGCAATAGTAACAAAGCAATTAACCCAGACCGACAAACCACAGTAGCAATAGTAACAAAGCAATTAACCCGGACCGACAAACCACAGTAGCAATAGTAACAAAGCAATTAACCAGGACCGACAAACCACAGTAGCAATAGTAACAAAGCAATTAACCCGGACCGACAAACCACAGTAGCAATAGTAACAAAGCGATTAACCAAGACCGACAAACCACAGTAGCAATAGTAACAAAGCAATTAACCAAGACCGACAAACCACAGTAGCAATAGTAACAAAGCAATTAACCCGGACCGACAAACCACAGTAGCAATAGTAACAAAGCAATTAACCAGGACAGACAAACCACAGTAGCAATAGTAACAAAGCGATTAACCAAGACCGACAAACCACAGTAGCAATAGTAACAAAGCAATTAACCTGAACCGACAAACCACAGTAGCAATAGTAACAAAGCAATTAACCCGGACCGACAAACCACAGTAGCAATAGTAACAAAGCGATTAACCAAGACTGACAAACCACAGTAGCAATAGTAACAAAGCAATTAACCAAGACCGACAAACCACAGTAGCAATAGTAACAAAGCAATTAACCCAGACCGACAAACCACAGTAGCAATAGTAACAAAGCAATTAACCCAGACCGACAAACCACAGTAGCAATAGTAACAAAGCAATTAACCCAGACCGACAAACCACAGTAGCAATAGTAACAAAGCAATTAACCAGGACCGACCAACCACAGTAGCAATAGTAACAAAGCAATTAACCCGGACCGACAAACCACAGTAGCAATAGTAACAAAGCAATTAACCAGGACAGACAAACCACAGTAGCAATAGTAACAAAGCGATTAACCAAGACCGACAAACCACAGTAGCAATAGTAACAAAGCAATTAACCTGAACCGACAAACCACAGTAGCAATAGTAACAAAGCAATTAACCCGGACCGACAAACCACAGTAGCAATAGTAACAAAGCGATTAACCAAGACCGACAAACCACAGTAGCAATAGTAACAAAGCAATTAACCAAGACCGACAAACCACAGTAGCAATAGTAACAAAGCAATTAACCCGGACCGACAAACCACAGTAGCAATAGTAACAAAGCAATTAACCAGGACAGACAAACAACAGTAGCAATAGTAACAAAGCGATTAACCAAGACCGACAAACCACAGTAGCAATAGTAACAAAGCAATTAACCAGGACCGACCAACCACAGTAGCAATAGTAACAAAGCAATTAACCCAGACCGACAAACCACAGTAGCAATAGTAACAAAGCAATTAACCCGGACCGACAAACCACAGTAGCAATAGTAACAAAGCAATTAACCAGGACCGACAAACCACAGTAGCAATAGTAACAAAGCAATTAACCCGGACCGACAAACCACAGTAGCAATAGTAACAAAGCGATTAACCAAGACCGACAAACCACAGTAGCAATAGTAACAAAGCAATTAACCAAGACCGACAAACCACAGTAGCAATAGTAACAAAGCAATTAACCCGGACCGACAAACCACAGTAGCAATAGTAACAAAGCAATTAACCAGGACAGACAAACCACAGTAGCAATAGTAACAAAGCGATTAACCAAGACCGACAAACCACAGTAGCAATAGTAACAAAGCAATTAACCAAGACCGACAAACCACAGTAGCAATAGTAACAAAGCAATTAACCCAGACCGACAAACCACAGTAGCAATAGTAACAAAGCAATTAACCCAGACCGACAAACCACAGTAGCAATAGTAACAAAGCAATTAACCAGGACCGACCAACCACAGTAGCAATAGTAACAAAGCAATTAACCCGGACCGACAAACCACAGTAGCAATAGTAACAAAGCAATTAACCTGAACCGACAAACCACAGTAGCAATAGTAATAAAGAAATTAACCAGGACCGACAAACCACAGTAGCAATAGTAACAAAGCAATTAACCCAGACCGACAAACCACAGTAGCAATAGTAACAAAGCAATTAACCCAGACCGACAAACCACAGTAGCAATAGTAACAAAGCAATTAACCAAGACCGACAAACCACAGTAGCAATAGTAACAAAGCAATTTACCCAGACGGACAAACCACAGTAGCAATAGTAACAAAGCAATTAACCAAGACCGACAAACCACAGTAGCAATAGTAACAAAGCAATTAACCCAGACCGACAAACCACAGTAGCAATAGTAACAAAGCAATTAACCAAGACCGACAAACCACAGTAGCAATAGTAACAAAGCAATTAACCCGGACCGACAAACCACAGTAGCAATAGTAACAAAGCAATTAACCAGGACAGACAAACCACAGTAGCAATAGTAACAAAGCGATTAACCAAGACCGACAAACCACAGTAGCAATAGTAACAAAGCAATTAACCAAGACCGACAAACCACAGTAGCAATAGTAACAAAGCAATTAACCCAGACCGACAAACCACAGTAGCAATAGTAACAAAGCAATTAACCCAGACCGACAAACCACAGTAGCAATAGTAACAAAGCAATTAACCAAGACCGACAAACCACAGTAGCAATAGTAACTAAGCAATTAACCCAGACCGACAAACCACAATAGCAATAGTAACAAAGCAATTAACCAAGACCGACAAACCACAGTAGCAATAGTAACAAAGCAATTAACCCGGACCGACAAACCACAGTAGCAATAGTAACAAAGCAATTAACCAGGACAGACAAACCACAGTAGCAATAGTAACAAAGCGATTAACCAAGACCGACAAACCACAGTAGCAATAGTAACAAAGCAATTAACCAAGACCGACAAACCACAGTAGCAATAGTAACAAAGCAATTAACCCAGACCGACAAACCACAGTAGCAATAGTAACAAAGCAATTAACCCAGACCGACAAACCACAGTAGCAATAGTAACAAAGCAATTAACCAGGACCGACCAACCACAGTAGCAATAGTAACAAAGCAATTAACCCGGACCGACAAACCACAGTAGCAATAGTAACAAAGCAATTAACCTGAACCGACCAACCACAGTAGCAATAGTAATAAAGAAATTAACCAGGACCGACAAACCACAGTAGCAATAGTAACAAAGCAATTAACCCAGACCGACAAACCACAGTAGCAATAGTAACAAAGCAATTAACCCAGACCGACAAACCACAGTAGCAATAGTAACAAAGCAATTAACCAAGACCGACAAACCACAGTAGCAATAGTAACAAAGCAATTAACCCAGACCGACAAACCACAGTAGCAATAGTAACAAAGCAATTAACCAGGACCGACCAACCACAGTAGCAATAGTAACAAAGCAATTAACCCGGACCGACAAACCACAGTAGCAATAGTAACAAAGCAATTAACCTGAACCGACAAACCACAGTAGCAATAGTAACAAAGCAATTAACCCGGACCGACAAACCACAGTAGCAATAGTAACAAAGCGATTAACCAAGACCGACAAACCACAGTAGCAATAGTAACAAAGCGATTAACCAAGACCGACAAACCACAGTAGCAATAGTAACAAAGCAATTAACCCAGACCGACAAACGACAGTAGCAATAGTAACAAAGCAATTAACCCAGACCGACAAACGACAGTAGCAATAGTAACAAAGCAATTAACCCAGACCGACAAACCACAGTAGCAATAGTAACAAAGCAATTAACCAGGACCGACCAACCACAGTAGCAATAGTAACAAAGCAATTAACCCGGACCGACAAACCACAGTAGCAATAGTAACAAAGCAATTAACCAGGACAGACAAACCACAGTAGCAATAGTAACAAAGCGATTAACCAAGACCGACAAACCACAGTAGCAATAGTAACAAAGCAATTAACCAGGACCGACCAACCACAGTAGCAATAGTAACAAAGCAATTAACCCAGACCGACAAACCACAGTAGCAATAGTAACAAAGCAATTAACCCGGACCGACAAACCACAGTAGCAATAGTAACAAAGCAATTAACCAGGACCGACAAACCACAGTAGCAATAGTAACAAAGCAATTAACCCGGACCGACAAACCACAGTAGCAATAGTAACAAAGCAATTAACCCGGACCGACAAACCACAGTAACAATAGTAACAAAGCGATTAACCAAGACCGACAAACCACAGTAGCAATAGTAACAAAGCAATTAACCAAGACCGACAAACCACAGTAGCAATAGTAACAAAGCAATTAACCCGGACCGACAAACCACAGTAGCAATAGTAACAAAGCAATTAACCAGGACAGACAATCCACAGTAGCAATAGTAACAAAGCGATTAACCAAGACCGACAAACCACAGTAGCAATAGTAACAAAGCAATTAACCCAGACCTACAAACCACAGTAGCAATAGTAACAAAGCAATTAACCAGGACCGACCAACCACAGTAGCAATAGTAACAAAGCAATTAACCCGGACCGACAAACCACAGTAGCAATAGTAACAAAGCAATTAACCTGAACCGACCAACCACAGTAGCAATAGTAACAAAGCAATTAACCCGGACCGACAAACCACAGTAGCAATAGTAACAAAGCAATTAACCTGAACCGACCAACCACAGTAGCAATAGTAATAAAGAAATTAACCAGGACCGACAAACCACAGTAGCAATAGTAACAAAGCAATTAACCCAGACCGACAAACCACAGTAGCAATAGTAACAAAGCAATTAACCCAGACCGACAAACCACAGTAGCAATAGTAACAAAGCAATTAACCAAGACCGACAAACCACAGTAGCAATAGTAACAAAGCAATTAACCCAGACCGACAAACCACAGTAGCAATAGTAACAAAGCAATTAACCAGGACCGACCAACCACAGTAGCAATAGTAACAAAGCAATTAACCCGGACCGACAAACCACAGTAGCAATAGTAACAAAGCAATTAACCTGAACCGACAAACCACAGTAGCAATAGTAACAAAGCAATTAACCCGGACCGACAAACCACAGTAGCAATAGTAACAAAGCGATTAACCAAGACCGACAAACCACAGTAGCAATAGTAACAAAGCAATTAACCAAGACCGACAAACCACAGTAGCAATAGTAACAAAGCAATTAACCCAGACCGACAAACCACAGTAGCAATAGTAACAAAGCAATTAACCCAGACCGACAAACCACAGTAGCAATAGTAACAAAGCAATTAACCCAGACCGACAAACCACAGTAGCAATAGTAACAAAGCAATTAACCAGGACCGACCAACCACAGTAGCAATAGTAACAAAGCAATTAACCCGGACCGACAAACCACAGTAGCAATAGTAACAAAGCAATTAACCAGGACCGACAAACCATAGTAGCAATAGTAAATAAGCAATTAACCAGGACAGACAAACCACAGTAGCAATAGTAACAAAGCAATTAACCCGGACCGACAAACCACAGTAGCAATAGTAACAAAGCAATTAACCCGGACCGACAAACCACAGTAGCAATAGTAACAAAGCAATTAACCCGGACCGACAAACCACAGTAGCAATAGTAACAAAGCAATTAACCAGGACAGACAAACCACAGTAGCAATAGTAACAAAGCGATTAACCAAGACCGACAAACCACAGTAGCAATAGTAACAAAGCAATTAACCTGAACCGACAAACCACAGTAGCAATAGTAACAAAGCAATTAACCCGGACCGACAAACCACAGTAGCAATAGTAACAAAGCGATTAACCAAGACCGACAAACCACAGTAGCAATAGTAACAAAGCAATTAACCAAGACCGACAAACCACAGTAGCAATAGTAACAAAGCAATTAACCTGGACCGACAAACCACAGTAGCAATAGTAACAAAGCGAGAGTTGCAAAAAAAACAACAAATCAAAAAGCTACAGACCATCCCGCAGTTAAAAGTTAAGGGTTATCGTAAATATAAACAAAGGGCAAAAATAATAGGATTATGAAAAGAAGCACGAAAAGGACGTTATGAGAGAGAATCGTCAGCTTGTCAACGCGAATGTCAATGATTGGCTGGCGAAATAACTCCTCTGCATATCCGACGCCACAAATGTACCGTTTCGATTATTTGTTTACATTCAAGCATTCCCGGCCTCATGCCGATTTTGCTTGTTTTGGGAAGGTCACCATCCCACTTCCACCGCAGACACAATACACAAAGTGGCAACATTTCGCCTGACAATTTATTTTGCATATCAGTTTCACTGCAGAGTGTAATAAGGCTGTACATTTTTCATCATGCATCACTTTTTCCTTTTTTTTTTCGAGCCAGAATCGGCCAATTTTCATTGACTCTGAAAGCAATATTTTGCTCAGACTCCACAGCCCAACTAGATGTTTTCAGTCATTTGTCAATTACCACATTTGACAGGGTGAACTTTACAAAAAGGGAAATTCACTTACCATGATGAGAATGCTCAGTTTCTTTTTTATACGTTTCTACGGGCGGAGATTTCTCAGAAGAGCCACTCTTTACCACTTCAGATATCTGATATATAAAGAAAGGGAGATTACTCACTTTAATAACACAGATAAAGAATGATTGACTGTACCAGTAGAAATGCCATGTAGTTAAGATATCATAAATAGGTAACAATATTTAGTATATAAATATTGAAAAAAAATAGTTAAGAATAATTGTAAACTAAGTTGTCTTTTAAATAAATTTGTAAAGGGAATGATAAATATTTCAGTTTAATGAAGGAAATTATATAAAGAAAGAAAGAATTTTTTTTTTTTGACATCTTGTTTATGTGTAACTATCATAGTTATAAAAAGATTATTGCTATGTATAAAAATTTTTTACACATATGCTAAATATGCAAATTTTAAAAATAATAATTACTGCAAATGTTAAATTGTAAATTAATAATTCCTACATACAAAAATTATAGGTAGAGTAAAACACAGTAATTAAAACACTAAAACTTTGAGAAAGTTTAGGATTTTTAAAAAAGAACCATATCTAACGATATTGGACTTGGGTGTGTAAAAATAAGGTTAAAAACGGAAAATTCCATGGATGGTTAGTTTAAGAAAGAAACTGGAATTTTCCGTTAGAGGTTAGAGCTATGTGTACAGAAAGTTGTATCATAGCAACAAATCGATGTGGTAAAGAACAAATAATGGAGTTATTTGTTGTTCTTTTTAATTGCTTCCATTATTCCAGCCACACAGAGAAGAAAGAACATCTCTACAACTGTTACTGTCACCACTGCTGAGAGATGTCATTACCCAAGGTGTCAACTACTTACATATCAACAAGAGAACAGCAAAAAGATTACGGGCCATCTGGTGGGAATCGAAGAACTCCCTCATGCAATGTTGCACATATAAACAAGATGTTAAATATCAGCCAATGTTTCTGTCGATGTTGGATGAAAGGTTATAACCATAATCTTAAAAAATACTTCTTTCCTTATATAGTTTTCTTTATTAAACTGAAATATTTGTCATTCCTTTTATAAATTTATTGGGTTAAAAAATAGCTGACAACGACCCTGTCAGCATTCCAAGCGATCAGGAATAAACCATCCCTTCTTTTTGAAGGAGGAGGTAATGCCTGAAAGGTGAACCTCCTAAGACACAACCGAACCATAGCTCACTCCGACAAAATAAAAGTTTGCTCACCAGCGAGGTGGTTTCTAGGTTGCCAGAATGATGTCAAAGGCATATCCTTGGCTTGTATGAAAACAGCTGGCGAACCAGTCATTCTGAATGCTGATAAACTAGCAAAACTGGTAAAAAGAGTTTGATTGAAAATTGATTTGATTTTACAGCTCATCAACTGCTATTGGGTCATTTACAAGATTATATTTACGATAGTTTGTTTTATGAAGGTGTTTTTGAAGTGTGGAATTTTTTTATATTATTCACAATGTGTGATTGATTTTGTTTAATTTTTGTAGTGTTAGATTTTTGTAAACAATTTCCGTTTCTTTTAGGATGCTTAAGATATTATCTGGGTCATTCATGTTGTTTTCTTAGTAATAAGGTAATTGACATTTTTTGCAAGTTGGGGTGAGTTCATTTTTAATCAAATAAATTGGTTGCTTGTTTCATTTTATGTCACATCAGCTTGTTTAGGGCCATTCAGTGCCGAACTCAGTCATCCCTGTAAATGCTTTCATATTTCAAGTTTGAGTGAAGAAAAGGGATTTTTATTAATACAGTAATCAACCTCGGTTAGTTCAATGTCTGTCCTATTGATAGCCGATGAATGTTTTATAAATAAGTGTAGAAAAAATTAACCAGTCTTTCTACACAACAGCGTGTGTGCATGTGCCCCTGTTGGTGGTGGGATGGAGCCAATTTGCTGCAAAGTTTTAGAGATGTGTTATTTGTACAATTTCGGCTTTCTCTCAATGTATGGCCCATTTTTCATTTTGTCATGTTATTTGCTTATTTCCAGCCCTGCAGACTAAATAATCGCTTGTTTAGTAATATTATCCGTGCAAATAATAGCATCAACAAAAAAAAGAAGCTTAATACATAACATACTGGATACTATCAGAAATAAATTTCCAATATTAAAAACATATAAAAAAAATGTAACTCTCTCGATCATACCATCTATATTTTTTTCTTTTCCTCTAGACTATACTAAAACATACCATGACAAAGCAAAAAAATAAAAAGCAACATACTTTCAGTCTCAACAGAGAAACGCGCATATGCTTTCTCCTTAATTTAAAAAGAGATGCCTAAAATATTTTATTTCTGTAAAATATCTGCAAGAAATAACAATAATAATAATAAGGATAACAAAAATAACAAACCTGGGAAGCTTGTGTATCCATATATAACAACTGAAAATTCTGGCTTTCCTTAATGGAATCTTCAACATGTTCGATTGTCGTATCCAGGGTTTCCTATAACAAAGAAACAAATCCATATATTTGTATGTATAAACGTTACCATCTATATATCAATATTAGGTTCTTCGGAATATGACAGATTTATTCATTTATCAAGCTTTTCACCCTACCAATTTGCTTCAAGTTGTGAAAACCATAAGATGGAATAATATCAGACACGAAAGAGGTTGGATATTGTTGAAATACTGACATCAAGTGCCTTAGACACTTTGACGTAGATTTTGTTCAACAATTGTTTCATTGTCAAGAGAGTATTGCCATCCTCTACTTTTCATGTCGGGCTCTTATTATCACAATGTAAATTATTAATGACCTTCGTATTATTCAATCACTTTTACTTATGCTCTGTTGCTATGAACTTCTGTTTTGAAAGCATTAGAACCGAGTTTGAACTCGTGCAAGAAAAGTATACACATTTCTTCTTTAAAAAAGTAAATCTTTTGTATCTGGTTTTCTTTTTAATCTTTTTATAAGTACTGTAATTAAGAGGAAGTATAACCATTTTTGATGCACATAATTTAAAGTTAAATCCTCAAACGGTTATAACTCTTCAAACTGATTGAGTTATTTCCCTTGACCTATTTCAGTTTATCACCTCTGGTCACAAGGGGGTCTTTTCAAGATGACAAAAGACGCATTTAGAAATACTCATATTCAATTAAGAAGACCCATTTAAATAACTTCTTGTAAAAGCAAGAAAATAAATTTTTTCTTACATGTTCAACATCGATGTTTGTGAATTATTTTGTCTGCAATTTTTATTCTTGTTTATACATTAAAACATATACTCGGTCTACAGGGTTTCTGTCCTTGTGTCTGTGGAGAATCTGCAGCAACCAGGACGTTTGCTAGGGTAGGACTTGAGACTCTTTCCTTAACAAAATCCTAAAGAAACTTTCTTTTGAGACAACCTCTATTGGTCGCAGCTACACGTCCACACGTATCAACAAAGTCAGTTATGTTACTCGTACATTATTCATTGCATCTCTATCTGTTTACCCTAGCAATACATGCATTTCAATTGTATTTGGAACAATTACCAGTCTGTTAAGGTAATATTTCCATTTGTAACTACATCTGTGATTTTCACTTCTTTATGTATGATGTCCGTACATCCTTCTTACGTTTATCTTTGTCAAACTGTTTCTGCGAGAAATAAAAGTATATATGTGAATCCTGTTTCTTAATTATTACCTTTTTCATCATTTTATTGCAACCTTGTGTTATCCACGATAACATAACACACACAACATGGCAATTGTGTGCCTTGGAAAGAATCCAAACATGTGATCACTACAAAAGTTCAAAAGCGTATCTCTAATTTGGTTGACCCCACCCTTTATTTTTTCTCTGCACCTTCTTTCTCATAGATGTGATGTTGCTAGTCTCAATCTCTTCAATAACTACTATTATGGCATGTGTTCTTCAGAATTGTCTGATTTATTCCCTGGTTCTTTTATTCCAGCACGTTTGACTCATTAGTCTAGGGGTCTTCATCAATTCGCTGTTAAGGTACCTTGTTGAAATACATCTTCCTATTCCAGTAGCTTCTTTCCAAGAACTGAAAGCTTGGGGAACTCTCTTCCTGCTGACTGTTTTTATTCTACCTATCGCCTTAGTGTTTTCAAGACTATGGTCAATAGGCATCTCCTATCTTTGTGTTAATCATCTTTCATTCTTTTTAGCTTCTTACATTAAATGGCTTCATGCCTTGTCTGGAGTAATTTCTATGTAAACAAAATTTCCATTGCTTTAAATAGACAGGCGTACCACTGAAGTGATTAGCCAAACATACAAAAAGAAGCCCCAGCGTAAGAACACAAGAATCGTCAGACTACTTCTTACAATGCCTACGTGATTCCATTTTTTCCCTGTTAACTTCAATCGGAGCAAGGACACCATCTAGATAAGATGTATTTCTATGTAAAACTTTGATGTTGTCTGTTAAATCATGTTTGAAGTCAGATGAATCTTCTATTACAGCCTACTATAATTATAATGGAGAACGGATACCATCCATCCGTCATCATAAAGAAAAAATAGAATATCAAATATTCTTTACTTTTATTGTTGACTGAATAAATGGGGCATATAACTTACAGGAGTTTTCTTTTGCTTCAAAATACTCGCCTCTATCATGGTTGGGTCCTGAGTATCATCATCTGACTCTATAATTGAAAAATAATAATAAAAAATAATGTTTTATTAAATTAAACAAAGTCATAACACATCAAATTAAGTCTGACACTTAGTAAAAAAAAGTATTTATCTTCATTGAAAAAATAAATTTCATTTATCAAAGCAACAAAGCGAATTGTTAGTCTCTGTTAGCTAGTGATTGTTTGCATTCCAATGACCAAAATATTCAGTCTTTAATCAAATCATTTAATTTTATTTTTCCATGGCAGAATTGCTTGTGGTCTTACAATTGTTTCTCAATATTATTTATGTATATTATAAAAGAGTATCTTTAAAAATATTTATCAAATTGATGTGGAGTAAGCTAGTACCCCTTCCTGAGGTCGGAGAATGAGATGCTCCAAGGGAATAAAAGAGAGGCAACTTTCGTCACGACAGAGAGTGAGATGTTATCCAAGCCACCGTTTGAACTGTGTACGACTCTTAATATATTCTATTATATGTTACCCGACCTTTTCTCAAAAGAGGTTTAGTCAACATCATAAAATTGGCGACATAGGATTTGATCCTCACATTGAACGACGGAAAGAAAGAAAAATCAACACGTTTGAATTTTTTGAAACACAACGACCGGATATTGTGACTTCGACAAACCTTGGCTGGAACGAAAAAAATATTCGTCAAAAGTAAGACTTATTCTTTTGCTTTCGTTTTAAGTCAAACGAAAGAGTTACAATTGTGTTTTTTGTTGCAGTTATTAATTGGTAAATGAAAAAAACTTTCTTTACGCCGAGTGAATTCGAACTCGCGACGTGAACATTACGGGAGGTTGTGTTTGTCTCATATTTTTGTGTTTTGGTAAATGAAGAATTTTTTTTAATGGAAATTTTTGAGAAGTTTGGTATACTCATTGTATTGTGTATAGTTTAAAAAAATGGTCGAACTTACAAAAGCATTAGTGTCTTCTCAAATGGAACAGCGGAAGACGCAAATGGAACAACGGAAAATGCAAATGGAACAACAGAAAAGGCATCAAGATTTCCAAGATTACTTGCAACAAGAAATGTTAGAGTTACGGAAACAGCAAGCAAACGACACAAAAGTGTTATTTGAGGCTGTTTATAATGAAGCAAGGGTTATCCAATCCCAACCATACTTTTCCTGACTCCGCATTGTAAAAAAAAACAAGACGACCAGAAGCAATGCTGGAATAATCAGTGAAGCACAAGTGTGGGTTCTGAGATTTCTGTCTGCTAGACTAGTTTCTCTATCAAGTGTTGAGAGTCTAGTTTACCCAACTATTTCACCTATAGCTGAAGAGGGAAGATGGATTTATACCTTTCCCACGGGTATGAAAAAAAGTGATATTTTTTAACAGCGACTTCCAAACTTATTTGGTATTCTCAAACAGTCACTCATCTAAATACGGATCAAACAAAATTTAGCCTTATAACCACTTTCAAACTTACGGAAGCACCTGGTATTTTCAAATGGTCACTCATCTAAGTTCTGACCAGGCTCAATGTTGCTTAACTTCCGTGACCCAAGAACCAGTGTTTTGATAGGATTTAGTCCTAATTTTCTGAATATATGGTCAAACGAAATATTAAATAAAATGAACAATTTGAAGATTTGCAGTCAAACATTAATCAAAGATTTCTTAAGGGGATAAACAATCTACTTCTCACCTTCTGACAAGCTGAGAGTTGGAGAATCAGGAATTATGGTTGGTGTAGGATTATGCTCCGGAGACGGTTCTATGTAGCTGAAAATAAATAATGTTACAAAGACTTGAGATTTGGCAGAAAAACAATGATATTGTGCTTTATAATGAATTTGGTATAAAATCAAAACACACGCTGTCATGTGTATAAAGTTGTGCCATTTATTGCACTAATACTGAGATCAAAATGCTCTTTTCAAATTCACACAACAGAAACGCATCTTTCTGATATACTGCTTAGATATATATGATCTACAACATCAGGTTAACTAATTTGCATAAGGACATTTTAGGAATTCGTTTTTATTATTTTTAAATTCAATCATTGTTTTGATATTAATATAGCAGATACTTTGGTGCAATTTTACTTATAGGCCGATGCAGTTAATTGTTTTCATGTAAAAGCATTATTTTGTACTTACTCAGTCATATTTTATCTCTCACGCCACGAAAAAGAATTTAAAAATATCAAGCAGAACTTTAATTAGAACGATTTTTCCATTTCCATAAGGGTGATATGAAATGTCGAGTCTGCGATTTTCGGAGTGGCCGGTTAGCTAACTAAGGGCAGATAAGTGTCGTGAAATTGGGTCCCCTAGGTAGGCACGTGTGACCTAATTAGTACTTTTGAAGAATTTCTCTTAGAATGGACAAAGTAAAAATAATTATTTAATTTTCTATTTTTTAATTTAATAAATATATATTTTATTATTATTGCTTATGTGTTTCTTTCTTTTTATAATCCTAACAATAAAAACGGAGTTAATGCCCTTGTCTATTCTACCGACCGCTCACAGCCCAAAATGTCGGCTCGGGCACAAATACAGGTTGGACATCGAAATGGAAAAATCGTTCTAATTAAAGTTCTGCTTGATATTTTTAAATTCTTTTTCGGGGCGTGAGAGATAAAATATGACTGAGTAAGTACAAAATAATGCTTTTACATGAAAACAATTAACTGCATCGGCCTATAAGTAAAATTGCACCGATACTTTTGTTTACGATTACTATTTTGACCTTATTTTAAAGAAATTTTGGGGTCAATCAAAAGAATTCCAGACAACGCCTGGACGGACAGTAAGAACTGTAAACCAATTTTATGATTTTGTGACAAGCAATTTGGTCAGGTCTGCAATTAAACTGAGATCTCTCGCTTGAGATGCAATGATTGAAAATATAAATATTCTTCTGTTGTGAATAGATTTCTTTTTACTCTAGCGGCAATGGAGACTTCTGAAGTTGTTGATCCGATTTCAATTGCGTTCTTTCAGATAATTGACGCGATTGCAGCTTGGTTTTGCAGCACACCTCACTTGTAACCATTGCAGCTATCAAGGGATAACCCCCTTCCCATCCTCCAAAAATATTCTGTCAAATAAAAACGTTTTCACTTTTATGAAGATAAAATACAGGGACGAGAATGAAAAATTACATTTTTCCTGCAAAATTCAGATCTCTACTTGTGGGGAGTGAGCCAATGCAAGGATATTTATTTTGTCTGAAGACGCTGAAAACGTAATCATTATGAACCCTATTAAATTTTATTTAGACCGTTGAATGAATGTGAAAAAACTTTTATGGTTTAAAAAAATCATTGAAAATTCACAGTCAAAACTAAAAAATATGTCTCAAAATATCCGGACATATTAAAAAAACATCCGCAGCCTGTGATCGTGTCAAGTGGAGACAAAAATCCATCATTGCAGACTCCGCTGCAGCTTAGGATTAACACATAAGAAAAAAAGATAATTTAGGTTTTTACTTACTTCATTTCATCTGCTGTATCTGGAACAAATATGGACTCCTGGGAAAATTGCAAGGAGCCTATGAGAGTTGACGGAGTACATACTATCGGATGCACCTCTGGAAACAGCAAAAAAACAATATATGAAAAAAGATTAGACAATAAATTTGGTGCTGTCGAAATCATCAGCATCATCATATTTGGTTTAACTTATGTTTTACATGCTGGCATGTGTTGGACAGTTTTAAGAAATTGACTTTCAAACTGACCTATCTCTGGTCAAGTCTTTATTTATCCCTCAGGTCCTTGGACTTCCTCTGTGAACTGAACCTGCTACCTTAACTGTTCTACATCTACTAACCCAAACACTCTCATCCATTCTTTCAATGACCAAACCAATAAAGTCCCCTGTTCTGCACACATCTCCCTATACTAAGCCTGACTTACATTATACATCCATTGCATCATTCTCATATCATTTCTCTCCATGCATTGCATGTCCTCAACCCTCACTGGCCAGGTTTCACTTCCATACAACATCAAACTGCGTATACACTCTCATATCATTTATCCCCGGTGGGCTTTCACGAGGCCACAACCCCAATGGACCAGGTCGCAACTAATGGACTGGTTGTGTGAGCTTATTGGAACCTAACATAAACCCACTTTGTCCACCCCCACTCTATCAAAAACAAACATGACATTGCAAAATAAAAAAATAAAACCTAAACCAGACCCAACACAAAACATCTTCACCTCTGCCCTTGAGGCTCGCATTCACTAATATCCGAGGACTTAGAACCAACATCAACGATGTAGAAACATTTCTCCTGACAAACTCTCCGGATATCCTAGCACTAAGTGAAACGAACCTTCAATCCTCAACCTCCTCTCACCACTTTGACATAACTAACTACCTCCTTCTCTACCGTCAAGACTCTGACAAACATATGCACGGGCTAGGAGTTTATGTTCGGAAATACCCTCCACCTAACTAGAGAACATAGGTTAGAATCAGATGACGAAGCATACATGTGCTTTAAATTGACTTTACACCACAGCGTTAGTTACTTATATTTCTTATACCGTTCACCTTCGACCCAGGACTGTACCCTGCTAAACTCTGTTTCTGAAAGCATAGATAGAGCACTCTCACTCGACTCGAATGCCCAATTACATGTATTTGGGGATTTTAATGCACACCACCGTGACTGGATGGGATTCTCTAGCTTTACTGATGCAGCTGGTAATTCTACGTATAATTTCTCCTTAGCTCACTCCCTCTCATAGACTGTCGCTTTCCCGACCTGCCTCCCTGATCGAGTAGACCAGCAAGCCTCACTTCTCGACCTGTTCCTGACCTTACTGCCCGAGGCTTGTGTGACTGAAGCCCATAGCCTGCTTGGGAATGCTGATCACGTCGTGGTTATGATTGTTATCACCCTCAAAACTTGTTCAGATATCACATCAGCGATGCCCCATGGACTGAAACCTTCTCGCTCCCTGCTGATCAGTGTGCAAATGAGTTAACCGAATGAGTCAAAGCAGGCACGTCCCCATGTGAAAATTCTTCAGCAAACCCCACTCCCCTCAATAGTTCACCTTGAAATGTGCAGCTGCCATTGCTGAGAGGCAGCAAGCATTCCGAAAGTCCATCCGCCATAAGTCAACTGCGGATGGACAGAAATTTACAGAATCAAGAAATAATTGTAAGACCGTGATAGGTGAAGCAAGAGATAACCCAAAAACGCATTCAGTCACAGAAACTAGGCACTCACGATTTCTGGAAAATCTATAATATTGTGGTGAACAATGGACAATCAACAATTCCCCCGCTATCAAACCAAGCACGGCAGCTGATAAGGCTGAACTACTTGCCCAGCGTTTCACCATAAACTCTACTTTGGACTCGGCAAACCACCATCTCCTTAAATTCCCATTGCGGACTGAAGCCACACCTGAAAACCTGGTCATCACCCCATCTCAGGATCATCATAAAAAACCTCAACACCTCCAAAGCATGTGGGCCTGATCTTATATCAGTAATAGTAATAAAGAAGTGCTCTGCAGAGCTGGCCCCTGTCCTCTCCAAACTACAACAAATGCCTTGCTGAATCTTGCTTCCCCGATAGCTGGAAAATTGCCTCTGTGGTACCAGTCTTCAAGAATTCTGGGAATAGAACAGATCCTCAGAACTATCGCCCAATCAGTCTACTCCTGATCTTTGCTAAAATCTTTGAATCCTTAATCAATCTAGCGATAGTCTGGCACCAAGTTAATGCTAAACTTTTTTTAACCGCCAGTATGGATTTAGACAAGCACGATCTACTACGGACATCTTAAGTCATCTCTGAACACATATATTATACACTGGACAATGCAGGTGAAGCTAGAGCAGTAGCGCTTGATATATCCAAGGTCTTTGACAAGATATGTCATAAGGGGCTCCTCCTAAAAATTCACTCATATGGTATTACTGGACAAATATTTAATATAATTAGATCCTTCCTAACCAAAAGAAAGATCAAGGTTGTCCTCGATGGCCGTTCATGAAGCAACATGACATAAATGCTGGTGTACCCCAGGGATCCATCCTTGGACCTCTACTGTTCCTGATTTTCATAAATGACCTCCCTGATGACATCGAGTCTGAGATAGGTATATTTGCTGATGACACCACGCTCTACTCTTGTCATGTGGGCAAAATGGACGCGTACATATCTGAGGCAATGGCTGAATCCTTAGAAAGTGACCTCCAGACATAAGTGGATTGGTGTCATAAATGGTTGGTAACTTTTGATGTCGCAAAGACAAAACTCCTTTCCTTCAATAACTACAAGAAACCTCTTAAACCACCGATTGTCATGGCAAATAACACACTACCTGAGAGTTCAACATTCAAACTACTCGGCCTAACATTCACAGGTAACATGAATTAGAACAAATACATTGAAGACATTGCCAAGGCTGTTGCTGCAAAGAAGGTGGGCTCCCTCTACCGTGCTAGTAAACTTCTCACACTTGACATTATTCTATATCTCTACAAAGCCACCATCCGCCCATGCATTGAGTATTGTTGTCACATCTGGGCTGGCGTATCATCCACTAGTCTCTCCCTCTTAGACAAGGTCCAAAAAAGAGTCGCCAACTTAATAGGTCCCTCACTATCCACCAAACTCCAGTCCCTGTCCCATCGCCGCAATGTTGCATCCTTGTGCTTGTTTTACAAGTACTTCAATGGATTGTGCTCCAATGAACTTGCTGCTCTAGTGCCCTCTCGACGCAAATACACCAGAACAACCCGACAATCAGCTAGGCCCATCCATTCATTGTGGAGGTCCACAGATGCTGGAGAGCCTTCTACTCCAGCAGCTTCTTTCCTCGTACTGCCGGCCACTGGAACTCCCTCCCTGCTCCCTGTTTCCACGACATTACTGACATACAGAGTTTTAAAACTAATGTAAACAAACATCTCGCTGAAAAATTGAAGAATGAGGCCTCTCTAATTCATGACTTATTTTAATCAGTATCGGGGGAAAGAAAAATCAGGAACAAGATTTTCAATCGCTTCACTGACAAAGTCCAGCTGATCGTTATAGGTCTTCAAGAAATTTATAATAAGCCTTTGTTTAAAAATTGACTGTTGATTTCTCTTCTATAACAGATTTCAAGATTTCGATAGAAATCTTTTTTTATTTTTTTTTACATGCCAAAAGTTGGATAACTCTGCAAAAATCTTCCAATATTAGAAAGAAAACAACCTTTTTTTTAAAAATTCCCCATCCTAAAATTAGTACGGTCCAAAAGTTTTAGGCTTATATCTTTAATGGGTAACTTTTTACAAAAAGTTCAGTAAGGGGTACATTTGACCCATTTTTCTCACTAACTACCAAATTAGGCCTCGAGCCATGTTTACATGCTAGAAATAAGAGGTTTTTATGGATGTAATAATGAAAAAATTTTTGCTTAATCTGTATGATGTTATGAATCATAATAAGTTTCCATGTGTTAGCTGTTAAAATAAAACTTCTATGAACAATCAAAGTTGCTCTTCTGTATCGTTTCCGCACAATTTTTGTGACGGCATGTGTTTTTTCACCATTTTTAAGACTGAGTATATCTAAGAATTATTAATTCCATCTATATAATCTTTCTTTTAATGAATTATGGCATTATATTTATAAAGATTTTTCATTTATTTAAAGCTTTTATCTTCAGTTATACACTGATTAAGTTGGCTTTTTGTTCAGTATCACACAAAACGCAATGTCCGACCAACGTTGAATGGTCATAACTCAGGTACTAATTGAGATACCAAGATAAATTTGGTATCGTTTTAAAAAAATCTTGCAGATATGTATACCTAAAATGTTTTTTGGTATATTGAAAAAAAATAAAACAGTTTGGGATACCTACTAATAGGTCCTACACTGTCTAACAAAACCTACTAATATGCCCTACACTGTCTAACAAGCTCCAGACCCTGTCCCATCGCCACAAAATTGTACCTTCATGTTTGTTATACAACTACTTCCATGGAATGTGCTTTGATGAACTTACTGCACTTGTACTCCTTCAACGTAAATAGCCCCGACAAACCCGACTCGCAGCAAAATCCCACCCCTTTAATTGCAGAGGTTCCCAGATGCCGGGAAACTTTTTACTCTAATAGTTTCTTTCCTCGACCGCTTGCCTTTGGAATTCCCTCTCTGCTTCCTGTTTCCCTGACTGTACCAACATGAAGACATTTAAATGTAAAGTGAACAAATATCTTGCTGCACAACTCCCCACTTAGGATGCCCCTAAGTCACAGTAACCCTCATGTCTCAGTGGTAATATGCCTTGTTTGGGGGTGAATAAAAAAAAATTATACAGTTGTATATAAAAAATCAAATTGATAGAAAAAACTATTATTTGTGTCTCGTTTAAAAGAGAGAATTATCTCCCTCACTTTTGACTGGATCCACTGTTTGGATTAAAAACCGATCAATACCATAGAGTATGTTCGTCCCATGATTTTTTTATGAAAAATCCTCAGGCTTTTATACATAGAGATGTTATATTATTAGCAATCTCTTTTTGTCTTTTTTATGTAATATTGTTTTAAGAAAAACAAAAAACTCACCTTTCTCATCACTTTCAGTATCTTCCTCATAATTCTTAAACAATGATTGCCGAGCCAAAACCGTTACGTTTGGGTCTTTTGACATTTTCTGAGGACAAGATCTTAAAAAAAAAGACAAGGCAGTTTAATAAATTAATTTATCAACAAATTACTAATAAAAAATAAAGTTTAAAACAAAATGGACTTGCATAGTGTGCATAGATTTGAGTCAAGTTTAGGGTTAGGGTTCAGGTTGTTAGTGAAGGGTAGGGGTTAGGGTCAAGTTTAGGGTTAGGGTTCAGGTTGTTAGTGAACCACTGAAAGATAGCAAACACTCTGATTGTGTCGAATAAGATCATGTATTATGAGAGAAGGACAGTGTGAAATGGTTATACGTAGTCAGTCAGTTAATGAGAGTATTTTTGTGTCTGAAACGTCTCTCTCTCTCCGCGAACACTTGAAAGTATTGTCCATCAGAGAACTGACAATTTACAAGAAAAAACTTGTTTTTTTTGTGCGATGACAAAGTTCAGTTATGCATAAGTGAATTCTCGGTGTTAGTAAAAGAGGAAGAAGATTTTCCTCCCGGTGTTAGAGCGAAAACTTGATATTGAGATAGATAGAGACGTTTAACTCAGACCCAAACATTCTACAAGCTATTTCGACAATTACACCACCCTCCCCATGATGGTCTGTGCTAGCTCAAGTAGCTGTTCAATCAGCATCATCATCTCAATCAGCATCATCATCTCAATCAGCATCATCATCTCAATCCATGTGGATGCCCTCAGAAGTTACTCCATTTGAAACAGGAGACGGTTGCAAATGCATATACAAAAGTCTGTTGAGGCAACTTTCGAAACAGAATGGTCAGCTTCTTCAGTGCTGCAAAGAAGATGTCTACCAATAATTTCTGGGTAGTAAAGCGTTTGTATGGTGTACAGGGGTTTGTTCTGGGTTTAATCCAGAGTCTCTTCTTGATGGACATCTCTTTTTTCCTATTGTGGACCTGCATGATGGCAACTACAAACGCAGCTTGTTGTGTGGGGCCTTGGTGTATCCATAATCAATGTGATAATAAATGGTAATTAAAAGGTCCTAAGAAATTTTAACGCAGCCAACCAGAGATGATAGTTTGAAGAATTAATAAATTGACAAATACTTTCACCCTAGTTGCATTTCATAATCCGTGACTAATCAAAAGTGTTCTTTTATTCAGACCGTGTGCTGAACATACTCAACAAAGGAAATCTCTTCTTGAGCATTCTCTTCTTCTAAATCAATAGATGCACATTTTTTCCCACCTATCCTAACTATATTGACATCAAAACGGGTTATGCTTATTTAATTCAATGATACAACATACGATTTTGAAATACTGTATATATAGTAATCTGCAAACACCCATAAACAGTTTTAGGTATTCCTTATTTGCCCATTTATTTTTTAAACAGTTTCTAATAAATTGATATTCTGTAATATATATTTGTAATTTTCATTGTCATATTTTCCTATATATACATACAATAGTTTCGTTGATAGTAAAATGTCTGATGTCGCTGGAATGTTGAGAACAGATACTACACTTGCCAAAAGGCAAAGGAACCATGAAAAATAATGTTTTTATGGCTAGGCATTATAAAATGAATGGAAAAAGAAACGGATTTAACCTATTATTATATTATCTTTTAATGGAGATGGATAGTGAAGTATCAGACCATCCTCCCAGGAATTACCACCTTCTTTTTTGGGGAGGGGAGTATTGTATCTTCTCTGTTGTCATGATATCATCAGGCATTAACTCCTCTTTTTTGTTTGTTCGTCATGATACCATCTTCTCAGTAATTTCATCCTCGTTTGGAAGTCAGTGTAATATATGTTCATTCACAAAAATATGCGACCAAAGGGAGCTTATATATAATACAAGTGAACATAGATGTTTGACTCGCTTCAATAATCATGTATGCAAATTTAATTTTTATGAGAAAAGAGGAGGCTTAATCTTAAAAATAACTGATAATAATAAAAGAAAGTAAAGAATTTCTTTCAATTCTAATATCGACACAAAATATTCTCTTCTTATTATATTAGTAGTAGTAATAGTGATAGTAGTAATAGTATCTTGATTGCTTGACTGACTTTTTATTGGAGGAAAAAATTTAATTCATTTGGTGATTTCTATTTTTAATTAAATTTAATTTTGTCTTCTTTTTCTCATCAATTAGTTTTTTGTTTTTTTTCTTATCGATTAGTTTTGTTTCAATGATTTCGAATTGTGAAGAGATAGCAAGTGAGCGAAGCCAGCTAGTAAGTTCATATTTGCCAGAGTAAAAGCTGCACTATCGAATATGGATTTTGAAACAAGGCAGGCTAATCCCATTGAAAAGATTCATGCAGCAAAACAATCTTTCTACTCCACTTGACTGGCCTCCTGTCTCAAGAGAAGAAGTGTCTCAACGCTGAAAGAGTACCTGCACCATCAGGAGTTTATAATGCAGCAAAAGTTGCTCAATCATCAACCGCACTTCTTCTGATCTAGGATTGCTAAAGTTCAATGTCAAGCAAAAATCCAAGACGATTGGAAGCAAAGTTGGTATACATGAATAAAGAATGAATAAAGAATGGTGTCATTTCAAAGTTTTATAAAGAATGGTGTCATTTCAAAGTTTTATAAAGAATGGTGTCATTTCAAAGTTTTATAAAGAATGGTGTCATTTCAAAGTTTTATAAAGAATGGTGTCATTTCAAAGTTTTATAAAGAATGGTGTCATTTCAAAGTTTTATAAAGAATGGTGTCATTTCAAAGTTTTATAAAGAATGGTGTCATTTCAAAGTTTTATAAAGAATGGTGTCATTTCAAAGTTTTATAAAGAATGGTGTCATTTCAAAGTTTTATAAAGAATGGTGTCATTTCAAAGTTTTATAAAGAATGGTGTCATTTCAAAGTTTTATAAAGAATGGTGTCATTTCAAAGTTTTATAAAGAATGGTGTCATTTCAAAGTTTTATAAAGAATGGTGTCATTTCAAAGTTTTATAAAGAATGGTGTCATTTCAAAGTTTTATAAAGAATGGTGTCATTTCAAAGTTTTATAAAGAATGGTGTCATTTCAAAGTTTTATAAAGAATGGTGTCATTTCAAAGTTTGATAAAGAATGGTGTCATTTCAAAGTTTTATAAAGAATGGTGTCATTTCAAAGTTTTATAAAGAATGGTGTCATTTCAAAGTTTTATAAAGAATGGTGTCATTTCAAAGTTTTATAAAGAATGGTGTCATTTCAAAGTTTTATAAAGAATGGTGTCATTTCAAAGTTTTATAAAGAATGGTGTCATTTCAAAGTTTTATAAAGAATGGTGTCATTTCAAAGTTTTATAAAGAATGGTGTCATTTCAAAGTTTTATAAAGAATGGTGTCATTTCAAAGTTTTATAAAGAATGGTGTCATTTCAAAGTTTTATAAAGAATGGTGTCATTTCAAAGTTTGATAAAGAATGGTGTCATTTCAAAGTTTTATAAAGAATGGTGTCATTTCAAAGTTTGATAAAGAATGGTGTCATTTCAAAGTTTTATAAAGAATGGTGTCATTTCAAAGTTTTATAAAGAATGGTGTCATTTCAAAGTTTTATAAAGAATGGTGTCATTTCAAAGTTTTATAAAGAATGGTGTCATTTCAAAGTTTTATAAAGAATGGTGTCATTTCAAAGTTTTATAAAGAATGGTGTCATTTCAAAGTTTTATAAAGAATGGTGTCATTTCAAAGTTTTATAAAGAATGGTGTCATTTCAAAGTTTTATAAAGAATGGTGTCATTTCAAAGTTTTATAAAGAATGGTGTCATTTCAAAGTTTTATAAAGAATGGTGTCATTTCAAAGTTTTATAAAGAATGGTGTCATTTCAAAGTTTTATAAAGAATGGTGTCATTTCAAAGTTTTATAAAGAATGGTGTCATTTCAAAGTTTTATAAAGAATGGTGTCATTTCAAAGTTTTATAAAGAATGGTGTCATTTCAAAGTTTTATAAAGAATGGTGTCATTTCAAAGTTTTATAAAGAATGGTGTCATTTCAAAGTTTTATAAAGAATGGTGTCATTTCAAAGTTTTATAAAGAATGGTGTCATTTCAAAGTTTTATAAAGAATGGTGTCATTTCAAAGTTTTATAAAGAATGGTGTCATTTCAAAGTTTTATAAAGAATGGTGTCATTTCAAAGTTTTATAAAGAATGGTGTCATTTCAAAGTTTTATAAAGAATGGTGTCATTTCAAAGTTTTATAAAGAATGGTGTCATTTCAAAGTTTTATAAAGAATGGTGTCATTTCAAAGTTTTATAAAGAATGGTGTCATTTCAAAGTTTTATAAAGAATGGTGTCATTTCAAAGTTTTATAAAGAATGGTGTCATTTCAAAGTTTTATAAAGAATGGTGTCATTTCAAAGTTTTATAAAGAATGGTGTCATTTCAAAGTTTTATAAAGAATGGTGTCATTTCAAAGTTTTATAAAGAATGGTGTCATTTCAAAGTTTTATAAAGAATGGTGTCATTTCAAAGTTTTATAAAGAATGGTGTCATTTCAAAGTTTTATAAAGAATGGTGTCATTTCAAAGTTTTATAAAGAATGGTGTCATTTCAAAGTTTTATAAAGAATGGTGTCATTTCAAAGTTTTATAAAGAATGGTGTCATTTCAAAGTTTTATAAAGAATGGTGTCATTTCAAAGTTTTATAAAGAATGGTGTCATTTCAAAGTTTTATAAAGAATGGTGTCATTTCAAAGTTTTATAAAGAATGGTGTCATTTCAAAGTTTTATAAAGAATGGTGTCATTTCAAAGTTTTATAAAGAATGGTGTCATTTCAAAGTTTTATAAAGAATGGTGTCATTTCAAAGTTTTATAAAGAATGGTGTCATTTCAAAGTTTTATAAAGAATGGTGTCATTTCAAAGTTTTATAAAGAATGGTGTCATTTCAAAGTTTTATAAAGAATGGTGTCATTTCAAAGTTTTATAAAGAATGGTGTCATTTCAAAGTTTTATAAAGAATGGTGTCATTTCAAAGTTTTATAAAGAATGGTGTCATTTCAAAGTTTTATAAAGAATGGTGTCATTTCAAAGTTTTATAAAGAATGGTGTCATTTCAAAGTTTTATAAAGAATGGTGTCATTTCAAAGTTTTATAAAGAATGGTGTCATTTCAAAGTTTTATAAAGAATGGTGTCATTTCAAAGTTTTATAAAGAATGGTGTCATTTCAAAGTTTTATAAAGAATGGTGTCATTTCAAAGTTTTATAAAGAATGGTGTCATTTCAAAGTTTTATAAAGAATGGTGTCATTTCAAAGTTTTATAAAGAATGGTGTCATTTCAAAGTTTTATAAAGAATGGTGTCATTTCAAAGTTTTATAAAGAATGGTGTCATTTCAAAGTTTTATAAAGAATGGTGTCATTTCAAAGTTTTATAAAGAATGGTGTCATTTCAAAGTTTTATAAAGAATGGTGTCATTTCAAAGTTTTATAAAGAATGGTGTCATTTCAAAGTTTTATAAAGAATGGTGTCATTTCAAAGTTTTATAAAGAATGGTGTCATTTCAAAGTTTTACTTCTGAAGAGTAGAAAATTGTTACTGACAAAGGGGGAATACTCTGTTTTCGTGGAGATTTTTTATTCATCATCAATCTATCTCATTCAACCCTTATCCCAAAGTGTTATTTTAGATTTGATAAATGGTGACTCATTAGTAAAAAAGAAATCTTCACCTGGACTAATTGTCTACCAAAGCTTCTTTGAATTTCCCCTATGAACAAAGATGTAATGGGAAAGTCTGAAGTTCCTATGAATTTATAGGTAGCTGGAAATTGTACTTACGTTGATGGAACTTCTTTGCTCATTTTTGTATCACTTGAACCTTTACAGTGTTCCATATTCAACACTTTTTTGTCACTGCCTTCTGTAAATACATGAAAAAATTTGAAAAGATCTAAAACTATTATCACTCTGTAGTCCCATAACTAACATCGTTGTGTAGTCATTCTTGCCAGTTTCTTACTTGCCATGTCATAAGCCTTTGGAATCGTCAGAGCGACAAGTGTCTGGTCAGAAGAAAAGTAATAATGAAAACAAAACCAACTGCATCTAATTTTCTGTGGGATTTGGGTGACGTGTGACACTGGCCAGGTATTGCGAGTGGTTGCTGTTGGTAACTTGACAGAAAAGAATTCAGTCAACTTATTCGCGAAAGAAAAGAAAGCAGAAAAGATTTCTCTTATGCTATGAAACTTTACAATACATTTGTGCTTCCAATAGCAACATATGCTTCGGAGACTTGGACATTAAAGGCAGAGGATGAGTGCAAATTCTCTGTATTTGATAATGAGTGTTTGAAAACCATGGTTGGCAAAACCCGTCTGGATTGGCAAATTAAAGAAACTCTTGGGTTTCGAAATGATATGATCATGGTTATCAAAAAAAGAAGAAGAAACTGGTTTGATCATGTCGTCAAAAGAAAGCAATGTTTACCGAGCATAGGAGAAAGAATTTCCCGGTAAAAGACCTTGTGGTAGGCCTCCAAAGCGCTAGACTGACCAGATGTGCAGCAATGTAGAGCTTTCTTTTCTAATGGTGCAAAGATTAGCAAAGCACCGAACAATAAAATTAAATTGGTGCATCAAAAAGTAAACAAACTTTTTTTTTTAAAGTAAGGAAACATTTTCTTTTCTAATGGTGGAAAGATTAGCAAAGCACCGAACAATAAAATTAAATTGGTGCATCAAAAAGTAAACAAATTTTTTTTTAAAGTAAGGAAACATTTTCTTTTCTAATGGTGGAAAGATTAGCAAAGCACCGAACAATAAAATTAAATTGGTGCATCAAAAAGACAACAAACTTTTTTTTAAAGTAAGGAAACATTTTCTTTTCTTTTCTAATGGTGGAAAGATTAGCAAAGCACCGAACAATAAAATTAAATTGGTGCATCAAAAAGTAAACAAACTTTTTTTTTTAAAGTAAGGAAACATTTTCTTTTCTAATGGTGGAAAGATTAGCAAAGCACCGAACAATAAAATTAAATTGGTGCATCAAAAAGTAAACAAACTTTTTTTTAAAGTAAGGAAACATTTTCTTTTCTTTTCTAATGGTGGAAAGATTAGCAAAGCACCGAACAATAACATTAAATTGGTGCATCAAAAAGTAAACAAACTTTTTTTTTTAAAGTAAGGAAACATTTTCTTTTCTAATGGTGGAAAGATTAGCAAAGCACCGAACAATAAAATTAAATTGGTGCATCAAAAAGTAAACAAACTTTTTTTTAAAGTAAGGAAACATTTTCTTTTCTTTTCTAATGGTGGAAAGATTAGCAAAGCACCGAACAATAAAATTAAATTGGTGCATCAAAAAGTAAACAAACTTTTTTTTAAAAGTAAGGAAACATTTTCTTTTCTTTTCTAATGGTGGAAAGATTAGCAAAGCACCGAACAATAACATTAAATTGGTGCATCAAAAAGTAAACAAACTTTTTTTTAAAAGTAAGGAAACATTTTCTTTTCTAATGGTGGAAAGATTAGCAAAGCACCGAACAATAAAATTAAATTGGTGCATCAAAAAGTAAACAAACTTTTTTTTAAAAGTAAGGAAACATTTTCTTTTCTTTTCTAATGGTGGAAAGATTAGCAAAGCACCGAACAATAACATTAAATTGGTGCATCAAAAAGTAAACAAACTTTTTTTTAAAAGTAAGGAAACATTTTCTTTTCTGATGGTGGAAAGATTAGCAAAGCACCGAACAATAAAATTAAATTGGTGCATCAAAAAGTAAACAAACTTTTTTTAAAAGTAAGGAAACATTTTCTTTTCTTTTCTAATGGTGGAAAGATTAGCAAAGCACCGAACAATAACATTAAATTGGTGCATCAAAAAGTAAACAAACTTTTTTTTAAAAGTAAGGAAACATTTTCTTTTCTAATGGTGGAAAGATTAGCAAAGCACCGAACAATAAAATTAAATTGGTGCATCAAAAAGTAAACAAACTATTTTTTAAAAGTAAGGAAACATTTTCTTTTCTTTTCTAATGGTGGAAAGATTAGCAAAGCACCGAACAATAACATTAAATTGGTGCATCAAAAAGTAAACAAACTTTTTTTTAAAAGTAAGGAAACATTTTCTTTTCTTTTCTAATGGTGGAAAGATTAGCAAAGCACCGAACAATAAAATTAAATTGGTGCATCAAAAAGTAAACAAACTTTTTTTTTTAAAGTAAGGAAACATTTTCTTTTCTTTTCTAATGGTGGAAAGATTAGCAAAGCACCGAACAATAAAATAAAATTGGTGCATCAAAAAGTAAACAAACTTTTTTTTAAAAGTAAGGAAACATTTTCTTTTCTAATGGTGGAAAGATTAGCAAAGCACCGAACAATAAAATTAAATTGGTGCATCAAAAAGTAAACAAACTTTTTTTTAAAAGTAAGGAAACATTTTCTTTTCTTTTCTAATGGTGGAAAGATTAGCAAAGCACCGAACAATAAAATTAAATTGGTGCATCAAAAAGTAAACAAACTTTTTTTTAAAAGTAAGGAAACATTTTCTTTTCTTTTCTAATGGTGGAAAGATTAGCAAAGCACCGAACAATAACATTAAATTGGTGCATCAAAAAGTAAACAAACTTTTTTTTAAAAGTAAGGAAACATTTTCTTTTCTAATGGTGGAAAGATTAGCAAAGCACCGAACAATAAAATTAAATTGGTGCATCAAAAAGTAAACAAACTTTTTTTTAAAAGTAAGGAAACATTTTCTTTTCTAATGGTGGAAAGATTAGCAAAGCACCGAACAATAAAATTAAATTGGTGCATCAAAAAGTAAACAAACTTTTTTTTAAAAGTAAGGAAACATTTTCTTTTCTTTTCTAATGGTGGAAAGATTAGCAAAGCACCGAACAATAAAATAAAATTGGTGCATCAAAAAGTAAACAATCTTTTTTTTAAAAGTAAGGAAACATTTTCTTTTCTAATGGTGGAAAGATTAGCAAAGCACCGAACAATAAAATTAAATTGGTGCATCAAAAAGTAAACAAACTTTTTTTTAAAAGTAAGGAAACATTTTCTTTTCTTTTCTAATGGTGGAAAGATTAGCAAAGCACCGAACAATAACATTAAATTGGTGCATCAAAAAGTAAACAAACTTTTTTTTAAAAGTAAGGAAACATTTTCTTTTCTTTTCTAATGGTGGAAAGATTAGCAAAGCACCGAACAATAAAATTAAATTGGTGCATCAAAAAGTAAACAAACTTTTTTTTAAAAGTAAGGAAACATTTTCTTTTCTTTTCTAATGGTGGAAAGATTAGCAAAGCACCGAACAATAACATTAAATTGGTGCATCAAAAAGTAAACAAACTTTTTTTTAAAAGTAAGGAAACATTTTCTTTTCTAATGGTGGAAAGATTAGCAAAGCACCGAACAATAAAATTAAATTGGTGCATCAAAAAGTAAACAAACTTTTTTTTAAAAGTAAGGAAACATTTTCTTTTCTTTTCTAATGGTGGAAAGATTAGCAAAGCACCGAACAATAAAATTAAATTGGTGCATCAAAAAGTAAACAAACTTTTTTTTAAAGTAAGGAAACATTTTCTTTTCTTTTCTAATGGTGGAAAGATTAGCAAAGCACCGAACAATAAAATTAAATTGGTGCATCAAAAAGTAAACAAACTTTTTTTTAAAGTAAGGAAACATTTTCTTTTCTTTTCTAATGGTGGAAAGATTAGCAAAGCACCGAACAATAAAATTAAATTGGTGCATCAAAAAGTAAACAAACTTTTTTTTAAAAGTAAGGAAACATTTTCTTTTCTTTTCTAATGGTGGAAAGATTAGCAAAGCACCGAACAATAACATTAAATTGGTGCATCAAAAAGTAAACAAACTTTTTTTTAAAAGTAAGGAAACATTTTCTTTTCTTTTCTAATGGTGGAAATATTAGTAAAGCACCGAACAATAACATTAAATTGGTGCATCAAAAAGTAAACAAACTTTTTTTTAAAAGTAAGGAAACATTTTCTTTTCTAATGGTGGAAAGATTAGCAAAGCACCGAACAATAAAATTAAATTGGTGCATCAAAAAGTAAACAAACTTTTTTTTAAAAGTAAGGAAACATTTTCTTTTCTAATGGTGGAAAGATTAGCAAAGCACCGAACAATAAAATTAAATTGGTGCATCAAAAAGTAAACAAACTTTTTTTTAAAAGTAAGGAAACATTTTCTTTTCTTTTCTAATGGTGGAAAGATTAGCAAAGCACCGAACAATAACATTAAATTGGTGCATCAAAAAGTAAACAAACTTTTTTTTAAAAGTAAGGAAACATTTTCTTTTCTAATGGTGGAAAGATTAGCAAAGCACCGAACAATAAAATTAAATTGGTGCATCAAAAAGTAAACAAACTTTTTTTTAAAAGTAAGGAAACATTTTCTTTTCTTTTCTAATGGTGGAAAGATTAGCAAAGCACCGAACAATAACATTAAATTGGTGCATCAAAAAGTAAACAAACTTTTTTTTAAAAGTAAGGAAACATTTTCTTTTCTTTTCTAATGGTGGAAAGATTAGCAAAGCACCGAACAATAAAATTAAATTGGTGCATCAAAAAGTAAACAAACTTTTTTTTAAAAGTAAGGAAACATTTTCTTTTCTTTTCTAATGGTGGAAAGATTAGCAAAGCACCGAACAATAAAATTAAATTGGTGCATCAAAAAGTAAACAAACTTATTTTTAAAGTAAGGAAACATTTTCTTTTCTTTTCTAATGGTGGAAAGATTAGCAAAGCACCGAACAATAAAATTAAATTGGTGCATCAAAAAGTAAACAAACTTTTTTTTAAAGTTAGGAAACATTTTCTTTTCTTTTCTAATGGTGGAAAGATTAGCAAAGCACCGAACAATAAAATTAAATTGGTGCATCAAAAAGTAAACAAACTTTTTTTTAAAAGTAAGGAAACATTTTCTTTTCTTTTCTAATGGTGGAAAGATTAGCAAAGCACCGAACAATAACATTAAATTGGTGCATCAAAAAGTAAACAAACTTTTTTTTAAAAGTAAGGAAACATTTTCTTTTCTAATGGTGGAAAGATTAGCAAAGCACCGAACAATAAAATTAAATTGGTGCATCAAAAAGTAAACAAACTTTTTTTTAAAAGTAAGGAAACATTTTCTTTTCTTTTCTAATGGTGGAAAGATTAGCAAAGCACCGAACAATAACATTAAATTGGTGCATCAAAAAGTAAACAAACTTTTTTTTAAAAGTAAGGAAACATTTTCTTTTCTAATGGTGGAAAGATTAGCAAAGCACCGAACAATAAAATTAAATTGGTGCATCAAAAAGTAAACAAACTTTTTTTTAAAAGTAAGGAAACATTTTCTTTTCTTTTCTAATGGTGGAAAGATTAGCAAAGCACCGAACAATAACATTAAATTGGTGCATCAAAAAGTAAACAAACTTTTTTTTAAAAGTAAGGAAACATTTTCTTTTCTAATGGTGGAAAGATTAGCAAAGCACCGAACAATAAAATTAAATTGGTGCATCAAAAAGTAAACAAACTTTTTTTTAAAAGTAAGGAAACATTTTCTTTTCTTTTCTAATGGTGGAAAGATTAGCAAAGCACCGAACAATAACATTAAATTGGTGCATCAAAAAGTAAACAAACTTTTTTTTAAAAGTAAGGAAACATTTTCTTTTCTAATGGTGGAAAGATTAGCAAAGCACCGAACAATAAAATTAAACTGGTGCATCAAAAAGTAAACAAACTTTTTTTTAAAAGTAAGGAAACATTTTCTTTTCTTTTCTAATGGTGGAAAGATTAGCAAAGCACCGAACAATAACATTAAATTGGTGCATCAAAAAGTAAACAAACTTTTTTTTAAAAGTAAGGAAACATTTTCTTTTCTTTTCTAATGGTGGAAAGATTAGCAAAGCACCGAACAATAAAATAAAATTGGTGCATCAAAAAGTAAACAAACTTTTTTTTAAAAGTAAGGAAACATTTTCTTTTCTAATGGTGGAAAGATTAGCAAAGCACCGAACAATAAAATTAAATTGGTGCATCAAAAAGTAAACAAACTTTTTTTTAAAAGTAAGGAAACATTTTCTTTTCTTTTCTAATGGTGGAAAGATTAGCAAAGCACCGAACAATAACATTAAATTGGTGCATCAAAAAGTAAACAAACTTTTTTTTAAAAGTAAGGAAACATTTTCTTTTCTTTTCTAATGGTGGAAAGATTAGCAAAGCACCGAACAATAAAATTAAATTGGTGCATCAAAAAGTAAACAAACTTTTTTTTAAAAGTAAGGAAACATTTTCTTTTCTTTTCTAATGGTGGAAAGATTAGCAAAGCACCGAACAATAAAATTAAATTGGTGCATCAAAAAGTAAACAAACTTATTTTTAAAGTAAGGAAACATTTTCTTTTCTTTTCTAATGGTGGAAAGATTAGCAAAGCACCGAACAATAAAATTAAATTGGTGCATCAAAAAGTAAACAAACTTTTTTTTAAAGTAAGGAAACATTTTCTTTTCTTTTCTAATGGTGGAAAGATTAGCAAAGCACCGAACAATAAAATTAAATTGGTGCATCAAAAAGTAAACAAACTTTTTTTTAAAAGTAAGGAAACATTTTCTTTTCTTTTCTAATGGTGGAAATATTAGTAAAGCACCGAACAATAACATTAAATTGGTGCATCAAAAAGTAAACAAACTTTTTTTTAAAAGTAAGGAAACATTTTCTTTTCTAATGGTGGAAAGATTAGCAAAGCACCGAACAATAAAATTAAATTGGTGCATCAAAAAGTAAACAAACTTTTTTTTAAAAGTAAGGAAACATTTTCTTTTCTTTTCTAATGGTGGAAAGATTAGCAAAGCACCAAACAATAACATTAAATTGGTGCATCAAAAAGTAAACAAACTTTTTTTTAAAAGTAAGGAAACATTTTCTTTTCTAATGGTGGAAAGATTAGCAAAGCACCGAACAATAAAATTAAATTGGTGCATCAAAAAGTAAACAAACTTTTTTTTTAAAAGTAAGGAAACATTTTCTTTTCTTTTCTAATGGTGGAAAGATTAGCAAAGCACCAAACAATAACATTAAATTGGTGCATCAAAAAGTAAACAAACTTTTTTTTAAAAGTAAGGAAACATTTTCTTTTCTTTTCTAATGGTGGAAAGATTAGCAAAGCACCGAACAATAAAATTAAATTGGTGCATCAAAAAGTAAACAAACTTTTTTTTTTAAAGTAAGGAAACATTTTCTTTTCTTTTCTAATGGTGGAAAGATTAGCAAAGCACCGAACAATAAAATTAAATTGGTGCATCAAAAAGTAAACAAACTTTTTTTTAAAGTAAGGAAACATTTTCTTTTCTTTTCTAATGGTGGAAAGATTAGCAAAGCACCGAACAATAAAATTAAATTGGTGCATCAAAAAGTAAACAAACTTTTTTTTAAAGTAAGGAAACATTTTCTTTTCTTTTCTAATGGTGGAAAGATTAGCAAAGCACCGAACAATAAAATTAAATTGGTGCATCAAAAAGTAAACAAACTTTTTTTTAAAGTAAGGAAACATTTTCTTTTCTTTTCTAATGGTGGAAAGATTAGCAAAGCACCGAACAATAACATTAAATTGGTGCATCAAAAAGTAAACAAACTTTTTTTTTAAAGTAAGGAAACATTTTCTTTTCTAATGGTGGAAAGATTAGCAAAGCACCGAACAATAAAATTAAATTGGTGCATCAAAAAGTAAACAAACTTTTGTTTAAAAGTAAGGAAACATTTTCTTTTCTTTTCTAATGGTGGAAAGATTAGCAAAGCACCGAACAATAAAATTAAATTGGTGCATCAAAAAGTAAACAAACTTTTTTTTAAAAGTAAGGAAACATTTTCTTTTCTTTCTTTTTTAAAGTTCTGAGGATTATGCAATTTGGGATAATTGTCCTATCTAAAGATAACGATTCACTTTGTCGAGTCACAAAGTCAGCTTTCCACTGATCACTGCCTTCTCTGTCTCAAAGACCTTTTGTAAATTATCATGTTATCTCTAGATTTTTCTGGAAATAAAATATATTTAAACTAACCTTCTTTGGGATTGCACTCCAATTTTTCTTGTAACTCTTGATATGGCACCGGCAAGACTGATTCTTCAAGGTGCAATTTTAATGTACCCTCTCAACCCGTCATGTATTTTTCATGTCAAAGAAATGACTGCTAGATTGCCTATATCAGAGTGCACATTTTGCATACTTTTTGAGGGTTTAACAAAACAAAATATGTTTGTTTATATTTCCGACCGATGATATCCACACTGTTCTGAAATGGAGATACTTTCAAAAGGAGCTGTTGTGATGTGGTGAGACACCAAACAAATGAAAATAATTCTTAGGTGACAGCAATCGAAATTTAAAATGGTTTATTTAGAACATAATATAATGGATGATTAAACTATGATCCATTATGATTTTATATCTGTTTCTAGACTGATCGGTAACATCCATGTTGAATCTCTATTCTTGACAGGGCAGATAATTCTGCTTAAATGTCTCACGCCAAGGGTAGATAATCCTCATTCAATAACTCTTGGCAAGGGCAGATAATTTCAAATTATAAAGGAGTTATCTTCCTTTAATCATAGAAATGTATTTAGAGGGAGTTTGATTTTCTATCTAAGAGGAGGTATATCCTTGAAATATCAGTTAACCTTACTATTGATCGAAAATGAAACCGTAAGCAATAAATAAAAATAAAATAATTACATATTGCCTTTTTATCGCCTCGTTTCTCATCCATTCTTTCATTTCACCTTGTACTCATACTTTAAAATACTTCTAAAACTTTAAATCTATCTATACACTGCATACAATGTTTTAAGCAAACTACAACACTCATTTATTTATACGTTTCAGACTGTTGTACTCATCTTGGTTATTCTAATTTTCACAATGCTTCGGTCATTATCCTCTCCAACATTCTTCATGTACATTTTGTCATAGTCGATCATTTCAAAGTGAACCCCTTATTTAATCCATCCTGGCAGATTTCTCTCATTCTACAGTCCATGTCTTTTAGATATCTGGGATAAGTTGATTTTTTTTTCTTCACTTCCTTCACCAGGGATTGAACTGACAATGACCAAAACATTATGAATATAATAACAATAAAGATGAGGATAATAGCCTGAAATGTATAAATAATGTAAATAACAACAAATCCTTATTTCAGAAATAGTCAAAATGTAGCGATATTAGTTGTGTGTTAAAAACGGAAATTTCCACGTAAGGTTAGATTATACAAGAAAAAAGAATTTTCCATTTAAGGGTAAGTAACGTGAACAGACATCTGTTTTTGTAGCACTTATGTAGATGCTTATCTAGATGTGCTTGCTGTAAATTACTGTAAAAAGTAAACAAAACCTCAGAGCAAATGATGGAGCTATTTGTTGTTCTTTTTAATTGCTTCTATTATTCGAGCTACAAAGAGAAGGAAGAAGAAAAGAGCAACATCTCTGCGACTGCCACATCACCACTACGACTTCAGAGAGACGAACAGCTGCTTTCTGTCAACAGGGAAGACGATGACAATCCATGTCCATCGAAGAATGCCCCCTCCCTCTGCAATGTTGCACTAAAATATTGGATAGAATTTCACCATATTTTACATAAGGAGACCTCGGTATTCCGAGTGTAATATATTTAAGAATACAAAGGATGATGCCGAAATAAGTACGTAACGGTCCTCCGCTTGATTTAGACTGAAAGTCGCCTTCTCAAAAAGTGATGATAACAATTTATGAATATCTACAGTATCTAGGTTTCAATTATACATTTCTCTTTTCACGATAGATGCATATCACGACATGTAACTCATCGTGCGATATGTTTCACGATACAATATTTATTTAAAAACTTTCAGATAAATATTTTTCCGAAATTTAAAACTCTGTTTCTTAAAGTTAATTAACTAAAACAAAGAATTAAAAAACAAAATTCACAAGAAACGTTTCTAAAATTTAAATGTTTAAATTGACTTGTTTGACTGACAGGGGTTGGACAAAATAATGGAAACACCTTGTGAATTTTGTATCAATTTTAAAACAGCTATAAAAATTGAAAATAATTACCAAAATGTTGGTTTCATTTTTTTTATTTATGGTTATTGGTGTCCTGAATTAATTGGTTAACTTCATTTTTATTTCAGATAGTGCATATTAGTAAGTAACATTTAAATGACAGATCTATCAGATTTCCAAAGAAGCCAGATTGTTGGTGTCTGTATGGCAGGTTGTACTGTAACAGAAGTAGCTGAGATGGTGGCCATATCGAGAGGAAGTGTCTCTAACGTGATGACAGCCTAGGAAAAAGAGAAAACATCCTCCTCTAAACTATATTCTGGAAGAAAGCTGAAGCTGTCTGAATGAGATTTTAGAGCTCTTGTAAGGATATTGGAGAAAGAGCACAAAACCACGGTACCCAAAATTATAGCAGAGATTAACAATCATCTGGATAATCCCGTTTCAACAAAAACTGTTCGCCGAAAGCTTCACAAGGATAAATTTATTTAAAATTTCAATGTGCTTCCATTATTTTGTCCAACCCCTGTATGTGCATACTTTAGATAATAATTCATGAATGTATACAGTATCTGGGTTTCAATTATACATTTTTTTTTAACGATACGATGCATACCGGTAGTTTCAATTATACATTTTTTTTTAACGATACGATGCATACCGGTAGTTTCAATTATACATTTTTTTTTAACGATACGATGCATACCGGTAGTTTCAATTATACATTTTTTTTTAACGATACGATGCATACCGGTAGTTTCAATTATACATTTTTTTTTTCATGATATGATGCATACTGGTAGTTGGATCACTCATGGGAAATACTTGGCAGTGAAGCGGGAGTGGGCCGGGAAATTGCAATTTATCTAGATTGCTGCAATTGCTGAAAAGGGTTAAGCAAATAATGGAGTTATTTGTTGTTCTTTTTAATTGCTTCTATTATTCCAGCCACAAGGAGAAAAAAAGAACAACATCTCTACGACTGCTACTACTACAAAGAGATGTTACTATCCATTGAGCCAACTACTAACAACATGTCAATAAGAGACTCAGCTCTTCTGTCAATCAGAAGATTACGGGCCATCTAGTGGAGTCAAGGGGATTTCTTATCTAACCTTACAAATGTCAGATTAGTGTTATGGAACGTAACAAAAATTTGTAATAATATACGAACAGCAGATCAGTGCCACATAACATTACAAATGGGAGATTAGTATCACATAACGTTACAAATGGCAGATTAGTATCACATAACGTTACAAATGGCAGATTAGTATCACATAACGTTACAAATGGCAGATTAGTATCACATAACGTTACAAAAATATGCGTGATAATCTGAGATATAAATCAATAGCAAATCGATTACTCACTTGAAGACGGCAGAAATTTTGGATTATCATCAAATTTAGGATTTTCTATCATTGATTGACTCAGTGACCTTCCAAAATGTCCACTGCTTTCACTTGTAGATGAACCATGACTGCAGAAAAGAGAAAACATAATTAAACCAACTATAGAGAATGCTATTTAGTTTTTTCCAAAAGGCTTACCTGACATTGTTCGTATAGCAGCAGAAAAATGATCTCTGCAAAATATTCGACTTTTATTGGTTGAAATAATTAATACTGATTGGTCAATTTTATCAAAATACTCAATTTAGATTGTTTGCCTATAAGTGACTTAAATCCAATTGGGAAAAGTTTGCCCTGGGAGCCAAGCACCTGTTCTGCATCTATATTTAAACAAGAACTCAAACATAGCCGCCAGTGAAAAACGCAACTTGCTAAACGAACTTATGTCAGTCATAACACTACTACACAGATTTCTTGCTGGTTATCAAATTTAGCCGTGGCCACTTGGCTACTGGCGTCTCAGCAAACAACACAAGTCATAGTGACAGCTTATACAGTCTCACAAACTCTCTCACGGACAATTCATCACACACGCAGACCAAACAACACTTTCTTCATCTTGACCTTTTGAACTCTTTTCTTCTTAACTATTTACTTTTGGTTGTTCCATTAAATCAAAATAAAGTTGATATAATTATGTATGGATAGATTTTACGCATATATACATATATTCGATTAGCGTGTCTTTTTCACCTCCAATATGGGTTGCGAGTTCGCCATGCTGGTATGAAGGAAACCTTTCCAAAAAATTCCGATTATCATGGAAAAAAATCACCAAAATTGAAGCAGGACGACTTTTTTTTATCATTGTCACGTATTGTCATTCGATGGTCCCGACCAGTGGCATTTGTGACAATATATATATATATATATATATATATATATATATATATATATATATCATTTTGTTATTAGGTTTTTCTCGGAAGATTATGTCTGCAAACTTTATATAAGTGAAGATGTTTGAAAATTATGAAAATGTATGATAAAATTAGAAATAGAGGATAATCATTTTATTATTTCAAAAATTATGGTAGATAAAAACATAAAATATTTCAGTGGTCTTAATTCTGAATGTGTATATATGGAAGCTACTGGGATGTATTTCGCAGGTCAATCCAGAATATCCAGTAAATAAAGCCATGGATTTTTACTTTGAAAAGACTGATTTAAAAAAGTTCAGAGGTCACACGAGAACGACCATCGTCACAATGCTAAACGAAGACATTCAAAGAACAAGGCAGAAAGATACCACCTTCCCTTTGGAGATCTGCAGCAAATTCGTGAACTAGGAAAAGACAGAGAGAGTTGGCAACATATTGTCAGATGTGTATACAATGTCACTGAAAATGAGAGAAGATGTTAATCCATGACTTTAAATCGACAGTTTTGATGATGACGATGATGTTGAACTAGGAAAAGACAGAGAGAGTTGGCAACATATTGTCAGATGTGTATACAATGTCACTGAAAATGAGAGAAGATGTTAATCCATGACTTTAAATCGACAGTTTTGATGATGACGATGATGATGTTGAACTAGGAAAAGACAGAGAGAGTTGGCAACATATTGTCAGATGTGTATACAATGTCACTGAAAATGAGAGAAGATGTTAATCCATGACTTTAAATCGACAGTTTTGATGATGACGATGATGTTGCTGACACTATTTTTAACATAGTCGTTTATATTTTTCGGCTAAGCTTTCTAATGTTAACAATTAGATCATTTTGTTTTTTTATCCATTACTGGTATTATTTTCATTAGGAATGTGAGTAGCCAATGACAAAAAAAAGAAAGCAAGATGAATTTACCAACCTGCCCTTCACTCGATGTGTGTGTGTATGGAGAGAGGGTAGCACAAAAAATACAATTTTCTCCTAAAAATCTCCAATCAGTTTTAACTAAGAAAATCAAAATTAAGAAAAAAACATCAAGTGCGCATATTGAAGGAAGGGGGAGGGGTGTAGGAAGTCATTCTTTGATGAAAAAGTCATCTAACTCCCCTACCCCCCTCATGAATCACTTGAAGTTTAGCCTTTACAGTAAAATTAACATTTTCAGTTTTCAGAGAGAATTGGCATGAGAAGGAAGCCAAGGCAAGATTGGAAGAGGAAGAGAGAAAAAACAGGAAAAGAGTGAAAAAGATAAAACGAGTAAGAGAAATAAAATCCAGCCAAATAGTGACGAAAAAATAAGGAGGTAAGGCTCCAGTGATTTGGCAGAAATCAGCCTTTTTTATTTAAAAACAAAAGACAGATTTGAAAAAAAAACAAAACATGGAGAACTAACATCCATGGGATTTAAGCGATTTAAGTGGAAATCCGCCTTTTCTGGATTTAAAATAAAAGCGGAACTCCACTAAAAAGCGGCGAACTCACATCCCTGTTTTATATAATACATGAGCAACGTTAGTTATTACTCTGATAAAATATAACAAATGAGAAATAGTGATGAAACGTGAGAAAGTTTTATAAAATCATTACCTGCTGGTTTCATCAATTACTCCTATATGTCGATCATCCATTTTATTTTTTCTTAATTCTACTGGGTTGAAACCGCAAGAATCAACTGTTGAAAAAATAGAATGATGACAGGTTTTTATTCATAAAGGCTTTCATAGTGTTGTGGTAAAGTATATATGTATGCGTGATGATGTGTCTGCAGTGGAAATAGAATTAATTAGAGTAATGAATGAGTTTAGATTTAAAATAAAAAGGACAATCATGTAGTGGGAGTCATGCTAAATCTTAGCTCAGCCAGCTGCAAATTATTACCTACTGATAATAGAAACATCTACAGAACCGATTTCCATTTGTTCAACTGTGGTATTTTTACTCTATAAATAATAAGATTTTTCATGAAAAAATTAATTTCATAGAGTAAAGATTTTGGGTGCATGTTCAGTGTTTCGGGCAGAAGGAAAAATTATTTATGTGTGCAAACAATATTATGTACTTACTCACTTCTATTTTATTGTTCAATGTTGAAAAAAGTAGGAAAAATTATCCAGTAGAACTTTAATTACAAATATTTTTCCATTTTCCGTATCGTACAAGTCACTTCGATGACTATGCCTCCATCTCCTTTCGTTGGACACAAGTCAAGGGCAGATAATTTGCAAGGGCAGGTAATCATGCAAAGGGTTATGCAAGAATGATGTAATTTATAATAGAAATTAAAAAGCAAATGGTGAATACCTATTTAGCTGAATTTATGTGGCGGCAGAAGTTCAAGAACAACAAACTAGGCGGCCTCTTCCAAGAAATTGCGGAAAGATACTCAGTTTCAATTTAATTACTTTAATTTTATTTACTTTCACATTAAATATACTTATTACAATAAATTATGTTTTTTATCAATGTACTTGTTTTTATTTTTTTTGTTTTTTAAATGCGTATTATCTGCCCTTGCAAATTATCTGCCCTTGACTTGTGTCCAACAAAAGGAGATGGAGGCATAGTCATCGAAGTGACTTGTTTGTACGATACGGAAAATGGAAAAATATTTGTAATTAAAGTTCTAGTGAATAATTTTTCCTACTTTTTTCAACATTGAACAATAAAATACCACTGAGTAAGTACATAATATTGTTTTCACACATAAATAATTTTTCCTTCTGCCCGAAACACTGAACATGCACCCAAAATTTTGATATGGACGGAATGAGCTGAAAATTTGGGAAGAAGCCTTCACAACAACCTTCAAATTTTTGCTGATATGTCAGACATTTTAAGATTACATATTTTTATAGCATTTTTATTAAAATGACAGCAAACATCTTGTTGTGGTCATCATATTCAGAAGAGAATATCAATAGAAGAAAGGAAGGTAGCCATGGTGAAGTGGATAATGATGCGGATTGACTGTGCAGGTGTGCCAGGTTCAAATCCAGTCAGTTCCATAGCACCAGTTTCACTTATAGATGTTAAAAACTTTCATATCGTCCTTCATGTAAGTACCTGATTCGAGAAAGAATTGAGGAAACCAATGCCTGCAATAGAATCACACAGGTAATCTACCAGGTATATTCAATTATACATCATACTAGCAAATATATGCTTCCCCCGGTCGCATTGTGCTAGGCTGAGATGATATCATGATGAACGAACTACATACACTGATCCCCAAAGGAGGAGGTAATAACAAACATATACTACACTAATCCTCAAAATAGAGGAGGTAATACCTGGGAAAATATCACCATAAAAGCAGAAGGTAATACCTGTGAGTATGGTATCATAGCAACAGAAAAGATACTACGCTACCATCTGTCCCCCCCCCCCCCAAAAAAAAAGTAGTCCCTGGGAAGATATCATCATGACAAAAGAACAGATACTACATTAAGCCTCCCTCACAGTAGGATGTAAAACCTGGGAGGATTACCTCCATCCCCTTAAAAAAGGAGGAGGTAATTCCTGGGAGGACACTCCTATGACAACAGAACAGATACTACACTAAGGTATTCCCATTAAAAGATAATATAATAATAGATTAAATCAGTTTTTTAGAGAGGGGGGGGGTCATTCATTTATAAATGCCGTCATAAAAACTGTTTGTGTACGTCTCATTTAGGCACGGCCACTTTTGGCTCCGTGTGCTTTTCTAGAAATAGAGGCACGTATACATTCAGCATAACATAAATTCTAAAAAATGTACGTGCCATGGCTTGGCACGTCCACTTTCAGAAGTGGCACGCCCACTTTCAACACCTGCTGCTTTTCTAGAAATAGACGCACGACAGCGGAACAACCTTACCGTCAGTTTCAAGGCAATTTCTGTGTCATTTATTTACTTCTTGCAAAAATGTTCGGACTACATTTTAAATAAAAACAAATTACTGTTTTCTTTACAATTTGATTTTTTTTAACACTATAAAAATCTGGATAACGTACAAGTAGTCATCAGAACTTTGGTACACCAGATTAATTTTTAAAAATAATAATAAGAAATTATTAAATTCGTAAAAAAAAAAAAAAGCAAACAAATAAAAACAAGCCGTAGTCGATATTGAATTCTGTGTGTTCCTATTTACTTAGCTCCCCATGAGAGCAGAGTTAGACACGAGATCGGTTCTACTGTGGAGAAAATCCAGTTCCCCCAAAAAGGACACTGGACAAAAATAAAAATTGACTCAGTTTATAAGAATTTCTCCTCCACTGACCGAGGACAGAAAAGATGAAATGCAGTATCAGAAGACATACTACACTTTTCTTTTCTTTAAAAAAAATTAATATTGAATAAAGTTCAGTCTTAATATGAATCGGATCGTGTTCCTTTCGTTAAGAAAAATGCATTTTTTTTAGTTTCTAAAATTTATTTTTTAATTTAGCATTCATTTTCGACTATTGCATGTGTTTTGTTTGTTTTTTTCGACGTTAATACTTCGATGATATTGTCATTTACTATTTAAAAGATTAAACTGGAATACCAAAACGTAAATTTTTTTTCTTCAAACTTAAGGAGACATTTTTTTTAAGTTTGACTGGTATTTTTTAAATTTTTTTATTACTATTGCACTCGTACACCTGAAATAAATGTTTGTTTACGTTTTACGAAGATTTTCTAATCAGTGTTTTACAGATGTAGATTTGTTATTGTGTTAAAAAATTCAAATTTTAAATAAAACTGGCATTTGTTTTTATTTCAAATTTAGTCTGAACATTTTTGTAAGAAGTAAATAAGTGACGAGCAGATATTGCCTTGAATTTGACGATAAAGTTGCTCCGCTGTCTCCGCTCTATTTCTAGAAAATCAGCAGGAGCCAAAAGTGGCCGTGCCTAAATGAGACGTACACAATTAGTACGACCCTTTCTTGGCCCTTTTCCATAAGATCCCACTTCCCATTTTAATCCAATGAATTTCTGTAAATAGATGTATTTATGAAAAAATGTTTTCAACAATTTGGAGATATTTTAAGTAGGAGTAAATGTGGTATTATGATGACTAAGATGATTCTAGTTAAGAGTAAGATAGACATTTTTATAACTTTTGACCAAGGATGACAAACGACCTCCATTTTCCCCATACTTTTGATGGTCTTGTGCCTAATGTGTTCGTTGTTTAAATTTTTATATTTTGCGCAAATAATAATTTAAAGTGTGTTTTCTGAGCATCTTATTTATTCTTTTACTATCGATGAAACTATTGCTTCAAACAATAAAAAAACAATAATATGGCGTCGTTAACAGGAGAGAGAGAGAGAGAGAGAGAGAGAGAGAGAGAAAAGGGAGTAAAACTTATCTTGCGTTATTTTTTTTTAAATTTTACTCGAATATTTCTTCATTGCGTAAGATGTAACTCGCATTTTTTTTTTTTTGTAAGTTTCACCTCGATTTACAGTGAGATTTACCTGGCGTGTGACAACCCCCAAGCAATACCGGGTAGCCCGGCTAGTTTAAAATAATAAACATTTAAATGTGATTGAAAGAAAAGAATGAAAGAAGAAACAAATTTGCAATTTCACTGGCAATTTAGAAAAATCGAGTTGATCGCTTTAAAGAAAAAGCGATCAACTTTTTCTGAAATTTTTCTGAAACATTTGAACACAAATACTAAATATTTAAGAAAAGAAAACAAAATTGAAAACAGAGCATTTGTTATATAAAAATAAAATAAAATCATTGAATTAAAAAACAATAACAAATAATAGTTAATTAATAACTTTCATAAAACCAACATGCAAATTAGTTAACCTTACAAATATGATATCACCCCGATATAAACGATATATAAAACAGATGGTGCGTCTATTAAATAAGTTGAATTAATTGGGGATAGACCGTTTTGACTTTACCGTTCGTTCAAGAAATGAGCTCAACTTTTGCATTTATTCATTTAGATAATTTATGAATTCTTCTTCATATGTATAGATGTATTCAAATAAATTTAAAGGAATAGTTGTAAATATTTTTACCAATATTAACCAGAAACATTTCCATTATCGTCATCTTTTATGTCCTTAATCAGTGAAGGAGAAATCCTTCTAGACTGAAGCAAGCTTTATTTTTGTTTTAATCCAGAGTGCCCCTTTTTAGGCAGCTGAACTATCCCCACATTAAAAGCCAACCATGTGTGTTACTCTGCCCTCGTGCGGACGCAATTAAATAAGAACCGTCACAACGTTGAGATTGGGGAAGCGATTCAACTTTTTAAAACCCCTCTCTCTCGCATCCTAATCGCAATATTCTAAAGGTATTTTTATTAGCAACTAGCAAGACCTGTGTCCCAGCATTGCCCTAGTGCATTTAAGAATCACAAGAAATCCCTGCTGCGACCCCCCCAAAAAAAATTTGTTGTAGCTTTCCCTTAATTTATTGTTGATTTCAAACAGGAAGCAATTAATATTAAGAAAATAAAAATAAAAATTCAAAGTTACGTATAGGCGAGAAACACAAAATAATATATTTATTGGGATGAACGAAAAAAAGAAAAGAAATAATATGATTACATATTTTAAAAAGGAAAATAAAGAATGGTAACTATTATTAAAAGAATAAGAGTTATCTCCGTTGGAGTCAAATGTTTACTTGGTCAGCTGTCGCATTAACAGGTATAATGAAAGAATGTGTCGATTTCCTAATTATTTCTACCTCTTTTTCTATATGAAAAAAAAACCCAGTAATATTTAAATATTTATGAGTATAAAATGAAAGAATGTATTAGTTCATAGATTTACTATTAGGAGCTCAATTTGCTGCTGATTACAAAAATGGAGTCCATTATAATTTTATTTGGTGCTGAATACAAAGATTTCATCCATCTGAAAAATATTCCTAGTCGGATAAAGTAATATTTGAAAGAAACTGAATCAAAAACAGTTTTCTAGATTAAAGAAAATAGTGGAAGGATAAAAACAAAAATCGGCTATTCAGAATCATATATTGCTATATGGGTTTCAGATCGAAAATCCAACAGACTTAATTCTATATATTAGATATCTTTTTGTCTCAAATCTTATTCTATTTGATCACATGACACAAGAGCTCAACTAATGAAATTCTTCATCAAAAGATGACAAGCCAAGATTTCATCAAAACAGATTAATCACATTTATCTCATCACCAAACCAAACACATCATTACAAACACATATCTCATAGCCATCTCCATCCACATGACACAGACACAGACTATCCATAGTTATAATTAAGTAAATCTTGCAATAAAACAAAACGCTAATTTTTATTAATTGGATTATTCAGACTACTTCTCATCTTGGTCGTTATTTTCACAAAGTTTCAATAAAAAAAACCAAAAAAAACCCAGATCTAAACAAAACAATCAGTGCTACTACAGAATTTCAACTGGCACCGTGAGATAACCGATCCTGGCTGAACTAATCCATAGGTTATGCTTAGTTTATGGTTAGGGTAATACAAAAAGCCGAAATTAAAACTCGAACACACAAATATAGTAGACATCTTTAGGAAACTGGGGCTATTTCTATTTTTGTTTCAGATGTGACCTATTTGTGTTCTGTCAGCTGTTTACTTCATTCTTTTATATTACTTACGGGAAGTGCCGGGCAACAGGTCCTACTAGTAGTCAATAAAATGCCTTTTTTTCAAAACTAATAAGCAATTTATGATGATTAATTTGGGGGAAGAGACAATGATATTAAAAAAATAAAATGGTCACTGTTGTTTACACTACAACTTATTAATAAACAGGTCCATATACAGCCAGAGTACCCCACCTCAAAAAAATTGCTACATTTTGGTTTTTGATGGTTTTATGTTAGGCTGGGTCTAGTCTACAACATACACAAAATTGGACAAAATCCGAGTATGGGAAAGTTTCAAATTTTGAATATTAGTTATTTTGGTTTACAAGTCATTTTCCATTTACATGTGAAGCACTAACTCGGCCAGTTTTCATGATAAATCAATAAATCTTGGATTTTTACTTGTTTTCAGGGTCAATCTTTCACATGAAAATGGTTACCAGTGATGCCAAATAAATCCTTATACCATATCTAGGGGTACCCAACCTCTAAACCCCTCATTACATCCATATTGGTACCATACCCCTAAACCCCTTATTGCACTCACCCAGGTTCACAAACAGGCATATGGGTGATTATTTTTATACGGCTACCAATGGTGAATTATAACTTTCTTTAATTAATTGGGCCCCTTACATCTATATATAAATGAAATTGTTTTATAGGGTATATGATTCCTGAGAAAACAACTGAAAAACCCAAAGAGACCATGTTTTACCCAATCAAAAACTGCCCTCACAAACAATTCACTAGCTCCATATACTAATACACACATATTTTTGTATATTTTCAGGGTCAAACATGAGTTCAGCTGCCAGTAGAAGAAACTTGTCCTTTATGTGAACAGGATTTGGACTGTGATGAGACCGTGGTGCTTCGAGAAAAGGGTGTTGCAGGTGTCAACCGTGCAAGTATCGAAAGAGGTGTCAAAGTCATTGTTGAAGCCAGAACTAGCGTTCACATAAACAAAAAGGATATTGCTTTAGCCTCAAAAAAGGATGATTCTGCTCAGCCAGTAAAAAGGGGCTCTTGTGTTTCTCTGGGACGATATGACAGTAAAACACATTGCTATTACGAAAAAAGATTATAAACGAAAAAGTGAGAGAAAGATTTGTTATGCGAAGACTGATGCATTTGCTCAAACTATCCTGGTTCATTGCAAAATAACAGAGGGTGAGTGGGCCACTGCTGTTCAAGGTCGGATCAAATATTTTGGTAGTGATCTTCATGCTGCAGACTGTGTACCACCAGTCATGTAACGCCAACTTACAGTCAATGCGAAGCATTCCAAGACAGTTCACGTCAGTTGAATTAACCAAACGACGAAAAAGTGGAAGACCAAAAGACAGTGATCAGGATGAAGCATTCGAAAAGGTGTGTGTATTCTTGGAGGAAAACCATGATGAACAGATAACGATATATGACCTTGTCGCTTAAATGGGAAAATACTTACGAGGTAGTAAATCAACGGCATATGGGAATCAGTACCCTAAAGAAAAGCTGATAAGTCGATATGGAAACTCTTTATTTGTGGCCAAAGGTCGTTGCGGTGTGGCAAACATTGTGACATTTAGGGAAAAAAACTGACATTCTTCGTGAATACTACAATACACCTCCGACAGATGATAAGGAAGCACAAAAACGAGCAATTCTCAAAACCGCAGCAAAACTCATCAAAGCTTTCTTTCACTTCAACCTGACTACTCCCAGCTGGCAAGGCATGATGTACCTGATGTATAAGGAGTGCGAATATATTAGATGTTGCTGGATGGCAGAATCTTGGAGGATGAACCTGGTTTTCAGGACCAAGTAGAGGAACCTGAGCAGTTGTACATGCTGATAGAGACTGGTGAATGTGACTTGAAGTCATTGTTGGAATCAGATTCCATTGGTAGGATTTACAAGTCTAACTCTGATAATGGATGAACTGGTAAGGGCCTCCAAAACCAGCAATCTATGGATAAACTATCAGCACATGCTAGGAATTGCTAGGGAACTTGTTGCAGCTAATTGAATGGAGTCTTGGGAACTGCGTCTTAGTGTCGTCTTCGCCTGTCAATATTCACAGCCACTGGTCATCCAAATTATCTGAAGTCGGCTGGTTTATATCTCCAGAAGATGTATGCCTTGAAAGATGACAACCCTGCAGTACATCAAAAGTTCCAGTTTGGGTTTCACGTAATCAGACGCAGTAGCCAATACTGGGTTAGTCTTGGCTCTGATCTTGTCATCGAGCAAACACTAATGCGCTCACTCAAAAGCCATGGTGAGCTCACATAGGGTAGTGGGATGTCCGAGCACCAGATCGTTTAGACCATGTTGTCTACTATGTCATCCACTTACAACCTTGCCATGAAATAACTTAGCGCACGAAGTTACACAACAAGCGAACAACATAAGGAGTTGTCTGCCTCTCGGGTGAGAAGAGATGAGACAGACCTCGGGAAAGTTGCAGAGCAACTAGACAGCTTTAAGCCATTTTCAGGCGATGAATCATTATACAATATTATCACAGGGATTATTGCTAACGAGGATGTCAATGTTCAGGATCTTTTCGAAATTGGAAAAGACATTGTACAGAAGATGGATGGACAATCAGTTTTCTCCTACTCTCACAAACGGAGTTTGAAAGCAGAGACTTTAGCATCGAGTAAGAATGTCAAAGTTTCTGCAGATGGGTGATGTCTTTGAAGGAAAGCGCATCTTACGTCAAGCAGACAAACCACAGCTGGCAGCATCTCTCAGAAATTATGTTGAAACAAAATTGGACAGTGCTGTGACACAAACCGTTCAAGTCACAGAGCACAATGTACTAGATGGAGGATCTCTTCTTCACCATTTGAAATGGAAGTGGGGGGGGGGGGGGAGTACTTACAGCTCAATTGCAAATGATTATGCCTCATTTACTTTTGAACACTCTGGGAGAGCAACTGTCGTGTTTGATGGTTATGAAGTTTGACCAAGTATTAAAAAAGACTGTACTCATCAGCGGCGAAGTCAAAAGCTGAATGCAAGGAGGACTTCTTGTCAAGCGTGACAAACAAGCAGGCGCTGATCCAGACGATCATGGAACGAATGCGGCAGAAAGACTGACATTATTCAAGCGGAAAGAGATGCCATCAATATGTCTGCTTTCAAATCAATCACCCTCATTGGAGAAGACACGAACCTTCTCTTGCTGTTCTGTGCATATGTTTCGAAATGTACTGCATTTTATTTTTGCTCTGACAAGGCAAAATCCTACAGTTACAATATCAAGGTTCTCAAGCAGGTGCTTGTCGAAGCAGTTTGTAATGATCTGTTGTTCCTGCATGCCTTTACGGGATGCGATTCGGTGTCCAGGGTATTCGGAATAAGAAAGACGTTGGGGTACCAACAAATTGTTAAGAGAGAAAAGACAATGACAGACTGTTCAAAAGCATTTTCTCTACCAAAGCAAAGCCAGGATTTTGTGTAAGGCAATGGTAGCTTTGTTCATTGCGTATAGAGAAAAACTCCCTGGCATTTATTAGATACAATATGCTCTGCAAGAAAGTAGTGAGAGTTAAAACGTTCATCACGTCAGAACGACTCCCACCAACACTCTCTGCCTGTAAATTTTATTCTTTGCGGACTTACTACCAGATTATGGAGTGGATGGGATGTAGTGATGAAATGGTTCCATCTGAGTGGGGGTGGAAGGGAGCAAATTTGTTCCAGTGATGACAGACAAAAGCCCTGCTCCAGATGCACTGATTCAGATAATTCATTGCAACTGTTCAGAAGGATGCAATAACCTAAAGTGTATCTGCAGGAGACATGAACTAGAATGTACAAGTGCATGTGGACATTGCCAAGACGGAAATTGTGACAATATGAAAAACGATCCGACAAGGGTAATGGATGTAGGAGTACCCATTGATATTGTATAAGGGTTTATTTGGCAGATAAAGCACTCTCAATTGACTCGAATGCCCAGATACATGTATTTGGGGATTTTAATGCCCACCACCGTGACTGGTTGGGATTCTCCAGCCTTACTGACGCAGCCGGCAACTCTACGTATAATTTCTCCTTAGCTCACTCCCTCTCTTAAACTGTCGATTTTCCGACCCGCATCCCCGATCGAGTAGACCAACAAGCCTTTTCTTGACCTCAATGCCCGAAGCTTGTGTGACGAAAGCTCATAGCCCACTCGGGAATGCTGATCACATTGTGCTAATGATACATATCACCCTAAAAAGTCATCCAAAAGCTGATGAACCGTTGCTCAAAATAACGAGATACTACGAGCAGGCTGATTTTGAGTCAATCAGAGATCACATCAGCGACGCCCCATGGAGGGAAACCTTCTCACTCCCTGCTGACCAGTGTGCAAATGAATTAACTGAATGGGTCAAAGCAGGCATTGAAACCTATGTCCCCACGCGAAAATTCTTTAGCAAGCCCCACTCTCCCCAATGGTTCACCTCGGAATGTGCAGCTGCCATAGCTGAGAGGCAACAAGCGTTCCGTAAATTTGGCCGCCATAAGTCAGCTACTAATAGACATAAATTTATAGAGTCAAGAAATAATTGTAAGGCCGTGAGAGGCGAAGCAAAAAGAAGGTATAATGAGTTAACAAAAAAACGCATTCAGTCACAGAAACAAGGTACTCGTGATTTCTGGAAAATCTACAATAGTGTAGTGAACAATGGACAATCAAGGATTCCCCCACTATAAAACCACAATAATGATGTTTGCACGGCCACTCATAAGGCGCAACTACTTGCCCAGCGTTTCGCTTCTAACTCCACTTTGGACTCAGATAACCATCCCCTCCCCAAATTTCCATTGCGGACCAAAGCCACACTTGATAACCTGGTCATCACCCCATCCCAGGTCAGAAACATCATAAAAAACCTTGACACCTCCAAAGCTTGTGGGCCTGATCTTATACTTGTAATAGTAATAAAGAAATGCTCTGCTGAACTGGTCCCTGTCCTCTCCAAACTCTACAATAAATGCCTAGCTGAATCTTGCTTCCCCGATAGCTGGAAAATTGCCTCTGTGGTACCAGTCTACAAGAATTCTGGGAATAGAACTGATCCTCAGAACTACCGCCCAATCAGTCTACTGCCGATTTTTGCTAAAATCTTTGAATTTTTAATCAATCTAGCGATAGTACGGCACTTAGTTAATATTAAACTCCTTTCTGACCGCCAGTATGGATTTAGACAAGCACGATCTACTGCAGATCCTAACGGTCATCTCTGAACGCATGTATTATACACTCGACAAGGCAGAAGCTAGGGCAGTAGCGCTTGATATATTCAAGGCCTTTGACAAGGTATGGCATAACGGGCTTCTCCTGAAAATACGCTCATACGGTATTACTGGGCAATTAATATAATTAGATCCTTCCTAACTAAAACAAAAATCCAGGTTGTCATCGATGGTCGTTCATCTAAGCAACATGACATAAATGTTGGTGTACCCCAGGGATCTATCCTTGGACCTTTATTGTTCCTGATCTATATAAACGATCTCCCTGATGACATAGAGTCTGAGATTTGTTTATTTGCTGATGACACCACGCTCTACTCTCGCCATGTTGGCAAAACAGACGCGATCATATCCGAGGCAATGGCTGAATCCTTAGAAAATGACCTCTAGGCTGTAGTGGATTGGGGTCATAAATGGTTGGTAACTTTTAATGTCGCAAAGACAAAGCTCCTTTCATTCACTAACTACAAGAAACCTCTTCAACCACCGATTGTCATGGCAAATAATACCCTACCTGAGAGTTCATCATTCAAACTACTCAGCCTAACTTTCACAGGTAACATAAATTGGAACAAATACATTGAAGACATTGCCAAGGCTGCCGCAAAGAAGGTGGACTCCCTTTACTGTGCTAGTAAACTCCTCACACCTGACATTATCCTGTATATCTACAAAGCTACCATCTGCCCATGCACGGAGTATTGTTGCCACATCTGTGCTGGTACATCATCCACTAGTCTCTCCCTCTTAGACAAGGTCCAAAAAAGAGTCGCCAACCTAATAGGTCCCTCACTGTCAACCAAGCTCCAGTCCTTGTCCCATCGCTGCAATGTAGCATCCTTGTGCTTGTTTTACAAATACTTCAATGGATTATGCTCTGATGAATTGGCTAATCTGGTGCCCCCTCGACGAAAATTCCCTAGACCAACTAAATCCCATCCATTCACTGTGGAGGTCTCGAGATGCCGGAGCGCTTTCTACTCAAATAGCTTCTTTCCTCGTGCTGCTGGCCTCTGGAACTCCCTCCCTGCCCCCTGTTTCCTCGACAGTACTGACATGCAGAAATTCAAAACTTATGTAAACAAACATCTCGCTGCGCAGATCCTAATTTAGGTTTACCCCCCCCCCCCTACCTTCTCCCTTTTTTTTCTTCTCAGTAGCCCCTTACGTCTACTTGTTTGGGGTCAACTATGTTAAAAAAAACCTTTACTGTGGAAACTTGGGTAAAAATCCCAGATGTATAGATTTATCATGAAAACTGACCGAGTTAGTGCTTCACATGTAAATGGAAAATGACTTGTAAACGAAAAATGTCATATTCGAAATTTGACACTTTCCCATACTCGGATCTTGTCCAACTTTTAGTATGTTGTAGACTTGACCAAACCTAGCACAAAACCACCAAAAAACAAAATGTTGCAATTTTTGGGGTCAATCAGTATATTGACCCATCTATAAGAATTTTTGATTGAGAACTTTTCAAATTACCTGTATATTTCGGGGACATTATATATTCTAAGAATGTTAACTAGATTGATGAATGTTTGTTGGGTGTTATGTCATGTCAACTGTCGTTTGGTCATTTTCATTACATGTTTTATATACGATTGGTTTGTAGTCGTATATTTCATAAACAAATTGTCTGTAAATGATAGTTTCTATTGGACTCATAGATGAGACCCTAACAGGTACTACCACTTCTCCGGGTGACAGTGGACCTGGGAGTAGTGGTTCCCAAATTGGAGTCTCCCACTGGATGAAGTTTTGTGTCATGACCTGAACGGTTGAGGGGGTTAGAGGATAGGTGATAGGCTTAATAAATAGAATAGGTTGAATAAAGGTAGAAAGGACTGGAAAAGAAGGATTTTGGGGTAGTGTGTGTGTGTGTGGGGGGGGTAGAGGTGAACACTTTTCCCAAGGGTTCCTGTTACAGTTTAATGTCATGCCTGGAATAAATTCTATTTAACCTATAGATGGGACGCCGATAGATACTACCACTCCGGATCAGAGTGGACCTGGCAGTAATGCCAACTAGGTGACTCTGTAGTAGTGGTACTACAAGCAGCAGCGACAGGTCGTGGTTAATGATTTTTAATCTATTCTTAATTTCTAAGCTCAGCGCTGATTGGTGCAAGCATTTAATTCCTTTCTGGCTTGCCCAATCAGAGGTCATCTCTCAGACGAGCTGAGTACACAACAAGAGTTGATAAAGAGAGCGCCATGAGATTTTCCTTTTCTCTTGGTCAGGAGACGAAACTGCAACAACTCATGTTGCTCGGACCAACCCCCAAATTTCTCTCTTTGGACGCAACCAAAACCTCTCGGCCATTTGAGCCCTGGGTTCGACTTTGACAAGAAGACTCAAGAATCCAACATGGCGACAGCCGCACACACATACCTACATGGATACGGCCTGACTTCAAGTACGTATGGAGTTCCCTATACAAGCTTTCTCATATATGAACTTTTCTCTGTTCCTTACAAACAGGACATTTATCCTACTCATGCTCTCTCTAACCCTTTGTCTTTTTCCATACTTATGAACTTACTCAATTACTAACACCCTTCACTTTTATTCCCTTTTATTTACACCACAACGAAGATGATTCAATAAAGTTGTTTGAATATTACTATAACTCAAAACTCCCCCAAAGCTCCCAAATTGGGGCTTCACCACCAGGAAGTGGATTGATAAAGATCAAACAAACTCTGCATTACAGACGTAATAATAATAATTTGTACCTGTTAAATGCAATTTAGTTCTATAATTTCCAATAAAAAAAAAGTGAAACGCTTTTAAATTCTTACCAAGTTCACTGTCATAGAGGATTGTTTCGGACACGCGAAAAGAATGGATTGGTGAAAGTTGAGAGTCTGGTATAGTTGTCAGATCCAATTCATACTGTTCAATCAAAAAGAAGGGGGTAAAAACTTTATATTTCAGTTCGAATCTTTTTGTATGATCAAAAATAATCAATATCATTGTTTTTCTTTTTAGTTCACTAATAATGAACTGATAATATCGCATGAACATACATTCACACGGACGAGAGATGTATAGTTTTTAATCTTCACAGCGAATGCAGACATTTACAAAATCTATGCTAAGTTAATTCCAATGTGAGAATCTGTGGAAACAATAAAACACACTGTATTATTTGGATATTATTCCTACGACATTTCGGATGATATAATCTCTAACCTTTTTCAGGTGCATCTTGTTAAACTCGGGAATCTACATGCAATTTTGAACTGAACCCTTTATTTAATCCACAGGGATAGATTGTTCTCATTCTGTCAGCCATGACCCGGTAGAATTGTTGAGTAATTTAAAAAAATTCTTAGCATCACCTGTAGTGAGGATTGAACCTGTCACTTAGAACTGATTATTACTTAACAAATTTATCTGTTGTGTCCACGTGTATAGATGTACAGTTATTAAATCTTCACATTGAATAGAGACGTTAACAAAAGCTTCACTTATTTAATTATAATTTTAAAATGTGCAAATACAACAAATTTTCTTTTTATTAAGTGGAATATTTATTTTTATAAGAAAGTACGATTACAAATCTTTCTTGCTGAGGTAAAGGGTTCATCCAGAACCGGTTTCATATCATCATCATCATCATCATCATCATCATCATATTCAGTTTTAATGTCTGTTTTACATGCTGGCATGTGTTGGACGGCTCTAAGAACTTGACTTCCAAACTAACCTATCTCTGGCCAGGTCTTTATTTATCTCTCAAGTAAATTCTTATCACTTTCTCTCCTGTTTTCCTTGCCCTGTCAACTGAACTTGCTACCTTAACTGTTCTACATCTACTAACCCAAGAACTCTCATCCATTCTTTCAATGTGGCTATACCATCAAAGTCTCTGGTTCTGCACACATCTCCTTACACTGTCCAGATTCGTAGGTATTGCAGCCTGTCTTAAAGACTCACATTACACATCCATCACATCATTTCTCTCCATGTATCGCATGTCCTCAACCCTCACTGGTCAGGCTTCACTTCCATACATCATCACACTGCGTACACATGACTGATAGATTCTTCCCTTGGTCGACAGTGGTAACGCTCAGCTATTAAGTAATGGCAGAAGTTCCCTGAACTTACTCTATCCACTCCTAACTCTTGCAATCACACTTGCACCTGCTCCACCCTGTGCTCCAATGGTATCACCAAGGTAACAAAACTTCTTGACAACCTCAATAACCTCGCCATCAAAATATATACTTCCTCCACATCAAGTTCTCATCCATCTCCGTTGTCTTACACTTCTGGCACATAAACCAGTTATACCAGTAATTCCACTAGTGGAAATAATTTTAAGTTAATACAAATTTTTTGCAGCAATCGGTTGGTGCACTTATGCAGTATCCTTAAAATAATACTAGACATACCCATGACCCATTGTGTTACAACCACTATTTATTCCGCTTTGATCTAAAAAGAAGTAACTAAAAATAATGTCTCTTTATTTCTATATTATCCTTATGAATAATATAGAAATAAAGAGACTTATTATTTTAGTGTATAATTTACATACGTGTTTACAATGTGTAAGAACACATCATGTAAATTAGAGTGCAAAATAAGTGATTAAGAATCAACACTGAAAAAAGAATGTCACTCTTTCTTTAAATGCTCACAAAGGCATTAAAAATATTAGCGAATGGTTGATTCAGTATACAGTGAGAGAAATGGTTGATTCAGTATACAGTGAGAGAAAGCAAGAAAAATAAATAGTTAAGTGAGAGATGGGTGACTTGTTCAGTTAATTACAACTTACAGCTAAGTAGAAAAACTAAAATGAAATTTGTTTCAAACCAAGCCTGACAGTATATGATTTATAAATAATTTTATTTAATTGTAGCCATTAAAAAACATACACTTGCGTGTTATTGAATTATGCTAAGTTGGCTAATATAATCAATACTAGCCAACCAAAGAATACACTCTCTTGTGCTGGAAGTCAAAAATATATCTAATTTCACGTACATGGGGAATATAGAACTGAATCTTATCCTCTTTCTGGCTTGAAGGCCCAAGCTATCAGATGCGACTCCAATCGGCTGATGAGAGCTGCATAGCTTTCACAAACCCTAGCTGCAATCATTAAAAATTTCCTCTTTTCTGGTCACAGCCACTGACTCTCAGAATACAACATCAACAAGATGTCAAGTTTCATTATACAATGTCTATGCATCTCTTTCTATTTTATGACCCTGGCTATATTTGTATCGATTGTGTTGGGACATTCATGTATTCTTTCACTTAATAATTATGTCTGTGCTTTTCATACCTTTATACATCACTAGTCATATATCCCTCTTACGCTTATCTTTGACAAACTGTTTATGTGAGAATAAATGTGTCTATATGTAAATCAAACTGTTTCTTAATTCTGATCCTCGTGTGTCTACTCAAGAGGACACAATATACAAAATTCGCAATTGTCTGTTTGAAAAGATGCTTGAATATCTGTGTCGTTGGAACCATTATAGTTAGAATATCAAATATTCATCAATGAAAACGATATGCCACCCTTTTTAACAGCTCGGGAACACTAGTAATTAAATAATCTAAATGAATAAAAGCAAAAGTTGGGCACATTTCTCGCACTAAAGGTAAAATGAAAACGTCCAATTTCTAGTGAATTCAACTTTAGACAACAGACACACCATCTTTTTATATACTGATTATGTATATGCAATAACATTCAAAAGGTTAACTAATTTGCATATTGATTATGAAAAAGGACATTTTATTAATTAACTATTATTTGTTATTGTTTTTTAATTCAATGATTGTTTTGATTTTAATATAAAAATATATTCTGCTTCACAATATTGTTTTATTTCCTGGACAAATATTTAGCGGGACTGGCTTAATTTTCAACAAGTTGCAATCCATTTTTAAATTGCAAGTGAAAAGGCAAATTGATTTTGTCTTTCTTTTCCTTTCTTTACGGTCACATTTAACAGATAAATAAATCTGAATCAAAATTACCAAAATGCTATTTATCTATCTATATGAATGAGAAAGATTTTGTTTCGTATTTACAACAAAGTTATGAATAAAATGTTTATTTTATGGGTTGTTTTATTATATTGTGCAATGCTATTAACCAGACAGAATCCACAATTCAAGAGTTAAGAATAAATGCTGACTTCAATATTTTTTTTTACTGATGCGTCACCACTTATCAAGGCTAAGAGCCACTCGAGTATAAGAGTTAATGATTTATGAAGACAGTTTATGAAATTTGAAGTAGACATGTGACATTTTTTTTTACTGATGCGTCACCACTTATCAAGGCTAAGAGCCACTCGAGTATAAGAGTTAATGATTTATGAAGACAGTTTATGAAATTTGAAGTAGACATATGACATTTTTTTTTTACTGATGCGTCACCACTTATCAAGGCTAAGAGCCACTCAAGTATAAGAGTTAATGATTTATGAAGACAGTTTATGAAATTTGAAGTAGACATGTGACATTTTTTTTACTGATGCGTCACCACTTATCAAGGCTAAGAGCCACTCAAGTATAAGAGTTAATGATTTATGAAGACAGTTTATGAAATTTGAAGTAGACATGTGACATTTTTTTTTTACTGATGCGTCACCACTTATCAAGGCTAAGAGCCACTCAAGTATAAGAGTTAATGATTTATGAAGACAGTTTATGAAATTTGAAGTAGACATGTGACATTTTTTTTTCTGATGCGTCACCACTTATCAAGGCTAAGAGCCACTCGAGTATAAGAGTTAATGATTTATGAAGACAGTTTACGAAATTTGAAGTAGACATGTGACATTTTTTTTTACTTTAAAAAGTAAAAAAAAATCATTTGTTTCTCTAACCTGAGTTTCTGGTATCCGTAAAGCGGGAAGTGATCTGAGGATGCTGGTATCATCCCACGAAGGAGAAAGAGGAACGTTTTCGGTGTCCTGTGAGTCTAACACAATAAAGTGATAAGGCTCGCTTTCCGTGTCCTCAAACAAATCAGCCATCCCATGTTCTGCAATAGAAAGCATTAAATTGTCAACATTCAAATATGTAACTATGACAAAATTCAGGAAAAATACAAAACGTTGCTTATGTATCATTCAAAATATCCTAATTGATATTTAGATTTACTAGCAGGGTCAGGTGAAATTCTGCCTCTGCTTTCTTCATTGAAATACAATTTCTTCATCATTCAGTTTTGGTAATTAGGGTGCTACATCTCATGCCTGCGATCCAAGCCAAAGGGTTGACACGAGTCAGGTTGCATGCTGTCAGATCAATTATTACACACTCTTCCTCGAACCCATTCCAGGATGCGTTCATAATAATAACGAGGCACAATGAGGTGAAATAGATTATGCCCTAAAATATTTAAAATCAACAAATTGCTATGGAAAAAAGCAAAAATAAAGATTATACCGCAGAAGTAATGGGCTTAAAAGTGTTTTATTTTGATGGAGTCAAACTATCACTAGGTTTAAATTCTTCCATATAGACTCATCACTTTTTGAAAGGATAGTATAGCGTCTATTAAAGTTTTTTTCAAACAATTCTTTTAAATTGAAATTTATGCATACACCACTAAATGGAATTTCATGTCATACACATTTTTTTTAACTTATTCAAGGATCCTGACATGTACTACAATTTTGGTTCAGAAAAGACCTGGGAGTAATGCCAACTAAGAAATAACTATATACTCCACAAAGCTGTCAATGGATGTAGTCAGAAGTCATTCCCAGGACTAATATTATAAAGTTATTGCAATATGTATTAGCTTATTAATAGAGAAAGCAGTTTCTTATTTCTTCATCCAGTTTTGGCATTTAGGGTGTTGCGAGTGTCCAAGACTTTGAGGTGGGCAACACTAGGCAACATCTCATGCCTGCTATCCAGGCAGTCCAGTTCAAAGGATTGAAATCAGCCAGGTTGTATGCAATTATATTACTTCTTATGCACTAGAACCACGTTTTCCTCGGTCTACTGCGCTCTTTAGTCCCCAAGATATCCTCACTCATTATGGAGTGGATGCAAGAGATAGCATACTGTACATGACCGAACCACCTCAGATGTCGATTGTAATCTCACCAATACTAAGTTTCTGATAGAGCACAATTGATGGGATCTTTTCTTCTGTTTGCAGCCACACATCCACTTAATCAGGGCACGATCTTTAAAAGCCCAAATACAAAACAATGAAATGTAAGAATATTAGATGAGAGCTTCATTTTATAATAAAAATACAAGTAAAATATTTGGTTTAAGCTTTATCTCTATATTAAGAAAATTATGAAACTACTTCACATGTGTGGTTTTGTGAGGGTCTCACGAGTACAGAACTTACACATTATATTATTTTTAAAAAATTTTTATTGATCGAATATTTATGAAAATAAAAAATGAAACAATTTTTAAAAAATCCTATTTAAAAAAATAATTGAATTCCACATAAATACCAAAACTGAATGAAGAAAAACTTTTACTTCAATGAAAAAGGCTTTCATTGAAGTAAAAGTTTTTCTTCATTCAGTTTTGGTATGTATTGTGTTGCGAGTATCCAGGACTCCAGGGTAGGAAACACCAGTCGACGTCTCATGTCTGCTATCTATGCAGTCTGGTTAAAGGATTGACATCAGCCACGCACTAGAACCATGTCTTCCTCGATCTACTATGCTCTCTAGTGCCGGAGATATCCAAACGCATTATGGGGTTGTACAATGTACATGGTCGAACCATCTGAGATGACGAATGCACAATGCATCCGTAATTACACCAATACCAAATTTCTGATGAAGCACAATTGATGCGACCTTTTCTTCCTGTTTGCAGCCGCACATCTACCTGACTTTGACACGGGGTTGAAATATTCAAATACAATGAAACGTAAGAATCTTAGATGATGGCTTCATTTTATAGTTACTATAGTAAAATATTCAGTTTTAGCTTTATTTCTATATTAACAAATTATGAGACTACTTCATAATCTCTACCTGCCTGTGTGTGAAAAGAGCGGGGTTTCCTGACTGCAGGACTTACACATTAAATTATTTTTATTTATTTACTATTGTTAGATAATGGCCCTGTGAGGCCGGACGCCTGTTGAGTGGACGTACGTGTGGGGGATCGTTTGGTTTGGCTTGCGCGATTTAGTGCGGGGTGACTCGTACAATCAAGTGCAAAATAAAGCTTGTTCTCACAGTCGGAGTTCACAAGCGTTGACAGGACCACCACGTTTGACGAGACCTCAGGTCAAGGGTCAAAATGCACCTGCGCATAAGGGTTCTTGTGTGAGAAACTGAGTTTTGCCAGTCTGGTTTTTGGAAGCAAGCTAAACAGACGTATTTCTCCATGTAGTCCGCAAATGAAAAGGGGAATTTATTTCCCTAAAAGAATACAGGCGTGATGAAATTCCTTCCTCCCCCTCCTCGAATGGCTAAGGACTTAATGGACCATAAATAGCTAGGAATTAACTACGATAAAAGTGGTAAATTGATCTCTCTCTCTTCGTTAGTAAAACATTTCTAAGAGCGACAGAAAATTGATGCCTAAATAAAAGTAATCAAATTTAAACGAGAGAGTCTGACTTATCTTTCGCTGTATATGAGAATCTTTGTTACAGCCCAATACAATGATGATGATACTGGTGACGCGCAGTATGCAAGTATGGGGGAGGCGGACGACGGACATGTTCCAGCAGCAGGATAGCAGGACATACTGTTGCACTTGCAGCGAGGATCGACAACAACAACAACAATTATAATGACACTAGACGGTTGGTTTGCATGTGTGAGTGTTGACTGTATGAACACCTGAAGTTTAACGTACAAGTAGACAGCTTAAACGTTACACTATCAATCGAATATTTATGGAAATCAAAAATGCAATAGTTTAAAATAAAGCAAATTTTCAAAATCCTATTTAGAAAATAATTCAATTACAAAATTAAATCCACCAGAATGCATTTCGGTTTCTTAAATGCTATTCTCCCTTTTGCTGACACACCAGTTTCCCCCTCCCTGCATTTGCTATGTAAATCTCCACTCACTTTCTCTATGAGCTTGCCTATGTTTTTGCTTAGTTCAATCAATCAACTGGAAGTTGACTTGGGTTCGGTTGTGGATTGGAGAACAAAATGGCTTGTTCCGTTCAATCCTGTTAAGACTCAGCTTGTGTTTTTCAATTGTAGGCATGCCCCTTTTTCTTTGAGATTTTCATGGATGGTTCTGTACTTGAGAAATCGACTCTGAAACTTCTTGGTCTTTCTTTCTCATCAAATCAGTTCATATATTAGATCCATTGCTCTTTCTGCTTCTCATAAAGTGGGTTCTCCTTATCGCTCTAAACACTTTCTTACACTTTAGGCTATCTTTATCTCTACAAATTTACTATCAGATCTTGTATGGAGTACTGTTGTCATATTTGGTTCTTGATAAAGTTCAGAAGCGTATCTGTAATTTGATTGGCCCCACCCTTTCTTCTCTGCACCTTCTCTCTCACATGGTATGTGTTCTCCAGAATTGTCTGATTTATTCCCTGCTTCCTTTGTTCCAGCTCATTTGACACGTTGGTCTAGTGGTCTTCATCAATTCACTGTTCAGATACCTTATTATGATACAGCTTCCCATTCCAGTAGCTTCTTTCCAAGAACTACAGACTTGTAGAACTCTCTTCCTTCTACGTATAGCCTTGATCTTTTCAAGACTAGGGTCCAATAGGCATCTCCTGTCTTTGCGTTAATCATCTTCCGTTCTTTTTAGCTCCTTACATCAAGTGGTTTCATGCCTTGTCTGGAGTGACTTCCATAAAAAATTTTTTTAATACAATCGGAAACATTCGGGCCAATGTGTATTTAAAATAAAATAAACCTTCAGAAGAGCTAAGAATTTTAGAAATACATTCATATTACCCAAGAGTTCTGAATTAAAACAGAAACTTCTCAATACTTCCACCCAGGCAAGGCAGGTTTAATACAGCGGGCATTTAATAATTAATTGTAAACAAAAACCAGGTTAAGGTGACAATAACAAAATTTCATAATAAAAAAAAAAAGGTTAAAATATTATTTTACCATTTTGGGGTTGAAAATCTTGTAACAAAAAGAAATGATAAAATAATATTTTTCTTTGCTTTTGCCCTATTTTCATAAGATTCCCTGTACTTATCTGTTCTCGACATGTTTATAAAGATGATGACTATATTTTTCCGGTCGAGTTTTCATTTCTGCGTTTCATGTGTACGATTAAACTTGCTATAACTTAGCGTAGTGTTTTTAAGGTTATTTTTTAAAAACATGGTTTAAATAGCTGGAGAGTAATGCCGAAACGCTATTTCACTCTAAATAATTTAAGTGACTAAAATAGGATTTAACACTAAAATAAACTTTTAGCATTATTTTTAGAGATAAAAAAGTGTTGACGGAATTTTAAAACGAAGATGTCAATAATAAATGGTTTCAGCGAATAAAAGTTCAAATTGATAGACTTCAAGGAGTAAAGTAGAATGTTATTTTCAGATTAAAAGTATCATTTTAACCGTACGTATTCTACAATTGAACAAAAAAGCGGTTAAGAAAGAATAAGAAAACGGAATTAATTTTTTTAATTTCAAAGTTTTTCAACAAAACAAATTTAAGAAATTTTAATTTTAAAGTTTTGACATGTGATGAAGTCACAAAAAAAACAAACTAAATGGCGAACTTTGTCTTAAAAGTGAAAATTAAACAAAACAAAGCATATGTCAACATTGGCAAACCCATATTCCTATATTTTCGGATTCTTATTTTAAAATGACAACAAATGAACTTTCAAAATAAAAACAATTCTATGTCATCATTGCTAAAAAAAAATAAATAAACAAAATAAGTTGCGCTCACCAGAGTCATGGTTGACTTAAATGTTCATTTAAAATACGTAAAAGCAAGAAGTAACTAAGGAAATAATAAGTAACCAGAAAGCTTATTTAATTACTTTTAAAATTATTAAATGATTTTTCATACCCGTAAAAATTTATTTTCCTCCTAAATAAAATAGTTATCTGTTGTCCTTGTTTTATTTATTACTTACGATAAAGTAGGGTGGATTTTAAAAACCGCCATTTCCATGACTTTTGAGACATTATGCAGGCATTTAGTTTCGGAAAAAAAGTATATATATATATTTTTTTCAAATTAAGTGATTAGCATAAAAAAAATCATTTTTTAATTATTTGCTTTGATATTTCCACTTAAATTTGGAATTTAATCAACTTTTTATTAATTTTGTAACAATAGGGTGTATTATTACGAAGCTAACCGGAAATAAAGGTACCTTCCGCGCTAGCTTTATCAGCCTCTTTTATGTGTGATTAGCGAAGCTACGTGGTGCGACCATGAAGGTACGTCTCGAAATATTTTATTTATTGCGTTATTTAAACTCTGTTTGTTAAAATATAACTATTAATCTCTTTATTAAGGATTGTATTAAAACTATATAATCAAGACATGTCTTTATATTATGTATGAATGGCGGATGCTTTGAGATAGTTTTGGAAATTTTCTACACTACTGCTCTTCACTTTGGTCGGCCATGATTAACACATGGCTGTATATTTAACTTGTAAAATCCCCGTGAATAATATTTGTATTAAGTTTCTACTGCTTGCACAGAGCTCTTTTTGCGGGTTTTCTTTGTTTCTCTTGAAAATATCTTCTAATTTGCTTAGTTTATTTTTAGTCCTTATTTTTAATATTCATAATTGTCTCACATGGTTACGTTACCGACCGGTAAGAAATGGCCATTTCTGTCCTTGCCAGAAAAATCAAAATTGTATTTAATGACTGATCCATATTTACTTCTATTTTAAATATTAAAAATGTTTCCTTTTCAATTCTAGATCATTATTAAGCCTGTACTTATTCTAAAGATCTTGGTGATGGAATTCGTCGCCATTCGTGCTTTCAACACTTTATTTTTCTCTTTATTTGTCTTTCTACATTTTTTTCTTAAAATCCACTTTAATTTTATCCCTTCAAAAAAAAATTAATCGCAATCTTTTCGTAGATATAACTAAAATACACAACTTCAAATTCAACGAAATCGTTGTCGACCGCGTGCTTAAAAAACAAAAAATCTGGTTTCCAACATTTGATCTGCGTAAATTGAATTCAATGTAAACCCCTTTTTTTTCCAAATAAAACCTAATTTATATTTTACTCCGTTCACTGAATCTAAAGCCATTTTTTATATAATCTTATAGCATTTAAACGTTTACCTTCAAAGTTAGTCCCCCCAACCCAAGTGGTTCTACAGAATTTGAACCGAACCGACTTTTACCAAACTAAAACTTATGGTTTAAAATAATCTGTTTAAATTCTGTAGAAGTACCAAAAAGGCACACACGTTTAACAGTATCATTATTTAAGCTACACGTAAAAATTGCGTATTAGTTTTTACCTTTATGAACAAATTCCGGTTATGTATTTTTTTCCTAAGCAAAATAGCTTACTTGCTGTTTACAATTTATAGAGGATTTTTTTTTTTTGTTTTCCGTTTATTTCAATAAAGCTCCAAGTGATAGTATTTAAAAAGAAAAAAAGTTAGACATTTTTAAGAGCCAACAAATCAAATGTTGAATTTCTTTTTAAGCAGTCAACACCGACTGTTTTGAACAAGAAAATCACCCTTTAAAATAAGTTAAAACACAAATAAAATTATCCAGGCAGGTAGATGAGTAACTTAACTTGCTTTTGCTAACATTTATTTGCTGCACATTTGTTTTTTTCGCCCTTTTTTTCGTTCTGTTGAAAGGATTCCCAAAATATATACAAATGTTACCAAAGGCAAGATAATAAATTGTTCAAATTTACGATGTTTTAAAATATTGTTTTACATGTTTATAAACAGAGCCGTAATAACACTTAGCTTTATTTTAAATTCAAATCAGAAATAACTTAACGTTTAAAAATCGAAGTGGTCTTTAAAATTATTTAATTCGTGTTTATAAGTTTGTGAACCAATAGATAAAATATTCCTTATTAGTAAAAAATAAATTATTTATTCATCGTGTCACTATTGTAAAATTGATCTGCCCCACGAATGAGTAAATATTTATTACTGTCAACTTTCGTCTTTTCCATTTATGAAGGTGGGTAGTTTTCTAAATTAAAATAAATTAAGAATTAATGGCGATGAACTGTTAAAATATTTGCAATCTACATCGAGCTATTGCCATGTTTACGTACTTTTTTGTAAGTGGATTAGGAGCATAAAAGCTATTCATCAATATTTTCAACGTGTCACGATGAAATATAATAGATTTTAAAATTGCTGATCTACCCTGCCGTTATTGGAAATAATCTTTTGATTGTCGAATAAAGTAATGTCTCGTTTAAATAAAATGTTTTTGTGTTTCGAAATCGGCACTCGCGTTAACCGATGTTCTGAAATTTCTAAAGCACGTGTTTCTTAAGCAACCCTTGGTATTCCAGACTTTTAAAAAGACAAATGTTAACAATGACGTTAAAATATTTAAAGAAATGTATAGACTTTGTACTTTCGTGTTAGCTTAATTGTACAGAAAATATCACGCAAATTCATCCAGTATTTATTAAATGGGTATCTTTCAGAATGATCAGTACGCTGAAAACGCTAAAAAAAAAACAAATATACAACAAATAAAAGTAACTGTCGTCGATAAAAGTTAATTTAAAACTGACCTGTGATATTTGTTTGTATTTTTAAACCGTTCCAACTGCTATTTAGTAGAAATCAATAGTTTTATCACGCGAACTTGCAAAAAAAAAAAAAAAATGGCGCTTGCTCGTAAGCCGCCATAATGTCTAAAAAAAACGAGTAAAAAATGAACAAGAAATTTTTTTTACATCTAATAAAACCCCATTTATAGTACGTAAAAATACAAACAAATATCATAGGTAAGTAGACAAATATCTCTTCTCGACGTAGGTTAAACTCACTTGTTGCATATTTATTTTTATAACCCCGTTCTCGTTAGTTTTTTGGACCCCGTCCGCGACTGTACTGATCATTCTGAAAGATACCCATCGTTAGGTATCTTTTACAATAATCCGCAGAGTGAAAACGCTAAAAAAAACAAATATACAACAAATAAAAGTAACTGTAGCCGATAAGTTATTTTCCAACTTATCTGTGACATTTGTTTGTATTTTTAAACCGTTCCAACTGCTATTTATTAGAAATCAATATTTTGTCACACGAACATTGGACCAAAAAAAATGGCGATTGGGGAGGGGTTATGGTAAGGAGGTAAGGCCGAGACGCCATTTTTTAGTAAAATTCCGTGCAAAAAAACAATTTGTTTTACATCTAATAAAAACCCATTTATACTACGTAAAAATACAAACAAATTTCATAGGTAAGTAGGAAAATATCTATTCTCAACGTAGGTCAGCTTCACTTGTTGTATATTTATTTTTTGACTCCGTTCTTGTTCGTTTTTTGGACCCCGTTAGCTACTCTGCGGATTATTGTAAAAGATACCCAACTCGTTTTTATTTTTAATTCAATAAATACTGGATGAATTTGCGTAATTTTGTGTGTAGTCCTTTCAGCTACCACTTGAGTTTATACATTTCTTTAGCGATTTATTTTTAAGATTTTTAAGAAGCCTGAAACTACAGAAGCGCCCAATTTTGACTGTTTAATTAGCAAGAAAATATAACCCAGTTCACTTTAATCTACGAAATTGTTGTAGCTAGCAAAGCTGTTAAAATCCTTTAATTTATAATTAAAACAAAAAAACTAGGTTTTCACTAAAAATTGAAATATTTTCTGTAGAGGAAAGAACCGGTCTTTACAGTTCGAATGATAGTTGCCTGGGATTATCCCAAGAAGCTATTCCTATTTCAGCCACGTAAATTATTTAGAATGAAATCGACATTATCAAAATACTTTATCTTCTATTAGACCATTTTATAACAGATTTATTTTTGTTCATGACTGAAATAGAAATGAACTATTTGTGAAATTAATGGGGGGTGGGTGATGCTTTGTCGCCTGCCACTGGAGAAATATCTATAATAAATGTACTTTGATTACTTGTTCCATTTCCGTTCTAAATTTTTTTTTTTTTTTAAATGAATTTTTTTGTGACTCCTTTACTTTCTCTTTGCAGCTCAATATCGCATTTCCAGCCACTGGCTGTCAGAAAATGATTGAAATCGATGCTGAGAAGAAACTGCGACCATTTTACGATAAACGTATTTCAGCCGAAGTTAGTGCCGAAAGTCTTGGAGATGAATGGAAGGTAAATAAAACTACTTGTGTCAACATTTGTACATCATCATATTCTGTTTAACATCCGTTTTACATGTTGGCGGGCATTGGACGTCTTTAAGAAATTGACTTCCAAACTTGGCTATCTACCCAGGTCTTTTTATCCCTCTTTCTCTTTAGTCCATTTTTATCACTTCCTCTGAAACTGCTAGATCATTAGTTCTACATCTACTAACCCAAGAATTCTTATCCATTCTTTCAATGTCACACAACCCATCAAAGTCTTCTGCTCTGCACACACATCTTTACTGTCCAGATTTTAATCTTCCTTTCAGGTCATTAGGGACCTCCAATTGGTTGTGAACTATTTACCCCCTCCTGTATATAACACGATGTAACTTTAATTTAGATTAAGATTATCAACAAAACTTTTTTACCATTCAAAAGAGGATACATTAAATAAACTGCTGATGATTTTTTAGAATTTTTTCCAGCATGCGAAACTCATGAAAATGTGAAGTTAAAATGTTGTGTACTTTTTTTTACGTGATAAACTAACGTTCTTATGTATAAGCATTTATGTGCGCTGTGATAGGCACATTTTTAATAAATCTCGCATAAATCAAGTTATGGCCAGATCTTCACGAAATTTTCAATACTTATTCATTATAGGACTAATTTATCTTTAAAATGCTGTTTTCCTAAAATATATTAGGGAAAATATTTTTTTTACGTGATTCCCCCCCCCCCTGTTTCATTTTATGAAATATTGAACGAAATATATTGTCATCCGGCGATTTTTTTTTCTTATATAAAACTAAACTCTTTTAAAAAACACATTGGATTAATTTTATTAAATTTTACGTAAACTGTTTTAGTAAACTGGTCCGTGAATGCACAAATAAAAAGTGGAAATAAAAGCAATATTATTATGTTTTGAATTTTTTTTTACCTTTTCTCAATAAAATATACTGTGATTTATTGAAATGCAAAAAAAAAAAAAGTTTTACGAAATAATTTTTATTTTCAGAGACATTTATTCATTTGATCGTATTGATCGAGTTTATCGGTTTTAAACATCATTTTTGAACATATTCGTGTTCGAAATTTTTCAAAATATTTTAATATAATATAGCCCGAAGTATTATGAATCGTAAAAGACAAAAGTTGTGGCGGATGTCATATTATGTACTTGGAAAAAACTACTTCATTTGCTAGAAGTAAGAAAATTTTTTTGCACTAACTGATTTTGCCGCAACTATGGAACGCAATACTAGCCATAATTAACACGTCAATTTTTAAAGTGAAATTGTCCCACGCGCATACATTTTTAGAGTAAAATTGGTGCACGCCGCACGCTAATTTGTAAACAGTAACACTAATAAGAAAAAACGTTGACAAAAGTAATTATTATTATTATTATTATTATTATATATTTATAATACTTTTTATCATTATATATATATATATATATATATATATATATATTTAATATATTAAGTTTCGGAATCGCGGCACTTCCACATTCAGTAAAACAGCGCCAAAGTGAATATGTAAGTTATTCAGGCAATTCTGTTTTTTTTTCAGTAAAAAAAAAGTAATAATCTGTCTCAAGGAAGAAAAAAATGGTTAAAACAAACCGTTAATTTTGTTTACACCATAGTAGTAAAGTAATTTGTTTCACTTCTGTTCATCCGTACATAGATAATATCTTGCCATGTCTCACGCGATGTTTAGTAAACACTACCCCGTGTGTCGTAAAACAAGAAAATTTCGTAGTTTCATCGGACAATGAAGAAGGGTTTCTTTCAGAATTTGATAATGTAACCTTTAACTAAACTATTTTACTTTAAAACAAGTATAACTTTATTTGAGAGAGTTTTTTTTGCAATCGGTAAAGCAAAACGAATGTATGACTTCTTAACGTACACATGAAATAGTGACGTCACCGTTCTTCACATGCAATTGGAGGTCCCTACAGGTCATCATAACTGTCTTTAAGAACATGATTGTACCGAAGCACATAAGCATTAGTTTGCCAAAATCTAAGCCAATTGGGAAGAAATGTTGCTGCTTCTGAACTGTAGGTCCGAAAAAAAATGTTTATCTTTAAGTTGAGGAGTCAAATAAGGCGTTGAGAACTCTAGTTTCAACCACGATGTATCTTAAAAATGGATTTTAATGAAAAATAAAATGATTTTGAAAAATAGGGTTTTACACTGGGTAAAATTCGGCGATTTGTTGGAAATCAGTTCCTAGTGAAGTGTCCTTTCAGAATTTTTGTTTCCACATAAATTCGGCTAGGTAAGATTCCCCCATTCAACCGTGTTTCTTTTCTTCACCTCAGTCCACATTCGTTCTACGTGCTTAGTTTGCTTGCAAGTTCAGATTGTTAAAATCCATTTTCAGATAAATCGTGGTTGAAACTCGAGTTCTCTCCCCCTTATTTGAATCTCTCAACTTAAAGATAGAAAGAAAAAAAAATTTTTTTTTTTTTTTTTTTTACTTACAGTTCACAAGCACCGACAGCAACTCTGAAATATTGAACTTGTATAAAACGTCGTTTCGTTTATATTCCCAGCTGCTTGACACCATATGTACTAGCTCATGTGTTTATGGTAAATAAAAGCTAGGGAGAAAGCAAACTCAGCCTGATTAAAACTCTTGGAAAATATTATTTCTTAGAATCCTGTCCCAGGCTACAGATTTTTTGAGATCATTTATTGGTCACATCGATCCAATTTTAATGTTATTTCTAGAAGCCTTATGGTTCTAACTTCATGCAAATAGAAGAAAAGTTAATCCTGACAAGAACCTAAAAAATTTTGGTGCTTAAGCATATCCGCCCCGACATTAAAAAATTTAAAGAATGTATGAACGTTATTATGTACTTACGTGTTAGCTGAAAAAAAGATTGTGCAGAAAAAATTACGCAAATTCATCCAGTAGTTATTTAATTATAAGAAAAAGAAAAAAAATGATTTAAATGATTACGTAGATTTTGACATTTTTGTAAACAAGGGAGATAACAATTTTTTTTTTTTTACCAATTGCGGAAAAACAGCTTATAAGTACGATATAAGAGAAAAAAAATTAACAAAAGACATAACCAATTTTGGAAAAACAACTTATAAGTACGATATAAGAGAGAAAAAAACGTAGCATTTTATTGACCCACAGGATAAATTTCGGCAATCTGTTTAAAAAGGTTTTCTAATGTTTTTCCCCGAAATTTTTGTCGCCACATGAACTCGGCCAAATATGAGTTTATCATATGCGTATGGGTACCACATTCAGCCTTATTTCGTCTTTTGGCCTCTTGCCACATTCTTTACACATGATTTGTGGTTGCGCCTGTTGTTGGGTCAACAAAATTATATCGATGGTTGACGCGCAAATGATGGTACCCTTCGGCACCCAGTCTATCATAAGCACGCCAACAATCAGATATAATTGTTGTGCCGGGAAGAATGTATTTTTTTATGATTGGAATTAGTGTTGCAGCATCCCTTGAAGGCACTGTGACTAGAAATCCATTTTGGGTTGACTGTTCATAGCCACCGAACATTTTTTAATTTTGAGTTATGTCATTTTCCAGACAATCAGAAAACCCCAAACCAAGAAATCGTGAAAATATGAGTTATCGTTCTTGACCACTGGAAAATCTAAGATACAAAATGGTGGAAATATCTACCGAGTGAAAAAATCGTTAAAATCGTTTTTTTTTTAATAATTAAATAACTACTGAATGAATTTGCGTAATTTTTTCTGCACAATCTTATTTTCAGCTAACACGTAAGTACATAATAACGTTTATACATTCTTTAAATTTTTTAATGTCGGGGCGGATATGCTTAAGCACCAAAATTTTATTTGCACAATTTCCTCAGCAGACATTTGAATTTTTCTTATTAAAATGTGCAAATCTGAGATTCTTGAATTTTCAAAATGGGATCTTGTCTGCTCGCTATCCACACAACTCTTTACCCAGATTGCAAAGATTTCTAAATTGATCTCTTAATTAATTTGTGTAAATCTAAAGTATTGTAATTCTCAGGATGTCACTTTTTATGATCCACTCAAAACCTTCAAAATATGAAAACCCAAAACTATCATGGTGATGTTTTTAATTACAAATATGTCCTTGGTTTTTCTGTGAGTTGAACTTGAAAACTGATGCATGAACACTCATCTTTTACTATGTATAGATGAATCACTCATTCAATGCTGAAAAATGTAGGAATCGGCTGATTTCAATTTTTATGCAATTTTGTTTTATACTGCTGATATTTTGGTGGGAAGGAATAAAACTGGGAATAAATGATATAGCTCTTCCAATTCTATACATAAATTATATATATAAATTCTTTCCCTTGAGAAAATGTAGCTTCCTAAAATGGCAAACCATTCTGTATAAAATGTTCATAAATGTATTCCCAGCTGCTTGAAACTATACTTACTACTCGTGTTCGTATGGTTATTAAAAGCTAGGGAGAAAGTAAAAAGCCTGATTAAAACTCTTGGAGAAAATGTTTTTTCTAAGAATCCTGTCCCAGGCTACAAATAATTTATTTGTCTTGAATTTCCAATTTCAAATTTTTATATACTAAACTACCTGTGACCCATTGTGTCAACATTTGTACATCATCATATTCTGTTTTACATGCTGGCATGCATTGGACGTCTTTAAGAAATTGACTTCCAAACTTGGCTATCTACCCAGGTCTTTTTATCCCTCTTTCTTTCAGTCCATTTTTATCACTTCTTCTGAAACTGCTAGATCATTAGTTCTACATCTACTAACCCAAGAATTCTTATCCATTCTTTCAATGTTACACATACCATCAAAGTCTACTGTCCAGATTTTAATCTTCCTTTCGGGTCATCATAACTGTCTTTAAGAACATGATTAAGCACTTGGAACAGAAAATAAGGACTAGGCATATCTACAGTAATCAATGCCACTCGACTCACCATTTTCACTAGGGTTATTTTATGATACCTTGCAAACTTCCTTGTTTTTCACACCAGGTATAGATGGATTTAAATCGGCAAGATCGCGATGAAACAGCTGTTCCTAAAGTTATCATCTTTTGTCCATGTCTTTGGTGTGTTCTCCTTTGCCTAAATAGTTCTCAAGCATACTGCCTACTAAATTTCCAAGAACTTTCGTTGGCGGGAACGTAAAACATGTTAGTTTTACCCTAACTTTATGGATGAATCAGTTATGTGAATCTAACAACTGAGATTAAAAAAAAATGAAATAGTAGTTTGGACATTTTTGTTTTAAATAAAGATTCATTACAATTATTTTTGGATTGGTTAAATAATAATAAACTTGTCATAAAAAGAATCTTGTCTTCAAGGTTCTTTTTATGACAAGTTTGCAGAGACCGCTTTTAGCATTTCATTGAAACATGTTCGAAATCAAATTAGTTTACCTATTATGATATACGTGTCATTTTAAAGCAAATATGATTGTTTAAAGATGAATGTAGACTGTTTGGTAATTAGGAAGATGGTCTACTGAACAAGAGTTCCGTTTACGAAACAGGAAGACTATGATGTCCCTTTATGATAGAAAACGTGAAGGCATGGATAAAGTTTTTTTTTTTTTTTTGTTTTTTTTAAATTTATTTATTAAAAAAAAACTATTAGACCAACAAAAAAAATAATGTAATAGAACCGTATTTTCATAAACTGTTAAAAATTTAAACGGTGGGAGGGGCATAGTTCTCGATCATCCTGACTTGGGCAAAGGGTGACGTCTGTAAATCTGTCTCCGTTATTTTACTTCAGCCCACTACGCGCGACTAAAAAGAAATAAAACTAGACTAAGTAATTGCCCCTACTGAACTGGTTTTTTGTTGTTTTTTTTTGGTTTTTAAATATTTCATGACTTACTAAACTGATAAGTTTACAACATTGCAATGGTTGGCACTACACGGCCTAATTGCAAATAATCAAATGTCTACGAAGTGTTCCAGGCCTTGGAGGATATCGGTTAGAAATGTAAGAAGATTCAATGACAGCCGTGTTTTGGGTAGTTCTTTGAACGTGACGACCAAATCATAATATATTGGTTGTCATTACAAGGGCCACAAATCCAAATTATTAGAGACTGGCGTAAGAGAAGACTGCAGGATTGGTATAATTTTCTTTGTGACATTTGCGCAATCTCTTTGATACTCCTATTGGGATGGGTGATCCTGGTCAACCCGTGGAAGTCGACGGAAGTAAATTTATGCATCGGAAATATAACTGCAGGAGATTTAAGGAAGACCAATAAGGATCTTGGTATGGTCGAACAAGAAACAAATGTGACAATGATGGTACCAGTCGGAACTCGAGATGCAGAAACTTACCAATCATGGGACGCCATGTTCTACCTGATGGATGGCGTATCTAATCCTAATGTTGTAAACCACAAATACTTTGGTTTCACACTTGATTACCACGTTTAGATAATTATTTAAATTGTCCTATATTCTTGTTTATATAACTACAAATTCTTTATAGAAACATTTTTTGATTTATGATCAGTTCTTAACAAAAGTGAACGAAAAATTAATGATTTTATTAATGCATTTTAGAGGCTTTCACGCATCATCACAAGAGGCTGTGAAAGTGACACTCAAGTTATAAAGAGACTTTACATAACCATGTAGATCAGAATTATCTGATTTCAATAAAATATTTAGTACATATTTAAAATTTGATGAAAATACGTTAAATTTGACTTTAAACATTATTTCACTTTTAAATTTTAACAAATGCAAATTAATCTTTATAAATTCTATATTTAAACCGAGTAGATTTTCCAAAGGTTGATATACTTATCCAATTCTTTGAACACTTAAGAAAAAAAAAATTCTGTGCTTTGAAGAATATTTTATGGCTACTGAAATGAGTAAAATTCCATGTGTATTCCCAGCTGCTTGACACTATACTTACTAATTGTGTTGGTATGGTTATTAAATGCTAGGGAGAAAGCAAACTAAGCCTGATTAAAACTCTTGGAAAAAATGTTTTTTCTATGAATCCTGTCCCAGGCTACAGATTTTAAGATTCTTTATTGGTCACCTTATTTTAAACAATCCGATTTTCAATATATTTTCCTCCTGTTCAAATCAATTATTTAACTGTTCTCTTTCCTAGTTCTGGAAATTTAAAGATAATTCTTGGAAATGCAAAACTAGTTCATTTATCATTCCTATTAGATTTCAAATTTAACTAAAGTTATAGAAATTAATATTAAAAACGAAGCTTAGTAATATATATACAGGGTGGGCCAAAATAAGGGTCCTATCTTTAAATTTGAATAACTTGAATTTGAATAACTTCCACAAAATAAAAGTTAAACTCACCAAACTTTATGTGTGTGTAGACTGACCCTTCTGAGATTTTTTGAAATAAACAAAACAAATTTTAGCCGAAAAACACTTCTTAAAACTTACAAAAACTAAAGTATTGTTTTTTACACTGTTTTGAGTTTTTTAAGCAAAAATAATGTTTTCTAAATGAGGGTACGTTCCTTAGGGCTAATACGGCTCATGCTTACTTCGGAAGGGGCCCTTTACTTATTCTAAAAAAAAAATTTTTTTTAATCAATAAATAAAAAAGTTATGAATTTTTAAAAATAGGACCCTTATTTTTGCCCACCCTGTATATATATATATATATTACTATCTTTCAGGAATGTTTATGTACTGCTTAGCAAAGTCCAGTGCTTTTGGGTTGTTTTTTTTTTTTCACTTATAGATTGGTAGAACAAACACACACACACACAAAAAAAGTTTGTATTTCTTTTCTGGTCCTCTGTACTTTGCGAAATATCAGTGAGAATAATTTTGGCAAACCTCTTTTTGTTTGGGTATTGAATGGGTAAATGTCCTTAATTCCCAGCTGCTTGAAATCATACTTACTACTCGTGTTCGTATGGTTATTAAAAGCTAGGGAGAAAGTAAAAAGCCTGATTAAAACTCTTGGGAGAAAATGTTTTTTCCAAGAATCCTGTCCCAGGCTACAAATTTATTTTATCACCTTGATGAATATTCCAATTTAGACTTTTAATGTATTCAAGTTCATGCAAAGATAACTTACTCCTTTAAAAAAAATTTGGCAAAATTAAATCTAAACTTGAAAACAATTAAACCTAGCCAGTGAAATGAGAACCATCGAGTATCTAAATTAAAAAGTGAGTTTAAAAATAAAATGCATAATCTAAATATGAATAATTAAAATAACATTCTAGAATGGGCCCAGTTTTAAGATGTGTCCATTCCATCTACATGGTCATCAATGTAAATTCTCTTTATAGCTTGAGTGTCACTTTCACAGCGTACAACCTCTTGTGATTATGTGTGAAAGCCTCTAAAATGCATTAATGAAATCACTAATTTTTGGTCTACTTTTGTTACGTATTTTAAACCAAATTTCATATTCACTGTATCTTTGAAATGAATGGAAATAAATTTTTATCTCAACTGATGGAACATTTTCTAGTCGGATTTAATTTTCCTCCTGCAGTTTCTCTCCTTATTTGCAGGCAGAAGTTTTTGACTTCTGCTATAACCAAGGTTCCTCGTTAAAAAAAAAAAAATTTCAAATTTTAAAACCTTGGTGTCTGTAATTGAATTCTTTTCTTTCCTTACTCCAGGGTTATATGTTCAGGATAACTGGTGGAAATGATAAACAGGGCTTTCCAATGAAACAAGGTGTTTTGTCAAATGGCCGTGTCCGTCTCCTGCTCTTCAAAGGACATTCCTGTTTCCGCCCAAGGAGAGAGGGTGAACGTAGAAGGAAATCTGTTCGAGGCTGCATTGTTGACGCGAATTTGAGTGTGCTCAGTTTGGTTATTGTTAAAAAGGGTAAGTTGCGTTACCATCTTTGATTTTTATCTTCGTCCTTTTTATATGCCTCGATCCCAGCTTGTGATAAAGAGCTTATGGACACTCGTTTTGGAAAAGCCGATTCTGAGAATCCTCTGATCGACACATTGATAAGAGTAAGCTTGCGCGGGTGTTTTATCAGATAATGGGAATAACATTTTAATGTAGTTTTATCTTTTTTTTTACAGTAGGGTTTTAGATGAATTTAAATCCTATTGCCTTCAACTGGAATCTCCACATGCTTGGATAAATTCCTAGGATTTTTGTAAACGGTTAAAGGAACTGTCTAGAATTTAATGGGTAAATTTGACATCTTTGAAGGTGTTGCTTTTTTAAAACTTCATACTTGTGCAATAACTTTCTATATTTTCAAATGTTTTATGCCTAATGCGCTCAGGTTTATTACCTGTTGTATCTTACCACCCATCCCATGGAATTTTATTTAATCTTGACAATTATAATTACTTTATTGATTTTCCCTTATGATTCTTCAGTGCTCTTTCCTTATTTTATTACCTGTGGGTGCCTTATATGTAAGGTAACTTTGAACTAAAGAAACTTACTTTGTAGTGTCAAAAGTGAATTTTTCATTTATTTGATTAACTAAAATAAATATATAAGTAACCATACTTGTGGGTTGGATGATCTGGAATCGGCAACCCATTCAGATTTCTTGTATTCACCTGTGCACTAATATGCACTAAAATGATGCTGAGAGTGACTCTGGGCTTACGGAAAGAACCGCTTATTGTATTCAATCTAAGATGACTAGTTGATACTACAATACTGATAAGTCGGCATTAAATGACCTATAAAGTATTGATGAACCATTAAAACAACAAATAAAAACACTTTGCAAATTATATAACATTTTTTTGTACAAAAACTTTCAGGAACTCATATTAAAAAGGATTTTCAAATTTGATGAATTTGTTTTTTGTAGGTGAAGGGGAAATTCCTGGCTTGACCGATACCACAGTTCCTCGTCGTCTTGGACCCAAACGGGCCAGCAAAATCCGGAGATTGTTTAATCTTGCTAAGGAAGATGATGTCAGACAGTATGTTGTACGCAGACCAATTCCTCTCAAGGAAGGTAGTAAAAGTAAGTTTAATTTATTTTTCCTTATCTTTTCCGCTCTTTCCAATTGCGATATTTCAAACGAAACAAATGTTTATAGCAATTTGGAAGATTAACAAAAGAATTTGTTTATGAATTAGCAATGCGACCTTTAAACACATTGTTTTCCTTTGAACATGTCAAATGGAAATACAAAGTTCCTTCAAAAACCTTTTGTAGTTTAACATGACTAATTTTGTTTCACTGTTGGGTTATCTTTTCAAACTCTCTTCCACTTTAATCTTTAATAGTTATTTCGAATTAATTCATCGGATTTCTGATTTTTTTAATAAATGCTATTTATCATTAGTTTAGTAGAACCCTATTCTGAATGGTTAATTGTGCATTTACTTGATAAATGATACCCATTTCCCCATATTTACATTTAAATAATAAAACTAATATCAAATACAAGCACATAAAATTCGTGCAATTTCCATTGTTTTGCTGATATATTTAGCAAATTTAGAATTGTTATAGAACTTTATGATCTGCAAAATTTTTCTTGTTTTAATATTAAAAAAAATTTTTTTTTCCTTTGTTTAGGCAAAAAACCCAAGTCTAAGGCTCCTAAAATCCAACGTCTCGTTACTCCTATGGTTCTTCAACGCAGAAGACATCTCATGTCTATGCGAAAGGCTAGGTTTGCTAAGAGACGAGAAGAAGCTGCCGATTATGCTAAACTCCTTGCCCAGAGGATGAAGGAGCGTAAAGAAAAAAGGAGAGAGCGTAAGCAATCTTCCTTGTCAAAAAGCCGAAGTGAATCTTTGGCTGCCAAGGATGCTGCTAAGTTGGTTCCTGCTTCTGCTGTTGCTGCCGCTAAAGCTGCCATGAAACCCACCCCAAAACAAGCTGCTAAAATAGCAGCTTCTCAAATAGCTGCTGCCAAGCTGGCGGCTGCTAAGGGTGGCAAACCAACATCAGCTAAGATGGCAGCCAAGATTGCTGCTGCCGGCAAACTTGCCACTGCCAAGGCCACAGCAATTAAGGGGGCTGCTGCTAAGGGGACTAAAGGAGCCAAGCCAGCACAGGCTAAACTCAAGCTTGCTACGAAAACTGAAACGGCCAAGGCCACTTCAGCTAAAGTATTGGGCAAGGGGCCTAAAGGTGCAGGGGGCAAACAACAGCCACCCGCTAAAGTGCCGAAGCCACAAACACCAAAAGCTGCCCCTAAACAGGCTAAGACACCTGTCGGTAAAGGTGGTGTGACTAGACCTGGCACTGCTAAGCCAGCTGCAGATAAAAAGGCTGCAAAACCAACAGCCGGTAAACAAGAGAAGACGAAATCTGCTGCCGCAGGAAAGCAAGCCAAACCGACTGCAGATAAAAAGGCAGCCCAGGCTAAGCCCGCTGCAGGTAAGGCTCAAGCCAAACCAACTGCGGATAAGAAAGCAGCCCAAGCCAAGCCCGCTGCCGGTAAGACAAGTCAGGCTAAACCCGCTGCTGCTGGTGCAGCCAAAGGTGCCAAGCCTGCTGCAGGCAAACCAGCTCAAGCTAAACCTGCTGCTACTGGTAAAGCAGCTCAACCAAAACAGAGCGGTGCTGCTGCTAAGCCTGCTGCGGCTGCAGCTGGTGGTAAAGCAGCTACTCCTAAGGCTGCCAAACCTACAGCCGGTAAAGCTGCAACCCCTAAGCCAGCTGCTGGTAAAGCAGCTACACCCAAACAACCTGCAACAGCTAAGGCTGCAACCCCTAAACCGGCCGCTGGTAAAGCTGGAACCCCTAAGCAAGCTGCGGCGGCCAAACCAGCCACCCCTAAACAACCAGCTGCTGCTAAGCCTGCGGCGGCGGCCAAACCAGCCACCCCTAAACAGCCTGCTGCTGCTAAGCCTTCAACCCCAAAACAACCAGCAGCTGCTAAACCTGCAACTCCCAAACAACCAGCAGCCGCCAAATCAACAACGCAACAGAAGTCAACACCTAAAGCAGCCAAAAAATAGATTACTTGAGTGTAAAAAGATTATGGAAATAAAAATTATGTTGGTTGCTTATTCTGGTTTTTTTTTTGTTGTTGTTTTTTTTAATGAAGTTACTTTTATTTGGAGAAGACTAGACACAACAAACTGACAAATAGAAAAACCATGGACAAATGTACTTTGTAGGCCTTCATTCAGGACGGTGAATTCATTGAAAGTGGCCAGATTCAACCAAACCAGGTGAATGCTGTCCCACAACAAATAGAAAGCTGAAATTTTATAGAAATTATCTCCTGTTTATATTTTATTCTGACAGCAACTTGCTTAGTAATGAATCCATTAAGGATTTTTTTTTCTACCCGAACATTTAACAGGTTAACAAATAATATCCATAGATATTATTTGATTTTAAATTTGCAAATCAGTTTCTAAATCTGACATTTAATTCTAATTAAAAAAAAAAATTTCTACTTTATCACTTAAGAATTGTTTTAACTATTTCACATTGCTGCATCAGATTTAAATGGAAAGAAACTCACAAACTTTGTATGTAATTCACATTCTCATGTATTATTTAACTGATTTAAACTTATTGACTTTTGCAGTTTATTTAATATTGTTATATTCTATTTCTTTATGGCTTTGGTGGCTATTGCGAATATCAAAGAATACCGACAGGTTCGTTCATGGCTATTTTTCTACGCAGCCAAGAGATGGCTTTCTCCACCTTCCGGCCGTATGCCGCATTTTTCTACAAAAAACATTTCCAAGCCAGCTACTTGACACTGATCGTTCAGATCAAAGTGTAATAGCTGTTATTTCTGTAAATTTGCTGTTTATTTTTGTGCTTATGAAAGTTGAAGGTCACACTAACTAACAGTAGACAATTTGTTAGTGGCAACTGTAAACAACCTACGATGCAAATACAATCCACGACAAACACGAATTGAATATAAAAGCAGCCGCTTTTTATTTGGCCAGAAGGTAAAATAACCAATTATATTTCAGTCGCCGACACCAGACATTAATGTGGAGTACTTGTTTGACTAAATTCTCCAGCATCAAAGTGTCTACTTCGTACTGAGGTTGAACAAGTTGGCAAATGTAGTTACTTCTCTAACAATTCTGGTCAGGCGTATCACATAGCTCAGCAGACTGAAAGGTAAACTGTCCTGAAAAGGACGGATGAAAATGGACGTCAGTTAAAACTCTTTATTCATGGTTCATCGAATGTGATATCTAAAATCCAGCTGTGGAGTTAAATGGTGTCTGGACTGATCGAGTCAATGCCTGAACAAGTCGACAGTCGCCGAAACGTCAACAAAAGCAGTTGATAGCTACCCCAGCGACGCTAGTCAAAAAACGCGCAAAGTCACCAGTGGCTATAGCCGTGGCAGTCAAACAACAAGCAGACTGAAAGATAAAGGGGCCAGTAATTTAATAAGGTCCCAATATCTGAAATGGCATCAAATGGAGTTCCTGGGAGTTGGAACAGGACAGTAACAAACGTTATTACGCTTTGATCTTAACGATGAATTCCAAGTTACTGGCCTGGGGCTGCTTTTTCTCTTTGCTCGCTGCTGAATTTGTGCAAAACGGAGCTGAGTACATTCACCAGGGAAAAATGGCAAGGGTCACGCCAACTACCAGTTTGCTATCAAGGGAGTGACGAATGTAAACAGCCACTGCCCTGCTTTTCCGTAGCAATGGATCTTATCGCTCTTCATGCAATCCATCTGATGTGACATTACATCCCTACAAGCATTCATGCCAATGATTTGATTCCATAATTTATTAAAGATTTACCTGCTTTCCAACTGCAACAAGTAATTTCCTTTTTTTGGGGGGGGGGGGGTGTCTTTATTCCGAACCTCCATTAATATTGTCTTCTTCGGTAACGCTCTTATTGGTCTAATCAGTTTTTACTCCCTTTTCTTTTATTGTCTCTGATCTCTATATCTATCTCTTCGTATCCATGTAACAACTTTCAATATGGCTGCTGATTAATGAATGTACATATTGTTTATTCCTGTTTACTCACTTTTTCTTCTGCGGAAAAGCTCCTCAAAAAAATGTGGATTGGAAAAAAAAAAAAAAATTGTTTAAATCTAGAAGTCTACCTCTACATTTGACGGATTTGGGGCAATGCTCTTAGGAACGAATAAAGCGCAAATAAAAAGTGATTTTCTAATACCGAATTAAAAATATACATCTATTCCATGAAAAATGCCAATATACTGAAATCATATGCCCTTAATAGGGTTAAGATGAAAATTCATGTACACTAAATGTACAAAAGCAAGGAAATTCCCAAATTTTTACACTTTTATTGTCATTAATTAAGGGTATGACTACATATCAACCAAACCATTTGATTATCACATCACTACAGTATAAATCTCTATGGATGAAGTGTGTGAGGTGCGCTGAAGAAAAATTCCTACAAGTAAAATATATAGCCCTGTTGTGCTCGCATACCCTTAATGACAATAAAAGTTTGTGAATTTCCTTGCTTTTGTACATTTAGTGTATATGAATTTTCATCTTAACCCTATTAAGGGCATATGATTTCAGTATACTGGCATTTATTATGGAATGTCAGTACTTTTGTAAAGGCTATGCCTCAATACAATGGTCATTTTTAAGGTTTTTTGGAATTTTATGACAAACTAAGGAATATGGTAAACTAAGTTAAAATGCCATCAACTAGAACCTCTATCTTTGCCAAAAATCAGCTGAATCCATTAAATAGTTGATGAGATACAGGGTGGCACGTACGTACAACATGATTTCATGATTGAACTTTCTGGATCTCTGGGTTGCCTTGACTAATGATGCTGAAATTCTACACACTTATAGAACCTATCAAATAAAAATTTTGTGCAAAGTTTTAACTAATTTGGTTTTTGAGTTATGATTGATCAAAGAAATGAGATTTCCAGAATAGGCCATTCGTGAAGTCTATTAAGAGATAGAGCGCTCTTGCACCTCCCTTGATTAGAAAACAAAGCAATATAGGGATATCATTAAAATAATATATATATATATTTATAAATTTGTGAAATAGGAAAATCCCAGCTGAGTGCTCAATTAAGGGAATCAGAATTAAGAGCTTAATATTAGTTTATTAATACAACATATGGACCAATGGTTTTGAGCACAGATGGTAAAACCTCTGGCTCTCATCAGCATAGAAAGTAATTGGTGAAGAAATGATAATATAATAATACTCTATTCTTCGGGGAGAATAGATTCTTGGATCTTATCAGCTTATCTCATTGGATGTTTTGCTCCACTTTTCAAACTGAGTAGTTGTAGCAAAACAATAGCACCTTTTGTGCAACAGCCTCTTATGTTTTTTTTTTTGTTTTGTTGGTGCTGTATTTGATGGAGATAGGGGGCCAGGACCTTTTGTCTGATGGCTGACCCTGGTTGGTCTCTGTATTGGCTGGATCCCCATTTCCAGAGGCAGGAAGGTTTACAGCATTCTGACATCTTCCTGCCTGGTGTATTAACGGGTTGATGGGCCCTTTTTCATCCTGGGTGCTGGCCTGCCAGTATTTATTTTTGTTTTTATTCATATTTTTTATTATTCATTTCCTCATTGGCAACGGTTTCTAATTCTTTATTCGAAGCTGCCCTCATTTGCAATTCGGGAGGCGTGCTGGATGGCTTGAGGAAACAGCACACCATTTTTCTTTGAATATTTGGTCTGGGTTTACTTCAAGTAAAAAGTATCCTCATGTCAGTCTCTGACAAACCCCTGTACAGAGAGACCGAAGACACCCAAGGGCGGTGTCTAATAGGCATTCAAGTCCTCCCCGACTCTCTCAATGGGCTCACATGTATGCCGTTAAACGAATATAAAGATGATGTGATCAGGTAGCGTTCGAATAAGGCAAATTTAAGTTTCAAGAAACCGATAGAACGTGCCTATCAAGTGATGTTTAAGAATACCAATTTCAGTTAAATACACAGCGTTTCGTTTAGCTAATTCGTTGAAAATGATCCAAGGGAACTCTAATTTATGAAAATATTCATTTGGAAAGTTTGTTTTTTTCCAAAAATTAAATTAAAAAAACAATCTGATATTAACTGTTAAGCAATGAATAAAGAAATAAAAAAAAAAATATTAAATAATAGAAAAAAAGTTAAAGGGATATATTAAAGAAAAATTATTTAGAGGAAAATTATATTAATATAATAAGGAATTGGGGGAAATGGGATCTAAGTAAAAAAAAAAAAAAAAAAAACCCTTGATATTTTAAAGTCTTAAATGCAAGGGGAATATATTAATATAACATCATTTAGAGAATGGCTAAATAGTTATATGATCTGCCGAATTTATAAGGAGTGCCTGTTTTCTGTGAATAAAACCCTTTAGCAATTGATTGTGTACATTTAAACAGGACGTATATGGGTCAATAATGGCTCTGTGGATGTGATACTTCTCTGAATCACATAAAGGGAATCTGTTTAATGCGAGGGAGAAAGATGGTTTACTCTCAATAATTCTCCATTTGATGTTGAAAGTTATTGCTTTGTCTTTAAGTTCCAAAATCCGTTTTGCAAGTGCTTATATTTAAACGTGTATCTGTGTGTGTGTATAGTCTGGTCTTAAAATTGCCTTGCGTCATGCCAATATATTTCTCGGCTCTGTCATTAGGCTGGCTGGTGACAAGTCGCTTCATAAACAATGGAAGCAACTATGCAATTCCCCCTCAAGGAGACAATTGTTTTTTCGCATGAACTCCTTGTACTTATTGTTATAGGCTGTCTGGAAATAATTCTCCTTATAGATGGCATGGTGGAGTAACTGGTCTTAATGGTGTTTCTGTTGAAAAACTTATATAAGTTATGTATAGGGGGGAAATGTTTGTCTAGTAATTTAAGGAAAAGGTGGCCTGCTTTCGTGCTGGTGGAAAAAGGCGGTGAGAACCAGATCACTGACCTGTTGCGGCTGCTCTGGTTGGTTACGGTTGGGGATAGATGAGATTTCCTCATCGAATTCGCTGTCATGCAGTGCTTTATTATAATAAGGAGCGGCCTATGTACAAATTTTGTGACTGGAGGAGAGGTTGGAAATTCTTTGGCTAATGTTATTAAGGTTTTTAAGACAATTGGTGGATGGCAGGAGTCCTTGTGAATGTACTGAGGTGTTTGGATTGTGGAAAGGTTTGTGTATTGTTTGTAAGGTTTAGTGTGGGGTCTAGGAAATCAATCTGATCTAAGTTTGTTTTAATGGTAATTTTGAAGGGGATATCATTTTTTATGTATCAACCTTCAGTATTTACTTCAACAGTGCTCGATATGTAAGTAGAACTAGGAGGTAGCTATGAAAGTATATTTATGGCAATTAAGCTACACAGACTTCCACGTTTCATCCGCAGAGCAGATCGTCAGGCGAAATTGCATTTACTATCATATACTTTCATAACTTACTATATATATATATATATTAAAATTGAAAATAGAAGCCTTTATCAATGCAAGATTAATTTTTTTTTTTTTTTTTTTTTTTTTTACTTTAATCTTAATTTCAGAATAATATTCCATCACAATTATTGTCATTTTTCAAAAGATAAAAAAAACTTTTTTTTGTTAATGGAGATGTTCTGGCGGTTATGAATTTAAATTCTGGTTGTAGAATGAACATTGGCATGTTCGAAGTTTAAGAAGATGGGGGCGTTCATTTAAAAGCACTATATATGTGTGTGTGTGTGTGTATATATATATATATATGTTATTGTTTATTATCTATGTATACGTTTCGTCCTGTATAATCGGGACTCATCAGCATAGAGATATGACTATTCACTACCGGTCATGCAATTCGAAACCCCGGATTACAAGTATTTTGCAACTCAAATCTCGACGCCCAAACCACTCGGCCAATGTTGAACAGCGAATAAATGGTGATAATTTTAACACTTTATGCGGTGGTTTGACGTCATAAGAGCGTTCTACATTAAGTAGAACGCTCTCATGACGTCAAACGATGCATTTATAGCTAGTGATGTCATGCTGTGTTAATACTACACACTGCTCTTCTAGACGGATTTTTCTAGGAGCTACAAATATATATACGAGGGGTGTTCAATAAGTAAGGCCCCTGACCCACTTCCAGTTGTCTGATCGAGATGAAATTTTGCATGTGTAATGATTTATATCTGTATGGGTTATGTTGCAAAAAACAGCTCTGAACTAATTGTGGCTCCTGATTTACAGGTGTTTGAACTGAGTCAGGTGTGAAATGGAGCCAGTTGAGTGTTGCGCAGTGATCCGGTTTTTGTATTTGAAACGATGCACACCAAAGCAGACTTGATGAAATGAAAAAAACTTATGGTGATGATGCTCCATCATATGACCTTGTAAAACGCTGGCATCGTGAATTCCAACATGGCCGGAAGTCTGGAAACAGCTCCCATACCTGGTCGTCCCTCTTCTGCCATTGATGAGGCATCTGTCCGTCAAGTTGAGGCTGCCATTTGGAAGATCGACGCATTACTATTCGACAAATAGCCCAAGAGGTCAAGATTAGTACAGGGTCTGGAAACTATCATTCATGACCATTTGCATATGGATAAGGTGTCTGCCAGATGGATTCTCAGGTTGCTCACACCTTTCCAGAAGCAAGAACGCATCGAGTGCTCGAGGATGAATTTGGATATGTGCCAAGAAGATGAGTCAAAGTTTTTCAAAAGACTGATTACACAGGATGAAACTTGGGTCCATCACTATGATCCAGAAACCAAAGTCCAGTCAATGCAGTGGAAGCACTTGGACTCACCACCTCTAAAGAAGGCAAGAGTTCAGCCCTCCGCTGGCAAGATCATGCTCCCAGTCTTCTGGGGCCAGGACGAAGTAGTGATGACAGATTTCCTGGCAAAGGGTGCCACAATTACAGGAGCCTATTACGCTTCACTTTTGATGAAATTAAGAGAAGCTATCAAAATCAAGAGGCGGGGCAAGATCAGCAAAAGTATCCTCCTCATGCAGGACAACGCTGCGGTCCACAACTCGCATGTCGCCAGATCAGAAGCACAGGCGTGTGGCTATGAAATCCTCTCCCATCCCCCTTACTCTCCTGACCTTGCACCTTCTGACTTTCATCTCTTCCCAGCCATGAAGTTGTTTTTGAAAGGAAAGCGTTTCCCAGATGACGCAGCCTTGATTTCTGAAGTTACGACGTGGTTGGAGGACCAACCTGGGGTGTTCTACAAAAACGGTGTCCAGAGCTGCATCAAACGATAGGAGAAATGCATAACTCTGGGTGGTTCCTATGTAGAGAACTGTGCCAAGTTTCATTAATCTACTGCTATGGGTCAGGGGCATTACTTATTGAACGCCCCCTCCTATATATATATATATAGGAAAGAAAATAGGAGGAGGAAATAGCAGAGGAGACATGGTACATATTCACTCAGACCCAGTTATTTATTCATATACTTACACATCCCCACCATCATGCGTATATAGATACATGTTCGCACACTCATTCTTTCACTCATGTCTACCCGGTTTATTTAATCTTCATGATCACTTTTCATCCCAGCGAATTTCTTCAAAAGTTTGTCTCTTCCGATGTCTAGGCCAATCCCTTTAGACCCCCACGCATTTATTAGCGTATGGATATACATACATGAATAAGTAGATACATTCGCTTACCTATACTCATATATATACATATATAGGTATATACACCAATATCTATATACACAGATACACACACACACACACACATATATATAAATACCTATAAGTACACACAAGTTTAACAAGACTCCCTTAGCGGTAGTTTATGTCAACCAAGAAGAAAGAAAAACATACAAATAAAAACTGAGAAAACCTAAAAAGCCAAACAACTAATCATTTAGATATTTCACATTTTTTTCATAAATATATGTAATATACATATAAATCCATCCATCCATACATACATATGCATATATATATATATATATATACCTATATATATATATATATGCAAACACATGCGCACATACACACACCTATACTTATCTACACACCCGTGCAAGAACTTATACCAGGGGCAGGCAAACTTTTCAGAGCAAGGGCTTCATTAAAAAAAATCAAATTCTACTGGGCCGCATAGTATATTTTCCAATATAATTGATATCTGAAATAGCCGAAATAAATGGATTTCAAAGCGAAAATGCAATCGTTTTCCATGTATTAGCATTTTAAAGTAATGTAGAGGATTCACATGAAATGCATTTAAAAAAATAAAAAAAAATAACTCTATTTAAGAAATAGAAAAAATATATACATATTTGTTTTATTAATCAATAATTTTGTGTAGAACTTCAATGTACACATATAAATTACCTAAAAAAAAAAAAAAATTGTATGTTAAAGGAGAAACTTCACATGAAGCACATTTGTTTGAAAACAAAGTAACTCAATTTAAAAAAGAAGAAATATTTTTATTGATATTTTATATCAGTAACTTCACATGAACCAAATATTTATTAGAAAAACAAAGTAGCTCAATTAAAAGAAGAAGAAATATTTTTATTGATATTTTAAAGCAGTAACTTCACATGAACCAAATATTTATTAGAAAAACAAAGTAACTCAATTAAAAGAAGAAATATTTTTATTGATATTTTAAAGCAGTAACTTCACATGAACCAAATATTTATTAGAAAAACAAAGTAACTCAATTAAAAGAAGAAGAAATATTTTTATTGATTTTTTTAAGCAGTAACTTCACATGAACCAAATATTTATAAGAAAAACAAAGTAGCTCACCAACTGAGCAACAGAAGGATCAAAATGATCCAATGAGAATGATGCAACTGACTGCAATCATTTACCAGTTTGTTGAAAGTAGGTGTCAAGTTGCTTGAACTGATTCTTAACACTGACTGAAGATTCGAGTCTGAGAAGTGACCTATTCTTTGACTTGTTAACTTTCAAAATAGAAAAAGTCTGCTCACATATGTAAGTTGATGCAAATATCACAAACATCTTCCTTGCAAAATTTTTCAGATTTTTTAACTTTTCCCGAATGCAGAGATTCATAAAACTTGACCAATGGTTTATTTTCAAAGAGCCTCTTTAAAGAGTTGTCGGCTTGCAAATCAATCAGTTCCACCTGCAGTTCTTCAGCAGGTGTTTCAACGTCACAAGCAATAGGTGAGCTGAGCAAATCAAACTGCCCTTCAATTGCCTTGAAATCAGCAAATCTTCTGATAAATTCATCTCTTAAAGCCATCAACTGGGAACTGTATTTGTTTGATTGTGCTTGTGTAACAGCTCGTATTTTCAACAGAGGAAAATGAACAAAGTTTTGCTCTTTAAGCTGCTTGGCAAAAAGTTGAAGTTTCGATTGAAACGCTTTCACTTCCACATACAATTCATTTGAGAAAACCCAAAGAGGATGTTTAATTTTATCTCTAATGGTGGCGATAATCTTATAGAATATACTTTTAATCACTAAACCTATGTTAAACTTTGAATGGCAAATTAATCTAACAAAGGGATTAATGTTGAATATCACTTAATGGTTCTTTAATGTAAACCTAGGGGGTGCCGTGAACGATTATTTGTGTATATTCATCTAACTTTAATTTTGCTAATGAATTCTTAGCTTCTAAATTAATATTGTGGATGCTATCAATATGGCTAGTCTTATAATTCTTGTGCAATTCTTTATATGAAATAATTGTGCATTGCTCATATCTATTGCTATACAAGTTTGCATTTTATTCCGGAAAAATATCAGATGGAATAAAAAGGCATTATATTTTTCTTCACAATAATAATAAGATAATGATGATAATAATAATAATAATAATAATAAAAATAACATACAGATAAAAATATATAATAATAATAATTAAAAATAAATAATGTATATATATATAATTTAGTACCACTTTTTTACCCAGGAGTCAGGTGACTTTTTGTATTTTTCCAGTTAATTCTACTGCCCTCACACTTCAACAAATTAACTGTCTCCAAACTCTTATCCAATCACTTGCCTTCCAAATCTTGTTGACTGCAAAATTCTCTTGCAATTCTAGACATCTATCTTTCTGAAACGGTTTATCCAGGTCAACCTCTCACCAACGTAACCGATTCTTCTTTAGGATAACATATATACCTTCAGCAAATCTTTCGAACTAATGTGTGCGCTTCAGTCAGATTTCAAACTACATATCCTATAATTGATATCTCCCGTCACATTTCTACTTTCCCTTTTCAAAGTTTTGATTATACGTATTCTTTGAGATAGACCACAACTTTATCGCAATAAAATTATTGAATATATGCAATTAATAACCACTAAAGGATCATAATATTGTATAATCGATTCCATAAAGAGGAAACGGTGTCCATTTGGCTGATCACGCACCTATCAATATCATAGAAACTTAGTAAAACGACGTTTCTTCAGTGTCGCCCCCCCCCTGTTGAGTTGTTTCTGACGCTCGTTTTATCACTATATGATGCTTCTTCTTCTTCTGATGATGATGGTGATGATTCTTTTGCTGATGCTTCTGGTGATGATGATGATTCTTTTGCTGGTTTTCTTGTATGCTATTTGCACTTTTGCATAGAGCTCACGAAGATCGTGCCTCAGGATTGTCTTGTGTGCATGAAATCTTTTTCGTTGTTAACAGATATTCGTTAAACTGTGCGATTGCAGATGCTTACCCTCGACACTGAGAACAGCAAGGCTCAGCGGCTGCATGCAAAGTCGGGGAAAGGTTTTTATCTAAACACACAGAAGCAACGTTGCCACTTTCACTCCATTGATCTTCAGTTATGCGACTGGCATGTCTTTGGTTGCTAAATGCAGACACAGAGGACGACGGATGCTGATGCAGAATCCTCCTGGAGTTTCACCAGAACTCTGTTATTCGGGTAGCTCAAGCGCTACAACGTTATCACAACCCCTACCACGATTAGGAAGGGCTGGACTTTAGCAGGGGGCTACTGCTTTTGCTGCTGCTGATGATGTGTTTATTTGTTAACAATGGTTTTACTTTGAGTGGGATCGAAAAATGCCCCTAAATGTTAAGGTGCAGCTCATCTCTAATATTCCCTTCGTTAGATTTGCTCAACTCCACCTAGGGTTAGGGTTAATTTATATTTTTAATTTTAATTATATCAACCTCCACCTTAAAGTTAGGATTAATTTATATTTTTAATTTTAATAATATCTAACCACACCTTAAAGTTAGGATTAATTTATATTTTTAATTTTAATTATATCAACCCCACCTTAAAGTTAGGATTAATTTATATTTTTAATTTTTATAATATCTAACCACACCTTAAAGTTAGGATTAAATTATATTTTTAATTTTAATAATATCAACCCTCCCTTAAAGTTAGGATTAATTTATATTTTTAATTTTAATTATATCTACCTCCATCTTAAAGTTAGGATTAATTTATATTTTTAATTTTAATTATATCTACCTCCATCTTAAAGTGAGGATTAATTTATATTTTTAATTTTAATTATATCTACCTTCACCTTAAAGTTAGGATTAATTTATATTTTTAATTTTAATTATATCTACCTCCATCTTAAAGTGAGGATTAATTTATATTTTTAATTTTAATTATATCTACCTCCACCTTAAAGTTAGGATTAATTTATATTTTTAATTTTAATTATATCTACCTCCACCTTAAAGTTAGGATTAATTTATATTTTTAATTTTAATTATATCTACCTTCACCTTAAACATATGATAGAACATGGGATGACAGAAGCAGATATTGATATTTTCAGATTGTTAGATGAGAAGCTAAGAGCTGGCAATTTAGAACAGCCCTCGAACCTAAGATTTGTCAAGAGGAAAAGACTTACAACTGTTACGAATAAAGTGAATGATGTCTTGCCATTTTTATTTGTAAATAATGTTGATCAGTGTAATAAAGTTATTAAAGCTGCTGCTGCCAATACTGTATCAAATCTACACGTACTCCATGTAGATTTGATACAGTATTGGCAGAAAAAGGAAGTAAAGAAAGAGCCCTAGTACTCCGTGTAGATTTGATACAGTATTGGCGGAAAACGGAAGTAAAGAAAGAGCCCTAGTACTCCGTGTAGATTTGATACAGTATTGGCGGAAAAAGGAAGTAAAGAAAGAGCCCTAGTACTCCGTGTAGATTTGATACAGTATTGGCGGAAAAAAGAAGTAAAGAAAGAGCCCTAGTACTCCGTGTAGATTTGATACAGTATTGGCGGAAAAAAGAAGTAAAGAAAGAGCCATAGTACTCATTGTAGATTTGATACAGTATTGGCGGAAAAAAGAAGTAAAGAAAGAGCTCTGGTGGAGGATACGTTTAAATGGTCAGATAAAAAAAACTTAGAAAGGATTTAAGCAAAGTGCAAGCTGTCGAAAATGGCGAACTCAAAAGTCAGAGCGCGCGTGAAAGTCTAATCCGTAAGTTTTACATACATCAAAAAGGTTTCAAGTGTGTAATTGAAGAACTGAAACATCGGGTCGTAGCTAAGATTGCCAACGTTAAACGTTACAGCGACAGAATTGAGCAGTATCGAGAAAACAGACTGTTTGAGAACAAGCAGAAACTCTTTTTTGAACAACGAGAAAGAATTAGAAGAAGGGATGACGTTATACCTGATGCTGACCAATCTAGTGCATTCTAGAAAGACATTTGGGAAAAGGAAGTCAAGCATCCAGATGATGCAGAATGGATCAGAGATATTGAAAGGGAGGTGTCCTCTAGAGTAGAATGACAAATGCATATAACAGTCACCGTTGAGATGCTGAAAAAGAAGGTTAAAAAGCTTTCAAATTGAAAAGTACCTGGACCTGACGGAGTCCAGGGATATTGGTTTAAAAACTCACGTCTTGCAGAAATGATAAATGGATGTTTGACAACAGGTAGCTTCCCTGAATGGCTTACAAAGGGCACCACATCATAAAAGATAAAACAAAAGGAAGTAAAGTGACAAACTTTAGACCAATCACTTGCTTCTCAGTTATGTGGAAACTTTTTACTAGCAAAATATTGTCTGAAAGTATTCATGGTCATTTTGAACCAAAACAATTTGCTGCCTGAGGAACAGAAAGGCTGCCGAAAAAGATCACATGGCACCAAAAATCAGCTTCTGATCGATAAAATGATCATGAGAAACTGTAAACGAAGAACTACTGACCTTGCCATGGGGTGGGTGGATTATAAGAAAGCATTTGACATGGTCCCTCATTCATGGATACATAAATACCTGGAGATTTTCGGAATAACCCCCAACATCTAAACAGTTTTAAAGAATAACATGAAGAATTGGGAAACCAATTTAACTTCAGAAGGTGTTGCATTGGGAAAGTGAAAATCAGGAGAGAGATTTTCCAGGTCGATAGCCTTTCCCCATTTGTCATTAGTTTGATCCCAATGACACTTCTTTTACGTAATGTGAAGGCAGGATATGGACTTGGGAAAGGACTTCTTACAGTCAACAACTTACTATTCATGGAAGACTTTAAGGTTTTTGGAAAAAATGAAACCAAACTTGATACCATAATGAATACGGTTAAATTATTTAGTGACGACATACGAATGGAATTTGGCATCACTACATGTACCATTCTTGTTGTAAAAAGAGGTAAACTTGTCCATTCAGATGGCCTTGAACTCCCAACAACAGATCTGATAAAGAATGTAGACAATGATAGGGGCTACAAATACTTGGGAATTCTGGAGGCGGATAAGATAAAGACAAGGAAATAAAAAAACAGGTCACAGCTGAGTACAACAGACGAGTAAGGAGTATTCTTAAATCGCATCTCCACAGTCGAAATACAATCTATGCTATCAATGCCAGAGCAGTAGCTATCATTCGATAGACTGCCGGTATACTTGACTGGAATGTAGATAAACTGAAATGTTTGGATACCAAAACACGAAAAATGCTTACAATTTATGGAGCTTTGGCAAAGAAAGGAGATGCAGATCGATTGTATCTACCAAGAAAGGATGGTGATCGAGGTTTACTTAGTGTTGAAGATGTTGTCAATATAGAAGAAGGTTGTCTATATAAATATATTTCGTCGTGAAGTGAAAAAAGAGGAAATACTAAGAACTTGGGGTGAAAAAGAATTAAAGGTTAGAAGAGAGAGTATCAAATTTATTTGAAAGAAACTACACAGTTTATTCTTTAAGAATACTGCATTTAGAGATAATGACAGCTGGAATTGGTTGGTCAGGGGTGATCTCAAAAGATCTACTGAGAGTACTTTAATGGCAGCCAAGGAATAAGCCACTAGCACTAGGTCCATCAAACATTACATTGACAAAACTGCAGAATCACCGATGTGACGATTGTGTAATGAAAGGGAAGACACCTTAGCGCATATTGCATCTGAAAGCCCAATGCTAGCACAACACCAGTATAAAAAATGGAGACACGATAAAGTCACTCAGGTACTACACTGGAATATATTGAAAATTTATGAATTGGACTACAATGAGAAATGGTTAGAGCATAAGGCAGAAGTGGTACAGGAGAACGACAATGTCAAACTTCTTGAGTACATGCGCATACAGACTGATAAGGTTCTTGAACATTCTAAACCTGACTTAATCTTTCTGAACAAAAACAAGAGAACTTGCTTAATCATTGATATAGCCTGCTCCTTCAATACCAGAGTGCAGGAGAAAGAACACGGAAAAAAATATCAAGATCTAAAATGGGAATTAGTCAGACTATTGAAATGTAAAGAAGTAAAGGTGATTCCCGTTATAATTGGAACGCTTGGAACCATAAGAAAAAGCCACCATAAACGTCTTAAACAGATTGACGATACAATTTCTTTTCCAATTCTGCAAAAGGCTTTCATTTTAGGAACAGCGAAAGTGTTAACGTACAGCTTGAATGTCTAAAGTCAAGGGAATTGACTTGATGTTCAAAAAAGAAAACTCCAACTAAAAACATCCAAAAGTCGAGACTACTATTGTTATATTAATCTTTGGAAACGATTAAGTTAGCTAGTATGGATTATGGCTGGGGTCAGTTGAGACAATAAGTGCGGGTCGAGCTGACATGCACAGGAGGGGATTGTTATGAGTCAATCATTTTTGTCAGACCATAACAAAGTTACAAATTCGGCGCCGACACAGGGAATCTCGGGTCGGAGAAGGTCAGATATGGTACGATTGTGAATGTCGTGTCTGATTAGCCGACGCGAGGAAGTGTCTGTTACGTCATTTGTTTTCTTGAAAACTAGAGTTTTTGAAGAGAGAACGCTTTGGGAGTGAGAGCGACAAGTCCACGATGTAGCCGCTCGTCTCAGTTTCTATTATATTGAACCAGTGTCCGAAAAGAAATTGAGTCGTTGGCCAGTCGGTGGAGATGTGTTTCCAAAACTGAGAATGTAGAGAGAGTGGATGGAGGGGAAAAAAGAAAGAAAGAAAAAAACATGTTACAACCACCTTTTTAGCTCGTCCATTTTGGCATCCATGTCCTCGTAAACACTGGCGTTCCTGTTAGATTTAATCCTTTAAAAATGTTTACCGATGTTCACATAAATTCGTAAACTGAATTAATTAATGGACGATGTTTTTCTCTGAAACAAACAATTTAGTTGGATAATGCTATATTTGAATATCATTTCATAGAGTTATAGTTTTCATTGATACTCAACAAATGATTTGTAATAAGAAAAGAATAGGGCTACACTCAGAATATAAACACACGTTTGGTAATTGTATCGATCAGAAATATTTTTAAAGCATTAAAATGATTATTATTTATTTACTTGATGCACGCTTAAAAGACAAAGAAAAGGCATTATCCTTAATAACGACAAATAAGCTTAATTATTGTGTTGGAGGGAGATGGGTACATTAACCAGTTTGATATTAAATCGGAATGTCTTGACGTTTCCCACGTGATTTTCAAAGAAAATACCGGATGTCAATATTCTCTCCATAACTACAAGAAACTACAACAGGAAGACGTCAACAGAATTTGAACCCTGCTTTAATTAAGGATGTAATTAGCAAACACATAATTGCCTTGATTTTTTAAAAATATATTGATGTAATTTTGTAATTGTTTTAAAAGACCCCGATTTATCATTCATTAAGTTGATTTCAAGCTATAAGAAGTTATATATTGAGACAGTGGTTTAGTTTAAAGAAGCTGAGTTAAATTTAAAAATAATGATGCGAGGATTGTCGATGATATGCTGTTGTGTTTACATGTAAGAAATTGAATAGCATCTGCGTCATTAGATCGATTTCAAGCTATAAGAAATGTAGAGTATCAAATTATGGCACTTACAATAGAGCACATTTTGTAAGCTTGTATATTTACTAGCGGAAATACAGATATAGAATTAAAAAAAATGTTATGTGTCCATACCCCATGTTCATAGCATCATATTACGTTTTTATTACGTGTTTTTTTTTAGATTTTAGAATTTTAAAGTGTTTAGGTGGAACCCAATAATGTACTACACATTAATTGGATGGAAGGAGTATTAGTAGAGTGCCATTTATTGCAATTATTGTGGGTAAATTCACAGTCTACAACTCCTTCGAGAAACGCCTATCTTTTACAGGGATAGATGAGGATATATGTATATTGCATTCTTGGAACTCATATATACATTTCTATTCTTAGTTTTTAATGTCGATAATTTCCAAGTTATAAATAAAATAAAGAACAGTACCCGTCTTGGGATTAGTATTCTGCTAGATAATTATTACAAATAAAAGTGATATGCTCTTGTATCAAGTTTTATGCGCACATGTAACAAAAAATCTACTTTACTCACGTTACAAAAGTTCCACTACAACCCGCCTATGCAGTATAGACCATAAATCAATAAACTTATACATTTTCAACATACTTATCAAGCAGACGACGCTTCGTAATCCCAGCGCGTCACAATATTGAAATAAAACCCATTCTAGCTTCAGAGCACGTACGTTTCTTCCACCGACTGTTGTGGATTCAGTTTCGGTAAACGAAAAGGGTTAGGGTTAGAGAAAAGAAATTTGAGGAAATAAAAACAACACCAATAACCCACGACAAAATGAATTTCGACATATTCTCCCTATAGCTCTCAGTATATACCACTTGTGTAGCTAAGGAAAACAACATAAGAACCTGTCTTCTATAAACAACAGTGCCTGCATGATAATGTGTTCATAGTGCGGTTTGGGGTTGTTAAAACCCACCTGCACTTCCACTAGTTCGGTAAGGTAATATAATCGACTGGTCCACTGACGTAATAAAATCTACAATTTTTTCAGTAAAATGGTTGACAGAAATCTTAAAAAGGAAAGAAAATGCTGGGATCATCAGAAATTGAATGAACAACTTACTCTAGCAATGCTGGAGAGTCTTGTCTAATCTACTATTCCATGTCTAATCTACTATTCCATCCATTACTAGGAGGAACAAAGATACGGATTCTTAAATGGTATTAGAAAAAGTGCATCTCTAACTATTTATGTTGTATTTCTGCGGTACTTAAAAGAATGATGACAACACTAGTGTATAAAATTTAATCATATATAAGTATGTGGGTTAGGGTTAAGGCTGGTAGTAATGCAGAACAAACAGGAATGGAAAACTCTTTCAAGAGAGTATGTACAAAACATGCAATCGAAGCCAATATTTGGGTTATAAATCTTTGCAATATCTATTTATTTTTCAATAGATCTTTCACATACCTGATCAGTAAATATGAGACTAACTGCTAAATATTAATACAATATCCGGGATGTTGGAACATCTTTTAATAATTTCGAGAGAACCCCACACTTTCTCACAAAAGGGATACTAAAGTGAAACCGTCAAGCGGAATGAAGAATCCAAAATGGCTGCCCCTCTAAAATTTTGAATTATTCATTCTGCATGACGATTTCACTTTAGTATTCCTTTTGTGAGATAGCAGACGTTGTTTTTCTTTCTTCGTATTTCTATATTATAAGATTTTAATTAAATATATTTTCCAAAGAAATCTCCGCACACAATGAGAAAATGTTTGTTTTTGGTGTTCACTAGTTTACCCATAAATATGACTGAAATAGCATTTTAATTACAAATTATATAATAAAATTGAAACAATAGACAAAAGACCTTAAAGAAAGGGAAGGAATAAAAGCTAAAATAAGCGGTAAGATGAAAAAGTGAGAAAGATATGTCCTATAGTCCAGTTAAAATGTGGCTGAACTTCAAACAAATTGCTCACAGAGGTTTTTAACTTGGATATTGGACATGAATACTCTCTTTTTCAGATAAAAAAAGTTTATCAAAATTAGCCTTGCAGAAAGGGGTCAACGGGCGCCATCTTTAAACTCCAACTTAATATTAAAATTTCGAGACATAATTCCTGACATTTCCTGACAAGTATGTCCATTATTCATAACAATTACTGACAAAAATAAACGTTTTTCCTGACAAAAACCTTTATTAAATTAGAAATAAAAAAAAATTTTTTGCATGAAAACCCACACAGGGCCCACCCCAAGCCAGCTTGACATTTTCTTGGTGTTTTAAATTGTAATGATAGGTTGCTATATGTTTAATAATAAACTAACACCAAAAAATGACTAGTTTTTGCCATTGTTTTCATGTTTTTATTTTATTTCTTATACAAATATAAATATAAAAAGGTACAAAAACAGACTAAGTAGCCTTTTTTCAGGGCAACAATTGTCACATTAATTCCTGACATTTCATTAAAAATAGGTACAAAATAAGTACAATTTACAATAAAGGAATGGTCAGTTGGTCGAATGCTGGGGCAAGGCTCTTGCATAACCACCACAGAACAAGTTCATGAACGAACCAAAGAACATTTCTTGTCAAGAACTAGTCAAAGGTAACTTCATCATCATCATCATCATCATCAAGATCTGGCTGTGGTGAGTTGCTGTAGTGGAGGCCTTTGCAATCACCACACAAGTTTGAACAATCAATGCCATGTTTCCTGCAACTGCATTTTGCTGTAGTACACCCTGAAGTACAGTTACACCTAATTATAGCCAACAAATTTACAGGATCAGTTGGCAAGTCAGTCTTGATTGGTATTAATTTACCATCTGAAAGTTCCATCCCCACTCGTCAGGTTTTAGCTGGTTTCTACATTTCCATTCCTGAATTTGGAAGTAAACTCGAAGGCTGTTGAATTTCGTAGCTTTTCTTGTTGTTGGCAATGATTTGGCCTCAACATACTTTGAGCTTTTTGTAACATTTTCCTTAAAGCGCCTCAGTCAGAGATGATTGATGTTTTCCCCATCATTACCATTGTACAGGCACACTAAACCTCTTCTGCACTGCTATCCTTGCAAAACACTTCTGCCAGTTTGAGGAAGTTTCTATTGTTCATCACCTTTCGAAGGGATGCTGCCTTCCTAATTCCATAAACACTGGATGTAGAATCACAACCCAGTAGTGCATGGATGAAAAGAATGTTGGAACAGACCAAAGATTTCTTCATCTCTTTGATGTTCCACTTTCACACTTTTTGCACTATCCTTTGATTGTGGCGTGAAGAAGCTGTTGTAACCATCATCTCTATTGGCATGATAACATAGAAAGACCAACAGGCCAGTGTCATCTGCTATCAAAATGGTTTCTCTTGTCTGTGCCAGTCTTCACAATCCATACGTCAGCATCTCCAGATGCATGAACTACTTTACAACCTGCGTCCTCCAAACTCTTTCCCAACAAGTTGATAAACAATTGTTTGTTTTCTTGATTAGCTAGGAAAACATCCTTTTTTAATTTGAACACCATTAAAGGGGTCAGTGACACATTAACACCAACAGAGCCCCTTGCTCGGCGTCGGTGAGTCGCGTCTTTAATGGATGGACCACTTTCATACCCATCAAAGATAATGCATACTTTTCCATATCTAGTTGTGACATATCTGCGGTATTGGGCACAGATCTCATCAAATGTGTGACCTTTTTGCCATAGGAGGCGTTGAAGTAGTGCTCCACCATCTAAGAGATACTGTGGATCTGAAGACTGTGGACCTGATTGTACAGGGGAAGTCAGTTCCCATATTGCGTCTGCCAAAGCCGTTTTTTTTGCCTCTCACAGTAGTCCGAAAGAATCAAAAAGTGCAGGTGGGTAACCACAAAGCTCATACTGGAAATGTTCTTGCTGCTGCTGAGTTGAGGGTTCATTTGTAGATAGCGCACACAATCTCTAAAATAGGAGTTGTGGATCATCTCAACTGCTTCATCTTTGCTGAGCGAAACTTTTCATCCAAGTGTAATTGCCTGATCGTTTCTTTTAAAAATGAACTCGTGGACATTTTCTCCAACCATTGAAGCTATGATTGCCTCTACTATGGAGTTTGCTCTGTTCACATTCACCTTTTTGTCTCCAGTTACTCCACTGGAAATGCTGTGAATGGACGGATCTTCCGTGAAAACGGTCATATGTCTGGAGAAACGCAAGGAGCTTCCATGTATTCCTCACATCTCGCTCTTTTCTTGCTGAAGTAGCCTATTGGTGCTGGTCACTAGTGCCATAACGAATGCCTGCTAGTTCTTGCATTGTAAACTTGATTTCAGCGCACGCTGGCAGTGATAGCATCCAAACCAATCGTTGAATTTTGTCCATTCCTCTGCCATGAGTAAGACCTCCAGACGTGTTCATGCTTTTCATTAGCACCTGCTCAATAGCCAGATCCATCGACAAGCCATCCCAGTAGCGACCACTCCGTCTAATCACATGAAATCCTTCAGAAAATTTCTGGTATACTTCAGGATGGCTTTTTGGCAGCCCCTCCATTAGCTGCAAGTACAAGTAGGCCGACTTTGCATGTAGGATGTGTCCTACTGCAGCAAATATTGGCAGCATTTTCCTTACAGCGTCAAGGTGCAATTTCCAGTTTCCGGTGTGCTCTGCCTTGATAAACAATTGCAGGATCTTCACCATATCAAGGTATTGAATCCACAAGTTTGCTGTTCGCTGGTCAACCATTGCATCCTTCACATGGTTGATTCTCTGGACAATCCTGGTCATAGACTCTGATAACAGAACATTATTCAATGCCCCATCAAGGAGACCTTTCAATAGCCCCTGAGCTTCCTTCAGGTCTTTATTTTGAGGAAATGACTCTTCTGCATCAGTGTTGGGTTGATCATCCTTAGTGACATGTGAAACTGGCAAGTCATAGGCTTTCGCTGACAAAATAGCATTCAGAGCAGCATCAACTAAGAAGTGAGCACAAATGGCTCTTGCAATTGCTTTGCTACTTAGCATGTGCTTGACTGTGTTTTCAGCATACACAAGTTCAAAAAGTTTTTGCAACCCAAAATCTGTCATCAAATGACAAATTAACCCCAGAAAGCTCATCTGTGTGGAGCCCACCAAGTCACAAGACAAATGATTTCAGGGGACTGGAACTAGGCTGTGACTCGACTATCATCATTGCTTTGTACCAAAGTGGTTGATAGAATGTTAGAATTGGTGTAATGTTGTTTTTCCTGGATATTTATAATGTAACATAACGTTGAGTACACGCAGGTTGGGTTACCAGGGTCCATGTCGATCATTGGCAAAAAACTGTGGCTGATTTCCCAGGATATGTTCCTTTGTGCACTGACTGCATAAGGCCTGACCATGCAGATCTGGACGAATGTGAAATTAGTGAAACCTCTCAAAGGATGTCAACATTAGCAGTGGAATCAAGAACTTTCTTGGGCTGGAGCTCTTTAAATGTCACTGGTGGTTTATTGGTGTGCTGTGAATCTAGGTACTAGGTTGATCCTTCTAACCCTTATTATATCTTCTGAAAGGAACTGGTTTTGCTTTAACTTTCCCGGGCGTAAAAGATGCTATGATGCCCATACTGTAGAATATGTTGAATCCATCAATACTCCTTACATTATGGTCCACAAATTCAGTTTTAACAGGGGACAAAGTTTCAGCGCCGTGAACAAGAGCAGCACTTCTTTCGAATTTCTGGACTTCCGAGTAAGATGAAGAGAAGCCATGCTTATTCAGAGTGTCAATTAAGAACCTTGATCCAAATTTGTCATGCATTTCCACTGCTAAACAAAACTGCAAAGGTGCAAGGAGAACTCTGGGTCTAGCAGCTGCATTATTGCTTGACCAACTGATGCAAGTTTCAAATCATTGTCTTTCTTGAGAAAGATCAACAATGTTTTAGGAACATATTCAAGAATCACATCCTGTTCAAGACGGGTAATATTCTGAACTTGTCTGGATACCTTTAATGTCATTCTTGATAAGCTTGGCTGCCGTCTCTGATTCTGATGACCTCTGATCCTGAATTGTCTGTTGAGTGGCTCTGTGCATAGAATTCATGAAGAATATATTTTGCTGTACTTAAGAATGTAACAACATTATGTCTCCCATTAATTTCAGTCAAAATGATTTTGTCTTTGAAATGTTCTAACAATCGAGATTTCATGTATGAGAGACTGTATGGTTCAAAGCCAGTGCCCTCGAGAATTTCCTCCATTTTTTTAACAAGATCGACAATGGTGAGTTGCTCCTCGTCATGTTGCTGCAAATATTTAGCAACGTCCAGAAATGTCTGCTTTCTCTCTAAATCCTCTGGTCTACCAAGGTTTTGTTTCTTAGAAGAATCAGCAGAAGAGAATGCCTTAGGAATGGTTTTATTGGAATCAAAGTTTGGAAAACATGTTCTGTGATAATGTGCTTCTTCTGAAACAAGGTCAGCTACATAACCTATTCTACCTTTAACAGTGGATGCCGAGCCATCATTTTTTCGGACTTTCTCACAAACTTTTAACACTCTGTCCTTAAACTCAATAGTTTCTACATGGGAAACATCAACACTTTTTTTCTTTCTATCAGATTTTGCTCCAGAACCACAAAAAAACGATGTTTCTTAAAGTTAAACACACACAAAGAGCGGCTTGCACGGGATATCATTTCATCATGGGTGGACCTGTTTTTACGGTCACTTTCTATGTATTTCGGGTTGATCCAACACTATCTGCATTTCTTGTGAAGACGTTGACCAATCTGAATTATGATCTTCTCTTCACGTTGTTCAAAAGATATGTTAATGGAATCGATGCCCTTCTGGCTGACGATGAATGTTTCTTAATTACTGGACAGTTCATTGTTGCAAATAGCACACTTGTCAGCATCCATAATCATCGGTACTTCACTTTGGCCAACCTGAAATTAGAATATGACAGAATATTTAACTCTTGCAGTAATACATCAAAACAGACAAAAATAAGGCATAAGAAGTTATAATTATATTTAACTTTATGAAAACTGTTGGTTTTATTCAATTTCACATTGTTACATTTGGTATTTTTGAAGATGAATTTACAGAAATTGAGTTGAGTGAGGGGAGGTTAGAATCGGCGGCAAGCTTTAAAGATGGCACCAGTTGACCCCTTTTCGCAAGGCTAATTTTGGTAAACTTTTGTTATCTGAAAGAGAGGTTATTTATGCCCAATATTCAAGTTAAAAACCTTTATTAGCAATTTGTTTGCGTTTCACCCAAAAAATCAGCTAAATTGACTGGACTATTAGCAAAAGCTCGGTTTTAAGCGTATGGCATAGAGAGAGAAGTAATGTAATAGTAACGTCTTAGTGATCAGGAAAGATAATATGAAATATAATAATTTATATAGTTCAAGTCGATTCTATAGACGGCATAATTGTATGTCAACTTGAAACTGTGTAAGTATACACCGAAATTGACATTAAACACAGTATGATATTACTTTGACCTGTCATATATATATATATATATATATATATATATATATATATATATATATATATATATATATATATATATATATATATATAATGAAACAAATTTCAGAAGGAAATCCGGGTATGAGAGCTCAATGTAATAAACAGAGCAAGAATAAAATAAAAATAAAATAACACGGAATCACATAATCACTGGTACAATAATTTATTTCAACCCTGCGGTATTGTCAAGCATCCAAGTGAGGTGATTACATTTTTGAAAATGAAAAAAGAGAAATTCACACTCACCAATTCAATATACATATAGAGAGAGCGACTACATATCTAATACATATCTTGAGAGAGAGGAAATGAGTTATTTAAGACGTAAATCGAGGTGAAGGAGAATTAAACCATATTATATATCTAGAGACGGGGAGATTGCACGATTTATAAGGGAAAGCAATACAGTGAGGAGGAAAAAGAGAAATATATATATATAGAGAGAGGGGGAAATTGTATGATTTACCACGGACAGTATGTAGGGGGTTGGGAAGGTAGTCAAGGTATCTAAAAAAAGGTCAGCTTGTCCAGTGATTACGTGATTTCGTGTTATATATATATATATATATATATATATATATATATATACTAAACAATATTATTCCAAATTTATTTCAAGAATGCTCAATACATAAGCACAGTTAAAGAACTAAATCAGGACAAAACTGTTGGAAGATAGGAGGTTTATCCTGCGTAATCTTCGTTCCAAACCATTGGAGTAGGCTGAACAGAGATGCATAATCGCTGTTTAATCTTATCTCATCATTTTTCAAGCACATGTTCGCACTTTTAGTGCTTCGAAAGAACTGATTTCTTTCACTCGCACACTATTTGAGTTATGTGGTGTCGCATCTGTTTCTATCAATTCTTGCAGTCGAGTAAAAACTAACCTCGAGTCACCAAGTTGACCCTGACAGAATTTGAATTTCCTGTTATTTTCAACTGTACACTTTATATTCGTGTGGGTTTACTTGACTAATATTTAACACCTATATTAGAAATGTTTAAGGATTCAGTTGCCAGAAAAAGCAATTTGTCGTTAACAACAATAACTCAATAGTAAACGATTGTTACAAGTGATTTACAATTGTGATCAAAATAAACTGAAAATAATCCGGGGTGACTTGTGGTCATGCGGCCTCAGGAACACCACATGGTTTTCTCAGTGAGCGATCACTGGTCATGACTAACATTAGAACTCCTAGTAGTAAGAAATAATAGAAATAATAATATCGTTGTCTTCCTTAAGTCAATTTCTTTTGGTGTTCATGAGAACTGCATACAGACTCTAACGTGAATCACTGATCACGATGCAGCTTTAGATGTCTCAACTGCCGCTGTCCGTGATGTAGCCTCGTTTTTATTTCTAGAGTGACATCAGTGAGAAGTCATAATAAAGATCGCTAACATATAACTAATTATTACGATTGAAACTTTTTTTCCATTCGATACAAGTAGCATTGAATCATGATTGAAATTGACTGCGCAGTAGAAGAGTATCGATTTCCTATCGTCAAATCCGAACGACGAGAAACATGGACCGTGTCAATGCAGTTTTAGATTTGATGTTGCTAAAATATAGATGTAGTTTCTGTACTGATTTTCCGTGGATTGATAAATAGCTTGAATTACTTTAGTGACGCTTTTAGAATAAAAACAATACACGAAAAAATGTTGCCGTCGGCAGTTTATTCCACTCTACAAAAACAATAAGGGGGAAAGCGGAGGAAGGACAAAGTTCAGGTGAGTTGATAACTGATGTCTCTCCAGCACGAGTCAGAAATATCTGCTTTGCTTTCCAGTTTAATAACTCTTAGTATCTTTGTTCTGTCCGCCTAAATGTCTACGAATGATTTTAGTGGTCTTCAAAGTAGGCTTCAACTAGATGAACTATGCTCACCTGTATCCCTTCGCGTGCCCAGTGTCAGGTTGACAAAGCTTTTTTGCAAGGGCTTCCCGCTTGTGAGTCACATTAGGCGCGAGTGCTTCTCTGCTTATTAGAACTTGACCATCTTCAAATAATATGTATATAATAATTATTGTCATAATCAAACCCCTAAGTAATCACACGCAGTTTATTCCATTGAGAAAAGTTAGTACTCCCATAGTGCTCACCATCCTTCGGCTGGAAATCAATTCCGTCTCATACCCGTTTACCCGCGCTAGTCAAAGTTACTCTTGCCGTTTACCCGTCCGTCCGAGTCTTGCTTTTCTCGACCCGGCTATCTAAATCTGGTGGGATGATGCGGCGGGCGGGCGGGCGGGCGGGCTTTTAGGGCGGGCTACATGTGTGATCGCGTCGTCTGATATCGCTACAAGACGGATCACATAGACTTCGAAGTATATAGCACTAGTTCACTTTTTTCTGGTATCTTTTCATGTTCTATCAAACATCTTTTATAACGGAATGTGTGAATTTTTCTCAGTGTTATTTTATCTCACATCATTTAAGCATTTGTATGCATGTCATATGCGAATACACACGCTGCAAATGGCATCGGAGAAAAAGTCTTAAATAGCAACACAATAAACACAAAGTAATGGCAATAAAACAAGACATCTATACAGCATGTGAGGAAGGAAAGATATAAAAAGATGTTTTCAAAAACTCAATGTGCAGAATGTTGTCTTCCTCGGAGTCCGTTCTTTTTTCTTTAATGACTTCCTGGTTTTAAGCAGAAATTGTAACTTTTGAAAGGCAAGGAAAACCCTTGAAAACATATTAGATTAACTTAATTATACATACTTACGAGTATGTAGACATTTACAATCTCTATCTATATACACATATATATATATGTTTATATTTTGTAGGTGTACTTTGTCGAACTCGGGAATTTCGAACAGAACCCTTTATTAAATCCACGGGGGGAGCATGCTCTCGCTCTATCTGCCATGACAGGATTCGCAATTCTTCGTATCGCACTGAGGATGACTGTCACTTATGACTGAATTTTATTTTACACTATATACACTATATGTTGACAATTCTAGTATGAATTTTATTTTACACTATATACACTATATGTTGACAATTCTAGTATGAATTTTATTTTACACTATATACACTATATGTTGACAATTCTAGTATGAATTTTGGGAGCCTTAAACCTATTCTTGTTTTTGATCGAACTACTTATCACTATAGATCACTACTTATCTATTATTTATAATTATAGGTTCCCATATTGTATTGAATTCTATACTAGGTCTGCTTAGTAACTCATTGTCGCCTAACACATGCGCTGCTTCTTTGAATCGTCTTACTCTCCACCGTTCTTCCTTATCCATAATTTTTACTTCATCCCATAAGGGTAGATGGTTTCCCTTTTCCTTCCATATGTGGTCAGCCATACCCGACTTTTCGATTTCTCCACGTATTACGGCTTTCCGGTGTTGTTCTAGCCTTACCTTTAGACGGACGACATGTCTCACCTTTGTATACTTTTCCACACTTACATGGAATCGCATACACACAGTTCTTAGTCATGACTTTTTCCGTAGGGGGTTTGACTCTCACAAGATGCTTTCGGAGAGTTGAGTCCCTCCTGAATACTATGCTGATGTCATATGGATTACATATTCTTTGGGTTTTTTCCATCAAGCTCCTCATATATGGTATACAAACTGTGGTTAGTTCTCGGGTGGTGTCCTTTGGTGTTGCGTCTAGATTTGTTGGAGCTAATGTCATGCTCTCTGGATAGTTGTTTCGATGGAGGGTTTCTCTTAAACTATCCATTTCCTCTTGATATGTATAGGTCTGCCATTACCCGACACTGTCGGCAATCCCTTCCAGTATCCGCCATTCTGTACGTCCAGGTTCCATTTTATTTAAAAGCATATTCTCATGTAAAATTAAACGAAGAAGATAATAAAAGTATTTCAAAACCTCTGAATGCACCCCTAAGAGGACTATGGGACAGATTTCGTCAGGAGGGAATCGAATGTTTATGTAATTATGTAATCATTTGAAAATCCTGAGTCATTATTTCCGGAAATAAATTTTATTTTATTTAACGTTTCTGAAACGTAATTTCTCTTCAACAGAAGTGGGTAAGAAACTCGCCACTGCCTGTCAGTCCGACAATACCCGCCATTACCCGTCATCCTGTATGCTCAGGTCCCAATTGATCGAAAAGTGTATTCTTATGTAAAATAAACAGAGGAAGATAATTGAAGTTTTTCGAATCTCTTAATGCACTCCAAACGGGCTATTGGGCAGATTCATAAGAGGGGCCTAATTTCAATGTAAATATGTGATAATTTGAAAAGGCTGAGTCATTACTTTCGGAAATAACTTTTTATGTTATTTAACGTTTTGTAAGTAATTTCTCTTCAAATGGAGGAAGTAAGAAACTCGCTACTGGATGTCACTATGCCAAGGTCGCCACTACCCGCCACTACCGACCACTGCCCGCCACAGGCTGTCACTATGTCTAGCTCCTCCACTGCCTGCCACCGCCGACAACTACCCGAAACTCTACGTCCAGGTCCGTCACTACCCGCCACTGCCAGCTTCTACCCGTAGCTATCAGCCACTACCCACTACTACGCCAAGGGTAGCTATTACCCACCACCACCCGCAACTATAAGCCACTACACGTCATTGTACATCAGTATGCCCATGCCCGCCACTACCCAACACTCTGTACGCCCAGGTCCGCCACTACTTGCCACTCTGTCTGCCACTGCCCGCCATTACACGCTACTGTGGTTAGTAGTGTGCTCCGGAGGCATCCATAATTTTATTTGGCAGTTCTTTTCTTAACTGGGTGTTGCCCGGGACCAATAATAGTAATAATTCAGTTTTCTATTTAGTAAATGGTATAAGTTAATCCAAAGTGCTCAATATCATAGATAGAGCAGGTGTGTTTAGTCGGCGTTGCCCGGCAGTCATCAATATCGTAGATAAAGCAATATTTCATAGAGCAGGTATTTTTAAACGCCGCGTTGCCCGGGAGAAAGATTTTCACTGTAATTTGTTATACTATTGTATACCAGAAAACGTGTTCTGTGTTGCTCGGGAATCAATGTCTAATATCCTAGACAGAGCAGGTGTGTGCAATAATACAGTACATTTTCAATGTGGTGTATGCGTGATGGAGAAGGGGAAGACAAGAAATTCGGTGTTGCTCGGGAATACACTAAAATGAATATAGATTTCATTATATTATTAAGGAGAAAGAAGAAGATATGAACCCTGCGTTGCTCTGGAATAAATTAAAACAATATAGATTTCATTATATTTTTAGAAAGTCGTTTGGGAAGAAACTCAGTGTTGCCTGAGAGCAATGACCTGACAACTGAAAACTCAGCTGAATACCTTATATTAACATTATTCTCAATTCATTAAAACAAAAGAGAGAAATGGGCTCAGCACAGTTTAAAGAAGGGTGGGGAAACAAACAAAACAATTTAAACCTCTTCTATTTTGTTTGATATTATTCCGGGCAACGCTAGTATATATATATATATATATATATATATATATATATATATATATATATATATATATATTCAAGTTTCACTACAACTATATATAGGAAACAGACGTTTACGGGCCTGTATATCAGTTGGGATTCTTTTTTCCCCATGAGTAGAAAGATCAGTTTGGTCAAAACACTTGTTCACCGCGCACTTATGATTTGCACTGCGAGCAAACTTGCGGCTAAACTTAGAAAGATAACTGATATTCTTACTAACAATGGTTTCCCTGAGGGTTTAATTTCAAAATGTATTGATCGAAAACTTGCAAAATTTAATGCCAACATTTTCTTTGGTTCACCCAAATGTCTCGTTTATTTGAAACTTCCTTTTATTGGTTCTATCAGTAAAGGTTTTTCGGATAAAATTTCATCGGTTTTATCTCGTTGTTTTTATGCAGTACAGCCCCGTGTGGCGTTTGGCACCAGAACTGCCTTCCCAGCCTTTAAGAAAGATGTACTTTCAACACTGCAGAAAAGTTTGATAATATATAAATTCAAATGTCAGTATGAAGCTGACTATCTTGGTTGTACTCTTCAACGCTTGGAAGTCAGAGTGGCCCAGCATATCCCTGCATGTTTTCGTAGATCACGTGTCGTACAGAGGAGTATATCGACGGACGCATTCGGGTCTCTACAAAGAACATCGGGGCGTTTACAGAGTACATCCGGGCGCTCACAAGTCCACGAGTCATCTATTGGACAGCACTTGTATGATAATAAAAAGTGCGGTGAGGCGTACTCCGATGGTTGTTTTCGTATTGTACACAAGGCCCGTTCCAAACACCATCTTAAGGTTTTGGAGGCCGTGAGTGTAACAATGCGAAAGCCATCGATCTGTAGGCGAAAAGAGTTGTCAAATTGGACTTATTTAGAGACCTTTAAAAATACTTTGCCTCTATCACGTCCATATATTGCCTTTTCTGTTTATAATGGCGATATTCAATCTCCCTGATTTTTTTTTCTACACGTTACTCTTTTCCCCGTTTTTAAGCGTTATTCGCCGACGTTTCCCTTGGAAATGTGTCGCGTGAAAGGTACTTTGGGATTTAATTCTTTTTTTTAATCGAATGTTTTCCGACGATTAAATATATTACTATAATTTTCCTCTCTTTTTTTCTTCATGTGATATTGCCCCTGACTCGCTATGGTTCCGTTTATTCTATTTAAAACTTGATAAAATTCTGTGCCACAAAAATCTGTTCAAATATATAAGTATTAAAAGGCATTTTTCATATTTTAATGTTTTATTTTCAGTAAAATTAATCGGTTAATACCATAAATGTTTCTGGATAACAAACTTACTATAAGTAGTTTCATACAATATTAAAAGGCACTTTCATCTTTAATTTTTTTTTTTCGGTAAAATTATTCTGTAAGTTTCCGGTAGAATTTAGACAGTCAACTACCTTTTCCAATAAAATTAGAGAGTTATCTCCCTGGTCCAATAAAATTAGAGAGTTATCTCCCTGTTCCAATAAAATTAGAGAGTTATCTCCCTGGTCCAATAAAATTAGTTGTCTCCAGTGTACCATTCATACTTCTTTCGCGTCCGAATGAATCCAGAAGTCTACAGATTTAAAACCCCAAGTAATTTATGATGTTAATGGTTTGGCTTCGGCAATTTTTTACAAAAACAAAAAAGTTCGGTTATATAAATTATACATCGTATAGGTATATATATATATTTATATATATATTTTCTTCCGGCTTGTACTCAGAAAAAACCACGACCTGTAAAATATAAAGAATAAAGAATTATAAAGAAATGAATGAAAACAGATATATTATGCGTTACCAATATTATTCTAAAAACACACAACAAAACAAGCCTACAATAATTTATTTTTAGAAATCAGATCTTTATAGAGAGAATTGTTTTCATTGGTTAGTCTGTCACGATTATGTATGAAATAGCATTTCTGTTGATTAAACGAGAGAGTGACAACGTCTATCATAACAAAAGTAGTCATTTTTATTTCCAACCTGTTAAGACTGTAAAAAGAAGTGTCCATTTTGTGAGGCTCGTTTATTAAAATAAAAAGGGGGTAACTTATAGCCGCATTATAAAACCAAACTTTTCTTCCACAATCAGAAAAAGACTGAGACGGAAACATTGCACGTTGGTTCAGTTCAACAATTACTATCAGACTCTTTCAAAGCGGGAAAACAGCGTACAAACCGTACGGCAGAAGTGCCTCCCGTTCAAAGTGTTCTGATTGAATTATGCATCAATCACTCCACCTGAAAGAATAAACTTGCGAGAAAAAAAATATTTCGTTACATATAAAGGATTGTACAGATTAAGAGTTCAGAGTGTCTGAGAACATTCTAGGTGGAAGAGGGTGAAAAATTGAGTTCCCTTGTTCATTTCGACTGGCGTCGTGTGCGTTTACGTGTGTAAATGGTATAGGCATGAAGATATGTGTATATTAGTGCGCCTCTAGTGTAAGAGTGCGTGTATGAACGTTGTGCATGCGTTTGTTTAGCAGTGGGTGTATGTGCTCTCGCTATTTAGTTTAGTAGTTTGTGAAAGTCTCTCGTCATGTGTGTGCCCAATGCCAAAGGCGTTTCAGTCTCAAAGGACATAAGCAGGATATGCCATACGCATGTGTGTTGTCTGTGAAAGAAAATATCGAAAAAGAGAGGGTAAAACGCTGTGTTTGCGTTTTTATATTACGTGCTGGATATTCTGAGTGAATATTCTTGCATCTGTGATTAGTTGAAAGAAACTGCTGTTTTGATATTTTGTCTAATCGAGAGTCGATACATAAAAACAACACTCGCTGCCACTGCTGATGCAACATGCTCATCGCTAAACGGGAAAATTGAATGTATGCATCTCATGAATATGCATTTTGTTAAGGAAGGACTAATGCAATATTATACGAAAGCTGAGTTGATAACCGTTTGCTCCCACAAAGCCTTTTTCATATTTAAATCACAAACTACATGTTAAAATATTTAAATCACAAAATACATGTTAAAATATTTAAATCACAAAATACATGTTAAAATATTTCTTCAGTTTTAGGATTGTTTTATGTTTGAAGAAATTTCAATTAACATTCACAGACAAAATGAATTTGAATAAATACATAGAAGATACTGCCAAGTCTGCTGCAAAGAAGGTAACCTCCCTCTACCGGGCTAGAAAACTTCTCACACCTGCCAGTAGATTATATCTTTACAAAGCCACTATTCTCCCATGCATCTACGCTGTTTCACCAGCCAATAGTCTCTCTCCCTTGTACAGGATGCAAAAAAGAATCTCTAACCTAATAGGTTCTGCACTGTCTACAAAGCTTCAGACCTTGTCCCATCGCCACAATGTTGAATCCCTGTGCTTGTTTAACAAGTATTTCCGACTATCAGCAAAATCTCGCCCCTTCACTTTAGAGGTCCCACCGTTTCATCGTCGTACCGCTTGCCTTTAGAATTCCACCTGCTCCCTGTTTTTCCCCAACTGCAGAAATTTAAATGTAATGTGAATAAACATCTTGCTACACAACTCCCCACTTAGGATGCCCCTATAAATCTATCCCCTAATCACAGAAGCCCTTTACATCTCGGTGGTGATATGCCTTGTTTGGAGTGAACAAAAGTTTTTTTTAATGTAATTGTTTCTAATTAGCCGTGATTTGCAATCAACTCACCAATTAACTCACCTTCTACTAAGTTTCTATCTATCACTCTCACTCTATGCTTCTATTTTATACTGTATCTATCACTGACTTCAGTCTTTCTTTGTTTCTCTCTCTAATATATATATATATATATATATATAAGCAGTCAATAGCAATAAAGAAAGAAAAGGATAAAAGGATTGGAATAGTCTATTATAAACTAAAAGTGAATATCACCACAAGTAGTAAGGCTATTTAACCGGTAGTTATAGAAAGAAATGGTGTGAGAAAACGGGCGCGATATTGTGCGCTCAAAGAGACTAATTTTCGATTTTGTCTTTTTATTTTTTAATATTTAATTGGATTTGTAAATGCACTTTTTCTTTATTCAAACAATTTAACTCAAGCTTAATGGCTAACCCAACCCATGCCATTTTCTAGTAACTTATACTTTTATTTTTTAATATTTAATTGGATTTGTAAATGCACTTTTTCTTTATTCAAACAATTTAACTCAAGCTTAATGGCTAACCCAACCCATGCCATTTTCTAGTAACTTATACTTTTATTTTTTAATATTTAATTGGATTTGTAAATGCACTTTTTCTTTATTCAAACAATTTAACTCAAGCTCAATAGCTAACCCAACCCATGCCATTTTCTAGTAACTTATACTTTTATTTTTTAATATTTAATTGGATTTGTAAATGCACTTTTTCTTTATTCAAACAATTTAACTCAAGCTCAATGGCTAACCCAACCCATGCCATTTTCTAGTAACTTATACTTTTATTTTTTAATATTTAATTGGATTTGTAAATGCACTTTTTCTTTATTCAAACAATTTAACTCAAGCTCAATGGCTAACCCAACCCATGCCATTTTCTAGTAACTTATACTTTTATTTTTTAATATTTAATTGGATTTGTAAATGCACTTTTTCTTTATTCAAACAATTTAACTCAAGCTCAATGGCTAACCCAACCCATGCCATTTTCTAGTAACTTATACTTTTATTTTTTAATATTTAATTGGATTTGTAAATGCACTTTTTCTTTATTCAAACAATTTAACTCAAGCTCAATGGCTAACCCAACCCATGCCATTTTCTAGTAACTTATACTTTTATTTTTTAATATTTAATTGGATTTGTAAATGCACTTTTTCTTTATTCAAACAATTTAACTCAAGCTCAATGGCTAACCCAACCCATGCCATTTTCTAGTAACTTATACTTTTATTTTTTAATATTTAATTGGATTTGTAAATGCACTTTTTCTTTATTCAAACAATTTAACTCAAGCTCAATGGCTAACCCAACCCATGCCATTTTCTAGTAACTTATACTTTTATTTTTTAATATTTAATTGGATTTGTAAATGCACTTTTTCTTTATTCAAACAATTTAACTCAAGCTCAATGGCTAACCCAACCCATTTTCTAGTATAGCATATATATAGCATAATCACGTTGACACACAGATCAACGAAATTAAGCAACAAGCGACGTCAAAAACGCATTGCAATCACCAACACAGCTTATCCTCTATATAAAATGTCTACAATTCACAATGTTAGAAACATGAAATCATCGTGCCTAACGTACATGTATGATGATGATGTATAGATGATGATGACTTATAGATGATGTTCTCCAGCTTTCCTGAACACTAGCCCAGTCTAATAACCCCACATGTTCAGAGAATTAATTAACACGCGTTGAAAACTATATATAACAAATTCACATAGTATTTCGATAATGACAATAGTATTATCGAATTATCTCTATATCCATTGCATTTTCACTCGTTTATTCTTCGGCTGCTGTTTTTCTTGACAGATTAATTTCTATTTTTCTATCTAACCAATTTAAGAATGCTAATCACTTAGTTAAATTTATATTTTATATTCTTCGTTTATATTCCCAGTGTCGCCTCTGGTTTAATATTTTACTTTTGGCATATTTATTATTACTTACGGAACCTGTCGAAATTCCACTGTGCTTCTTACATCAATCTGTATAATTTTCTGTTAAATATTAATATTCCTTTTAGAAAAAATAAATGTCTGTTAAAGTCGATACTATTAAGAACAAAGTTACTCTCCTTCCGTTAAAAATAATTGTCATTGTTAACTACATATTCTTTAAATAAATCAAACGAATAAGTTTTTTCTTTTTGATTTATTTAAAATTGTAGCAATTTAATTCGTTTTAAAACAATAAATATTCTGTTTTCTTACCGTAAAAATAATTGTCAGTAAAATATTCTTCAAATCAATAAAATGAATGTCACTTTTAAAAATGTATTTATTTAAAATTGTACCGTTTTAGTCGGCGAGACGACAATTTTATTTTGGAACAATTCATTTTAATATGGGTAAAGTCAGCATTTTTTTTTACCTTAACCGGGTTGATGTTCCATGGAAACAGGGCCAAGCTGTCGAATGATGAAACCGGGACTGGGATGTCAAACGATGGAACCGGGACAAAGATGTTGAAGGATGGAACTAGGACCGGGATGTCGAACCATGGAACAGAGACTGGGATGTCAAACTATGGAACCAGGCTGTTGAACCATGGAACCAGGACCGGGACGTCACAACCATGGAATCAAGGCTGGGACCGGGACTCCCAACCTTGGAACTGGGACTGGGACATCCAACTATCGAACTTGGACAGGGACAGGGACATCCAACCTTGGAACCGGGACAGGGACATCCAACTTCGGAACCGGGACCAGGATGTCCAACCGTAGAACCAAGGGTAGAGCATTGAAACATGGAACCAAGATTGGGATGTCGAACCATAGAACTGGGACCAGGATGTCGAACCATGGAACCGGGACCAGGCTATCGAACCATGAAACCGGTACCGAGATGTTGAGCGATGGAACCGGGACTGGTATTTCAGAAAATAGAAATGGGACTGGGATGTCAGAAAAGAGAACCTGGACTGGGATGTACAAAAATAGGACCGGGATGTTGAATCATGGAACTGGGACCAGGATATCAAACATTGGAACCAGGACCGGGATGTCAGACATTTGAACCGGAACTAAGATGTCGAACATTGGAACCGGGACCGAGATCTCGAACATTGGAACCAGGATTGAGATGTCAAACATCAGAACCAGGACCGAGATCTCAAACATTGGAACCAGGATTGAGATGTCGAACATTGGAACCAGGATTGAGATGTTGAACATCGGAACCAGGACCGAGATATCGAACATTGGAACCAGGACCGTAATTTCGAACATCGGAATCAGGACCGAGATTTCGAACATTGGAACCAGGACCGAGATGTCGAACATTGGAACCGGGACCGAGATTTCCAACATTGGAACCGGGACCAGGATGTCGAACCATGGAACTGGGATGTCGAACCATGGAACTGGGATCGGGATGTCGAACTATGGAACCAGGACCGGGATGATGAACCATGGAACCGGGATGTGGATACTGAACCATGGAACCGGATGCAGAACCATGGAACCGGGATTTGGATGTTGAACCATGATACTGGAAGTGGAATGTCGAACCATGGAACCGGGATATATGTGTGTGTGTGTGCATATATATATATATATATATATATATATAAATAATATATATTATTACGTGAAGTATTCTATGCAATACTATTTTTGATCATTCGTTCGGTACAATATAAAGCACATAATACTTCATTATCCCACTGTCCACATTTAAGGACACCTGATATTTTGTAATATTATGAGTAATAAAGTTTATTTTTATCAGCACCTACTATACGAATATTTTCAACATAAATTTTTATTAGCATCTACTATACTAATATTTTCAACATAAATTTTTATTAGCATCTACCATACTAATATTTTCAACATAAATTTTTATTAGCATCTACCATACTAATATTTTCAACATAAATTTTTATTAGCATCTACCATACTAATATTTTCAACATAAATTTTTATTAGCATCTACCATACTAATATTTTCAACATAAATTTTTATTAGCATCTACCATACTAATATTTTCAACATAAATTTTTATTAGCATCTACCATACTAATATTTTCAACATACATTTTTATTAGCATCTACCATACTAATATTTTCAACATAAATTTTTATTAGCATCTACCATACTAATATTTTCAACATAAATTTTTATTAGCATCTACCATACTAATATTTTCAACATAAATTTTTATTAGCATCTACCATACTAATATTTTCAACATAAATTTTTATTAGCATCTACCATACTAATATTTTCAACATAAATTTTTATTAGCATCTACCATACTAATATTTTCAACATAAATTTTTATTAGCATCTACCATACTAATATTTTCAACATAAATTTTTATTAGCATCTACCATACTAATATTTTCAACATAAATTTTTATTAGCATCTACCATACTAATATTTTCAACATAAATTTTTATTAGCATCTACCATACTAATATTTTCAACATAAATTTTTATTAGCATCTACTATACTAATATTTTCAACATAAATTTTTATTAGCATCTACTATACTAATATTTTCAACATAAATTTTTATTAGCATCTACTATACTAATATTTTCAACATAAATTTTTATTAGCATCTACTATACTAATATTTTCAACATAAATTTTTATTAACATCTACTATACTAATATTTAAACATAAATTTTTATTAGCGTCTACTATACTAATATTTTCAACATGAATTTTTATTAGCATCTACTATACTAATATTTTATTAGCATCTACTATACTAATATTTTATTAGCATCTACTATACTAATATTTTCAACATATATCGAAAGATGAAAGTTTTGTGTTAAAATGGTTTAAGTTTTTCTCGGAAGCGAAAAATGAATCTAGTGTAGAAATTGCCACTCAGTTTGACGAAAAAGTACTTCATTTTCCTGTCATTTTTTTCAAACTCTTTACAAAATACTTACCAATTAATTTTAGAATTTTATATCCTCTTCATAGATTCCAAGGATCAGCATGAGTAGAACGCCACACAAAATGCCGATATTACAGAACAGCAACATTCCTTTGTTATTCTTTAATTCGGTCGCTTTCAGAAGCGGGAGCTGGAAAATAAACGAGGCAATTTGTGATACGATTTAACGATTGTCAGCTTTCATTGTTCTGCTAGTCATTAGCAAGACATATTTCGAAAACTAGAACAATTAAGTAATGGAATCTTTTTGCTAATAGTGTAATATATATTTGTAATAAGACAGATCAGACCAGGAACAGCAATAGCATAGACTAAGATAGAATTAGATAAATTCAGAAATAATAGATAAAAGTAGAATAAGGATGCAATTTAGGGGCACTATCGGATGAAATATTTAACACAATTTTATATGAATTTAAATATGAAGTGTAATATTTTTTACAGATTGAATTTATTTATTTTTAGTTACAAATGGAGATTCTGAAAGAAGCATAACAAGCAAACAACTAATTGTAATGACCTTGAAAGGTAAAGGAGGATGGAAATACCGAAGAGGTAAAGCACAACCCTGACCTCCACTTGAAGAGAGTACCCGGACGTTGTAGAGGCTTATTGCCACTCAAAGTCAAGATAGACAATGCTTGTTATCAATGAGAGATCAATGGGGCATGGCTGTTGCGATAATACAAAGTGATTTAAAACAGTTATCGAAAGAAACAGATCACTAGAAATCTATGGAGATGTGTTGTCACTCAGAAGCAAGGGAAACCCACTTGCTATTACTAGTGATCAATCACTGATAATGACTCTTGTAAAAAATATTAGTATATTAATAATAATAATACTAATCTATTCTCCTTTAGTTGAATTAATTGTAGGTTATATTGGTGTTTGTCCCTCGATGGGGTTTTATACAATTTAATTAAAAGTAGAATGTAAACAGGTTTTCTTTAACTGTGGAATTTCCACGGGTCCCACTTAAAGAATAAAAACAACACCTCTGACAAAGATGCAGAGATAATATGCAGTGGTAGATTTTCTTGTGATACTAGATTGCGATAAAAAGAAATATCTCCACCGAAAACTTACGAGGTCCACAAGAGCAATGTAGAGAAACATTCCGGATGTTACTGCAAAAATCCACTGGCGGACAATGGTGTCGGTGGCAATTTCAAGACCAATATATAAACCAATCAAAGCAGTAAGGGAAGAAAAGAGATTGAAGATGACAGCACGTTTCATTCCAATTCCACAGCTTAGAAGAACGCCGAAATCACCTGAGGAATAGAATGAAAAACATATTCAATCGGTTGGATTTTCGAAGTTGGAACTAAATATTATCCGTCCTAAAATATCAATATGTCATCTATTTCTGTGTGTAAAGCTAAACCTCAGAAACTACAAAGGATACACTTAGTACATATTCTGACTTAGTACATATTCTGACTTAGTACGGCCTCGAGCTGGTTATGGTAAAATAATTGTCTAATATACGTTCGCCTGGAGTAAACAGAGACTAAATTATGGCATGCGTGTTATTCTCACCACGTTTCGGACGATGTAACCTCCAACCTTCTTGAGGTGCATCTTTTCGAACATAAGAATCTATATATCCAAAATTAGAATAGTAGTCCAAATAATCCAAATAATACCAATTATCAATCCTCATCTACAAAAACGTCGTAAACATTATTTGTAATTGTTCGAAAAAGAGCACTGTAATTAGGTCAAAACATCAGTCAGTTGCTGATGACTTTTTCGTTCTTTCTTTTAATGCGACTAGGTATGTATGCGTTAAGGGAGAGAGAAGGAGAGAGAGAGAGAGAGAGAGAGAGAGAGAGAGAGAGAGAGAGAGAGAGAGAGAGAGAGAGAGAGAGAGACTATTTTTAAAACTCTTCTATTTTCTTAGCCATGGCCCCGGAAAACATCGAGTAACCTTGCTAAGCAGTAAAGTAAGTAAAGCTCTTTTCTATAACCGGTGCTTAATCCCGGTTTTATAGCGTTAAAAAGAACGTAATGCCTGAAGAACTTTTGTGACAGAAACCTATTCTATCACCGGTTATTATACTGTCAGCAAGGCGATACCCATTCATACACCTGGGTGACTGTTTACGTACAGAATGTATATATTACTAATGTTTTAAAATATCTATAATCTCGAGAAATTGGTTTACTTTTAAATTATTATTAATAAGAGTTCTTGCTTATTCGTGAAAATCACCGTTCATTCTCCTACTACTTTTACTGTCTCCCTCTTTCATAATCTAAGTATTTAGCTTATTCGCCACGTATCACTAGCGACTTCATGTCTGTAGTGTCATATCCTGCCACGTAGTCTTAATTCTACACTTTAAATTCTCATGGAAATTTCCACTTTCTTGCTTAATCTAACCTTATGGAAAATACCGATCTTAACATTAGGTTTATACACCCAAAGTTCAATATCGTTCCACCGGGCGATGGTAACTACCACAGGAAATAGATTATATGATATTTTGGTTGACGGAATGACTTGTGAAGATCTAGAGACTCATATGAAAGATAGTTTTTGGGCGTAACCCCATGACGCGGGACAGATTTAATGTAAGATTCAGTTGGTGACATCATTTTAGTGAAATATTCTTGATAAATATTGGTGTTAAAACGCCCTTGTCCTTTATTTGGGATGGTACATCTCGAAGAAACTTCTAGTTACGAACATGGAGCTCTATGTGATATTTACTGACAGCTTGATATGGCTTGGCCCAAAAGTTATCTATAGCTCAATATATGATGTGGGTCAGTGATTAGTTATTTTAATCATGTGACATAGAGAATATACGGCAATACAGAGTATTTAAACCCCTGCACAAACAATTCAACAAAAAGCATCACAAAGTTAAGGGAGATGATGTGGGAAGTTTTATCCCTGGAAAAATGTTCAATTCTCACCCAAAGGAAAACAGGAATTATACTGGAAGATAAACGCAGAAAGTTGAATTAGGAGCGACAGCTTTTGAAGCAACTGTGTATATTTATGTCACAATTTTACTTTAGCAAGCAAGTTAAATATACAGAATGGGGACGAGTGAACACGTGCTACATGTGATACTGTTCTGTTCGCCCCAACAGTTTTAGCTCTTTTCGTCGCAGGAGATATTAGCTTTGACTGCGACTGCCTTCTAGAGGCTTTTGTCCTAATGCAGTCAACCATTAACTAACGTAGACGGTTGAAATAGAAAAAGAGCATTCGAGTTTTTATCGGCTGGATCAGCTGACTCCTAAGAAAGTAGTAGTTGTGTATACCTTCTGGCCAGTCAGCACGATCGTTAAACGGACAGGGGAAGACAACCACACTGACTAACTTTTTAATTTCAATAATGGATATCGAATTTCTTTCAGATTAGTCTGTATAAATAAAATATGAAGTCTGTATGTTTGAATGTACGCCAATAACTTTCTCAGCTAAGCAGCTACAAAATTGGAATTTGATTTACAGATACACTTCGATATGAAACACGAGGTAACGGTGACGTCTGCAGTGATGAAGGTGCAGTCATAGAAGAGAACGCAATGCACTTTGCACAGTTCTAACCAATTCACAAGTACAAAGTTAAGAGAATTCAAACAAGCTATTTACACTTTTATATTTTTTTTTTTTTATTTACGGGCAACACAAAGGTCCTCTGTTAGTAAAACCATTTTAAGTGAAAACGTTTTCACAATTATTCATGTATGGATCAGTTCACCACATGGAAAGCATTTGACGAATAATTTCACACCCCTTTTCATAAAAATTAAGCGAACAATAATCAGCAGATTACGTTAAAATGATCGTCGTCTTTTTCATGCAAATACAAACTTTCAGAAGAAAAGTGTCAAGAAAATAACTTCACTGATTCACGAAAAACTTACAATTTTATTAAATTAACCAACCATGGTGATATATAACAATAGAGTTATTGTACAAGTAATCTATCGATGCATAAAGTTAAGTTTGTGTATTTGTTTATATGTGGGTGCGGGGTAAACTCCCTAAACTAATTAACCGATCATTATGAATTTTTAAACCCATTTGCTAAAAATAAGGATGAATAATGTTGGCTATATTTAGTTGGATGCGAAGGGGGCAAATTGGAACTGAAACTTAAAGTGGCTCCAATTTTGATCAAATGTTTACCATATCAGATAGCAATTAAGTAAAATTCCTTGAATTTCAATTTCTTCTAAAGATCACTTAAACTCAATGTTTTAGACATTTTCTGGTACAAAAATCATTCAATGGAATTGGATTTAAATTAGAAAAATAATTTTAAACATGAGGTTTAATAGCATAAATATATTGATTTAAATCTTTGTAAGGGGGCATAAAAGTAGAGCAAAACTGTTTTATCGGTGAATTAATTTTATTAACAAAATTACAACTATTTTTCTAGTTCCCTATACATGAAATATTTAGAATAGTTCTGAATAAAAAACGTACCCAATTCGTGAGGAAGTTCATGGCACAAAACGGCGAGACTTGTGGCGAACCCAATCACAACACTTTGATTGAATGCGGCTCCAATGGCGAGACCATCAGCGAAGTTATGTAAGGCGTCGCCAATCACAACCATGAAAGCCAAAGGAGGGATCTTATACGCTGAAAAGAAAATAATGAAACATCACTAGTATTGATATTTATGCAACTTTAAAAATATTAGAACCAAAGAGAGAATAACTCCCAAAAGAGGGGTGGATGTAATTTAGTAGGACAACGCTCACTAGAATGGACGAAACCAATGCCACACAAGATAGCAAATCTAGTCGACAATAGGAAGCAGCCGGCTTAGATAATTGTATATTTATTCTTCAGAATAATATATATATATATATATATATATATATATATATATATATATATATATATATATATATATATATATATAATGTCTTATTCATGATCATGTAATGACCTCTGTTCAGTCTTGAGAGACAATGGATACCTCCTGTAAGGGTGACTGCGTGGGTAATTGTGAAGCAAGTGTTGCGCAATCTCAACCACATCCCTCCTGGTTCGGCACTGCCTGATTCCAGTGGCAATGAGAAGTCCAGGATGATTGGAAACAATGCTGGGATAAGCGGAGAGCACATACAGCACCTGGCATTCCCAAATGGTCAGCCATTTTAGTACTGATTAGGCTCAACGTCGCGCAACTTCTCTCATCTAACGAGAAGCGGTGTGTCAACGTGATTATGCCCTACATATCTTATTACGTTATTTTAAATAGAGCAAAATAAATTACAAAATAATACAAGAAAAATGAAATGTAAAAAAAGTCCATTTACATGTTTTCATGTCCGTTTTCACGTCGGCAATGTTCATCTGGGAATTCACTTTTTCTTCTATAGGTTTGCTGTTTTCGGACACTGAGTAAACTTCCGTATTCTAAAAACAAATGTACAGAATTAGTTAACGCATGGTCATCTTCAAGCGAAGATATTGAAACTCAAAATTAAACCAGCAAGAACTCATCTTGACTGCAAATAACTGTCTTTTCTTGCCCGGTGTAGCATAAAACAGTATTTCCAAAAACTTCGGTGGAAAATTATTTTCCATCGTCTCATAATATTCATCATTCAACTGGAAATCTATCTATTTCATTAACCTTGATATGTGGTGGGTAATATTTTAAAACTAACTAAATAAAATACTCTACCATTTAAATTTATAAAATAGACATGCCATATCAACTAATTCTGTAAGTCATTTATTATAGAGAGAATTCGTATTGAAAATGATATACTGTAGACTTTACCAATAAAAAAATAAAATATATTAGTCGATATAATTTTTTAATGCTTATCTGGTGGGCAGATGCGTATACAGATTCAAGTTGAAATATCGTATACAGAGGCAACAATAGATGATAATGAAATTTCTCACCTTGCGTTCATATATATATATATATATATATATATATATATATATATATATATATATATATATAAAGTATAATAATAAACAGTAGAAAGGGAGAAAGAAAGAAAGACATGTTAAAAAAGAAGAAGAAGAAGAAGAAGAAAGAGAAAATATCGACAGTTAGCTTATGAACGCTGATTGGTAGCGCTGGGAGTGGGCAAAGAAGAAGAAGAAGAAGAAAAAAAAAGAAAGAGAGAAAAAATAATTGACGGTTGGCTTATGAACGCCGATTGGAAACGCCATGAGAAAAAATTGACGGTTGGCTTGTGAACGCCGATTGGAGGCGCTGTGAGTGGACGGAGAGGATTAGTATTTATTTGAGGTTGATGACAACGGGGAGATGGACAACAAAGGAGGAGGAGGGACTAAAAGTATATATATATATATATATATATATATATATATATATATATATATATATATATAATAATTTTTTTATTTTTTACTTTTTATTTTTTTATTTTTTCTTGATATGTTGATATTTTTAATAATTTTAATATAAAACTAAAAATAAGAATATATTAATCACCTAAATAATAGTGTAATGGATTCGTCCAAACACTTTAAAATACAATAACATTTTTGTAAGTAACGGATAAAATTTATTAGACAGACGAACAACACAGGTAAGGAAGAATTTTTTAATTTTTAATTTTTTATTTTATTTTTTTTTATTTTGATAAGTAATATAAGTTAGCAAAACATTTATATGGAACAAAATTGAGATTTAGTATACGGAACGTTTATGTTTTTGTCTTTTAAGGGAAGTGGGGTCTGATCAACTCTGCTGGGAAGCCATGAAATTAAATACTGTCTTGTTTTTAAATTCCCGAAACAGTTTTTCATAGTAAACAACTGATGATCCCTTAAATAATGTTAGAAGCAAACTAATATAATAACTTTAAAAAATAAATTGACTTACATGAGTGATTTTCCACTGAACGACTTGGGACTAAAAGTTGTCTTTTTTTATATATATAGTTTTAATGGTTGAGAAACTTCCAATAATATATATATATATATATATATATATATATATATATATATATATATATATATATATATATATATATATATATCAATGAAAGAAGAGAAATAAAAAATGTAAGAATGACAAACCTATTACATCTTCAGTTATTCAAGACAAGGTGTATTCAATAAAAGAATGTTCACTTTTTCCTTTCCTTAAGCCAGGTACTCTCCTTACGCAAAACATGTTTTAAATATTGTGAAACAAAATAAAATTCCCGTTTTCACTACGAATTTTTGTTCCATACTTGCATTTAGCTTCAATTTGTTTTATTTACATGGCAAACTGTAACATAGGACCCCACTCGATCCTGCGTCACGAAACCAAATGCAACACAGGACCCCACACGCTTCTTTCACCCGTGGGTATCGTTGTCGGCCACTCACGCACAGGTGTTTGATATCCCGGTCGCGGTGCCGAGTAAAACAGATACCTCACTCTGCTCCGGTGTCACTGAACGACTTGTAACTTAGGTGGTCCACTCGTGTCTCTATCTCTGTGCTCACACGTCTGGTTCTCTGCGCAGAAATCCTTCCAGACTGTGAACACCCTCTTTGGGCCGATGATCGTCAATAGTGGCTGTAAAAACAAAGATGTGTCGAATCTCCTCCGGGTCGGATGATGATGATTTCGTGATTTTGTGAAGGTAATTTACACAAGCAGAGCAATAGGAATAATTCAAACAACTCAGCGGTTTCCCTTTGGTTGAAAATAATTATTAAAAACAATTAAAAGAAATAATTGATTTTGCACTTGAATTTCAGAGTCTATTGTTTTGGCAAAATGTCCTTTGAGGTAACTAAACTAGTTCGTCGTCTCTCTGTGCGTGAAACTCCATTTACGATTGCAAGTTCTTAATAAAGTCATAAGTTGAACTAGTCTTGTCTACTTAAAACGGTAGGGTGGGGGGAATCATATGGCCCATGCCATCCAAACGAGAAAGCCGAACACGCGACCTTTTCGCTTGACCGCCGCTGGGAAACTGTTCGTGTGACTGTCTTCTCGTTCTAAAACCAAAGTTTCTTTCTCTTCCCAAAAAGGCATATTGTCACACCTTCCTCCTTTCTTGGGAGTGGGTTGAAGTTGGGTGGTATTGAATTTCTCTCTCAAAAGGTAATTACTCTCTTTTCTCTTTCTCGTTGGGTGGTACGACAATCGACATTCATCGCTTAGGCTTTTTAGATATTATCTAGATAGAAAGCAATTATCCGTACCCCGCTGGAGAAAGGAGACTCTCGCCCTAATTAATGATGACAGCTTAGAAGTCTATCGCAAACTCCAGTCTCGCGCGCCCAACTAACATAGTACTGATACACGTATGTTTTTCGTTGGCGATAAAAAGATTTTGCCAAAACCTGGTCCACCTGTTTAAACTCGGCCTGTGTAAGATTTAAATGCAATTGACAATCTCACATGGCTTTCTCAGACAGCCCGGCGCCCCAACCCAGTTTGTTTTGAATAGCTGATTCCGTGTGAATATATACTAGTCTCAATTCTCTACCTCAATTCTACGTAGGGCCTAACCATCACCAAGATGCATACTAGTGCGCCCTAAAAGTACACGATCTCTGTCGGTTCTATTGGTCCTGTCACAAAACAATACTAATTCTTCAGCCAGATGCTGTTGTTCTTTGCATTCGCTTGAATATATACTGAATAACCTCCCTTAGTAGTACGCAAAGAAATAGCTATTTATACATAGACAGATTGAGTCTTACGCAAAGTTCGCTACTTGAAATACTCGAAACAAATATTTTAAATAATAAACATTTTATTGATAAGTTTATTGTAAACACGAGACAAAATGTTTTCATTTATTTTTATAGATAAGAATTAACATTTATCAACTATTATTATTATTATTATTATTATTATTATTATTATTATTATTATTATTATTATTAACTAAATTTCTCACCTTGGTAATTTTGATACAAATTTATTAAGTTATTTTTTTAAATTAAATTACTTTAATAAATTACTGTTAATATCGACGAAAATATTGTATGTATATATAGGAAAATAGGACAATAGAATTACAAATGAATAACACCAAACATTAATTTATTATAAACTGTTCAAAAATAGTTATGCAAATTACGCATGCAAAGAGCTGTGTTTGGGTTTTAATCTCTACTATATATACAGTATTTCAAAAGACTGTTGTATTATTGATTGAAATAACAGTGAGTCGTTTTGATGGTAATATAGGTGTGATAAATGAAAAAAAAAACGTTTGCATTTATTCTTTTAAATTATATTTATTTTCAGAGCTTGTGAATATTCAACCGTTCGTCTACCGAACAGAAATTCTGTGTATAACACGTATGCCACCAGTTTTAAATGTATACATTTAAATTAGTCTTAATAAAATAGCTATACAATTTCAATGAAAAAATTAAATAATATCAATGAAATTTTTTTTTGTGGTGACAGATTCAAAAGATTGCATAACCTCGCTGTTCTTTAGACGGTGGATGAATACAGTAGCTCTCAAGAATCAATTCAAATGCTGCTAAAATACGACAAAAGGTTTCGCGTTTGCAAACATACCCAATGTTCCCATACAGCTTCCATCAGTATATGTCTCAGTCGCGCGTCCCGAACCTCCGAATGCCTGTTTGCAATAGTCTCCATGAAACATTTGAACACCTCGAGGAAGACACTCATGCAACAATATACATTGCTCTGCGAACTTATCCCGATCGTGTTTAGGTTATTACCACAATATAGCGGATGATAGAGAACCATTCACCCTTATATGGTCTAGCATGAACACAGTGTAGTGAGAGGCGATATTTAAAAACGAGAGAGTAATATTCTTTCATTATCAATGCTGTGTAAACAAAGCTAACCGCATGTTCGAAGCGCTTATCAGTAACACAAGTTCAATGAAATGTCCCACTTGAACACATACGACGGGTCTGTAATAAACAATTTTATCTTTACCAACAACTATTATTTCTTCTCTACACAAATGTTATTCATAATTGAATCAAAAGCTACTCACTTGGTTCTGACTTGCTGTGAAATCATGTGAGTGTCCGTGACCCTAAAATATAATAAAATAATATACAGCGTTTTAATGAATTTCATTATTATATAAATTCTGAACATCGTTCGGGTTTTTTCTTTATATGTCATGGTAATCTTTCCATAGTTTTGTTTTAAATACCGAAAGTTTATTAAAATTAGAAAAACGTTTATACTTTTGTTATGTTATGTAAATCCAAGCCGAGATCACAGCTAGTAATATGAATAACAAGGTCAAATATAAAACGGGTCGACAAAAATGGAATACAGTTTGACATGAACAAATATGGCGGTGGTTTGAGTCATCAAATATTGTAGTAGAACTTTGTAAACAAAAATCTGTTAATTTTGATAATTGAATAGTTGTGTTGTTGAACAACTCATTTCGATGTACAAAAATACGATACTGTATAGATACTATATAACTAAGAGCCATATACAGAGAAGTATGGTAAAGGACGGGCTCTAGACAGGTCGGCGTAAGGGCCGACTCTAGACAGGTCGGCGTAAGGGCCGGTTCTAGACGGGTTGATGTAAGGACCGGCTCTAGACAGGTCGGCGTACGGGCCGACTCTAGACAGGTCGGCGTAAGGGCCGGTTCTAGACGGGTCGATGTAAGGACCGGCTCTAGACAGGTCGGCGTAAGGGCCGACTCTAGACAGGTCGGCGTAAGGGCCGGTTCTAGACGGGTCGATGTAAGGGCCGGCTCTAGACAGGTCGGCGTAAGGGCCGACTCTAGACAGGTCGGCGTAAGAGCCGGTTCTAGACGGGTCGATATAAGGACCGGCTCTAGACAGGTCGGCGTAAGGGCCGACTCTAGACAGGTTGGCGTAAGGGCCGGTTCTAGACAGGTCGATGTAAGGACCGGCTCTAGACAGGTCGGCGTAAGGGCCGGCTCTAGACAGGTCGATGTAAGGGCCGGCTCTAGACAGGTCGATGTAAGGGCCGGCTCTAGACAGGTCGGCATAAGGGCCGGCTCTAGACAGGTCGGCGTAAGGGCCGGTTCTAGACAGGTCGATGTAAGGGCCGGCTCTAGACAGGTCGGCGTAAGGGCCGGCTCTAGACAGGTTGGCGTAAGGGCTGGCTTTATATATGGGCTCTGTTTATGGAATCTTCATTTGGTTTTTCATTTGAGAGAGAGAGAGAGAGAAAGAAAGGAAGTTCTTTTTTATTGTTGCAGCTTTACAAGATCTTGCTGTGAATGTTTTACAGGGGTATCAGGGATTGTAGCCCAGTCGAGCACCTACTATGAACATGACGATACTAGAGAGAGGCCAGCAACGTCTGTTCTATTAGAAAAAGTCTGCAGGGTAGAAAAAAGATCATTCCCCACTAGATTGTGAAGTCGCTTTTGTACTCTGTCAAAGGTGTGTGTGTGTGTGTGAGTGTGCAATGCACACAGGGTGATGTGACGCGAAAGTGTGTTAGCTATAAGGTAGCGTCTTGGCCTACTCACCATTTCGCCCTCAGCAACCACCACTGGCCAGCCTTGCACGAAACGAGAAGCCGAGCGTGTAAGTCTTCTCCTGCCAGTACTCAGCCTCTCCTTCATCAAGACCTCTGCTGTGCCTCCTCGCGGCCACACACGGTAACTGGTTGTCATGCGCATCCAGGCGGAATCAGCAGAGGATCTCGGAACAGTAGGGAGTCCCAGAGGGAATGTGCTACGACCCACCGACGTGTGGACATGCCCTGACACATTACCAATCCCTATTCCAGCCATGGGTCAAATGGCCTCACTGCCTTGTGAGAGCTATTGGAAATGGATAAGGCTAGGGGAGCAACCCCGACAGAAATGACGGAGTGGAGCCCCGTAGGCGGTTGGACGGCATATTTGCCTCCCTCCGGCAGCTCCTGCACCCTTGCTCGTCCCCCAGCCGTCTCGACTATGTCTCGCCGTTGGAATCGGGCGGGCCAGGACGAGAGAGTGAGGCCGATGCAGCGCAAGTCCCCCTCACTATAATCCAAATCCAGCGCAAGTCAGGGTGTCAAACATTGCGTCAACACCAAGCCCTGTGGCGATGGGCAAGCGGCAAAGCAGCAGGTGTGGAAATCACTGGGAGCTGTAGCTGCAAACCTGCACACAGGCGGTCCAGAAACTGGTCATACTCCACTCGACCGAAGCAGCGAGGGGGTGCAGGCAACTGGCTGGTCGACCGAGCAGTCCTTTTCAGGATCACTCTGCTCGCCTCCATGGCATGAGGACGGGGCGATAAAAGGAGCCCTAAACATAGCTGCTTCACCATTACCTCTGGCCAGCATACCGCGGTCGAGACATGAGAAAGAAAGGGTTGGTGCTTACCTTAGCATCATGGAACGTTCGTACTTTGCTCGACAACAACAGAGCTGACCGACCCGAGAGAAGAACTGCGCTTGTGGCAAGGGAGCTTGCCCGTTATAAGGTAGACATCGCAGCCCTCAGCGAGACTCGCCTCCCTGACAAGGGCCAACTAACAGAGTCAGGCGGCGGCTACACCTTTTTCTGGAGTGGACGCAGTAGAGAGGAGCGCAGAGAGGCCGGCGTGGGCTTCGCCATCAAGACTGAACACGTGAAGAAGCTGGTCAGCATCCCGGGCGGCATTAATGACCGGCTGATGAAGATGCAACTCCCGCTTAGCAAGGGAAGAACCGCCACACTGATCAGCGCCTACGCACCAACTATGACCAACCTCAAAGATACCAAGGACCAGTTCTATGAAGATCTGGAAAGCCTCATCTCCACTGCTCCGCAGAGAGAGAAGCTCATCGTCCTCGGCGATTTCAATGCCCGCGTTGGCACTGACCATTCCACTTGGGACCGGGTCCTTGGCCACCATGGAGTGGGCAAGTGCAATAGCAACGGCCTGCGGCTGCTCAGCCTCTGCGCTGCACACGACCTTTCCATCACCAACACCATGTTCCGACTACCCACCCGTAGCAAGACGTCGTGGATGCACCCACGCTCCCGGCACTGGCATTTGATCGACTACGTCATTATCAGGGCAAGGGACAGAAGAGATGTAAGGCTGACCAAAGCTGTGTGCGGTGCTGAGTGTTGGACAGACCACCGCCTGATCACATCCAAAATGTGCCTCTACATCCAACCTAAGAGGCGGCCTCAGGGCCAGAAAGTCACAAAGCGCCTCGACGTGGAGAAACTGAAAAGTCCAGATGTCATCCATAAGCTACAGGAAACAATCAACGACAAGCTATCTGTCCCCCTTACCATCTCGGACACTATTGAAGATCAGTGGGCACGCCTCAGAGACTCCACCTACACCATCGCTCTCGAAATCATTGGACTTAAGAAAAAGAAGCACCAGGACTGGTTTGATGAAAATGACTCTGAGATTCAACCCCTCCTGGAGGAGAAACGCCAACTTCTCCGTGCACATCAGAGTGACCCTAAGTGCCTCGCAAAGAAAGCTGCCTTCATCAACACCCGCAGCAAGGTGCAGGCCAGACTCCGCTCCATGCAGGATGCCTGGCTCAGCGCCAAAGCAGATGAGATCCAGGAGCATGCCGATAACCATGATATGAGGAAGTTTTACGATGCGCTGAGGGCTGTCTACGGTCCCCAGTCCTCAAGCTCCTCTCCCCTGCTTAGCTCCGATGGAACAACTCTCTTAAACGACAAAAAGCAGATCCTTGATAGATGGGCAGAGCACTTTAACAACGTGCTAAACCGGCCATCTTCCATCAACGATGAAGCCATCGACCGACTACGCCAGGAGCCTATCAACGAGGAGCTCGACATCCCATTCTCGTCAGAGGAAGTAAGCAAAGCCATCAAGCAACTTTCCTCTGGGAAGGCCCCTGGCCCCGATTTAATTCCAGCAGAAATATACAAATCTGGTGGACCTACACTGCTGAAAAGACTGACAGAACTCTTCCAATCCATGTGGGAGAGTGAAGAACTACCCCAAGATTTTCGTGATGCCACTATTGTTCACATTTATAAACGCAAAGGAAATCGTCAGTCTTGTGACAACCACCGCGGGATATCCCTTCTATCCATCGCCGGGAAGATCCTGGCCCGCGTCCTTCTTAATCGCCTGCTGGTACACCTTGAAGATGGTCGTCTTCCCGAGAGCCAGTGTGGCTTTCGAGCGGGCCGTGGGACGACTGATATGATCTTTGCTGCACGCCAACTGCAGGAGAAATGTGTCGAGCAGCACCGGGGCCTCTACACCACATTCGTCGATTTGACCAAGGCCTTCGACATTGTCAGCCGAAATGGCCTCTGGCGGATCATGGGAAAATTTGGTTGTCCAGACAGGTTCATAGCCATCGTCAGGCAGTTCCACGAGGGCATGACCGCTCACGTCCTGGATGACGGCGACCCCTCAGAGCCCTTCCCTGTGACCAACGGAGTCAAGCAGGGCTGTGTCTTAGCCCCAACGCTTTTTAGCATGGTTTTCTCTGCCATGCTCCAGGACGCTTTCAAAGACAGTCACTCTGGCATTAACATCAAGTACAGATGTGACGGAAAATTGTTTAACATCAGGCGAATGCAGGCAGTCACGAGAGTGAGGGAAACCATCATCAGAGACCTTCTCTTTGCTGATGACTGCGCCCTTAACGCCCCAAATGAGACAGAGATGCAACATCTAATGGACGGATTCTCCACCAGTTGTGACAATTTTGGTCTTACTATTAGTACAAAGAAGACAGAAGTTATGTACCAACCCGCCCCAGGAGATGCATACCACGAACCCGGCATCACTGTCAAAGGGCAGAAGATTCATGCTGTGGAGCAATTCACCTACCTTGGCAGCACCCTCTCCCGTACCGCCAACATTGACATTGAAGTTAACCATAGGACCTCCACAGCGAGCAGTGCATTTGGAAGACTTAGAGACAATATGTGGAGGAGGAGAGGTATTGCACTCGCAACCAAAATCAAAGTATACCGAGCAATCGTCCTAACAGCCCTACTCTACGGCTGTGAAACTTGGATGCTTTATAAAAGACATGAAAAACAGCTGAATGGCTTCCACCTCAGATGACTCCGTACTATTCTCAACATCCGCTGGCAAGACAGAATTCCTGACACAGAAGTCTTGGAGCGCGCGGGGCTCCATACCATCACCACCATAGTCCACAAAACCCAGCTTCGGTGGGCAGGCCATGTCTACCGCATGCCTGACGGCCGAATCCCCAAACAACTCTTTTATGGGGAACTCAGCCAGGGGGAGCGGACTGCAGGAGGCCAAAAGAAACGATATAAAGACTGCCTGCGGACCTCCCTTAAGGACTTTGACATCAACCCCCAGTCTTGGGAGAGTCGCGCTGCAGAACGCTCTGCTTGGCGCTGTGCCGTCAGCCTGGGAGCCGATAGGGCAGAGGATCAACGCATGACCCACGACCGGCAGAAGCGCAGGAGGCGAAAGGAGAGAGCTGCCGGTCCACAGCCTGTCGATGCCGCCTTCACGTGTCCGGAGTGTGGAAGAGTCTGCCGAGCACGGATTGGCCTCATCAGCCATCTCAGGACCCGACCGACCCCCGACGCCAAACTGATTGATACCTTGGTCATCGTCGACTTCGACGGACGAGCAAGAGTGTGTGTGAGAGAGAGAGAGAGAGAGAGAGAGAGAGAGAGAGAGAGAGAGAGAGAGAGAGAGAGAGAGAGTTCTCATAGGGGCGTCTCTCCTGATAAGGCAGCAGTATTCCATCTTACGACGTATATTGCTCTTATACAGGTAGAGGATTGCGACCTTAGCAGTAGGTTTGATGTACGTCTTCCATTTCAAATTTAGAGTGAAAGTCATTCTTAGGAGCTTACCAAAGAAGGGGCTTCCGCAAAGAGAGAGCCATTCGTTTCAACTGGAGATAAATGAGGACATGAGAGTTGGGGGCGAAAAGAGAGAATCTGAGTTTTAGAGGTGTTAAAAGTAACAACCCACTTACCCTCTTTATTGCACCACTTGTTCCAAGTGAAACTAGAGAGATTCAGAGATCATCAATGTTATTCGAAGTGTTGCCATAGATAGTTGTGTTGTCAGCATAGATGTCAAGGAATCATCTCAGAATGCTGTTCATCTCTAGACATGTTTGGTCAACGAGTAATACTACCATTATACAAATATATATTCAAATATTATTCTGCTAGTTATGCAGTTCGGTGAATTATTAACACATTGGCGTCCATCCTCCCTTTTTGGGGACCAACAAGATTTCAGTAAGATTTCTATTTTTACAGATATATCTATAGTTAGTGATAAATATTGGGGTGTCTTTCAAATATTACACCTACTGTCTGATGTATATTGGCAACACTGATGTCTCAGTTTTCAGTAATTATATATATATATATATATATATATATATATATATATATATATATATATATATATATATATATATTTAAGCATTAATATCTTAAAATACAAACATACATATAAGTAAACAAACACATATATACATTTTTCGCATTAATTAGTTTCTTAAATTTTAACTAAATATTGCCCTCAAAAGTACTTTTTTGGGTTACCCTCTCGAATTTTGTGTTTTTCATTTTACGATTGATTTTCAGTCGCTATATTTTGTTACTCGCATTTAATATACTTCAATATCTATATAACAAAGTAAAGTCAGTCCGTTTGTCGATTTGGGTCATCAATGGCTTCCGATTGATGCTTGATTCTGCTTCGTCAGGGTTTTTTGTGCAATGTTGATACATGTTCTTAGCAAGATTTTTTTAAATTAATTCGTTTGAGAAATTGTGTTCAGACGGAAATAATTTTTAAAGCGACGGTATTTTTAGTATAAAGGAGTAATTGTATACGTCAATAAGGAGTTACTTCCCTTCGTTTAGTTGACATTTTACGTTTTTAAAAAGGAAGACACTCTGTAAGTGAACACAGGGTAACTTCCCTTCGTTTGATCTACTTTTCATTTTTTTGAAGATGCAATCTGTTCGTTACTTTTCAGTCACGTAAATTATTAATGAAAATAAAAATAATCCAGGGCAACGCTGGGTAGAGACAGCTAGTTTTAAAATCCTACAAAATCATCAATTAAGTCTAACATATTACGTTATATGATGTACTGTTACATACATTTAATAATTGTGGACTATGTTGTATTGTCTGTCTTTCAGGCATCGGGGTCGACGACGTTCTCTTCGCTATTTTCACGAGAAGCTTGTATATTAAAGAGACGATGATTTGTAATTCAAATTGTATTTTATTAACTTGTGCAGCGCCTCTATTTGACAGAATCTTGCATTACATCTAACTTAATTAACATATTAATAAAAAAAAACGAAGTACAACCCTACATCTGATATGATTAAACAAACAAACTATATATTCTTCATACGATAGCTTAAGCTGACCTGAAGTTTATACCCTGTGAATCATACTGTATAATGACCACAGCTTGTGATTCGCAATCACACTAAATTTCGAAAGTATATCACTGCCAACTAATATGGAACAATACAACATTGGTAATCTGATCATTGCAACGAATGTATAAGAATACTTGGAATGCGGCCACCTCGGTAAGTAACGCATTAGTTGTCTTCTCCTCCGATCACTTGAATAATATACACAACTTTTAAGCACAAATTTTGTTGGAGTTGGGGAAACAAAAACTAATATATTTGTGAAAAAGTGTAATTAGGGTGGGGGTTAGGGCTCAGTTTTCCTCAAGTGAAACCATTGTTTTCTTGGGGTCATCAGTACTTTTTGATGTAACCATTATTTAAAACCTTTGGTTGAGTTTTAGCAAATACTAATGACGGGGAAGTTTAGATATTTGCAAAAAATGCCATTTTTCAATAAAATCTGGTTCAGTCAATTTTCTGCGTTCATAGTTATAGAACTCATTCGTGGTTACCAAACTCATTCGTGGTTACCAAACTCATTCGTGGTTATAGAAGTTATTAATTGTGACAGAACTCCATGAAAACTTTCATGCAAAAAGAAATAACCAATTTGTGAAAGTCAGAAGAGAACTAAGGGGATAATGGACAATGACTAGAACATGTTTTATCGACTAACCAAAAAATATAATAGAAACATTTAATTAAACCCGTCATTTAATAATAATAATAATATTACTAATTAGTATTTCTCTGTATTACGTTTAAATTTCGTCTCTCTGTCGTTTTTAATGCTTGTAAAATTGTTTAAGTGATAAATATTACAGATTCAACGACAAATACGAAGTTATTGTACAAAACAATGTAGACTTACCGAACTGAACGAAGAGAGTACGAGTTCCAGCAAATAAAAAAGATATAACCCTGCAATAAAAGAATAAAACGATTAACTGAAAAGTGCAAAACAGATTTCTATCATGAGGAGATGATTAGTGAACTGATAATTAGAAATTCATCCAATCTATATAAAGTTGTAGTTATTGCATGCTGGTTGACAGACTTGAAGTTTTTGGAAATAGATCGCAATAGCTATATATATTCTGAACCAACATTACCCAGGCTAATTAGATGAGTACGTTTCATTTGAATGGAAGAAAGTTCAACATGATCGTGGTATCAACGTTCACGCTTGACATCCACCAAAAGGAAATATAGCGTTTACTTGATTTTATTCATAATATGAAAATTATAGAAATTAAAACAAAGAACCGAAATGTTACTAAGGAGATCATGGCATTAAACAGGAGTACTCAGGTATCCTCATTGATTTCAGAAAATAATATTTTATCAATTGTTAGGAAAGAAGTTAGTTTTTTTCCAACGGCTTCAGTGAACGTAATAAATCCAACGAGAATTGATCTCGATTGCACATGGGACACTAGACAATTTGCAATCTCCAGGAAACATAACTTTCCGAAAATAAAGAAAGCTACTTAATAGAAAGAGCTAAAGAGATAGAGGCGGCGAGATTCAGGAAAAAGAGATAGAGACAATAGAGGTTGAGGCAGCGAGATGAGAGCAAGTCTATGGATTTAATATAATCAAGCAGTAAAACAATACAAATAAATTCTAACCTCCTAAACAAGCTAGAGAAAACCAGATGAAGCCTATCCCGCTGCCGCTTTCCTCAGCTCCGTGATCGTCATCTTCGTGTTTATGGAGACCCAAAGCCTATCAAAAGAAAAAGAAATACAAGATTAATGATTCCGGTTTTAATGATTTACAGCACATCAATCTTTTTGTGGGGTTATTTAACGCAAAAAATTCAATCTGTTGCAAACGATTTAGTGTAGAAAAACTACTATGTTATCAATTACTAGGAAGAAGTCAGAGGATCGATAGTTTTCTCTGCGATATAAAGGCCTTAAGAAACTTGATTTCGCCTTGTTCATTCAATAATAAATAAGTATTGCACGACACTTACTACTTACACTTATGAGGTTATAAAAAAGTTGGAATATCGAGACAACAACATTCCGAAAATAAATAAAACGACTTAATAAACGCATGTAAAATCCTTTGATGTTGACTGGAAAGAAATGTAATTATGACTTGATGTGTTGGGTAGTATGAGGAACGTGGAGATACCAAATGATCTGATTGGTTGAACAAAAGCACGTGACATAAGAGGCAGATGGGGACTTTTGAAAGCAGTCAGTTAAGTTAGTTGGCGATAGACACGAGTCCGACAGGAGGGAAATGTCTGTCCCCCAATTTGAAGAAAGTTGAATAAACAGTTACATTAATTTATAACGCAATCAAGCCGACCGATGATTATTTTTACTCATGCGTCACCACTTATCAAGGCACGGGGGCCACTCGAGGATAAGGGTTAAATAGATCGTGAGTAGGACTATAATCGCTAGGGTCGAACACAATAAGTGGTTTGTGCAGAAGATTACTTAAGAGGAATTGATTATCCAAGGGGACGGCTAAACAGTATTTGTTCGCATTAGACTTGAAGACGACCATGTTGTAGTCAGTCGGGAAGTAGACTCGTGATACTTTGTTCCACAGATGGGAAGTTTCTCGGAAAGAAAATTTGTTCATGGAAAAAAATTTGTTCATGGAAAAAAATTTGTTCATGGAAAGAAAATTTGTTCATGGAAAAAAAATTTGTTCATGGAAAGAAAATTTGTTCATGGAAAGAAAATTTGTTCATGGAAAAAAAATTTGTTCATGGAAAAAAATTTGTTCATAGAAAGAAAATTTGTTCATGGAAAAAAAATTGTTCATGGAAAAAAATTTGTTCATGGAAAAAAATTTGTTCATGGAAAAAAATTGTTCATGGAAAAAAATTGTTCATGGAAAAAAAAATTTGTTCATGGAAAAAAATTTGTTCATGGAAAAAATTTGTTCATGGAAAAAAAATTGTTCATGGAAAAAAATTTGTTCATGTAAAAAAATTTGTTCATGTAAAAAAATTTGTTCATGGAAAAAAATTTGTTCATGGAAAAAAATTTGTTCATGGAAAAAAATTTGTTCATGGAAAAAAATTGTTCATGGAAAAAAATTTGTTCATGGAAAAAAATTTGTTCATATTTTAAACATTCTAAATATTTTAAACATTCTAAATATTTTAAACATTCTAAATATTTTAAACATTTTAAATATTAGGAAATGAAAGATCGTGACCCATAAGAGTAGAGAGCGACAGCAAGGGTTGAAAGAGAAAGCGGGAAGGAGATGAGAAAGGGGAGGGAGATGAAAAAGGGGAGGGAGATGAAAAAGGGGAGGGAGAAAGAAGAAGGAAGAACAGAGAGGGGAACGAGAGAGAAGGGAAGAAGAGGGAGATGAAGGAGAGAGGGGAAAGGAGAGAGAGGGGGAAGGAGAGAGAGGTGGAAGGAGAGAAAGTGTGAGGAGGAGAAAGAGCATGAGGAGGAGAGGAAATAGTCTGAGGGGAGGGAGAAAAGGAGTGTGAGGGGGAGAGAGAGTTTTGTTTTACTTCTCTCTTTTTTACTACTTGATTATGATTATGTTTTTTTTTAACTTTCTCCTCCCCCCCCCTCCCTCTTCAATCTTCTTCTTTCTTTACGCATGATTGACCCGATAACTCTCCTCTGTCTATTACATAATTTATGCTGGGAAAAATTAGAAGCACAAAAAAACTTACCTCTGGTATGAGATGAAGTAATGCGTCACTCGTGAGAGTACCGACGGCTAGTCCCTCGAACAGCGCCATCGTGTAACTAAAAGCCTTCTGGTTCTTACAGACCACAACGAAAGCTCCAACAACTGAGCACAAACAAATAATCAAAACACAAAGCGTGCCATAGCCATAACCTGGAAAATAGAATCCGCAACAGGTAATTCAAGTAGAAGAAAAACCTTAGTCGAATAAAATTGAAAATGAAAACCGACGAAATTTGACAAAGTTTCGGTAATTCCGTAATTTATACTTTAAAATATTTTCTATTATTACAGTTGAATTATTATTTAATCTCTTCACCCCCCCCTAAAATCAATGTCAGCTATGAATTAAACTACCTGTAAGATATCTGTAATCTAATTTAGAACATTGTTAATGAGTTTATGCTGCATTATTAATAAAGTTTCGCTGAAGGGGAAAAGTTCTTGTTTGGAATATATTATTTGCCTACTTGTCAAAAGGTTGGGCGCAAGGTCATATGTGGTTTTGAGAAGCCAGCGCTAGGATTAGCGCACTCTGGCCTACAAAAATGCCATAGCAGCCCCGTCAGCATTCTAGGGTAGGGGGGGGGGGCTCAGGCGATTAGCAATAAACTAACCCCTACTCAGAGAGAAAGTAAAGCATGTGAGGGTGGACCTCCTAGTTCTTAACAGAACTATACCTCAGCCCAACAACCATTTGTTTGAAATATGAGAAAGCATCTTTTAGTGTTCTTTTCTCCCTTGCCTCTCCGTCTTTCATCTTTTTCCTCTCATCTCATTCCTTTACCCTAAAGCGGGAAAAAAGGGTACCCATATATTAATGTACAGATGGTTTCATACTTATCTGATTTCGCTTTTAATTAAATTGTACCATTGCTGCTAGTTTAGTTTAATGGTTTTATGCCATATCAACCCTTTCAGGTCATGTAATGCTCAATCCAGAATTTTTAGACACATTTTGATAGTTTCTATACTTCTTAATATCTTCAAATATTAACTTGCATTTACAGAGTGTTCCCCGAAAATTCCAACCACCCATGGAAGCGTTAATAAGATTCACAATCATTTCTGCAATCCAACCATATTTTGTACAAATAAATTTCAGTCTATGCCAGAAATAGGAGAATCAAAATGCTTTCGTGAAACCAACTGTTCTCTCCCGCGGTCTAAAAAAAGCGGAAGATCTGATAAGCTTATTCGCCACGTCTCACTCCGAACTTCCTGTCCATGACGCAAATTCATGTTCACATAGCTCTAACTTCCAATGGAGTTTTCTATTCTCTGCTTAATTTTAATCTTATGTGGAGAATTTCCGATTGGAACCATATTTTTACAAACCCACATCTAAATATTGTTCCAGGTACCTATGGTTACAGTGACGTATATTTATTACACTAATACCTTCCAAATAAAACACACTTTAAAATCGATGAAGGTTATTGTCTAGTAGAAAAGAAAGGTTTGAAGAATATATTTTTCTTGAACACAACGTTGAAATTCTAAACTTCATTAAAAAGATGAGTTTGTAGTATTATCTACCTTTCTACACACTCATACACACACATACACCAGAGGGGCGCTCAGACCCCATCACTCCCCTTTTACCCAATATAGGGAGCGTTTAGATAGGAGAATATAAAAGCCGAAATACAATAATATTGTTTCTTTTTTTTCTTCCTTGCCTCGCCAGACACACGTATGCCTAACGCATGCACAAAATCCAGGGTATGTGAAACACATATTCTCGACTTCTTCGCCCACTCTCGTTTCAGATTTTCTTGTGCGCATCTACGGGAGCGAACCTTTATCGTACAAGCAATACACGAAACAAGGAACAAAACGATTGCTTGTACGATAAAATATTTATGGCAGGATGCTGCCCAAGAATCTAAAAACTCTACGTTTAATTAATTACTATCAATGTAATAAATAAATAAAATGAAAACTTACTTTCCGATCGAGAAATCTTGCCTGTCATCTTATGTTTGACTTTACACACCCCAGACAAATATTGTTGAACAAGTGCCGGACACAGATCTTTAAACACTTCCGATCCGATTGTCGTCTTCGGCTCATTACTGAATACGGACAGTAATTCCATTTCTGTGAAACATCTATCAATCTGAAAATATTTTAGCAAATGATATTTTAAAGAATTTCATCTATTCTGATTATGATTGACTTTCATTGACGCATGAAAAAAAAAAGAAATATCAAGATCGAATGAAAGTTCTATCCGTTTTACTTAAGTAAATCTATAGTTTGACATACAGCTGTTTAACTTAGCGATGAAAGTAAAAACTTGACTAATTAGATTTATTCCAGATTTCTTCACTGTGTCATTAGTGGCAGGAAGAGGACTTAGGAGATATGAGTAGTTTCCCTGACTCCCGTTATGACATTAGTAAGCCAAAAAAATAAACCATGGCTCGGATTAAATATGAAATTCGATTAAATCGATTGGTAATGTTTACAAAACTGATTGACTGAACAGTTTAAAATATGTACCCTTTGTTAAAGTTATTAAAATAACATAAAAAGAGGCTTTGTTTCATATATAAGAACATCGGATATTGTTTGGTTTTCTATAAGGCGTGTATGTTTCATTGTTTGAATTGAAGGTTTTATTTCAAGAAATTGACTGTTTTAGATTTCTTTTTATTTCTTTGTGAAGATCTAACTTTTTTAAATTTGTATTATTTGTTTCTTTTATTATCGTAATTTCTACTAGATGTGTCATAAAACATTAGGAGACCATCAATCCTGTAAATACCAATATTTTATTTGATTATAGATGGAAATCATCATTGCAATAAGTCTGATGATTTCGATCGAGAATGGAACACAAATATTTTCGTGTTGCTTACTTGCCGTAAGTCTATATATAATTACATTTTAAATAACCTGCTTAAAAAGCATGAGTAAAAATCTGCACAAAAGAAGCATAAAAAGGTGCATACAAATATAAAAAGAGCAGATATACATTGAAAAAAAAAAGGTTTCTACTCGCGTTTCTTCAAACACGTGTTCTTGTTTGTTAAAAACCGGGTAGTGAACTGCTTAGTTATTTGAAACTAGTTATTTTTTATCCGGCGTTGCCCGGGTGAAAACACATTGCCTTGTGGAAGACGCAGAGAAACCTAATTCAAAATGTAGTCATGTTTACATTTTTATTTAAAATTCGATCTTAAAATATCGTTTTAGCTGCCATTTATTTTATATTTGACTAACATTTTTTATTAACATAGTTCACCCCAAACAAGGTAGGCCGCCACTGTAGACGTAAGGGGCTACTGAGAAAAAAGAAAAGGGGAGAATGTAGGGCCCCCTACCTTCTCCCCTTTTTTTCAACCTAAATTGGGATCTGCGCATTTTCAATAAACATTCGATTAATAGCAATAAAATATCATAATTCAATGTGGATTGATCAAAGTTATGTATAAGTGATGTTGTCTGATAGATTTATTAATACAAATATAGGAATATCGACATCTTGCTTGAATTCCAATCTGTTTTATAGTGTACATTATTTGATAGAAGGGTAAAAGTCTTATATCGAACTGTGTAAATGTGTAATTATATTTCTATACTTTCGCACACTCGTCGCCTCCACCACAACATCAAAGTTTGCATGCATATATATATATATATATATATATATATATATATATATATATATATATATATATATATATATATAGGTACGTGCAAAAATGGCCGTCGCTTGTACTGACTATAGTTCTTAAAAGTGTCTTTTCTTAATTTTTAAAAGTAGTTTTCGTTTAACTTTTGATTGCGTTTGAAAGATAAAAGCATTAAGTTAATATCTAAAAGGAAACAAATGTATATTTACGTGTGAACAAAAAATGGAAAATGTTATCAGAACAGCGAAAAATCAGTTAAAACTGAAGATTTAATAAAACATGTTTAAACATCGCTGGAAAAGTAAATATAAGTTTTCTGAACTTTTTCAAAGATAATTATGAGTGAATTATAAAAGAATGTACCTTTTTTTTTTTTACTAAAAATCGCTTAATTATCCAAAATAAAATGAAAATTAGCTAAACATGTCCAGAACCTGTATTGTAATTGTAAACAGAGAATACGGCTACAAACTGGAAGGCTCAAACTGCCGTCATAGTTATTTTAAAAATAATTTTTACGTTACTAACTGCGTCAATTTTATTAATTATCTTTACATGATGAGTAATTAAAATCTTCAACAATTACTCGATTTATTCTTTAAAAATTAATATAATTCTAAATTACATTAATTCTTAAAGAATAAATAACTAATTTATTGTTACGACACATGTAAGAATTTCTTACATGTGTCGTAACGATAAATGACATTAATTCTTTTAAAATAAAGCTAAGAGTATTTTTTAGTTTAAGTGTGAAAAAGTAAATTAAAGTTAATGACTACACTGACAATATTCATTGAAAACAAAGTTAAAACATTAAAAATTATAATAGAATTCAATTTTGAAAGAAAATGTCATATTTGAATTCTATTTATAATAATTGTTTTAAACTTTTAAATAATATTTATTCATGAAAAAAATGACAAAGCAAATACAATACGTTTTATCTTTCCAAATAAATGACGATTAATTGTGAAATTAACGAAATTGTTGAATCTCTGAAAATAAAATTTTGAGGACGGTGTGGGAGAGTGAGTGGTGCTTGGTGAGCTAATCCTGCCTGTTTATTACAGAACAGGGCTACCATAGTCCCAAAGTACATCGTTATTAGAAATTATCCAATTTTTTAAATTCTTTTTTTCGTTATGGTCCTGATTCTCAAATTCTCAATTTTTTGTTTATTTTCAAGATTATAAAAAAAATTTCTTACGCTGATGATGACACGTTCATGTATGAAAGAGAAATATAATTACATCGCATTTTATATTTTCCCAGAAACTGTAATCATTAAAATCACATGAAATATTTTTTTAAAACTATATGATTTTTGGGTGAAAATATTGATTAAACAATGCTTTATTCAATGATAACATTTCTCTTCGAGTTACAGTGATTTTATTATCACGGAATTTAGGGGCCTTTTTCGTAATATATACGAAATAAGTGCTTTATTTTCATAATTCTTTTTTTAAATTCATACGTTTTTTAATTAATATATAAAAATATAACTTTAGTAAAGATATATTTTGTTTTCAAAAAATAATACATTTTCGCTAAGATTAAAAAATAATGATTTCATTATATTACGTGATCGTTGATGAATAAATACTGAAAATTTCATTAAAATTGGTTGATTTCCTGAATTGTTGTTAATTTTAAGGTGAAGGGAGGGTTAAAATGTTTTTACATTTTGTGAATCGGACATTGATTTTGCATGTACCTATATATATATATATATATATATATATATATATATATATATATATATATATATATATATATATATATATATAGTCAAGAGAAGCTATTGGGCCTAACTCTTAAACTAATGAGTTATTTTTGTATTTTCATTTATTTCTGTCTTATGGCCCGTTTTGTCATTCTCAAAAATACATATGACTATAGCCACGAAGAAGAAATTCAGCCAAATATCGTGACGTTAGTTGTATAAACTAGGTGAAAAGCGCACCAATCCAAGCTGGCAATTCAGGTATAGCACACTAATGAAAGTTGTCACCTGACAGATATCGAATAAATTTTAAGGAGAATCGAAAGTAACTGGTGGGTTTACTTTCGGCAGCCTCGTAACTCTCGCTTCCCTTATTTTGTCCTTTAGTTCTCACATTACATGAGCGATGTGTCTTACAAAGGGGGAAGAATTGCTGTTTTCTGGGGTAAAAAATACATACCATCTAATACTTATCGTTGGCTAGTTTTTGATCTTGAAGTAGTATTTTAGCTCCTTACATCAAGTGGCTTCATGCCTTGTCTGAAGTGATTTCCATTAAAAAAGTTATATATATATATATATATATATATATATATATATATATATATATATATACGGTAACACTTTGAAGGGTATGATATGGTTTGGTAGTTTTGATTTACGGCATATCAACCCTTTTCGGGTTATTTAATGCCGAATCCGGTAATTTTGGTGAAGATTTTTATGCTTCAAGTTCTTTATATGTTCAAATGTATAATCATGGTTTTTGGTTTGGTTGTTTTTGTTTCACGGCATATCGACCCTTTCAGGTCATTTAATGCTGAATCCGGTCATTTTGGTGAAGGTTTTTATGCTTCAAGTTTTTTTATAGGTTTAAGTATTTATTCATGGTGTTTGGTTGAGTGAAGGGGGGGGGAGAGAAAGAGGGGAGGGGAGGGAGGGAAATTGTTGTTTTTTGTTTTGGATTTTGCAGAACATGATTGAGTTTTGCAAAGGAAAAAAAACATCAATGTTTGGTGCATTTTGAGTCAGGAAGTCAATAACTTCAGACAGCCTGATTTGGTAGCGCCAGTAGGTTCTATTTGACCCATAGATGGAGACAGAGTAGACCTGGGAGCAATGGCAACTCCACATTGCCCACAGCTCCCAAATGGAGGCCTCACTACTGGATGTCTTTTAAGATCATACCCAGAACACTTTAAATCAATTTACTATATTGTCTTTACATTGCATATAAAATACATAACCAATTATAAATCACGATGTAATAGTAATAAAGAAATGCTCTGCTGAACTGGCCCCTGTCCTCTCCAAACTCTACAACAAATGCTTTGCTGAATATTGCTTCCCTAATAGCTGGAAAATTGCTTCTGTGATACCAGTCTTCAAGAATTCTGGGGATAGAACTGATTCTCAGAGCTACCGCCCAATCAGTCTACTTCCGATCTTTGCTAAAATCTTTGGATCCTTAATCAATCTAGCGATAGTCCGGCACTTAGTTAATGCTAAACTTATTTCTGACCGTCAGTATGGATGAAGACAAGCACGATCTACTGCGGATATTCTAACGGCCATCTCTGAACGTATATATCATACACTGAACAAGGCAGGTGAAGTTAAAGCAGTAGCGCTTGATATATCCAAAGCCTTTGCAAGGTCTGGCACAAAGAGCTTCTCCTAAAATTCACTCATATGGTATTACTGGACAAATATATAATATAATTAGATCCTTCCTAACCAAAAGAAAGATCCAGCTTGTCCTCGATGGTCGTTCATCTAAGCAACATGACATAAATGCCGATGTACCCCAGAGATCCATCCTTGGACCTTTATTGTTCCTGATTTTCATAAATGACCTTCCTGATGACATTGTGTCTGAGATGGGTATATTTACTGACGACACCACGCTCTACTCTCGTCATGTGGGCAAAATGGACCCGTACATATCCGAGGCAATGACTGAATCCTTAGAAAATGACCCCCACGTTGTAGTGGATTCGGGCCATAAATGGTCTGTAACTTTAATGCCGCAAAGACAGAGATTCTTTCCTTCAATAACTACAAGAAACCTCATCAACCACCGATTTCCATGGCAAATAACTCTCTACCTGAGAGTTCAACATTCAAACTCCTCGGCCTATTATTCACAGGTAACATGAATTGAAATGAATACATTGAAGACATTGCCAAGGCTGTTGCAAAGAAGGTGGCCTCCTACCGTGCTAGTAAACTTCTCACACTTGACATTATCCTATATCTCTACAAAGCCACCATCTACCCATGCATGGAGTATTGTTGCCACATCCCTGTTCCCTGTTTCCCCGACTATACCGAAGTTTTAAACTGATGTAAACAGACATCTCGCTGCACAGCTCTCAACTTAGGATGTCACCCAAAACTTCCATCCTAATTCTCAGTAGCCCCTTGCGTCTACATTGGCGGCCTGCCTTGTTTGGGGTGAACTATGTGAAAAAAAGCCCAAAAAACTAAACAAACAAAACAAATGCTTTGTATATTACAAAATTATAAGATATTTCTCACCATTCCTGTATGCATGGTCGCTGGTTCAGCAGCCCGTTTTACTCGTTCATTCAAAGAGCGTTTATGATGGTTGTGTCCATGATCATCAGTTTCGTGTTCTTCACTCGACATACCAATACCGAGTTTCTCTATAATCTCTTTAAAACCTGCAAGTATGATGAAACAATTAAATTTGTTTGTAGCATGAGCCGTGTTATGGATGAGATGGTCCTTTTGCCTGCTGTGCCATGATACACAATAACTAGTAAAACTAAAAAGGAATATGTGTGAAAAGAATAAAAAGGGAAGTGTGTGAAAAAAATAAAAAGGGAAGTTTGTGAAAAAAATAAAAAAAGGAAGTGTGTGAAAAGAATAAAAAGGGAAGTGTGTGAAAAGAATAAAAAGGGAAGTGTGTGAAAAGAATAAAACGGGAAGGGTGTGAAAAGAATAAAAAGGGAAGTATGTGAAAAGAATACAAAGGGAAGTGTGTGAAAAGAATAAAAAGGGAAGTGTGTGAAAAGAATAAAAAGGGAAGTATGTTAAAAGAATAAAAAGGGAAGTGTGTGAAAAGAATAAAACGGGAAGGGTGTGAAAAGAATAAAAAGGGAAGTATGTGAAAAGAATACAAAGGGAAGTGTGTGAAAAGAATAAAAAGGGAAGGGTGTGAAAAGAATAAAAAGGGAAGTATGTGAAAAGAATAAAAAGGGAAGTGTGTGAAAAGAATAAAAAAGGAAGTGTGTGAAAAGAATAAAAAAGGAAGTGTGTGGAAAGAATAAAAAGGGAAGTCTGTGAAAAGAATAAAACGGGAAGGATGTGAAAAGAATAAAGGGAGAAGGGTGTGAAAAGAATAAAAAGGGAAGTGTGTGGAAAGAATAAAAAGGGAAGTGTGTGGAAAGAATAAAAAAAGAAGTGTGTGGAAAGAATAAAAAGGGAAGTGTGTTAAAAGAATAAAAAGGGAAGTGTGTGAAAAGAATAAAACGGGAAGGGTGTGAAAAGAATAAAAAGGGAAGTGTGTGTGAAAAGAATAAAAAGGGAAGTGTGTGAAAAGAATAAAAAGGGAAGTGTGTTAAAAGAATAAAAAGGGAAGTATGTTAAAAGAATAAAAAAAGGGTGTGAAAAGAATAAAAATGGAAGTGTGTGGAAAGAATAAAAAGGGAAATGTGTGAAAAGAATAAAAAAGGGAATTGTGTGGAAAGAATAAAAAGGGAAGTGTGTGAAAAGAATGAAAAGGGAAGTGTGTTAAAAGAATAAAAAGGGAAGTGTGTGAAAAGAATAAAAAGGGAAGTGTGTGGAAAGAATAAAAAGGGAAGTGTGTGAAAAGAATAAAAAAGGGAATTGTGTGAAAAGAATAAAAAGGGAAGTGTGTGAAAAAGATTAAAAAGGGAAGTGTGTGAAAAGAATAAAAAGGGAAGTGTGTGAAAAGAATAAAAAGGGAAGGGTGTGAAAAGAATAAAAAGGGAAGTGTGTGAAAAGAATAAAACGGGAAGGGTGTGAAAAGAATAAAAAGGGAAGTGTGTGGAAAGAATAAAAAGGGAAGTGTTTTAAAAAAATAAAAAGGGAAGGGTGTGAAAAGAATAAAAAGGGAAGTCTGTGAAAAGAATAAAAAGGGAAGTGTGTGAAAAGAATGAAAAGGGAAGTGTGTTAAAAGAATAAAAAGGGAAGTGTGTGAAAAGAATAAAACGGGAAGGGTGTGAAAAGTATAAAAAGGGAAGTGTGTGGAAAGAATAAAAAGGGAAGTGTTTTAAAAGAATAAAACGGGAAGGGTGTTAAAAGAATAAAAAGGGAAGTGTGTTAAAAGAATAAAAAGGGAAGTGTGTGAAAAGAATAAAACGGGAAGGGTGTGAAAAGTATAAAAAGGGAAGTGTGTGGAAAGAATAAAAAGGGAAGTGTTTTAAAAGAATAAAAAGGGAAGGGTGTGAAAAGAATAAAAAGGGAAGTGTGTGGAAAGAATAAAAAGGGAAGTGTGTGAAAAGAATAAAAAGGGAAGTGTGTGAAAAGAATAAAAAGGGACGTGTGTGAAAAGAATAAAACGGGAAGTGTGTGAAAAGAATAAAAAGGGAAGGGTGTGAAAAGAATAAGGTAAAGACAGAATTAAGGAACAACATATTAATACATTTACAAAGCTACAACATACGGAAGTATGTGTGTGTTAATTGTCCATAAGTGCGTAAAATAAGACAATGGAGAAAGGGAATTATTCAATGTAAGAAGTGTGTGTATACTTTTGCCTTGTTTTATGAATGTGTGCATATGTGTGGCATTTCTGTAAGGAAGTTGATAGCAGATTTGATTCTTTTATTTCCCAACTTTGCACGGATTTTGCACGAAAGCATGTTGCGTCCTCTTTTTGACCAGTTTCTGTTTCGACTGCCTGTGTCAAATACTTTTATAGAAAATACAGGAATCCTGAGTTTTCAGTGTCTAACTACATCCGTAGACAATCACTTTATTTGTTATTTTTATAATTTCGTCTATATCTGGTTGGAACCACTTTTTGCACGCAAAAAGCATCTTTTTTAGATACGTTTTAAAAAAAAAATCACGTGTCACATAACCATTAAGTTATTCTCGTAATATTACCATTATCATCCCATCTTTCAAATTTAGAATTTGAACTAGATATTCATTCTGTTGAGGTTATTTGTCATCGTTTAAACGTTGATAATGGATTGACTAAAATAACGAATGTCATTAGAGAAATACTAATAAAATACATTTACAAATCACATCTATCTAGATAGAGGGGCAAAAGAGAGATAGAGGGGCAAAAGAGAGAACGGGGAGAGAAGGGAGGGGGGAAAGAGAAGGGAGGGGGAAAGAGAAAGGAGGGGGGAAGAGAAGAGGGCAAAAAAGAGAGAGGAAGACGCAAAAGAGAGAGAGAGAGAGGGGGAGGCGCAAAAGAGAGGGTGAGAAGTGCAAAAGAGGGAGAGAGGCGCAAAAGAGAGAGATAGGGGCGCAAACGAGAGAGAGAGAGAGAGTGGCATAAAAGAGAGGGACAAGAGAGAGAGAGAGGGACAAGAGAGAGAAAGAGAGAGAGAGGGACAAGTAAGAGAAAGAGAGAGAGAGAGAGAGAGAGAGAGAGAGAGAGAGAGAGAGAAAGGAATTTTAACTGGCACTGGAACGGGCTGAATCTATTTAAAAATACGGATGGACAAACTTTTCAGTTCAATGGTTCAGATTCTGACAATGATTATAGAGGATACGTTATTTAAGAAATTGGTCGATATCGTCAAGAACGTCATACGAAACTACCAATATGCTGACACGTACTAGCGGCACATAATCCTTTATGACATTAGAAAGAAGATGAATAAAACTTACAGAAGAAGAATCATGATATCCAAATATCACTCCGTCACAGAACGAGCGAAAACGATGAATGCACCCTATAAACTCAGTAGCGTAAACAGCGACAGATACAACCCATCTCACAGTGTTGTGCTTTAATCATTTTCGCTTCAGTCAAACTTGACAGAAAATGCAGCAAACTTTGTCGTAGAAACGAATTAACCAACGAGTTAGTATTCCACTCTTTTCCACCGCGGGGAGATGTCACACAAGGTCGGTGGAGGGGGGGGATTAAAAAGTCAGCATTCAAGAGGCAGAACACTCTGTCGGCATTCTCTAGTAGGGGCGCCTCAGTTCGACAGAAAAAGGTTACCGAACTCAAATTGCCCAGACTCTGTCGGACTGAGTGTCATGGACGTATACTCGACTTTGTACTCGACACGGGAAGTTGAAGGTTGCAATAAAAACCCACTCTGTTGCGGCTGGTTCGCCGAGTAGAACTGGTGCCCCCATTCTCCCCTATCTGGCGCATTTTAACAATGAGGAGGGCGGTTCTAGGATAGCACGTGACTCTAAAACTTGTCGCCTAAATATATTCATTTTTACAATAGCGGCTCCAGCATCAATGTGATTCGCATTAAAAAGCAAGGATCTACTGAAAGTGCAGCCATTCTTCGATTACGTGCAACAAATGGCATTTGGCGCTACTGAGCTCAATCTGCACATTGGAATGCGTAGGGATTCCAGATGGAATTTTATACTTACGGATGTTCAAAACTTGATAATCGGAGCAGAGTTTTCGAAAAGCTTCAGAATCAGTAAAATTCGAATGTAGAAGCCAACATCGAGGTTTGTGGCATAAGAACAAGCGACATTGCTTTCGAAGTGCAACACCAAATTATCTTGTGGGAGTATAAGGATATTGCTACACCTTTTAGTAATAAGGACATTATCAGGCATGCGCTTATAACTTTCCTCAAGTCCAACTCTGCTTCTCCCTGATAAGGGGTGACAACGTGATGGTATTAGAGCTACCCAACTACAGAACTCCAATCAGTCCTTTCAAAGGTTAATAGAGCAGATGATGCGTAAATTATAGTTACATATGTGATAGACTTATTGGTAGCTCGGATAATGACCAGTACAAGAACCATTTCGACTAAGCCTTCAAAAAACGCTCAATCCGGCCTAAATATAGATATGGCGTCACACACTACGACGAAATGAGAAGAATTGGCGTCACACATATGAAATGTTTCGAACACATGATCGACTGTAACGAAATCTCGCCATTATCTGATAAGCTATAAACTATACAAGATCTTCCATATACTACGGTCTGTAACTCCGCTTTATTGGTTTGATAACTTATTATAAACAGTGTCCCTAAGCTATCAGCAACTCTGCAACCTTTTACGTGTATGTTGACGAAAAAGAACTAGAATATCACCTTTGGAGAGCAAACTTTACATGTATTCAATACGGCCAACTCAGCTTTATGCAAGTTTACAAAATTTCTTACGTTGATAGCAGTGAAACAACTGAAGTGATATTGACTACTGACGCCTCGTCGGTACTTACTTATTTGCTAAATTATATAACAATTAAATGACTTAACCGCTTAGACAAAAATTGACCGATCCAGTTCGTGCGCACCAAGAAACGATCGAATCTAGAACTTTGTACGGATTTGCCAATAAAAGCACAAGATTGGAATAAAAAAGAAGAAGGTCGATATCTACAATGCCGTCCCAAGCTACTACACCCTTAACTAGCATATCCCCGTAAAAAAAAACGCTCATGTCTGAACAAATTTTCTATGCATCCGAACGAAACACTATCAACTTAAAACAAAACAATAACACAACTAACTTCGTTTATTCTTAATTCTGTAACAACAACAACGTTACTGCTAGAGAGAGAGAGAGAGAGAGAGAGAGAGAGAGAGAGAGAGAGAGAGAGAGAGAGAGAGAGAGAGGGTAGGAGAGAAAGAGAGGGCAAGAGAGAGAGAGAGAACGAGAGAAAGAGAGGGCAAGAGAAAAAGAGAGGCCAAGAAAGAGAGAGAGAGAGAGCAAAAGAGGGTAATCGCGAGAGAGAGAAAAAGAGAGGGTAGGTGTGAGAGAGAAAAAGAGAGGGTAAGCGTGAGAGAGAAAGAAAGAGAGGGTAAGCGTGAGAGAGAAAGAAAGAGAAGTGTATGCGCGAGAAAGAAAGAGAGGATAAGTGTGAGAGAGAAAGAAAGAGAGGGTATGCGCGAGATAGAAAGAAAGAGAGGATATGCGTGAGAGAGAAAGAAAGAGATGGTAAGCGTGAGAGAAAGAAAGAGAGGGTAAGCGTGAAAGAGAGAGAGAGAGAGAGAGAGAGAGAGATAGAGGCGTTGAGAGGGGGCGTGAGAGAGAAAGGGAGAAGGAACAACTATTTATAGTGGTCACATACACTTAAGAATTAAAAGAATGTTGATCTTTGATGGATGACTTGACCTAGTTTTTTTGTAAGAACGATTTGTGCTTATGTTTATAAAGGCGGAACATAACACTTGTCAAATGCAGAATAAATTGGGTGACAAAAGCTGTAATGCCGAAACACATTGTAAACGGTTTATTGAACATTGATTATTTGAATCGCGACTAGAGTTTAGTTTCTAGTTTTTTCTGACATCGCCAAATGATTGAAATTGGAACAAATCTTGTGAATCTGGAAAAATAATTATGTCATTTAGACGGACTTTTAATTTCATTCTATTTTTCGATCTTAGGTTTACGATTTCATAAAAGATCAGTTTATAAATGAAAACACACACGCATGAAGTGTGTGGCGATTACATATGTACCGCACCTTCGTAGGTTAAGCATAGCTCCTTGTAAAAGAATAGAGCCCTCTCGGCTGGTAAAATATTTTAATGAAAATATTTAGATTTTGACTACCTGTAGACAGTAAAACAGTCGGGTTTCGATCTCAGCTTGAAGTACTTCTAAGTCTAGTCACACCGAGGGGTTGTGATACAGTAGAACTGTTCGTGGATTTACCTTATATATTTTCTCTCTATATATAAAGTTAGGTATGTGTATATATGTATATGTAAATGATACTCTCCTAAACAAATGAGCGAATGATTATGAATTTTGGAATATATACTCGCGGCAACATGGATACCTTATATTTGTTGTAAATTTTAACATTTAGCGGCTGAATGTATATATATATATATATGTATTTCGTTGAACAGGATAAACTCCTAAACTAATGAACTGATCATCATGAATTTTGGAATATATATTGTTGACAACATGGTTAGTAACATGGGCACATTATGTTTGTGCTAAATTTTGATATTTAGCAAGTATATACATTAGGTATGTGTATATGTTTATATATTTCTATGTATAGCATTCACTCCTAAACTACTTGACAGATCATTATGAATTTTAGAAATGAACTTCTAGGTGTAATGGTGGGTAATGTGAGCTATATTTAGTTTTAGTTTCATGCAAAGTGGGCAAAGAAGGTGTGAAAGCTATTGGTGAAAATTCAGATAATAAGATGTATCAGACATCAATTAATAAATATTCCCCCAATTTCATTTTTTTTTTCAATTATTTTAAATTGATTTTAGGGGACACAACTGCCCATTTGAAAATTCAAATATTTTAGATTTGCTTAGACCTTAATTAAGCAAAATTCCCTGAATTTCAATTTCTTTTTAAGACCCCTTAAGCTTAAGCTAGAATCAAAAGTATGTAATGGATTTTAATTAAGATTAGAATAAAGATAGAAAACATAAGGTTCAGTATCATTACATCTTGATTTTTATCTTCGGAAGGGGACAAAAGTGGTGCAAAACTGTTCTGCTTTAGGAATTTATTTTACCCGAACTTGGGCGTGTTTATATTTATATATATATATATATATATATATATATATATATATATATATATATATATATATACTAATGTTTGTATTACAGAAGATCAGAACAACATCGGGACCTATAAAGCCCTCTTTATTGGAACCCGTAATCCTCTGTATTTCTTCTTCCCGAAAGATAAAGAGAACATTATAGGTCCTCTTTGTTGCAATGTGAAACCGGCGGTACCGATGTGATTCTCATCTTCTGTAATACGATACGGTAATGTTGATAAATAAATATTACGCTCCTACTTTTGATGTTTCTTAATAATCGAGCACTCTGCTGGGATTATCTCAATAATCTTGCATTATATATATAATATATATATATATATATATATATGTACACAGTTAAAATTATTTTAAATAATTTAATAGTTATTCCCTCCAATATATGAAAAGGTAGGAAATTTACACTTAACCTTTTACTATTATTAGCTCTATTTTCGCGAGAAAACGTACATAGCCAGCTTACTAGTAATAATACTAAAGTAATGTTTTTGAACATCGATTTTACTGAAACAGCAGATATGAAATTTATATATGAAATATATAAATATATACGCCTTATATTATGCATTAAGTTGCTTTATTATTGATGCTATTAATTGCGCGCATAATATTTGATAAAATAAGCGATTATTTATTCTGGGGGCTAGAAATAAGCAAAGAATACTCGTCCAGGATTCGAACCTGTGCCCTTGAGAAGGAACTGCATAACATGGATGTCGTCTTGGAAGACTTAACTAACGAGCTATACGTCCAGAGAAAGACAACATTGTACAAATAAATCATAATGCATAACGTACTGTCGGAAATAAATTTACAATATAAAAAAAAAAACATTTATATATATATATATATATATATATAGCGTTGCTTATTTTTTTCCACAGAATATTATTAGTAAATATATTGGACGCTTTCGCAAAAATACGTTCGAAGACAGAATGAAAATAGAGCTGCAATATTTGAGTGAAGAAAAAAATGATCGATAAAAAAAAGGCAAAAAAGAAACGTTTTTTGTTGTACGTGGGACAATGTGTTTCGGAAATGAATTTCCTCATCTTTAGCTGATAAACTACGCAGCCATTTGCAATTTTGCGTATTTATAACAAACGGAAATTGCAGGTTCATGACTCGATCTGTATCTCAAGGAATTAAATGTGATTTCATTACACGGGGTTACAAAAAAAAATTGGTCTGATGCAAGAATGTTAGGGTTAGGTGTTTTTTGCTAATTTGGGTGTGCTGAATTCAAATTTATAAATAGTTTTGCTCTATCAGCTCTAGTTTTATGGGTTTTTAAATAGTCTCATTTTAGTATAAACAGAGAATAAATAGCATATTTCAAGAGTTGCAGCAGCTTATAACAGATAGAACAGGATAGATAAAGAACACTGATTGAATAAATATACTTGGATGACACAATTACACAATTCATAGTACCACAGACAGTCAAAGATGTGTTTTCTTAGAAGATCTGGTGTATTTTGCCTCCGGGATGTCACGCAAGAGCACCCAGCAGAAGTTTCCCATTATGCCGGGGTTTCATTTGCCTTGATAGTTGCTCTCCATCTTCCTAATGTCTTGGTGGGATGTTTCTCCATGCTCATCACTCACTGCTCCAAGGTTTGGCGGGAAGAAGTTGAGGTGGGAATAGAGAAAATGAATCTTGAGTGACATTCGGCACCCCATATCCTCGTAAGACTTTAGCGACTTCTCAATACAGGTTTGGTAATCTGGTACGCGTGTGTTACCAATGAAAGCCGCTACAGACTGACTTGAATGCTTCCCATGCTGTCAGTTCCTTTAAGTTAAGAAGCTCCTCTCAATCAGTATCCGTCAGCACTTCTTGGATCTGAGGTCCGACACAGATGGCCTCTTTGAGATTAGCAGCACTAAGACCTGGGAACACAGTAGACAAGTTTTGGAAGGCAGCACCATTTTTGTCCAACGCCTTCACGAAATTCTTCATCAAACCAAACTTGATGTGGAAAGGAAGAAGAATCACCTTATTCATGTGCAGCAGAGACCTTTCCTTAATGCTGTGTTCGCCAGGAACAAAAGTGCTTCTAGACCCCCAGTCTTTCTGCTTGTAATGCTGGGATACAGCTCGACTATCCCATAGACAGAGAAAACAACAGTAGTTTGTGAAGCCCGCTTGCATACCCATAAGAACACTGACCTTGTGGTCCCTACACAGACTCCACTGGTACTTGTTGTACTTAATAGCTCATGAAATAAGCTCCATATTGTCATAGGATACCTTTAGATGGACAGAGTGTGCAATGGGAATGCTAAGATATTTATTCCCTTTGTGTAGAAGCACATCCTTGAGACTTCGCTTGGAAGAGTCTATGAAAAGACGCCAGTCTGATGGATTATGTGTCAAACCAAGGGACGTGAACAAGCCAGGTATGTTTGTGTAGTAGCACAACTTGTTTTCCATGTCGAAAACGGAAACAAGGTTTTTGGTCCGATTCCTGAAACTGGTGATCCTTATATCTTCCTGGACTAGGTTCCACTGTTTCAACCGAGAAGCTAAGAGCTCTGACTACTGTTTTGACAGATATAAATCACGAGCAAGATCATTCAGGTCTTTTTGCGTGATCCAGTGTGGCTTGTTGCCACTTGTTCCTGAATATGTAGAGTCAATATCTTCCAAAGATATTGACTTGTCAGAATCCTCCCTTGAAGGCATTTCTTCATCTGATGAGGAAAGAAGATCCTTATTTACTGGAGATGTGGGTACAGGAAAATCAGCTGAATGGGGATCGGGTCTCATAGCAGATGGAAGGTTGGGATATTTGATCTTTTTTCATACAAGATGCATTGAAACCAGTTATATTAGTTAGACAAAAATAACAATCATCTACGGGGCTTCGTGGCTCCCTCCAAACCATTGGGACTGCAAAGTTGAAAGCCGCTTTCTTGCCATTAAACCATGCAGTTAGTCCATTGTTGCAGGGTTTACAGCAGATATGTGGAGCCCAAGACTTGTCCTGATCACCAATTTTACAGTCAAAATAGTGAAAGTAGGCTGTTCTGAGGAGGGGAATGATGGTTCGACGCTGTCCAACTGTTGTGAAGTCATCCCACACGATTGAGACCTGCTGCCTTAACTGCAAAAATGCGTCATGATATATATATATATATATATATATATATATATATATATATATATATATATATATATATATATATATATATATAATGTAATGCTATCACTTACATTTAGTGCATAATAACTAAAAAATACGCCATAAGTCTTACAATATTAGAATCAACACTGAATTCATATACGCCTTTATGCACACTATGCATATCTAAAAAAACTGGTGGTGATGAGTAAAAACAGATGTCAAATTTGAATTTCAGCCCCAAATTAAATAAAAACGGGTATTTTTGTGCTTTGTAAACCAGTGTTATTATTAAAAATCTACATTTCAAAAAACAGAGGCCAATAAAATTGTAAGTTAAGAAGTTGTATATTTCTTTAAAAAAATTGGAAACGAACGCATTACAATAGTAATGAATGTATTTCGGAGAACAAATAAATCTATGTTAGATAGAGAATGAGCAAATTACTTCGGGAGCCATTTGCATTTTTTTCTTATTAGTTACTATATATATATATATATATATATATATATATATATATATATATAGCAAATATTAATTATTATGACCTACAGACATTGATGTTTCATGCTGACGCAATTTACAGTGTAGAGATTTTAACCTACGTCGGTCGGAGGGCTCGAACCCAGTTTCCAAGTCGCCACTGACTGGTAGTCGAGTATCTTTCCCCTCCGCCGCCGTCAACTAGCATGAAAATTAGGAGATATTTAACTCTATGTGTGTGTGAGGTAAAGTCGGAAACTCATTAACTGATCATTATGAATTTTGGAACACAGCTGCTGGGCGTATACGTAGGTAATGTGGACTATATTTAGTTAAATTTAGATTTAAGAAAACGGATGCTGGAAGGCCTTTGTGAAGATTCATATGTCACCAATTCTGATGAATTCGTAGATATTAATGAATATTCTCTAAATTTCAATTTCCTTAAAGTATTTTAAAGGGTTGTTATAATATAACCTTTTATTCGAAAATTCAAATATTGACTTCCGACGTTCTTAATACCTATTAATCTATTAATCTATTAATCTATTAATCTATTAATACCAATTAAGCTAGATTCAGTGAATTTCAATTTCTTTTTAAGACCTTTTAAGCTTTATCCTCAAATCTTAGACATTTTTCAAGAATCAAAATGATTTAATGAATTTTGATCAAAATTGGAATAAGGATTCTAGATGTAGGGACGCTCTCAATTATATTCGTTTGAGGGGAATTATGATAGGCTCAAATTATGCCCCTAGTAAAGAGGGCGTTAGAGTCCCTTGGTAATAAAGGAAATTCCTAAATCTCGTTGACAACACGAGATTTGGTAGCTACTTTCGGACGAACACGTCGTCGAGAATAAACACCATAATTTGTTCTTATTCGCTGCCGACTTTCCTTTTTGACAGGTCACTTTACAGAAAAGACGCCATAAGGAATATGTAAGTTATTGCCTTTATGTTTAGCACATAAATAGTTTATCTTCTTAGCAATAATTTGTGCATTTTATGCTATAGGAGGAATGTGCTTAATTATATGTGTAATCTACGAATACATGTCTCATTGGTGATCTTGATAGTTTGTTTAGACAAACTATTAATAAATGCCGTGTCTTTATTAACCACACGTTGTTTTTATTGTTGTTTTTTATTACCGACACCTGCGTTACTTCACGTAATACACGGAATTGTTAGCAGCACCCAACGTCCTAAGAGAACGTATTTGAATGATCTACCCACGTGCTGTTGATAACACATCAAATATTCATATTTATAATATCTATAAATATGATATTTTATGTTCTATCAACAGCACGCGGGTAGATAACGTTTAGTAGCATATATATATTTTGATTTTAATGGTACATAAAAATGGTGCAAAATGTTCGGTGAATTAATTTTACCATTAAAGTAAAGTAGATCACTAGAATAAATCGTTACTAAAACGTGTTTCTTTGTATGCGGACTTATGAAGCATTATTGATGTCAAATTTTATGATTAAAGTTCCAGACTTACCGGCGAGAGTTAAAGAACCATTTACTGCGTGAAAATGTTCAAAGATGCTGTATACAAAAGCTGTTCTGACGGGGAGTGTCCGGCAAGCATCATCGAAATTGGTTCCTGAAATACCAGAACAAATGCAAGAATGTTTAAGTTGTCATTCTCGCTCGAGTAGAAAAGAGGGAGATAAAAAAACGAAGAAATAAAAATATTTTTACATAAATGTAAGATGAAAACTATTAGTAACTGAGAGATTATATATTGATGTAACTATAAATAAGTAAAACTAAAAACGTAATGATTATTGTTTAAATTAAAAACAAAACAACTCGAATGTTGTTTGTAAAACATTTTCACATAAAATATCAAGAAATAAAAATAAGCAAATTCTACTAATGTCTCTTTGGTCACTGTCCCTTCCATGTTGAACAGATTCAATTTTGATTTCATCAGCAGCCTTATATATATATATATATATATATATATATATATATATATATATATATATATATATATATATATATATATAAAATTGAATGTCTGTATGTTTGTGTGTTTGTGTGTGTGTGTGTGTGTGTGTGCCCTATAGAAAAAAATGTTAGACAATATAGATACAATATAAAAGTGTATTCTTATGTAAAATTCACAGAGTAAGTTGATGGGCGTATTCTCGAATCTATAAACCCACGTCTTAGGGATCCATGGGGCAGATTTCATAAGGGGGGTCCTTTTCAGTTATTTTTCAATGTTAATTAGTACTAATTTGGAAATTATCTAATATATTTATGTAATGTACAGCTACTCCTCAAAAACTAAGCGGCGACATGTCAAAAAGTTAATATTTTAGCACCGTACATATTCTGGGATCATAATATCTCAAAATCGCAAAAAACGATTCACTTGCTGAGGGTCAACCGGACCAGTTTCCGACAGAGGGTAACATTTTTCCCGTATTTTTCAGACTTTTTTCAATGTTAAATAGTATTAATTTGGAAAAAATCTAATGTATTTATCTACTAATCCGATAAAAATTCCGAGTCACTGAAAACATCCCATAATCCCTTGCCAGATGTACCCGGTCTTGCCCTAAATTGTGTCCGGTTGTATCAGGTCATCCCATAAATTCTGTCCGGATAAATCAATAACATCATAGGAAGGCTACGTTAAGAGTGTGTAGTGAAACAAGGGTTGCTCAATCACATCCGCACCTGGGTACCGGTAAGAGTGATTTCAGTAGTGCTCAGGAGGCCGCCTTGATTTTCAAACGAATGTTGGTGCTTCTTTAGTATAACGGTCCCTAAAAATATTGGTGTTTCGGGCCATTTTTTTTTCCTTGAACTTAAAATATTTCCCAGGGTTGTGGGAGAGTGAAAAAAAGTTGGGGGAGGGGGGCTGGAGAGATTAGGGGGTCGGGGAAAATTTTAGGGGTCGGGCCAAATTTTTTAGAGGTCGGGCCAAATGTTTTCTTTTTTTCTTTTTTTGAACTTAAAATATTTCTCAGGATTGTGGGAGAGTGAAAAAAAAGTTGGGGGAGGACTGGAAAGATTAGTGGGCGGGGATGTTGTTAGGGGTCAGGTCAAACTTTTTAGAGGGTCGGGCCAATTTTTTTGTTTTTTTGTTTTTTTTAACTTAAAATATTTCTCAGGGTTGGAGGAGAGTAAAAAAGCCAATTCGGATGGTGGGGGTAGAGAGATGAGGGGAGGGCGTCGGGGAAAATGTTAGGGTTTTTTTAAAACAAGGTTAGAGAATATACATAACATATAAAAGTGTATTCTTATGTAACATTCACAGAGTAAGATGATGAGAGTATTCCCGAATCTATAAACCCACCCCTTAGGGGTCACTTGGGGCGTATTTCATCAGGGGGGGACTGTTTTCAGTTATTTTTCATCATATTTTATAGTAATTTGAAACTCCTGAGTCATATTTTAATTTAATTACCTAATAATTTGAAAAAACTTTAAATTTTATTTAACGTTTCTTAGCGCCAGGGACGCGCCTTTAAATTTTTAGTTCTTTGATATTGTTTTTTAAATAAGCGACAGACGCTAATCAAACTATTGCTACTATTTTACGAAAGAAAATTATAGGAAATTACAACATGGCCGCCAGCGATTAAGTCATTGCATTCAAATTCAAGTTTAAAGTCTTGAAAAAATAAAATATAATTTTATTTCAGGATCAAAAATACAATGTAAAAATAATTAATAACTTTCATCCAAAATGTTTGTTTACATAGCATATTTCTTTAAGAAAATCCACAGTTACATGAAATACATATTTAGTAAAAAGAATTTACGTGAATTACATTATTATAAGTTTTTAAAACATTTAAACAAGATAAGAATCATATTGGGAAAAAGGGAAATAGAGGTTTGAAGGAGGGAGGGAAATAATGAGGACCAGGGAAAGAAAGATGGCTAAAGAAAGAAGAGATATTGAAGTTTTGATATAAAGATGTTACACACACTCTTTAATTTCTACTACTTTGTTTTTTATCGCCCCGGGCAACGTCGGGTAGCCCTGCTAGTATATATATATATATATATATATATATATATATATATATATATATATATATATATATATATATATATATATATATATATATATATATATATATATAATTAACTTGTTACAAATATCCAGGGGGTATAAATCCGAAGGAAGTTGAAACCGGGTTTATGAGAGTGCTCAATGAAAATTCAGAGCAAAACATTTTTTTTTTGAACACTTAATTATTGACTGGTGCCTAGTCTTTATTATTGGTAGTAGAATTATAAAAGCTTACCATCACTTGTAGACTTATTTCGCCCAATGACTTCACAAGTAAAAGTAACAGGATTATAATAATTATCATTATTATTAATACTACTACTACTACTACTATTATTATTATTATTATTATTATTATTATTATTATTATTATTATTATTGATACTATTGTCACTGCGACTACCGTAGGTACTATTGGCTTTATTATTATTATTGTTATTATAATTGTTTTTATTAATACTAAAGATGGTAACACCATTAAACTTCTTTTCACTAGTATAATATAATTACAATTAACAAATATTATCACAACAAAATTCACTACCGTTACTGAGCGCATTGTAAAATCCATAAATAATTATATTGAAATAGAATGCAAAAGTAGCAATTAATACACTAAATTAAAATTATCAAACATTTTTATCTACACGATAATCACCTATTACAACAGAAATGACAGTTATAACTTTATAATTTTATTCTCATTATTAAATTAAACCCACCCGGCCCTCTGCCCCGGTTGGAATTGAGGTCACGATGGCCCAGACACTAGATATCACCCCACTCAACTTTCTGAAATATCACCTGTTCGGGTCTCCCCCTCCCCATATCTTGTCCTCGCTATAGGCTGAGCCCCATCTTCGTCCCCCCTCCCTCTTATGCATCTTCAATTTCCGGTTGAGGTTGAATTAAACATTTTAGGCAGTGATTCCGTTGACGCTTGAAGAGTTGGCTTTCATTATGAACGCTAACGAAACAACATATATTTTGTCGCAATAATGGAATAATAAAATCACCATAAATATATATATATATATATATATATATATATATATATATATATATATATATATATATATATATATATATATACTAAGCACCACGTGGATATATAAAAGCACTTAGTAACATGAATTTCATGCATTTTGTCTAACGATTCTCTACAGAGATGAAACGCGGACGCCTCTGTGTAGCTTGATTGCCATAAATATATTTTCATAACTTACTACCAAGCTCTACTCACGTACTGAAAATCAATACATGATATATTATATATCATAATAATATATGTGGATACATGAAATAATAATAACATATATAGGCATGCTCAAAATGGTGTTGATTATCCAAGTTTTCTATTTATATTAAACCCCCCCCCCTATATATATATATATATATATATATATATATATATATATATATATACTGGAGAGAATTTGAATGCCTACTAGACAACGTCCTCGAGTAACCAACGTTTCTCTGTACAGCGGTTTTTCAGGAAAATCTGGCATGAGAATACTTCCAACTACAAGTAAACGCTGACCAAATATTCAAAATAACATAGTATTCGAAGCCCAAATAAGATCCCCTCAGTATGGCTACACCACACTGGCTTATACGAGAAATGGTGCACCTTCCCCAAGTAATGTTGCCTCTAGTAACAGCACTTAGCTTGATACTCCACCAGACTAAATGAATATCTGTCCTCAAATCCGGTAAGACCACTATATCACAAGAAATATATACTATAACGTACTTAACTAGTCAATTTGGACGAGAGAAATTAATGTTATTCACTGCTTTACCGACTCAACGTTAGTACAGGTTTCTTGATTTCTGAGAACTTCGACTGAAGTAAAATGAAACGAAAATATATTAGTATCATCACTTACTTATATTATTGCTCTATCTCGCATATTGAAAATTAACCTTTCATTAGAGGTTATATTTAAAAGATACATTTTATACCTTTATTTTCGTTTCCCACTATATATATATATATATATATATATATATATATATATATATATATATAGAGAGAGAGAGAGAGAGAGAGAGAGAGAGAGAGTGTTGTTTTCTCCTCCAAAAATATATCTTTGTCCCTATCTTCCCCTATACTCTTCCTCCTACTTTCTTACCCTGCACATTCTATTGCAAGATGTTTTCTTCAAACAAACTTTATAAAAAAAACTTTATTCAACCTTTATTTTCTTATTTTATTTTATTTCTATTTTTATGTTGTTTTTAATTTTTATTTTTATTTTAATTTCAATTATTTCATTTCTTTATTTTTATTTTGTATTTTGTATTTTATTTTATTTTTATTTTTTTAATTATTTTTTTATAATTTTTATTTGATATTTTTTAATTATTTTTATCGTATATTTTTTAGCTAATTCTTATTCATTTTTATTATTTTATTTCTATTTTTATTTTTTATTATTTTTATTTTATATTTTTTTATTATTTTTTTATTTCATATTTTTTGTTATTTTTTATTTTATATATATTTTTTATCTAATTCTTATTCATTTTTATGATTTTATTTCTATTTTTATTTCTATTCTATTATTTTCACTACCTCTCTGACAAAAGAATTTGTAACGTTAATTAAGTTATTGCATAATTTGAAAGGGTAAATCTGTGGAAAGTATTGGGTTATTTCTTTTATATGTACCGGTGTTTTGGTTTATAAGTACCATTGTCTCCCCCCCCATGCTACTAACATATCAACCGGCGACTCTTTCTGTCAGTGGATGTTTCTCTACAACAAGTTTTTTTGTTTTTTCTCTGATTTTCTGTAAGACGTGTTGCTAAAGGCGCCGATGAAGACGTTTTGGATTAGCTTTATTAATTTATAAAATAAAATAAATAAAATAAAGTATTTCCAAACTGTTTTGGAAACGATCGTACGCCATACTGGACTTGATGTTCTAATTCTTGGAACAATTATAATGTTCACTCAATGTTTATATATATATACGCATTCGTTCATTTAAGTAAACAATGATAAAAGTAACAGAACTTGAAGCTATCTTTAATAAAACCCAGTAATCTACAATGAATAATGTTACATACGACACTAGTAACATTATTTACAAATTGTTAACGTAAATATAATTTATCAGGTGGCGCTAATTCTCGCCTCCTCGCCGGGGGGAATCTTAAGGCTTAAATATATATCGAAATATATATATATATCGAAATATATATATATATCGAAAAAAAAAATATATATCGAAATATATATATATATATATATATATATATATATATATATATATATATATATTAGCCTGAAGATTCCTCCCGGGTATGAAACGCGGGAGCCTGTGTGTAGCTTAATTGCCATAATATATTTTCATAGCTTTCTCTCTCTCTCTCTTTCTCTCTTTCTTTCTCTCTCTCTCTCTCTCTCTCTCTCTCTCTCTCTCTCTCTCTCTCTCTATATATATATATATATATATATATATATATATATATATATATATATATATATATATATATATATATATACCGTATTTCTTAATTGGGAGACTTCCCCATCAGAGTGCTCAATTATTAATGTAAAAGTAAAATTAACTAGATAATTAATAAGAGCATGCTATTTATTAATATTAAATAAAGTGTTACAACAACATCCGGACCAAGGTTTCAGATCCGAGAAAATCGGACCTTCATCAGCGGAGTCGTATAGCTTAATGAGTGAGAACAACCGCCAGGAATTTCAAAATATTGCCCGTTAGAGAGATGGAACACTTTCAGATTCAAAATTGTCACGTGCATGGAATATACGTGGTCAGTTATGGAAAAGTTTCAGATCAAAACAACAGCGACGCTGTACATCGAAAAAGCAAGAAATTAAATGGGAATAACGTTAACTGTTTGACAGATGGGAACCTAGCAGGTTTAAATTGTCATGTGCGTGGAATTACGTAGCCCGTTATGGAAAGTATTAAAATTTAACTAATAGAGACGCTATATATGTATTCGAAAGTAAATGGAGATAACGTTAAAAATAAAAATAAACTTATATTAAGTTAAAAATTATATTGAAATAATATGCTAAAGCGATAATATATTACTAAAAATATTAAATAATAAATCATTAAAAATAAAACTTATAAATAAATAAATTGTAGTCACACCATTTATAAATGTATGAAGTCGTAAGAGTACTAATCCTCAAAAATTAAGGTACTAATAATAAAAGGGGGGGGGGTAATAAAGAAAGATGAAAAAGAATAATGAAGAAAAATAAAGAAAAATGAAGGAAAATAAAGATGAAATAAATACACTGTTAGATAAAATAAAGGATAACAAAATTGTGTAAAAATAAAAATAAAAGATAAAAGGCAAGAGAAGGAACATAAGGTACACACACACATATATATATATATATATATATATATATATATATATATATATATATATATATATATATATATATATGGGCCGAAAATCCGAATTTAGGTAAGTAGATATGATTATTTATACAAAGGAAAATATACATTCTGACTGGTCTTGAAACCATTATAATTTTAAAGCTCCAATGCATTAAAACAAACGGTCTAAATACCCTTACTACTTATTCAAAGTCGTGCATACCAAAACCCACACTACTGAATCGGCCACAAAAATACCTACATCTAAAAAAAGAACGGAAGCTAAACAATGGTGGCTTCTGAAAAATGAGAACCGGTCCCCGGTGGTTTCGTGGTCAATCCTATGTTTTTCGTATGTTTCAAATGGATTTAGGCAAAGATGCAATTTATGTTTAGAGGAAAAAATAAGAATCCTAAAATATGAGCACAATAATCTTTTAAACAAACGCGATGAGCTTATGGCAAAATGCAGACATAAATGTAAATTTAAAATAACCAATATATCATAATCCGATAGACCTCTAGATTTGTAACGGTGAAGATACCAAATAGCTTTAAAAAACCCAATAAGTATTCATAATAATATCTGTTATGGACACGTAATTACTGACTTGGTGATATTCATTATAGGTGTTTTGGGAGGTATGCATATATAATTGTACTTTAAGATAATTGTTTATTCTGATTATTTACTCAAAATAAGATAGCTTTAAGAAAATTTTCTGCTGATAATACACTAATCATTGAATTAATTTAAGTATAAGTGTCTAATATTATCACTAGACATTGTTAGATTGGAATTAGGTTATAAGTATAGGTTTCCATAGATTATAAAATTAATGTAAGATGAATTTTTAGAACTCAGATTATTAATATATTACGAATATAGAATGTCTATGTAAATGTTTTGTATTTAGATACATATTGGCATCTGTGTGTGTATGCATTAGATTCAAATATAATCTTAAATAATTTTTATTTTTCAAATATATCCTATCTCGGATCTAGACAGAATTCAAACTTGTAAACCTTTCAAAGTTTGTCAGTCGGTTGATGACACGCTAACGTCTGTCTGTCTTCTTCTCTTTCTTTCTTTCTTTTTCCAAGTCTAGCCGAATTTGTATGACACAAAAAATATTGTTGCGTGCGTGCGTGATCGTAGGATGCGTATATATGTGTGTGTGTGTAGAGACGTATATACGTGTTTATATCACCAAGTCGTAAGTGTTAAAAGAATATGTATTTTTAACTCAGACGTTATTTAAAAAAAACAAAACAAAAAACAAGAATAAGATTCATTTCGATCGCCTTAGTTAAATATAAGTTTTTAATTCCTCCTCGCTCTGTAAGGGTGTTCAGATTGGTTGCAACAACCACCACTCTCTCTTGTTGTATTTGAATTATTGAAGGTGAATTCAATGTTCTGTCAGTCTCAAAAATGTAATTGTCTAGTTAGATGCCCGAGGAAACCACACGGTTGAAATAAATTATTGCATCGACAATTATGTAATTTCGTGTTATTATATTTTATGTTATATATATATATATATATATATATATATATATATATATATATATATATATATATATATTAAAATAAACATAGTTTGAGTATCCGACAATTGTTTCGGAACCTCTTCGGCTCTTCCCCAGGGATATACTGATGAGCAAAGATTAGATCCGCCAATACATAATTATGAAAAAACAAAAACGAAAGACAAAAAACAAACAGACAAATTACATTAAAAATTTTTCAGAGAAACCCTTTTGCGTTAGATGACATTTTTCCTCGTCTGAAAATTTTAAAATGTAATTTGTCTGTTTGTTTTTTGTTTTTGTTTTTTTGTGATTATGTATTGGCGGATCTAATCTTTGCTCATCACTATATCCCTGAAGAGGAACCGAAGAGGTTCTGAAACAATTGTCGGATTCTCAAACTATGTTTATTTTAATATAAAAAGCTCTAATATATATTGAGCAATTTTGAAAAGTATTGGTTTTGTTCTTTTTGTTAATATTTGAACTTAATTTATGTATATATACAGGGCTTTACGCGCTCCACTACCTTTGGAGCTGCTCCCACTCCTGCTCCAACGCCCAAAATTGGAGCTGGCTCCTCTCACGCTCCCCATTTTCAAAAATGAGCCGCTCCTGCTCCAACTCCTATAAAAAAGGAGCGGCTCTTTTTCAGCGCTCCATAAGAAAAATATACCTTCTTTCATAAACGTTCTATTCTGCCAATGAGTGGTCGAAGGATAGGGCGTCAAAGGATCTCGTCAATATGGGTTGAGATGTCACTTTAAGTGTAAGACCGCAAGATAATATTTGACAAAATCTCGCTAATATTTTGAGAGTTATAGGAGAACATGTCGGACGAAGTATAGGATTATACGTAAATTTTCGTTTCCTGAGAACAAGAAAATAATTTTGCTTTTTTTTAAATACATGGAAAATTTCTAAGAATTTAAAGCCAGTTCTAATGACTTTCTACTCGATAGTTTATAAATTCCTTTCAAGTTTTGCACACACACGAAGTAATTGATGTTTTGTCAATTAAAATGGCTGACTTGTTTACGAAGAAATCTAAATCAATTATGATGGATTTAATCTCGTAACTTGATTACGAGCCGGCTTGAAATAATAACATTATTTAGACAACGATTTTTTACATGGGGAGAATGGGGGGTGGTGCTTTGTTAACTATTCTGTACTTTCACGTAACAATTTAATAAACAGAAGATATTGTAAAAATTGAATTTAACTTGAAAATTTTATGTAAAATATAACCCGGTCCAAACCTTTAATTTCGTAACGTAATTACGAACCGGATTGAAATAACATTATTTAGAAAGCCATTCTTAACATGGAGTGAGGGGCCTTTGTTAACTATTCTGTCCTGTCACCTAACAATTTAATAAACAAAAGATATCGTAAAAATTTAATTTAACTTGAAAATCTTATCTAAAACATAGCCCGGTTCGTAAACTGCACAAGTACCAAAAAAATAATATAAAAAATATTCTTCACTGGGGAGGGGGTAGCCCCGTATTTACAAGTATATCTCCTGTAAAAACGGTTCTAAAATCTATTTTCAATCGATATTTATTCGACAATTGCCGAATTTTCCAACTTGGCCAAAATTCCCGAGTTTTCCGTTGCCGAATTTTCCATTGACGAATTTTCCGTTGTCGAGTTTTCCTTTGACGAGTTTTCCTAAATTGTGTATTATACATACATACTTCTATCCAGTCAAGTAGCCTTTCACTAACATAACTTTCACTAATACACTTAGGAACGGTATAAATCCACATATATACTCTCTCCAAAGTTATATGAATTAAATAGTAGGGTAGACTGTACTCTGAAACCTTCATTAGGCAACTTACCTCCCCTATCTAGAGTGCTAATTTTCGGAGTTTTTATTCAACAGAAAGATAACAGTGTACTTTTTAAAAGGGCCTTAGTAATTATCTCAGGTCAGCTAGTAAACATTTTGAATTCTCTCTCTCGCCCCCATCCCGACCTGCACTCAGATGGTGTCAAAATCGTTCGTACCCCTAACTCAAATGTATTTCAACTTTCTTTAATCTTTCCAAAGAAATAGAACGCTTAAGTCACTGACTGCAATAAAAACTTTAATGACGCCTTTGATCTGCTTGATAGCAAGTCGACGGGGTTGGGGGGGGGGTAACGAATAAAACAATAAAAAAAGATTTTTAAAAACATTACAATTAAATCGTCTTCCGCCTGAGCCCCCTCCCTCTCTCTACCAGATATATAATTTAAAAAAATAATTCAGAGTAAACTCTGAGACTTTCTTTACTTTTCCTTAATATTGCTGAATAAAAAACTAATGTTTAAAAAGAAATCAAATAATTTTGGAGCAAGGAGCGCGGAGCGATAAAACCACCGCTCTTTAGTACTAAATGGAGTGGCTCCCGCTCAACTCCCGCTGAATATAAAATGAGCCCTCCTCTCCTTCGCTCCAGCAAAAAGGAGCGTGCTCCTGGAGCGCGCTCCTTTTTGGAGGGCTCCGTAAAGCCCTGTATATATATAAAAAAAAAATGTTTTAAGATGAATAAATAATTTATTTTTAAAAACAAATAATCTGCGTTGTGCAAGGTTTTCTAAATATTTTATAAAAAAATATCTTCGTTATTATTGCCACCCACCCAACGCTTCAAATTGTGTGACTTTTCAATATACTCTTCCACGCCGACCACGTGACACACAGCCATATCAACATTTTTCTTTCTTCGTCAAAACACCTAGACGGATTTTCAACTTGACCACGAGAATGTCTCAACCAAGAGGAAAAAAGAAAAAAAAGAAAAAGAAGAAATATTCTTCTGAAGATGGTAGATTTACCGAAAGTACTCAAGTTTATAAAAAAAATAAAAAAAATGTTTTTAAGATGAATAAATAATTTATTTTTAAAAACAAATAATCTGCGTTGTGCAAGGTTTTCTAAATATTTTATAAAAAAATATCTTCGTTATTATATATATATATATATATATATATATATATATATATATATATATAATCAGTTTTATCTCATCGAATTTTGCACTAACGGTGTTTGCAATTAATGATTGCTCTCATCTGAATGTATATATATATATATATATATATATATATATATATATATATATATATATATATATATATATATATATATATATACATACATGTATAATACCTATTATTAAATGTATATGAAGTCTGTGGGGCGTGTTAATTATATTTCGCTTAAAGCACCAGCCATGTACACATATATGTACAATATCTTTTAAACAGTTGCGATATTGGCTTTCACTGACAGATACATTGAAAATGTTCCAGGAAAATAATTTCGGAAGGATATTAACCAGTCATACATGAAATAATCCATCTGCAAATCTTAATACTTATTCCATCTAATACAAAAAATATAGTAATTTCTAAATTACCCATTATGACATTTACGTAATAGGATAGCTGGGCTTGTTGTGTACATGTTTCATATAGCTAAATCTGGGATGGACGTTTTACCTCGCCATAGGATGATTGGGATTGCTATTTTGAACATAATAGCCCTGACAGACACGAGAGAGGAAATCTGCTCGTAACAAGAGAATAAGGGGACGTAACCGTTCACCTATGTTGACTATCAAAATGCGGTTCAAAAATATAAACGATTCAAAATACCGCATTTGAAGAAATAATGTCATTTACTAAAGTCTTATTGAAACCAAAATACATTTCCGTTTTTTCGTAAACATGTTAGCGATTTTAATCTTGTGTTAATAGTTGAAAAATTTATTACTTCGTGGCATTTCAGCTGTCGAACAGAAAGTCCTTTCTGTCTTTAATATTCTTAGCAAATCTTTATGTATTAAAAGATTGAAAGTTCTTGAAAGCTGTTGACGTCCAATAATTTTATAAATAGAAATTAAAACAAAGTTACTTTCAGAAAATTAGTTTCAGTTTTATAAAAAATTGGTTCTATTAATAATTAAATGAGCAGACGATGCAGTAATAATTAAATTCAAGTGGGAAAATCGTATCTAAAAATTACTAAAATTTACAAAAACAAAACAAAACAGCATAGTTAAAAAAGGTGAAACAAAAATGCAACTAAAACGACTTCCGGGAAACGCCGGTTAGGGACAGCTAGTCACTTATATATAACGACTCTTAATGACATTTAACACTCGAACACTATGGAAGAACTTGAAGCAAATTTTAATTCTATATTGTTGTGAAGGGGTCAGTAGCTACAAAAGTATCGCTAATTTTGATAAATATGATTGTCCACTTCAAAGGAAATACATTCTATTGTGATATAAAAAATTGCAGATTTTTTTTCTATGCTTGTCTTATGCTTTTTCGGAACATGTACCCTAGTACGCATCGTAAATAATATAAGTAAACCTTTTACATACCTTTGTATAGGTGGTACACGATGATAGAAGCAACTGTTTTGACTTCCCATGTGAGATTTTCCATGGAAATATGTGACTGATCAATAACCAATTCCGCATTGTAACACTGAAATCGAATTTTACCATTGAAGTACGTAAAAGAAGATCAACATTCACAAATTATCAACAACAATCGTATTAAAGTACGAGAAAAGGGTAGAAATTGGTAGAAGAGACTCACTACTAATGGTAACCATGAGTTTTGCCAAAAAATAGCCCCGCGTGTCATACGCACTCAACCAACTTTTATGAGTTCTAGTGTCGAGATATGTTAAGGTTAGGGTGTGCAAAACGCCACAGTGGAACGCATTGCGCATCCTTTGAGATCTGTGTGCGTAAGTTTACATGGAGGCCGAAATATAAGAGACTACAACCCTTATTTTGTTGATTTGGGGTATGGCGAAACCTTCTACAAAAAGATAAACAAAAACAATCCCCAAAAGACCGTAGACACATCGGTCGGAACGTAGTGAAAATATAATTGCAGTTCATGCGGATTTATTATCTACCTTCAACTATTGTCCGAATAAATACAATGCAAATAATAGACTAGTTTGTATCCGCTTTTCTTTTAGCCATGTTGGTAAAGTACCTGGGCATGTCGACTTCCATTCTCACCTAGCTTTTAGTACGAAGAAAGATATTTGTCCCATTTCGTGGACCAAAATACGCTACTTAGTAATGGCATGAGAGAGTAAGTAACTAGGATGGATAAATTTACGTGAAATTGTTTTTATTGGCAACAAAACATTAAAAATTATGTTTTAAGCAAAAAGGATTAGCTTTAAACGAATGCGTTTTATGTATTTTTTTCGGATTATTAAAAAAGGTTATCTAGTTTAAAAATATATTTACCTAATGAACGACCCATCTTCTTAAACTTCGAGCATGCCAATGCTTTCTTCGTTCTAAAACCAGAATTTGAATTCATAAACAACATTACCGCGGGTAACACCCATTAATAAAAAAACAAAAAAATGTTTGTTTATTTTTTGCAAAAAAATGACACAATACTGGTCAACTCTGACAATAGAATATTATTCCAAAATTAATAAGATTAAAGTGAAAAAAAAAATTAATCTTGCATTGATAAAGGCTTCTATTTTCAATTTTATAATACTGATCCACAAATGCTTTGAAATGAACGACCCATATTCTTATATTTACGTATTGTTTTTATTGTCAAAAAACAAAGAATTATGTTTTAAGCAAAAATGATTAGCTTTAAACGAATGCCTTTTATGTCCTCTTTTTTTCGGATTATTAACAAAGGTCATCTAGTTTAAAAATATATTTACGTATTGTTTTTATTAGCAAGAAACATTAAAAATTATGTTTTAAGCAAAAATGATTAGCTTTGAACGAATGCATTTTATGTCTTATTTTCGGATTATTAAAAAAGGTCATCTAGTTTAAAAATATATTTACGTATTATTTTATTGGCAACAAACATTAAAAATTATGTTTAAAAAAATGATTAGCTTTGAACGAATGCATTTTATGTCTTATTTTCGGATTATTAAAAAAGGTCATCTAGTTTAAAAATATATTTACGTATTATTTTATTGGCAACAAACATTAAAAATTATGTTTAAAAAAATTATTAGCTTTGAACGAATGCATTTTATGTCTTATTTTCGGATTATCAAAAAAGGTCATCTAGTTTAAAAATATATTTACGTATTATTTTATTGGCAACAAACATTAAAAATTATGTTTAAAAAAATGATTAGCTTTAAACGAATGCCTTTTATGTCTTATTTTCGGATTATCAAAAAAGGTCATCTAGTTTAAAAATATATTTACGTATTATTTTATTGGCAACAAACATTAAAAATTATGTTTAAAAAAATTATTAGCTTTGAACGAATGCATTTTATGTCTTTTTCTCGGATTATTAAAAAAGGTCATCTAGTTTTAAAATATATTTACGTATTGTTTTTATTGGCAAAAAACATTAAAAATGATGTTTTTAGCAAAAATGATTAGCTTTGAACGAATGCATTTTATGTCTTTTTTGGATTATTAAAAAGGTGATCTAATTTAAAAATATATTTATTTATTGTTTTTTTTTTGTTATTATGTTACGTTAGTTTCTTGTAACTTATAAAACCCGTATCGAGTTACAAAAGTCCTTTAGACTTACGTGAGAATCGAACTCTGGTATTTATCGTAATAACAGTCATCTTAGTAATGCGTTGTCTGCCTATTCGTTTTACGTAAATTATTTACGTTTCTATTTGCGTACGAACAGACAAAATGCCCTAATACCATAAATGTTTATAGTAGAGAGTTTTAGCCAATCGCGATTCCACCATCGAAGACGTGTGGACATGAGAATCCAGCATATTCCTTTGCGATATGATTAACAGCCCAGATAGAGAGGTAAGAAGGATTATGTCGCGAATTAATCTCCCCTCTTGGAAACGACCTGCACGCCCGAACCGTCGATAGAACAACAGAAACCTCACTGTCTCAGTATAAGAATATTAAACCAGTAGTGACAATGGAAGAATAAACATAGAACATAAACTTCATGAGAAAGGAATAATTTGTGTGCTTCGAAATTTTCAATGTAAAAACATATGCATATTAAAAAACATCCACGTCGGAGTTAGTTTTAATATCTATTGCTTGAGTTTTGTTGTGCGCATGTGTGGACGGAAATTTGGTATCTTTAAAAATATATTTTATATTATCTAGTGTATTTCTGTTTGCTTGAAATGTTTGGCTGTTCGAGGATAAGGTCTATACTTTATCGATAATAAGTTTGTGCTAATTAAACTAAATTATTTTTAATGAAAAATCTACACCCGTGGATTAAATAAATGACTCAGTTCGAAATGTACAGAATTTTGAACTGAATATTTATTTAATCCAGGAGTGTTAAAAACCTGATGATGATAAATAAGCAATGTAAGATATATCGGGTAAACTAACCTCCTGGGTTGGCGGACGGAGGTAAAACAAAACTTAAAATATATCACCCCCCCCCCCGGGCAGATCGTATCTGTGAGAGGCGCCAAAGCATATCCGACTGACCGTGATGCCTATGGAAGCCGGATTTAATTTTGATTTACATTAAAGTCCGTGTGTTCTATAGTGAAAGATCGACTGATAGATACCAAAAGATCAATCAAAGTCACATGTTCGACTGGAGAGATCGATTATTAAATATTAAATTGCCAGCAGACGTCATGTGAGGCATCAGGTTTACCGTGGTCGCCTCAAGCAATTCACAAAACGACAAGGTATTGTTTGAAGAATAAATAAATTAGCACGGATGTTGAACGACCTGATATTGTCCACTAAACATGCAAGCACTCAGATCATAAGCTCCCATAAGGACATCGAATTTGTTATTTTCCGTTTGTTATTCTTATATTCCTATACAGATGCAAGTACCTGCCCTATCAATGAAAACATTCAATTCTAGTAAACAATAGTTAGAGATTAATGGCAATAATTCGAATAAAAAGAGTGCCAATGATAACTCGGCATTCAAAAACTTTAGTGAAATATAAGAGCTTACCCCTGGTTTGTAAAGAGCAGGTAATTCGAGTTCGTTTTCGTGATCGTCGTGTTCATGCGAACCAGCGTTTATAGCAGAAACACCGGAACCGCGTGGCAGTTTGGACGATGTTTTATTCGGGACATTTTTCAACGATCTTCGACGTCGATCGTGATCATGCCCATGATGGTCATCGTGATGGTCATCGTGATGGTCATCGTGGTGGTCGTCGTGATTGTCATCGTCATGGTGTGTGGTACCGGTAAGTCTGTGAAGAACCTGGTCCAATTTGATCGGGGAGATCATCCGTTGTCCATCAACCAACAAATCCACGGTCAGTCGTTCGTATTCAGAAAAATTCAGATCTGGTGGCGTCTTACACAGTTCCTCCTTCTTTTGAAGACGATAGAAAAGGACTAAAGCGAAGTTATAGAATTCGCCTCTCGATAATTTCGACTTTAACCCGCCATTTGCGATTCGGATGAGATCATTCGCAGACAGGCACTGGAGAAAAGAGAAAAAACAATTATTTCACAAGTTTAGTGTATAGAAATTTAAAGGAACAATTTTATTGGGAAAAGCATGCAATCTGAGCGTAATCATAAGCTCCCATAAGGACATCAAAGTTAATATGCTGGGAAATATTTTACATTCGTATTGTTCAATTTTAACGTCATATCTTGGTCGGCATTTTACTGTATAATTACGTAAAAAAATTACCGGCAAATGTAAATGAAAACACATCTATTTTGAATGTACCTGTATTTAACCGATATTTTCCCGGGTGGAGACATATGACCGGGTGGAGTGTTTGAATGAATATAATCATAAACATAGTATTTAACACATTCGTCTTAGTTTTCTATTATCTTTACTTCAATACACATTCGGTTAATAGCAAATGAAAGATAATTCAATGTGTATTTATCAAAGTTATGTATAGGCGATAAACACAAAGACACACTCTTTATTATCTAACAGTTTTATTAATACAGGGATCAAATCAGTTATTAGTTTAATTGTAATTACATGTTTAAGTACTTGTTTAATATTAAGTAATGCACAATAAAAGTTTTTTTCGATATTTGAGATCAACATAGATTTTTGCCTTTTTTATTTATTGATTTTTGCCTTTTTTATTGATTGATTTTTGCCTTTTTTATTGATTGATTTTTGCCTTTTTTATTGATTGATTTTTGCCTCGTGGACTTTTTTTACTTCTTTTCTGCAGTTTGAATTTCTTGCGATCGAGCCATCTTTACTGAACTTCCTATTGACCCACTTCCATGTAACGGACACAATTGGCTAAAAATATTTCTATTCGGTTGCATGTTGAAATCATGCCATCATTATTTGTTCTGAATACCAGAAGAGAAGTGGAGTCGATTGAAAAAAATCTGATTTCTGAATTAGTTTTAAGTCTGACATCACCGCACCCCCATAAAAATGACCAAACCCGACTCCCTACCTAAATTAAAAATAATATTCAGGGTGGATTTTAAGAGAAATGAATGAAACAAATTCCACGAAGGAAGGAAGGAAGGAAGGACGGAAGCAAGAAAGGAAGGGTGAAAGTGAGAAAATAATCAAAAAGACGGATCAACGTAATTAAAAATAGAGAAATAAGAATAAAGTGAGACTTTAAATACACAAACGAAAATGTAATTGAGATTAGGTTGGATTTTTTTTTTTAATAAAAGAAAGAAAGAATACAACAATTAAGGGAAGAAGGGAAAATTACAAAGAAAGAAATAAACTATCGTACGCCATACTGGACTTGATGTTCTAATTCTTGGAACAATTGTAATGTTCACTCAATGTTTATATATATATACGCATTCTTTCATTTAAGTAAACAATGATAAAAGTAACAGAACTTGAAGCTATCTTTAATAAAACCCAGTAATCTACAATAAATAATGTTACATACGACACTAGTAACATTATTTACAAATTGTTAACGTAAATATAATTTATCAGGTGACGCCTCCTCGCCGTGGGGGAATCTTAAGGCTTAAATATATATCGAAATATATATATATATATATATATCGAAATATATATATCGAAATATATATATATATATATATATATATCGAAATATATATATATATATATATATATATATATATATATATATATATATATATATTTCGATATATATATATATTTCGATATATATATATATTTCGATATATATATATATTTCGATATATATATATATTTCGATATATATATATATTTCGATATATATATATATTTCGATATATATATATATTTCGATATATATATATTTCGATATATATATATATATTTCGATATATATATATATTTCGATATATATATATATATTTCGATATATATATATATATTTCGATATATATATATATTTCGATATATATATATTTCGATATATATATATATATATATATTTCGATATATATTTTAGATTCCCCCCGGGTATGAAACGCGGGAGCCTGTGTGTAGCTTAATTGCCATAATATATTTTAATAGCCTTCTCTCTCTCTCTCTCTGTCTCTCTCTGTCTCTCTCTGTCTCTGTCTCTGTCTCTGTCTCTCTCTCTCTCTCTCTCTCTCTCTCTCTCTCTCTCTCTCTATATATATATATATATATATATATATATATATATATATATATATATACCGTATTTCTTAATTGGGAGACTTTCCCAGCAGAGTGCTCAATTATTAATGCAAAAGTAAAATTAACAAGATAATTAATAAGAGCATGATATTTATTAATATTAAATAAAGTGTTACAACAACATCCGGACCAAGGTTTCAGATCCGAGAAAATCGGACCTTCATCAGCGGAGTCGTATAGCTTAATGAGTGAGAACAACCGCCAGGAATTTCAAAATATTGCCCGTTGGAAAGATGGAACACTTTCAGATTTAAAATTGTCACGTGCATGGAATATACGTGGTCAGTTATGGAAAAGTTTCAGATCAAAACAACAGCGACGCTGTACATCGAAAAAGCAAGAAATTACATGGGAATAACGTTAACTGTTGGACAGATGGGAACCTAGCAGGTTTAAATTGTCACGTGCGTGGAATTACGTAGCCCGTTATGGAAAGTATTAAAATTTAACTAATAGTGACGCTATATATGTTATCGAAAGTAAATATAGATAACGTTAAAAATAAAAATAAATTTATATTAAGTTAAAAATTATATTGAAATAATATGTTATCGGCTATAAGAGCGTTTCTTTTTACTATATTTAAAGCTTATATTTGAAGCTATATGTAAAGCTTACATTTGAAGATATATTTAAAGCTTATATTTGAAGATATATTTAAAGCTTATATTTGAAGCTATATTTAAAGCTTATATTTGAAGCTATATTTAAAGCTTATGTTTGAAGATATATTTAAAGCTTATATTTGAAAATATATTTAAAGCTTATATTGGAAGATATATTTAAAGCTAATATTTGAAGCTATATTTAAAGCTTATATGTGAAGCTATATTTAAAGCTTATATTTGAATATATATTTAAAGCTTGTATTTGAAGATATATTTAAAGCTTATATTTAGTGCTATATTTAAAGCTTATATTTGAAGATATATTTAAAGCTTGTATTTGAAGATATATTTAATGCTTATATTGGATGATATATTTAAAGCTTATATTTGAAGCTATATTTAAAGCTTATATTTGAAGATATATTTAAAGCTTATATTTTAAGCTATATTTAAAGCTTATATTTGAAGCTATATTTAAAGCTTATATTTGAAGATATATTTAAAGCTTGTATTTGAAGATATATTTTAAGCTTATATTTAAAGCTATATTTAAAGCTTATATTTGAATATATATTTAAAGCTTGTATTTGAAGATATATTTAAAGCTTATATTTGAAGCTATATTTAAAGCTTATATTTGAAAGTATATTTAAAGCTTATATTGGAAGCTATATTTAAAGCTTATATTGGAAGCTATATTTAAAGCTTATATTTGAAGATATATTTAAAGCTTTTATTTTAAGCTATATTTAAAGCTTATATTGGAAGCTATATTTAAAGCTTATATTTGAAGCTATATTTAAAGTTTATATTTGAAGATATATTTAAAGCTTGTATTTGAAGATATATTTAAAGCTTATATTTGAAGATATATTTAAAGCTTATATTTGAATCTATATTTAAAGCTTATATTGGAAGATATATTTAAAGCTTATATTGGAAGATATATTTAAAGCTTATATTTGAAGCTATATTTAAAGCTTATATTTGAAGCGATATTAAAAGCTTATATTAGAAGATATATTTAAAGCTTATATTTGAAGCTATATTTAAAGCTTGTATTTGAAGATATATTTAAAGCTTATATTGGAAGATATATTTAAAGCTTATATTGGAAGATATATTTAAAGCTTATATTTGAAGCTATATTAAAAGCTTATATTTGAAGATATATTTAAAGCTTGTATTTTAAGATATATTTAATGCTTATATTTGAAGCTATATTTAATGCTTATATTTGAAGATATATTTAAAGCTTATATTTGAAGATATATTTAAAGCTTATATTGGAAGATATATTTAAAGCTTATATTGGAAGCTATATTTAAAGCTTATATTTGAAGCTATATTTAAAGCGAATATTTGAAGATATATTTAAAGCTTATATTGGAAGATATATTTAAAGCTTATATTTAAAGCGATATTTAAAGCTTATATTAGAAGATATATTTAAAGCTTATATTTGAAGCTATATTTAAAGCTTGTATTTGAAGATATATTTAAAGCTTATATTGGAAGATATATTTAAAGCTTATATTGGAAGATATATTTAAAGCTTATATGTGAAGCTATATTAAAAGCTTATATTTGAAGATATATTTAAAGCTTGTATTTTAAGATATATTTAATGCTTATATTTGAAGCTATATTTAATGCTTATATTTGAAGATATATTTAAAGCTTATATTTGAAGCTATATTTAAAGCGAATATTTGAAGATATATTTAAAGCTTTTATTGGAAGATATACTTAAAGCTTATATTGGAAGCTATATTTAAAGCTTAGATTGGAAGATATATTTAAAGCTTATATTTGAAGATATATTTAAAGCTTATATTGGAAGCTATATTTAAACTTATATTTGAATCTATATTTAAAGCTTATATTTGAAGATATATTTAAACCTTATATTTGAAGCTATATTTAAAGCCTATATTTGAAGCTATATTTAAAGCTTATATTTGAAGATATATTTAAAGCTTACATTTGAAGATATATTTAAAGCTTATATTTGAAGATATATGTAAAGCTTATATTTGAAGATATATTTAAAGCTTATATTTGAAGCTATATTTAAAGCTTATATTTGAAGCTATATTTAAAGCTTATATTTGAAGATATATTTCAAGCTTGTATTTGAAGATATATTTAAAGCTTATATTTTTAGCTATATTTAAGGCTTATATTTGAAGATATATTTAAAGCTTCTATTTTAAGATATATTTAAAGCTTATATTTGAAGATATATTTAAAGCTTATATTTGAAGATATATTTATTCATTTTAGAATGATTTACTCACCATTCTAAGCACATTTGTAATAACAATACTATTTTAAAGAATCTTTGAATTAAGGTATTATAATTGTTCTAACTACTGAAGACGCAATGGTCGCTTTTTCCAATTACTCTTGCACGGTCTGATTTAAAATTAGAAAAGCGATGATAGGTACTGTAGCTATTTCGTACTGAAATCTTCAGCATTTTCTATTAAATACTTTAAGTTATATATATATATATATATATATATATATATATATATATATATATATATATATATATATATATATATATATATATATATATATATATAGGTGGCATTTATTTGTTTATTTTGCTTGCGATACTTTCGAACGAATTCAATTATTTATACGAAAGTGCATTTTACCTAAATGCTAGTTGGGAATAATTTTCCCTTCACTAATATGATGCTCCCAGATGGAAAGCGACATACGTATTTTAAAATTTAATTATCCACGAACGCGTGTTTCGTCATTTACAACTCATCAGCGTGGCTGAACCTAGCGAGACTAGAAACCAAACCACGGAGTCTGAAGCCTGAAGCTTTACCACTGAGTAAATTCCCGATAGTGCTTAAATGTATCACCTTTTTTAATAGATGCCATTTATTTGTTTGAAAGTATCGCAAACAAAATAAACAAATAAATGACATCTACGAAAAAGGCGATACATTACATAATGTGTTATGAATTTGAAGGGCCATCGAGACAAGCTTAAACGAAGATAATGAAACTGAAAAAATAAAAAGAAAAAAGAAATATTTTTTAAATTGGATAAATAATTATTTAATAAGGTAACATTTATAAGATGAATAGTCAACAGTGATTTTTTTTATAATTTAAAACTTCATAAAAACGAGTGAGATGATGAGAAATAGTCTAAACATTTATCTTAAAAGATAGTGAAAAATCAGTTTTAAAATTGCTGTTTAGACTGTTTATAAAACTAAAATTATAAAAATTATATCTGATTTAATTTCTTATCTGTAATTATTTTAATAATCAGATTTCTTAACAAGAGTTATTTATTTTTTATATCAATGAATGAAAACTATTTTTTTTCTAAAATAACTAAAACATTTTTTATCCGACGCAAATTACTTCTAAATCCGACTAAAGAATCTAATTGTCTGTAATATTTTCGTTCATTTAATCAATTTTTGTTTTTAATGTTTTTTGTATTAAAAGCAGATATTTCTTTTCTATTCAAAAAATTAAAATAACCGACAGAATAACAACTGATGATGACGATGAAAATAAATTGTTATCAAATATTTGTCCCTATTTATTTCATTACCCTTTCTTTCACAAGACGATAACAGTTACGTTAAAAAAAACATGAGCCGGCAGAATAACGAACCCTCGTTATTCTGGCGGGACCGGCAAAATAACGAGGGTGTCGTTATTTTGCCGGGACCGGCAAAATAGCCTCTTCCTAAAAAATAAGCTCGTTTAAACAATAAAAAGCAAAACGAAAAAAATCAAAAGACCTTTTTGTTTGGTTTTCTTTTCTTTTTTCCGTGGTCGAAATCTTTTTTGTCCTACCCAGGAAGAAAAACTTTTTTCTTTCATTCCTATTCTCTGACGTTGGAGTGCTCTTTCCTTCGTTAATTTAGAACACCTTGTATGTTAAAAATCCAGCACGGATTTAACTTCTCGCTGTATAGTTGTAATCAAACATTTTCCGAGCATACCACATAAGTCTTTTTTCGAAAATTCAACATTCCAGTTGTAGTAATGGTTATGTTGTATCCAACATAAATCATAGTTTTCGTTGCCAGTGACATAACATAAGTCCGAGTCATATTGGTCCGAATAAGTCCGAGTTCCTCGTCTTCAGTGTTGTGACCTTTAAGGGCCGATCATGAATAAGACAACACGGGGGTATATTTACAAAAGTGTGTATTTACAGGAGTACAGAATAGTATGTTATAGAAAGGTTGCTTCGAGACTGGGTATTTACTCCCTTCCCACGCAGCAAAATATGGCACAAGGTTGGAAGTTGGAGAAATTACAGCGCCCGTAAAGTAGGGGCACTCTGTTCTATTCAAAATTGCATGGACAACCTCGTCGGTATTCCCCGGTCAGTTAGCAATAAACTAACTCCACCTAAAGAAGGGACGTAAGGCCCGGGAGGGTGGACTTCCTAACCCTAACCCACGAACAATACCTGAGCCGGACAGATCAAAGGCCACCGAAATGGCCCAGTTTCTGCCAGATTGATTCTGCAAGAACGGATTCTCGACTGATATTTTCCAGTCAAGAGTCTTTGAGAAACACAAGCTTCTCGTAGCCATAATTTACTTCCTTCCCACCGCAGGGAGATGTGACAAAAGGTCGGCAGATTGAGAAAATCAAGCCACGGCCCTAAAAAAGGGTCACTCTGGCCTATTAATAATTGTCTGGGCAGTCCCGTCAGCATTCCCAGGTCGGGGCACATCAGTCAGTTAGCAATAAAGAAACCCCTTCCCAACAAGGGAAGGCAAGGAATAGGAGACTAGACCTCCTAGAACGTCACAGAATCAATACGACAGCTCGACAGAGAAAAAGCCACCGAAATGGCCAATTTCTTAGTTGTGGATGTTAAACTCAAAAGGATATGTACTAGGTTCTTATTCTGTTGTTAAAGACCATGAAATTATGTCACGAACGCGGAGAATACGTGCTGTATTTAATGTAGATATGGTGATATATAATGACCGTTTGGCCGTAGGATGGGTGGTACGTGTATAAGTACCATCTCCGGTGCGTCTTCGCCGTGTACAAAACTTTGTTAATGAGTGTCCGGTTGCTGACGGTCATTGATCCTGATAGTTGTTCGGTAGCCTGTTGACCCGGCAGTTTTAGGGTCGTTGTTTTCGATTCCTTGATTGCCGACCCGCGCTGGTGATCGAATGCTATGTCGGCTACTTCCACCATGGCCAGATCCTCTTGTTTTAGAGTTCTCATTCGTTTTCTTGGTTTGTCGCGTTTTACGTTTTTTTCTGCTTCCAGAATGTTTGTTCCGTGGTCTGGTGCTGTACTGATTGGTAACCCAGAATCCCATGCGGTGGGGATGCCGTTAGCTATGCTGCTTTGCATGACGGATGGTACCGATATCATGGAACCGAATATGGTGTAGTTACCTTGAGTCATTACGTTTGTCAGTGGTCGGCGTAATAGACTGTGGGGTTTCCATTGGTGCGTGAAGCTGTCTCCCTGTCGTAAGTGTTTGACGTCCGGCATTTCTCGCCAGTCGTGAAATAGTATCATTTGGATGTCCGTGGTGAAGTTGTCTCTGTCTATTGTCCCGGTGTTTGGTAGTTGATTTAATAGGTGGATCGGTGCCCCGTAGCTGTACTTGTAAGTTGGCAATTCTGCCCCTGTGCCTACCATAGGTTGGATTTCTGTAAAGGACTTATTGTGAATTTTCGAGATTCCTTCCAAGTTTCCGTATCCGATGTAATTACCTCTGTCTATGTAGATATCGAAGTATGGTTCTGGGTTCGGTACGAAAACTTCTTCATTATTTTTTGTCATCCATTCTCCGCAAGTAATGTTTTCTATGGTGAACCCACAACTTTTCACTCTGTAGCTGGTGGCCTGTCCCATCATAGCCTCCCATTTTATTTGCTGTACCCATGTGCTCAGGAAGTATGGTATGATGTAATCCGCACTTTCTGGCTGTGCCCACGCGTAATGTCCAATATTATGGTATCCCTCGGTGATTGATCCTTCGTATTTTGTAAAGTGTCCTTTTATTTTGTTCATGTCAGTTGTTTTTACTAAGTTTTTGAAGCGGCGTTTTACACAGAAGACGCGCGTGTAATTCCCTGTTTCGGGCGGCAGCGTTCCTCCGATGTTGACTCCTTGCCAGCCGTTTGACTGCCCTGGGTCAGACGAGTCCATATCCGAGCTTTGTTCCGCCATAGTTTGAGTAATAGTATGACTGCTGCTGCCGTGCAGAGGATCGAAGTCGGTATCGCCTCTGAAAGTAGAATCGAGACCAAGCGCTGACTTAAGCTTGAGTGCTGTCCGGCTCGCTGTTCCCAGTAGTCCTGTACCTTCTGAATCTTTGTAGAATTGTTCATCGGCGTCAACTGTTTTTATTGATTTATCACCGTATGCGATGTCATGTGTTTTTGCTGCTTGATCTAATTTGTTGAGTGCCGGTAGGTATTTGTTTTTTTCAAGGTTCGTTCCCGGGCCTAGGAATCTGTGATACGGTACGGTAAAAGTGATTGGACGTCTTTTCGCTCTGCGTGTCGGTGGCATTCTGACAAATCGTGTGTATAGTCAGTTCTTTTTTCTGGTTTTAGTTTCCGGTTCCGTTATCATTTCGAAAACTATTTCTGGCAATGGAATGGTGTATGTATCTAGTATTGGCACTATACCATTTTAGTTATGATCCAATGGTATGGCGTACATTCCTTATCCATAATGGATATATTGATATCTAGAAACACAGAAAATATCAATTTGTGTAAAATATCGATGTTTCAAACGTTTACTTCTGCTTTGTATGGCTCCTAGTGTTGGCCGTCGCCGAAGGAAGCAGACAATTTCAACATGTATAAATTATTTTGTGGAGTGTCATATATATATATATATATATATATATATATATATTACAAGAAATAAAGGGCTAACAAGTAAATTTCAGTAGTTAGCGGTAGAAAAAACAGAGTTAATCAATAGTAAGTTTATCGCTAGACTAATCAATTACGGTACTTGTCCAAAGATTTTGTTAATAGGGTTAAAAAAAATATAAATCATTATATTGAATATGCCCACAAAACCTGAGTACTTGGAAAATGACCTCCAGACTAGTAGCATGAGACCCAAAAGCTAATTTCCTATAAGAAAGCATTTCAACCAGCGATTGTCTTAGAATGCTATCGGCTATCGATAGCATTCTTCCCGATGTGTCCAACATTTAAAATCGTCAGCCATTCTCAGACAACATGAAGCGGAATAAGAACATAGAAGATAATGTCAAGTCTGCCACAAGGCAGGTGGGCTCCCTTTTACCGGGCTAGAAAACTTCTCACGCCTGCCAGTGTCTTCTATCTCTACAAAGCCACCATTTACTGATTAATGGAGCATTCACCAACCAATAACCTCTCCCTCTTGGAGAGAATGCAAAATAGAATTTCAAACCAAACTCCAGCTCCTATCGCATAGCCGCAATGTTACATCCTTGTGCTTATTTTACAATTACTTACATGGAATGTACACCAATAAACTTGCTGCACTCAACCTAAATAAACTCGACCCATCCGACTAGCAGCAAAATCGTACCCGTTTAGATGTCCGAAGATTTTCTACTCGAATAGCTTCTTTTCTCGGACAGCTTGCCTCTGGTATTCCCTCAATGTTCCATGTTTATCCGACCGTACCAACATGCAGAAATTTAAATGTAATGTGAACAAAAATCCGGCCGCCCAAATTCCCACCCAGGTTGCGCCTCTATAAATCTGTCCCCTTACGCTTCAGTGACAATTTGCCGTGTTTAGGGTGAACAAAATATATAAAATGTTTAATGTTTTAATTATATGTTTTAATGTTTAGGGTGAACAAAAGTATATAAAAATGCTTGGTATGAGGCTCGAGTTCATACTTTTAACGCACCTACAAATGTCTAAGAACTGTGTCAAGGATACATTTATCATTTAATGTTAAAAGAAAAAAATGCGAGGGTAAAAAAAACATGGCCGACGACAAATGCATTATCGGGCAAGAATGAAAAATATCTTCCTTTGTTGAAAATACATATCGTATTTTTCTGTTAAGTTCAAGGATCTTTTGGAAACTGAACTGTTTCTCATCAAGAGTCACCTATGACAGACTGAACCAAAGGGTTGACAACTATATTCACTGAGGTTACAATGACTGAAACACACAATAATGAGTATTGATTTACTCCTCTCAAGGAGTTAGGCACAAGGCCAGTTTTTATCTTACTCCCACAAGTAAGATGTGACCCAAGGTCGGGTCGGGAAAGTGGGGTTTGAAAAGCTAGCGCTGCCCGAGAGGTGAGCACTCTGGTCATTAAAAATTGCCTGGGCAGCCCCGTCGGCATTCCCCGGTAAGGGGGCCTCAGGCAGTAAGCAATAAACTTACTCCTCCCCAAAGAGAAAAAAATATATAATAAAGCAACTTTTAAAAGAGCAAGTATTGTAATTAAATTGTATCAGAAATATCATTTCTGTTCACTTTGAAAAAGTTTCTGTTAATAAAAGAAAAGAAATGTTATATGTGTTTTTGATTGAATTTTGTCTTTCATATTTTGCAGGTTGTCCACTTGTTCTATACATATATACACACTCATATATATATATATATATATATATATATATATATATATATATATATATATATATATATATATATATATATATACTCAATCACAGACAACTGTTTCATCGTTCCATAACTAATCAGCGTAGCTAGACAAGCGTATTAACCCAGAGATTCGAAACCCGGACGCTAAATCACCTGTTCAATGGTGTCTTAGCATCTCAGCTAGAAAATTCACTAACGACATTTGAAGAAATGATGACGCTCAAATAAAATTTGTTTACAAAATTACGACAGTGTCAACCTTGATGAATCAATTCTTTTTACCGAAGAGGATTGCATTAGTTAGAAAAACATAATTATTTCATATTTTATATATATATATATATATATATATATATATATATATATATATATATAAAATTATATTACATTTTCATATTATATATATATAAAATTATATTACTTGTTCATATTATATATATATATATATATAATTTTATATATATTACTTGTTCATATTATATATATATAAACTTATATTACTTTTTCATATTATATATATATATAAAAAATTATATTACTTTTTCATATTATATATATATATAAAATTATATTACTTTTTCATATTTATATATATATATATATATATACAATTATATTACTTTTTCATATATATATATATATATATATATATATATATATATATATATATATATATATATAATATGAAAAAGTAATATAATTTTGTTTTTACTGATGGGTTTCCAGTTATCAAGGCCCGAGGATTACTGGAAGAGATCCTCGCCGTCATAAGAGAAACGGTAACAATAGGTCGAAAAGACAGAAGATTAGTTGAGAGGAATTGATTATCCAAGAAGATGGCTCAACAAATATTTGTTTACATTAAACTTGAAGACGACTATGCTATAGTCGGTTGGGAAGAAAATTTGTGAGATCTTGTTCAATTTAATCTCAGTTGCCTAGGATGTGAACGTTAGCGTTTGAAGGGCATTTTTCCACGACGGTATCACACATTCACCCAGGGCTCCAGGACTTATACATAATGTATCTGAGTTTGTGTTTATCTTGTGAGTTTCGCTGTTTGTTTTTCTCAACTTGTAAACGAGTGCTGTGCCCTCGACGATTCGTCAGTGGAATAGACGACACGGTCGAAACAGAGTATGAAGACGACAAAGGAGTAGAAAACCACGGCACACACAACGTTGGGGTTAGTGGTTCTTGAGGGACACACTTGGTCTTAAACACAAACACTTATATGCATGAACTGATGTGTACGGGAATGGATATATGTGTGTGAATGGGTGTGTGTGAATTAGGATATTTTAGTGACTAGGAATTAGGGGAAATTGATAAAACCGCAACATATTCAGCAAAAGCACTATCAAGTTATGGAAAATAAAGAGGATACTGAACAGATATAAGATCTCTATTAACTATCATTAATGGACCAGAAATGACCTTCAGCATTTGATGATGCCAAACTGTTTGCAAATAACTTTTCTACAAACTCCACTCCTTGCGATCAGGGCCTTCAACTTCCGAAATTCCCCCTGTGACCGAAAATACTCTTAGTGAGATTATATATATATATATATATAGTCTCGGAAGTTTCTCAACCATTAAAACTATATAAAAAAAACAAAAAAAAACAAACTTATAGTCTCAAGTCTTCCAGTGGAAAATCACTCATGTAAGTCAATTTATTTTTTACAGTTATTATATTAGTTAGTTTCTAACACTATTTTAAGGGATCATCAGTTGTTTACCATGAAAAACTGTTTCGGGAATTTAATATATATATATATATATATCGATATATGACGTTGTCAAACATATAACAAACCTCGATGCAAAGCAAGGCAACTAGTCTGCTAGGGAGGGAACTTGTTCCTTTCCTAATAAAATTATAAAATCGATGCTTAAAAGGAGAGACGCTTTCCATTTATTTGGAAAACCTTGTTGATCTGCCCAGTATTTGCAAATACTGGTGATCAGTATGCTGACAAGCAATACAGATTTCATCCGGCAAGGTCAACTGCTGATGTGTTTACTGTAATATCGCATAGGATCAGTGAATCTCTTGACGGGGGCTTTGCTTCTAGGGCTAGTCCTTTATATTTCTAGGCCTTCGACATGGTCTGGCAGAAAGGGGCTGCTTCACAAACTGTCCAACTATGTCTTCGACACCATCGAATACTTTTTTTTTTAACATAGTTCACCCCAGACAAGGCAGGCCGCCACTGTAGACGTAAGGGGCTACTGAGAAGAAAAAAAAGGGAGAAGGTTGGGGGGGGGGGTCAACCTAAATTGAGATATGCGCAGCGAGATGTCTGTTCACATTAGTTTAAAATTTCTGCATGTCAGTACCGTCGGGGAAACATGGGACAGGGAGGGAGTTCCAGAGGCCAGCAGCATGAGGAAAGAAGCTATTTGAGTAGAAAGCTCTCCGGCATGTGGGGACGTCCACAGTGAATGGATGGGATTTAGTCGATTGTCGAGTTGGTCTAGTGAACTTACGTCGAGGGGGCACCAGAGCAGCCAATTCATCGGAGCACAATCCATTGAAGTATTTGTAAAACAAGCACAAGGATGCTACATTGCGGCGATGGGACAGGGACTGGAGCCTGGTTAACAGTGAGGGACCTATTAGGTTGGCGACTCTTTTTTGGACCTTGTCAAGGAGGGAGAGACTAGTAGATGATTTCTTAGATAGATTTATAAAAGTATTTGCTGACGAGAAGAGCTCTGAAGCACAGAGAATCTACGCCGGTGTGCCCCACTCTTGCTGATCCTCATTAATGATCTTTAAAAACATATCCTGATATCATTTGTGTACATCTATGCAGACGACTGTCAATGGCTGCACTTCGAAGCGCACTGATGATCAAGATCTTGGTGATTGATTCTCTTCGGATATGGGGATAATGTAGCTCGTTACATTTGACACCTCTAAAACCAATCTTCTCTTTTTTCACCACCAACGCTCGGATCTCTGTTTTGCGCAGACGAAATGAATGGCTCTTTCCTTTGAATAAGCTTCTTGTTTTGATAAGCTTTTTAGTCTGACGTTCATCCCCAAACTTAAAATGGAAAACATATTGCTATGGTCGATGGAAAAATAGTTGGATCATTCTACCGCTCCATAAAATACATCTGATGCGATTCTCTATTTATATAATAGTCAGATACGCCCAACAATGGAATACTGATGCCAAACCTGGGGAGGGGCTGTAAATAGCACTTTTTATTGCCTTGACAGAATAGAAAATCGACTTTGAAATCTGGTGAGGAGTGATCTTTTCTCTTCCCTACAACAACTTTCTCACAAAAGAAACGTTTCTAGTGTCTATCTGTGTCTCCCCCTCTCCGTACTCGAAAGAAAGGTCTCGACTGAGCTCCCTTCTTTGGTTACCTCTTGCAAGACTTTAACAGCGGGATCTCGTTTTCTATCACATCGAAAATGACTTTTCTTTTCTCCATCGATGTTCCTAGCATCGGGCGGAATTTCGATGGGCAGAGCTTCATTGCAAGGGCTTCATTGCAAGGGCTTCATTGCAAGGGCTTCATTGCAAGGGATTCTCGTCTGTGGAACACATTATCGCGGGACTGTTTCCCTGTTTACAATTTGGTAGTCTTCAAATAAAATGTCAAAATTATTTTGTCAAAACCGCCCCATAAGTAATAATCAATTCATACGATTGATCAATGTTAGTACTCACTTAATTTCCCTCATCTTTGAGATGACAATCAATTCAGTCTCATTAACTCTTATCCTCGAGTGGCTCTCGGTTTTAATAAGTGGTGACGCAATAGTAACAAAAATACGCATTAAATGCTGTGATATTCCTTTTTGTTCATAATGGACTATATTTCTGTTTTGTCTTTTCTTTATTACGATTGCCTATTAATAAACAGAAAGCGAGAGGGCGAGAGGGAGAAAGGATAGAAACGTGGGTATTAGATACAATATAAAACCAGAGCTGGGGGTCAAACAGAATACAATGAGAGAAGTAGATAGTGATAAACAGACAATTCGTGTGATAATTGTAATTTACGGCAAAATGAAACAATTAAAATGGAATTTCTTTTTCAAACATAACTCAATCCCAAAATTAGGGAATATTTTAGTATATATTTTGTGTGATTCAAATATATAATAATAAACGGCTTAGGGAAACAAATGTCAATCACCTCAGCTTTAGTGTAATCTAAATCAATAAATGCGAAAGTACTTTTATTTATCACATCTATGTTTCCTTCAAAACACCTCACGGTTACTTAAATCAATAATACAACATAATCTTTTGAAACACTTTATATATACGCACACAATAGAGAGCAACAACCCAACAGCTATTTGTATGCCTAATTTGTATAACTATTTTAAAACATTTATAATTAATTAACTGTTTGGTGTTATTCATTTGTAATTTTATTGTCCTATTTTACTATATGTATGCAATAGTTTCGTCAATGTTAGCAGTAATTAAATTGGTTTAATAAAAAGGGATAAATTATCAAATGCTTTGTTAAAATAACATGGCAATTAAATTTCAAGGAAGATAATTCAAATAAAAACTAGTAGTTTTTAAAATTAAAATAAATGTATGTTAAAGATATGTAAAATAAAATAAAATTAAAACTAGATTAATGGCGTGTAGTTTATAAATATATTTATGACTGGAAATATAACCTTAAACAGGAGTAGATAGATATATGGATAGACTTACATACACATATATATTCTACAGTAATAGTAGTGTTAATGCGGGTAGTGTTATTATTGTCATAGATGGATTAATTATACTGTGAGCATATTGGAAATCTGATGGTCGAGATTTTTTTCTAAATACATCGAAGGGAATATTTTGCATTCATCTGATCTCTCAAATATCAGACCAATTTGGCTCATGTGTATGGTTGGTTGAGTTTTACAACATGCCTTGGTAGTTTTGTATGTTGCTAATAAGAAATTTATTTAGTAAGGTTTAAAATTAGAAAACAAGTTAAAGAAATCATGCGTTCTAAGTGTATACATTTCTGTTGGAATATGTTAACTACAAATAGATAATAGGTAGAAGCCGTGCCAATTTTGATTCACATTTCGATAGAGGCCACGTCAATTCTCTTCACATGTTGATAGAGGCGACGTCAATTCTCTTCATATTTCGATAGAGGCGACGTCAATTACCTTCGCATTTCGATATAGGCCACGTCAATTCTCTTCGCATTCCGATAGAGGCGACGTGAATACTCTTCGAATTTCGATAGAGGCGACGTCAATTCTCTTCGCATTTTGATAGAGGCGACATTAATTCTCTTCACATTTTGATAGAGGCGACATGAATTCTCTTCACATTTTGATAGAGGCGACATTAATTCTCTTCACATTTTGATAGAGGCGACATGAATTCTCTTCACATTTTGATAGAGGCGACGTGAATTCCCTTTCGCATTTCGATAGAGGTGACGTCAATTCTCTTCACATTTCGATAGAGGCGACGTCAATTCTCTTCACATATTGATAGAGGCGACGTCAATTCTCTTCACATTTTGATAGAGGCGACATGAATTCTCTTCGCATTTCGATAGAGGTGACGTCAATTCTCTTCACATTCTGATAGAGGCGACGTCAATTCTCTTCACATTCTGATAGAGGCGACGTCAATTCTCTTCACATATTGATAGAGGCGACGTCAATTCTCTTCACATTTTGATAGAGGCGACATGAATTCTCTTCGCATTTCGATAGAGGTGACGTCAATTCTCTTCACATTCTGATAGAGGCGACGTCAATTCTCTTCACATATTGATAGAGGCGACGTCAATTCTCTTCACATTTTGTGTTATGGTGCTGTACCTACCTACAGAGAACTAATGGACTCGTCCACCTTATAAATACGGGAAGCACGTGACACTTGTTCTCTTCTTCCCAGGCAAACCGGCAATGGCGGTTGAGAGCAACATCTTCTTGTAATATCTTTCTTTCTATTATATAATATATACCTTTGTTCATTTAAACCATGTGTTCTTGTGTCATTCATTCAGCTTTACCCAGGTCCACAACAAATGGCGACGAGGCAATTCGAACTCTTGGGTAAAAAAACTGAAAATACCACGTGAAAATGCACTCACAAGGTTAATGCAGCAAGCCGCACGCAAAAAAAAAACAACAAAAAAAAACAAAGGTTTTTGCCGTACGGTCGAGAGGAGAAAAAAGAACTCAACTGAAACAAAAAAAAAACACGTTGAATTCTTAAGTGCGAGAAAATTGTTTTCTTTTAAGAAAAAGAAAACTGAAATAGACATGTGCTCTAAGTTTTAAAACTGCTTATCGAAAAAAAAAACAGCTTGAAATTGGGTGCGCGTTCCTCTAGTTTGGGAAAACTAGTTAAAAAACAAAAAAAAATCAAACAAAAACAACTGAAATTGAATGCGCGTTTTTTTTCTCTGGGTTGGAAAACTAAAAAAACAAAACAAAAGAAATACCGAACACGAAGGAAGCAAGTATTGTTTTTTTTTAGACGAACGTCACAGCGAGTTTATTTGACGAACACACACACAAAAAAAATGAAACCGACACCACGTGCTTCATTTTAAAAACAGATTAGAAACAAAAACATGAAATGAACACACGTGCGTTACTCCATAAAAAAAAGACGCATGATAAAAAAAGGTCAGTTTTATTTTCTCTCTCTCTCTTTTCCGACTTGTACTGAAATATTTTAAAATGCAGAAAGAATTAATTGTGAAACAGATTTTTTCTCTTCGTTAAAATTAAAAACGTGTATAAGAAAAGAACATTACATAAACTTTTCATAACTAAAACGCTAATTTAAAGAAAAGAACTTCTTATAAATTCATTAAATAACGAGAAAATATTAATTTTCAAAATAAAAAAATAAAAAAATAAGTGAATATACGCGTATATAGAGAAAAGGAAAAGTTTCATAATCTTTTCATAATTAAAACGGCGCCTAGCAAACGCTAATTTAAAGAAAAGAACTCTTATAAAATCATAAGATAATGAGAAAATATTAATTTTCTAAATAAAATCAGAAACTAAATGGTTGAATATGGAAAATATTAAGTCTATAATCGCCGAACTAATGAAATTCCAAATCTCCCAGCAACAACAGAGGAAAGATTTCAAAAGCTTTTATTACAACAGAACCAAAACATTTTATTACACAAAAAGGAGTATGATGAAAGATTGGAATTTCTGATACAAACAATATCGCGCAGTTATCAAAAAAATGTAAAACAGGACTCAAAAGACATTGAATTGTCCGGCATTGCGCATATAAATAAGGTACATCAAAAAACAAAAGCTCAACCTTATAGAAAAATAAGAAATAATAATTTTGATGTAACAAAGACAAACCAAACCAGTAAAAAAATAAATAAATTGCCACCAAGCCCTTGTTCACGCTGTGGTAATCCACATTGGTACAATAAGTGCGCATTCCGTTTTAAAACCTGTATGAAATGCAAAAAAGTTGGACATAAAAGTTCACACTGCAGAACGGGCAAAGGAAATAAAATGCGGATTCAAGCCACTAAGACAAAGAAGGAAACTTGCAGGAACATAAGAAAATATGTACAGGTGAAAATCCTGGATAAAAATATAAAATTGCAATTGGATTCTGGTTCAGACGTTTCCATTATAAATTTACATACATGGAGGAGATTAAATAAACCTACTCTATCAAGAACAAACAGGCTGGCAAGCACAGTTACTGGTGAAAGAATTACATTTGAAGGAGAATTAATCACAAATGTGTCCCTAATGGGAAATACTAAAAAACTCAAACTACTGGTACTGAAGGATTCGAATAATCTTTTTGGTTCAGATTTTATGCAGGCATTTGATTTATGGAAGTTGCCGATAAATACATTTTGTAAAAAAATAAATAGTCGCGCAACAGAATCGGAAAAACTACAACGAGAATTAAAAAACTCGTTTCCAGAGGTTTTTTCTGGCGGTCTTGGATGCTGCACTAAAATGACTGCAAAATTCCGTCTAAAAGAAAATGTACTGCCGGTATTTAGGAAAGAAAGGAAAGTACCCTTCGCCTCGATTGAAAAAATAAACGCTGAATTAGACCGACTGGTAAAGATGGGTATTTTATCAAAAGTACAACACAGCCAGTGGGCAGCACCCACGGTTTATGTAAAGAAAAAATCTAATGAGATTCGTGTATGTGCAGATTTTTCAACAGGACTGAATACTGCCCTCGCGGACTATCACTACCCACTCCATACCCCGGAAGAAGTGTTTACAAGCTTAAATGGAGGAAGATCTTTTTCAAAAATAGACCTAAGTGAGGCATACCTACAAATACCGGTGGATAAAGATTGTTCTAAGCTGTTATGTATAAACACACATCGTGGTTTATATAAATTCGAAAGATTAGCGTTCGGAGTTAAGGTCGCGCCAGCCATTTTCCAACAAGTAATGGACACAATGCTGGGCGGACTCGATTTCGCAATAGCGTATCTCGATGACATCTTGATTAACAGCAAAGATATCGAACAACACCAAAAACATGTAAATCAAGTGTTTGCGAGAATCCAAGATTATGGGTTCAAAGTAAAAGAAGAAAAATGTGATTTTTTCCTGGAGGAAATAAAATATCTGGGTCATGTGATCGACAAGGACGGCAGAAGACCAGACCCAGAAAGGGCTACCGCAATAAAAAACATGCCGGCGCCAGAAAACGTCATGACATTACAGAGTTTTCTGGGCCTAGCAAATTACTACCAGGCTTTTATCCCAGAAATGCATAATTTGCGTGCTCCATTAAATGAGCTATTAAAAAAAGGTAAAGCCTGGGTATGGACACCTGAATGTCAGGATGCATTTAATAAAATCATAGAAAGACTTACGTCAGAGTTATTTCTAACACATTACAATCCAGAATTGGACATAATCGTAGCTAGCGACGCTAGTTCATATGGTTTAGGAGCATGTATCCTACACAAAATGCCTGATGGAACCCATAAACCCATTGCA
>OY744530.1:102211320-102273820 GCA_963556195.1 Sepiola atlantica
ATGAGAGAGAAAGGATTTGATTGTTGAGAAGACATTTCCAAATATCCCATAGCTATCTATCTTATAAAGCAAACCTTTGTGCCAAACCTTATCAAAGGCCTTTGATATGGCAAGAGCTATTTCTCTACAAATGAAGTTTCCGTCAATAGATTCACTGATCCCGTGTGATATTGCAGTCAGTACATCAGCAGTTGTTCTTGCATGACGAAATCCATATTACATGTCACTGAGTGGATCGTTTTTCCTGAGATGATTGACAATTGCTTGATTTATCACAGATTAAAACAACTTACTCATGACGCATTTTAAAATACTGGTCAGTCTGACATAGTTTTCCAAGGTGATGTGAAGCATTTTTCTGTTAAGCCACAGTTGGACAGCTTTGTAAGTTTTGGTTGCAGTTTCTTAAGAACTATGATTCAAATGTTATCAGGGCAGTAGCCTTGTTGGCATCTAGGTTTGGCAACACCCCGGACAGATATATAGATGTCGCTTAGAGTGTTTACGGTCATAACGGAGAATCCGGGCGGATTGGGCATAGGACTCTTTTGCGCCTTTTTTAGCCCTTTTAGAGTGATCGCGAGCAATCCTAAAGGCTTCTTTGGTTTCAGAACATCTGCTTGAAAGCAATTAAAATAGTGATTTCTCTGAACAATGAAAGCAGCAATCAGGGATGTATCAAAGCTGGCTCTTTGGTTCCTGTTAAAATTTCTTTGAGATTACGAATATCTCAATACCAATGATGAACCAATATGGATATAGATATAGAGAGAGGCAGATATGGAGAGAGATAGATATGGAGATAGATAGATATGGAGAGAGAGAGATATGAAGAGAGAGAGAGAGAGAAATATGGAGAGAGATATGGAGAGAGAGATATGGAGAGATATGGAAAGAGATATGGAAAGAGAAAGAAAGAGAAAGATATATATATATATATATCGAGAGAGAAAGGTATGGAGAGAGATATGGAGAGAGAGAAATATGGAGAGATAGAGATATAGAGAAAAATATGGAGATAGATATGGAGAGAAGGACATATGTAGAGAGAAATATAAAGAGAGATATAGAGAGATAGGGAAATATATGGAGAGATAGAGATATATATAGAGAGATATGGAAAGAGAGATATGGAGAGAGATATGGAGAAAGAGAGAGAGAGAGAGAGCTATGGAGAAAGAGAGATATGGAGAAAGAGCAAGTAAGACATATGGAGAAAGAGAGAGAGAGAGAAAGAGAGAGAGAATTATATAGATATATATTTAGATATAGATATATTGAATTACTAAAGTTAGTATTAATGGTTATGTACATTTATTGCACGGACTGAAAAATGCACCTGAAATCGGCAAGAAGCTGTTTTTTCTCATACATACTTGAATATACATACTTAGATTTGTCGAAAAAATCCAAGAAAATATGTAATTATTGTTGTTTACATTAGTCAAATAATAGTAATTGCTAGAGGAACACACATTTACTTCCTTGTTTAATATATATACTTTTTCTCATTAGATATTTATATTATAAAACATTTGTTTTTACGTTCACAGAGATTGAGTAAATCTATTATAGATTTTCTGAAATGTAACGGGATGATCTCAGAAGCTTTCCGGTGTCAGTTACTTAAAATAGGTTTGACTCGTGATGTTCTAAAGATAACAGATACTACAATAACGAGATAATCCAGTTTAAGGTTTATAAGACAGATAATGTTTTAATAACCTGAATTTAAAACCAGTGTCTATTAAAGCATTCACCTTTTTTCTCTTTTTGCACAACTTTGGAGGACGTTTGCTAGTATCCCGTGCTGTTCCGGATTTGCTTCTTACAAAAACCAGTTTTGAAAAATAAACCCTCATTCCGTTCAAACAAAAGGCGTGGAGGGTTTTATAACTTTTCGTGGACAACTAACGGATTAGATAGTGACTAATTCGGTGACTTGAGAATTTTACAAGCATCACTCGTGCCAGCTCATAAGATTTCGGCTTAAATAGATACTTTTTTACTGCTAACGAGGGCAGAGTTAAACAAAAGGTCGGTTTTTAATTTGGGGAAAATCCAGCTCTCAAAAAAAGAATTATTCTGGATTGAAACAAAAATTAAAATTGCCCCAATCTTGAAGGATTTCTCCTTCACTAACCGTATGTGTGTGTGTGTGTGTGTCGATGTTTGTGCGTTATAGAAATTGATATGTTAACAGAACATTTAAATGAGTTTTAATAAGGGTTAAATTTTTCACATAATTTAAAGATAATATTGAAATTTTCCGTCGATTGCATCTCAGGTTACTAGGGGGAATTATAGGCTAAGTCCATTAAATAACTGAAATATATTAGCACGTAAAGAAACGAAATATATTTTTCAAATAGATTTTCTTCGTTTCATAAAAAAATTACATTAAATAAAGAATATCTAAGTGAAGAATGTATTTTAAAAAGTTTAAACAGTTAAATAATTATTTTGATCAATATTTTTTGGATTTAAAATAATTAAATAAAAATAAAATATTCCAGTATTCATTAAATCCATTGTCCGTTTTACATCTCAGGAATTGATGTTCAGATAAAGACTTGGAGCGCTTTCGTTTCTTGTTTGGTTTTATTCTTTTTACCTATTTGTCTTATGTCTACTTATAACTACTTTTTATTTGTCTTATGTCTAATTATAACTACATTTTATTTGTCTTATGTCTACTTATAACTACTTTTTATTTGTCTTATGTCTAATAATAACTACATTTTATTTGCCCTTTGTCTAATTATAACTACATTTTATTTGTCTTATGTCTACTTATAAATACTTTTTATTTGTCTTATGTCTAATTATAACTACATTTTATTTGTCCTTTGTCTAATTATAACTACATTTTATTTGTCTTATGTCTACTTATAAATACTTTTTATTTGTCTTATGTCTAATTATAACTACATTTTATTTGTCTTATGTCTAATTATAACTACTTTTTATTTGTCTTATGTCTAATTATAACTACATTTTATTTGCCCTTTGTCTAATTATAACTACATTTTATTTGTCTTATGTCTAATTATAACTACATTTTATTTGCCCTTTGTCTACTTATAACTACTTTTTATTTGTCTTATGTCTAATTATAACTACATTTTATTTGCCCTTTGTCTACTTATAACTACTTTTTATTTGTCTTATCTACTTATAACTACTTTTTATTTGTCTTATGTCTAATTATAACTACATTTTATTTGTCTTATGTCTACTTATAACTACTTTTTATTTCTATTATGTCTACTTATAACTACTTTTTATTTGTCTTATGTCTAATAATAACTACATTTTATTTGTCTTATGTCTACTTATAACTACTTTTTATTTGTCTTATCTACTTATAACTACTTTTTATTTGTCTTATGTCTACTTATAACTACTTTTTATTTGTCTTATGTCTAATTATAACTACATTTTATTTGTCTTATGTCTACTTATAACTACTTTTTATTTCTATTATGTCTACTTATAACTACTTTTTATTTGTCTTATGTCTAATTATAACTACATTTTATTTGTCTTATGTCTACTTATAACTACTTTTTATTTGTCTTATCTACTTATAACTACTTTTTATTTGTCTTATGTCTACTTATAACTACTTTTTATTTGTCTTATGTCTACTTATAACTACTTTTTATTTGTCTTATGTCTACTTATAACTACTTTTTATTTGTCTTATGTCTAATTATAACTACATTTTATTTGTCTTATGTCTACTTATAACTACTTTTTATTTGCCCTTTGTCTACTTAAAATTACTTTTTATTTCTATTATGTCTACTAATAACTACTTTTGATTTGTTTATGTCTACTCATAACTACTTCTTATTTGTCTTATGTCTACTTATAACTACTTTTTATTAATCTTATGTCTACTTATAACTACTTTTTATTTGTCTTATGTCTAATTATACCTACATTTTATTTGTCTTATGTCTACTTATAACTACTTTTTATTTGTCTTATGTCTACTCATAACTACATTTTATTTGTCTTATGTCTACTTATAACTACTTTTTATTTCTATTATGTCTACTTATAACTACTTTTTATTTGTCTTATGTCTAATTATAACTACATTTTATTTGTCTTATGTCTACTTATAACTACTTTTTATTTGTCTTATGTCTACTTATAACTACTTTTTATTTGCCCTTTGTCTACTTAAAACTACTTTTTATTTCTATTATGTCTACTAATAACTACTTTTTATTTGTCTTATGTCTACTTTTAACAAGATTTTATTTGTCTTATGTCTACTTATAACTACTTTTTATTTGTCTTATGTCTACTTATAACTACTTTTTACTTGTCTTAACTCTATTTATAACTACTTTTAAATTGTCTTATGTCTACTTATAACTACATTTTATTTGTCTTATGTCTACTTATAACTACTTTTTATTTCTCTTATGTCTACTCATAACTACATTTTATTTGTCTTATGTCTACGTATAACTACTTTTTATTTGTCTAATGTCTACTTATAACTACTTTTTATTTGTCTTATGTCTACTTATAACTACTTTTAATTTGTCTTATGTCTACTTATTACTACTTTTTATTTGTCTTATGTCTAATTATAACTACATTTTATTTGTCTTATGTCTACTTATAACTACTTTTTATTTGTCTTATGTCTACTTATAACTACATTTTATTTGTCTTATGTCTACTTATAACTACTTTTTATTTCTATTATGTCTACTTATAACTACTTTTTATTTGTCTTATGTCTAATTATAACTACATTTTATTTGTCTTATGTCTACTTATAACTACTTTTTATTTGTCTTATGTCTACTTATAACTACTTTTTATTTGTCTTATGTCTAATTATAACTACATTTTATTTGTCTTATGTCTACTTATAACTACTTTTTATTTGCCCTTTGTCTACTTAAAATTACTTTTTATTTCTATTATGTCTACTAATAACTACTTTTGATTTGTTTATGTCTACTCATAACTACTTTTTATTTGTCTTATGTCTACTTATAACTACTTTTTATTTGCCCTTTGTCTACTTAAAACTACTTTTTATTTCTATTATGTCTACTAATAACTACTTTTTATTTGTCTTATGTCTACTTTTAACAAGATTTTATTTGTCTTATGTCTACTTATAACTACTTTTTATTTGTCTTATGTCTACTTATAACTACTTTTTATTTGTCTTATGTCTACTTATAACTACTTTTTAATTGTCTTATGTCTACTTATAACTACATTGTATTTGTCTTATTCTTACGTATAACTACTTTTTATTTGTCTTATGTCTACGTATAACTACTTTTTATTTGTCTTATGTCTACTTAAAACTACTTTTTATTTCTATTATGTCTACTAATAACTACTTTTTATTTGTCTTATGTCTACTTTTAACAAGATTTTATTTGTCTTATGTCTACTTATAACTACTTTTTATTTGTCTTATGTCTACTTATAACTACTTTTTACTTGTCTTAAGTCTATTTATAACTACTTTTAAATTGTCTTATGTCTACTTATAACTACATTTTATTTGTCTTATGTCTACTTATAACTACTTTTTATTTCTCTTATGTCTACTCATAACTACATTTTATTTGTCTTATGTCTACGTATAACTACTTTTTATTTGTCTTATGTCTACTTATAACTACTTTTTATTTGTCTTATGTCTACTTATAACTACTTTTAATTTGTCTTATGTCTACGTATTACTACTTTTTATTTGTCTTATGTCTACTTATAACTACTTTTTATTGGTCTTATGTCTACTTATAACTACTTTTAATTTGTCTTATGTCTAATTATAACTACATTTTATTTGTCTTATGTCTACTTATAACTACTTTTTATTTCTATTATGTCTACTTATAACTACTTTTTATTTGTCTTATGTCTAATTATAACTACATTTTATTTGTCTTATGTCTACTTATAACTACTTTTTATTTGTCTTATGTCTACTTATAACTACTTTTTATTTGTCTTATGTCTACTTATAACTACATTTTATTTGTCTTATGTCTACTTATAACTACTTTTTATTTCTATTATGTCTACTTATAACTACTTTTTATTTGTCTTATGTCTACTTATAACTACATTTTATTTGTCTTATGTCTACTTATAACTACTTTTTATTTGTCTTATGTCTACTTATAACTACTTTTTATTTGCCCTTTGTCTACTTAAAACTACTTTTTATTTCTATTATGTCTACTAATAACTACTTTTTATTTGTCTTATGTCTACTTTTAACAAGATTTTATTTGTCTTATGTCTACTTATAACTACTTTTTATTTGTCTTATGTCTACTTATAACTACTTTTTATTTGTCTTAAGTCTATTTATAACTACTTTTTAATTGTCTTATGTCTACTTATAACTACATTGTATTTGTCTTATTCTTACGTATAACTACTTTTTATTTGTCTTATGTCTACTCGTAACTACATTTTATTTGTCTTATGTCTACGTATAACTACTTTTTATTTGTCTTATGTCTACTTATAACTACTTTTTATTTGTCTTATGTATACTTATAACTTCTTATTTGTCTTATATCTACTTATAACTACTTTTAATTTGTCTTATGTGTAATTATAACTTCATTTTATTTGTCTTATGTCTACTTATAACTACTTTTTATTTCTATTATGTCTACTTATAACTACTTTTTATTTGTCTTATGTCTAATTATAACTACATTTTATTTGTCTTATGTCTACTTATAACTACTTTTTATTTGTCTTATGTCTACTTATAACTACTTTTTATTTGTCTTATGTCTACTTATAACTACTTTTTATTTGTCTTATGTCTACTTATAACTACTTTTTATTTGTCTTATGTCTAATTATAACTACATTTTATTTGTCTTATGTCTACTTATAACTACTTTTTATTTCTATTATGTCTACTTATAACTACTTTTTATTTGTCTTATGTCTAATTATAACTACATTTTATTTGTCTTATGTCTACTTATAACTACTTTTTATTTGCCCTTTGTCTACTTAAAATTACTTTTTATTTCTATTATGTCTACTAATAACCACTTTTGATTTGTTTATGTCTACTCATAACTACTTCTTATTTGTCTTATGTCTACTTATAACTACTTTTTATTTGTCTTATGTCTACTTATAACTACTTTTTATTTGTCTTATGTCTAATTATAACTACATTTTATTTGTCTTATGTCTACTTATAACTACTTTTTATTTGTCTTATGACTACTCATAACTACATTTTATTTGTCTTATGTCTACTTATAACTACTTTTTATTTCTATTATGTCTACTTATAACTACTTTTAATTTGTCTTATGTCTAATTATAACTACATTTTATTTGTCTTATGTCTACTTATAACTACTTTTTATTTGTCTTATGTCTACTTATAACTACTTTTTATTTGCCCTTTGTCTACTTAAAACTACTTTTTATTTCTATTATGTCTACTAATAACTACTTTTTATTTGTCTTATGTCTACTTTTAACAAGATTTTATTTGTCTTATGTCTACTTATAACTACTTTTTATTTGTCTTATGTCTACTTATAACTACTTTTTACTTGTCTTAAGTCTATTTATAACTACTTTTTAATTGTCTTATGTCTACTTATAACTTCATTTTATTTGTCTTATGTCTACTTATAACTACTTTTAATTTCTCTTATGTCTACTCATAACTACATTTTATTTGTCTTATGTCTACGTATAACTACTTTTTATTTGTCTTATGTATACTTATAACTTCTTATTTGTCTTATGTATACTTATAACTTCTTATTTGTCTTATGTCTACTTATTACTACTTTTTATTTGTCTTATGTCTACTTATAACTACTTTTTATTTGTCTTATGTCTACTTATAACTACTTTTAATTTGTCTTATGTCTAATTATAACTACATTTTATTTGTCTTATGTCTACTTATAACTACTTTTTATTTCTATTATGTCTACTAATAACTACTTTTTATTTGTCTCATGTCTAATTATAACTACATTTTATTTGTCTTATGTCTACTTATAACTACTTTTTATTTGTCTTATGTATAATTATTACTACTTTTTATTTGTCTTATGTCTACTTATAACTACTTTTTATTTGTCTTATGTCAACTTATGACTACTTTTTATTTGTCTTATGTGAACTTATAACTACTTTTTATTTGTCTTATGTCTACTTATAACTACTTTTTATTTGTCTTATGTCTACTGATAACTACTTTTTATTTGTCTTATGTCTACTTATTACTACTTTTTATTTGTCTTATGTCTACTTATAACTACTTTTTATTTGTCTTATGTCAACTTATGACTACTTTTTATATGTCTTATGTCAACTTATAACTACTTTTTATTTGTCTTATGTCTACTTATAACTACTTTTTATTTGTCTTATGTCTACTTATAACTACTTTTTATTTGTCTTATGTCTACTTATAACTACTTTTTATTTGTCTTATGTCTACTTATAACTACTTTTTATTTGTCTTATGTCTACTTATAACTACTTTTTATTTGTCTTATGTCAAATTATAACTACTTTTTAATTGTCTTATGTCTACTTATAACTACTTTTTATTTGTCTTATTTCTACTTATAACTACTTTTTATTTGCCCTTTGTCTACTTAAAATTACTTTTTATTTCTATTATGTCTACTAATAACTACTTTTGATTTGTTTATGTCTACTCATAACTACTTCTTATTTGTCTTATGTCTACTTATAACTACTTTTTATTTGTTTATGTCTACTTATAACTACTTTTTATTTGTCTTATGTCTAATTATAACTACATTTTATTTGTCTTATGTCTACTTATAACTACTTTTTATTTGTCTTATGTCTACTCATAACTACATTTTATTTGTCTTATGTCTACTTATAACTACTTTTTATTTCTATTATGTCTACTTATAACTACTTTTTATTTGTCTTATGTCTAATTATAACTACATTTTATTTGTCTTATGTCTACTTATAACTACTTTTTATTTGTCTTATGTCTACTTATAACTACTTTTTATTTGCCCTTTGTCTACTTAAAACTACTTTTTATTTCTATTATGTCTACTAATAACTACTTTTTATTTGTCTTATGTCTACTTTTAACAAGATTTTATTTGTCTTATGTCTACTTATAACTACTTTTTATTTGTCTTATGTCTACTTATAACTACTTTTTACTTGTCTTAAGTCTATTTATAACTACTTTTTATTTGTCTTATGTCTACTTAAAACTACTTGTTATTTGTTCTATGTCTACTCATTACTACTTCTTTTTTTCTTATGTCTACTTATAACTACATTTTAGTAGTCTTATGTCTACTTATAACTACTTTTTATTTGTCCTATGTCTACTTATAACTACTTTTTATTTGTCTTATGTCTACTTATAACTACTTTTTATTTGTCTTATGTAAACTTATTACTACTTTTTATTTGTCTTATTCTAACCTATTACTACTTTTAATTTTTCTTATGTCTACTTATAAATACTTTTGATTCATCCTCTGTCTACTTAAAACTACTTTTTCGTTGTCCCATGTCTACTTATAACTACTTTTGATTTGTTTATGTCTACTCATAACTACTTCTTATTTGTCTTATGTCTACTTATAACTACATTTTAGTTGTCTTATGTCTACTTATAACTACTTTTTATTTGTCCTATGTCTACTTATAACTACTTTTTATTTGTCTTATGTCTACTTAAAACTACTTGTTATTTGTTCTATGTCTACTTATAACTACAGGTTATTTGACTTATGTCAACTTATTACTACTTTTAATTTGTCTTATTCTTACGTATAACTACTTTTAATTTGTCTTATGTCTACTTATAACTACTTTTTATTTGTCCTATGTCTACTTATAACTACTTTTTAATTGTCCTATGTCTACTTAAAACTACTTTTTATTTGTCTTATGCCTACTTACACCTACTTTTTATTTGTCTTATGTCTACTTATAACTACTTTTTATTTGTCTAATGTCTACGTATAAGTACTTTTTATTGGTCTTATGTCTACTTATAACTACATTGTATTTGTCTTATGTCCTCTTATAACTACTTTTTCTTTGTACTATGTCTACTTAAAACTACTTTTTATTTGTATTATGTCTACTTATAATTACTTTTTATTTGTATTATGTTTACTTATTACTACTTTTTATTTGTTTATGTCTACTTATAACTACTTTTTATTTGTCTTATGTCTACTTATAACTACTTTTTATTTGTCTTATGTCTACTTACAACTTTGTATTTGTCTTATGTCTACTTACAACTTTGTATTTGTCTTATGTCTACTTACAACTTTTTATTTGTCTTATGTCTACTCATAACTTCTTTTTATTTGTCTTATGTCTACTTATAACTACATTTTATTTGTCTTATGTCTACTTATAACTACTTTTTATTTGTCTTATGTCAACTTATAACTACTTTTTATTTTTCTATTGTCTAAACACGTGGTTTTCCGAAATATGCAATTTTAGAGTTTTATAAACTTATATCAATTTTTATTAGTTATTTTCGACGATATATATTTCTTATATACTTGTTTAATAACATAAACATGTCACAAACACGTAGCTAGGAAGTTACAACGATTGGTAATTTATACACTCAAAACAAAATATACAGTGGGATTTCTTCTTAGGTCGAATAAAAATATTTTTTCGGTAATATTCTGTATTGGATCCTACGTCATTAAAAAAAAACAATAAAACAATCATTATAATAAATAAAAACACTATTATTACAAGTAAATATAAATGTTAGTTAGGGTTATTTGTCAGAAAAAAGTACCACATTTCTGATTAAAAATAGCTGTTTGCTATTCTTTTATGTATAATATTACGGTGGAAAATACCGCTATCCAAACAAATTAATTATTGCCTTGGTCAAGAAGGATTTCTTCTTACGCGAATAAAATACAATATATTAGGGATTATTCAGTTTTGGACACGTGTTATAAACTTATTTCAATTTCTATTAGTTAGTTTCAACGACTTTTTCAAATATATTTTTAATAACACAAACAGATCACAAATACGTGTCGAAAATCATGCGCTCAAAACGAAATAAACAGTGGGATGTCTTTTTGGGCCGAATAAAATTATTTTCTTTGGGAAACCAATATATCAATAAACATCTTTCATTAAATATTTGTTTCTTTTACTTTGTGTGTTTTTTTATGATTTCATATATTTGAATTTATTTAGAATTGAACGAATTACTTAAACATTATTAATGTTTTTCTATCATCCAAATGTAAAATTTGAACAACTTTTTTCAAAAATTATGAAAATAAACAACACAATGTTCGCAAGCGATTAAAACATTGAATTAACGTTCGATTTTAACGTTCGATTTGAATCAAGTTAATTGGAACGTTATTTCATGACAACACAAAAAATAGAAGTCTGATCATCAAAATGTGAAGCGTCACTATTGAAGAATTGAACGAATTATTTATCGCACAGAAACTGATATTTATTTTCCTTAATGACATTTTCAAATTTTCGCGAGAGTTGGGGTTGTTTATGTGTAGCTGACTTGCCATACTTTTAATGGTCTTTATGCTACGATTACCACATCCTCCCTTTCTGTCTGTCTGTCTCTCTTCCTCCTACCTTCTTTCATTTTCTTATCTGGTTTAAACTTATGGCAAAACGCCTGATGTTGCTTTTATGTACAGCACAAGTAGAGCTGGCTTGCCATATTTTTTATAATAGTCTCTATGCTAAATAATAGATCATCCACTGTTTTCCGGTTTGATAAAACCCGAAAACAAGCAGGTAATTCAGTAAATGGGAGTTGGACATGAGTGTAAGAAAAAAGAAAACAGAGAGTTGAGATAGGAGAATGGATTGTGTCCTTCAAAGATAAATGCAATTGGGGAGAGGTCGAGGACAAAAAAAATGAAAGTGGGGAGTGGGAATCTTGGAGGATTTCTATTACCAGGGAGTGTAGCTCATTCACTCGACTAGCGAAGAGGCTAAACTTAATCTAAGGGCTGGGTCCGACAAGATCAGGGGCCGTGTGCGCCATGCTACGGCAGAGAACAGGCGTACTTTGATCTTAGCCAAAAGGCTAACTAAGCATACAAAAGTATAAAAATGACTCAGAAAGGCTGTTTGATACTCTAATATTTACTTTTTTAAGTTAAATAATTCTTTAAGATTTCCCACGGGCAACGCCGGGATACGGGTATTGCTAGTATAATGTGTGTGTTGTGTGCTAAAGTGATGTTACAAACGAAATTTTCCACACGAAGGATAGTTTCACTGGAAAATTCCATTCTAAGTAAAAAAAAAATAGAATTAGAACTACATGTTAAGGATGTTGCGTCACAAAAAGTCTACAGTGACATGTACAAGATAAGCTGATAAAATTTATATCTTGTTTCTGTACCTACGATGAGAGACGGGTTAGGTGAAACTTGCAGGCTATTATGTATGTATATTGTAAAACAAACACCCTGAAAGAATTGTGAACCCCCAAATGATGCTGTGCTGTTCTCATCAATAACTTCGACAACTGCCGTTATCAAAAAGAATTCAACTGCAACAAAAAGAAAGAGAGAAACATGACTGACGCTTACTTTTGCTACTAATAGGGTATAATCATGTTGACACCGGTTTTTGTTAGATCACGGAAGTTAAGTGTTGAACCGGCCCAGAACTAAATGGGTGACCATTTAATAATACCAAGTGCATTATGTCGAAGGACCCTCAACCTATTCTGGTTTCTCGTTGTCTTTGACTTCTCTTTGCCACTGAATTGAAGCAATGCCGGTTTAGGAGAGGTATGATTGGGATTACGCAACCTTTGCTTCACAGTAGACTTTCTGTGCAGGCACTCTTACAGAGGTTATTCAATGGCTCTTGAGGCTAAACGGAGGCTTCTCTCTTTCTGTGCAGTAAGAAAGTGGGTGTTAAGTTGTGGAAGCCTAACCATTGAAAGGACCTTGTTATGGTGCCGTACCTACCTACAAAGAACTAATGGACTCGTCCACCTTATAAATACGAGAAGCACGTGACACTTGCTCTCTTCTTCCCAGGAAAACCAGCAATGGCGGTTGAGAGCAACATCTCCTTGTATCTCTTTCTTTCTATTATATAATATATACCTTTGTTCATTTAAACCATGTGTTCCTGTGTCATTCATTCAGCTTTACCCAGGTCCACAACAAATGGCGACGAGGCAATTCGAACTCTTGGGTAAAAAAACTGAAAATACCACGTGAAAATGCACTCACGCAGTTAATGCAGGAAACCGCACGCAAAAAAACAAAAAAACAAAAAAAAAACAAACAAGAGAGAAGAAAAGAAAACTCAACTGAAAAAAAAAAAAACACGTTGAATTCTTAAGTGCGAGAAAATTGTTTTCTTTTAAGAAAAAGAAAACTGAAATAGACCTGTTGTGTTCTAAGTTTTAAAACTGCTTATCGAAAAAAAAAAAACAGATTGAAATTGGGTGCGCGTTCCTCTAGTTTGGGAAAACTAGTTAAAAAAAACAAACAAAAAACAAAAACAAAACAACTGAAATTGAATGCGCGTTTTTTTCTCTGGGTTGGAAAACTAAAAAAAACAAAAAAAAACAAAAGAAATACCGAACACCAAGATTAAGCGAGTATTGTTTTTTTTTATACGAACGTCACAGCGAGTTTTTTTTGACGAACACACACAAAAAAAATGAAACCGACACCACGTGCTTCATTTTAAGAACAGATATGAAACAAAAACATGAAATGAACACACGTGCGTTACTCTATAAAAAAAAAGACGCACGATAAAAAAAAAAGGTCAGTTTTATTTTCTCTCTCTTCTTTTTTTTTCCGACTTGTACTGAAATATTTTAAAATGCAGAAAGAATTAATTGTGAAACAGATTTTTTTTTCTCTTCGTTAAAATTAAAAACGTGTATAAGAAAAAAACATTACATAATCTTTTCATAACTAAAACTCAGCGTCTTGCAAACGCTAATTTAAAGAAAAGAACTTCTTATAAATTCATTAAATAACGAGAAAATATTAATTTTCAAAATAAAAAAATAAAAAAATAAGTGAATATACGCGTATATAGAGAAAAGGAAAAGTTTCATAATCTTTTCATAATTAAAAACGGCGCCTAGCAAACGCTAATTTAAAGAAAAGAACTCTTATAAAATCATAAGATAATGAGAAAATATTAATTTTCTAAATAAAATCAGAAACTAAATGGTTGAATATGGAAGATATTAAGTCTATAATCGCCGAACTAACGAAATTCCAAATCTCCCAGCAACAACAAACTGAGGAAAGATTTCAAAAGCTTTTATTACAACAGAACCAAAATATTTTATTACACAAAAAAGCGTATGATGAAAGATTGGAATTTCTGATACAAACAATATCGCGCAGTGACCAACAAAATGAAAAAGACGACACGTTTTCGCAGAACGAAATTTGTAACAGTATTGATAATTACTCATACACGGAAAATAATACATTTGAAGAATATTTCCGAAGATATGAAGACCTATATAAAATTGACTGCGGTGGTTGGAGTGATGCGAAGAAGCTACGCCTCCTTCTTAGAAAACTAAATACCACAGAACATACCAAATTCGTGGATTTCATTTTGCCTCGGAAAACCAGCGAGCTAACTTTCATAGAAGCGGTTGGTTTATTGACAGAACTGTTTAGTCCAAGAACTACACTATTCCACAAACGATGGAAGTGCATGAACCTGGTAAAGAAAGACAAAGAAGACTACGCTACTTTTGCATCGATAGTGAACAAGCATTGTGACGATTTTAAACTAACTGAATTAAGTGCAGATAATTTCAAGTGTCTAATTTGTGTACAAGGTTTAATCTCAGGAAATGACACGGAGATAAGGCGTAGAGCTCTAAATAAATTAGAGAATGAACCAAGCCTTACGCTGCAAAAGTTGGCTGAGGACTGTCAAAGATTTGTAAATGTAAAACAGGACTCAAAAGACATTGAATTGTCCGGCATTGCGCACATAAAAAAGGTACATCAAAAAACAAAAGCTCAACCTTATAGAAAAATAAGAAATAATAATTTTGATGTAACAAAGACAAACCAAACCAGTAAAAAAATAAATAAATTGCCACCAAGCCCTTGTTCACGCTGTGGTAATCCACATTGGTACAATGGGTGCCCATTCCGTTTTAAAACCTGTATGAAATGCAAAAAAGTTGGACATAAAAGTTCGCACTGCAGAACGGGCAGAGGAAATAAAATGCGGATTCAAGCCACTAGGACAAAGAAGGAAACTTGCAGGAACATAAGAAAATATGTACAGGTGAAAATCCTGGATAAAAATATAAAATTGCAATTGGATTCTGGTTCAGACGTTTCCATTATAAATTTACATACATGGAGGAGATTAAATAAACCTACTCTATCAAGAACAAACAGGCTGGCAAGCACAGTTACTGGTGAAAGAATTACATTTGAAGGAGAATTAATCACAAATGTGTCCCTAATGGGAAATACTAAAAAACTCAAACTACTGGTACTGAAGGATTTGAATAATCTTTTTGGTTCAGATTTTATGCAGGCATTTGATTTATGGAAGTTGCCGATAAATACATTTTGTAAAAAAATAAATAGTCGCGCAACAGAATCGGAAAAACTACAACGAGAATTAAAAAAATCGTTTCCAGAGGTTTTTTCTGGCGGTCTTGGATACTGCACTAAAACGACTGCAAAATTCCGTCTAAAAGAAAATGTACTGCCGGTATTTAGAAAAGAAAGGAAAGTACCCGTCGCCTCGATTGAAAAAATAAACGCTGAATTAGACCGACTGGTAAAGATGGGTATTTTATCAAAAGTACAACACAGCCAGTGGGCAGCACCCACGGTTTATGTAAAGAAAAAATCTAATGAGATTCGTGTATGTGCAGATTTTTAAACAGGACTGAATACTGCCCTCGCGGACTATCACTACCCACTCCATACCTCGGAAGAAGTGTTTACAAGCTTAAATGGAGGAAGATTTTTTTCAAAAATAGACCTAAGTGAGGCATACCTACAAATACCGGTGGATAAAGATTGTTCTAAGCTGTTATGTATAAACACACATCGTGGTTTATATAAATTCGAAAGATTAGCGTTCGGAGTTAAGGTCGCGCCAGCCATTTTCCAACAAGTAATAGACACAATGCTGGGCGGACTCGATTTCGCAATAGCGTATCTTGATGACATCTTGATTAACAGCAAAGATATCGAACAACACCAAAAACATGTAAATCAAGTGTTTGCGAGAATCCAAGATTATGGGTTCAAAGTAAAAGAAGAAAAATGTGATTTTTTCCTGGAGGAAATAAAATATCTGGGTCATGTGATCGACAAGGACGGCAGAAGACCAGACCCAGAAAGGGCTACCGCAATAAAAAACATGCCGGCGCCAGAAAACGTCATGGCATTACAGATTTTTCTGGGCCTAGCAAATTACTACCAGGCTTTTATCCCAGAAATGCATAATTTGCGTGCTCCATTAAATGAGCTATTAAAAAAAGGTAAAGCCTGGGTATGGACACCTGAATGTCAGGATGCATTTAATAAAATCATAGAAAGACTTACGTCAGAGTTATTTCTAACACATTACAATCCAGAATTGGACATAATCGTAGCTAGCGACGCTAGTTCATATGGTTTAGGAGCATGTATCCTACACAAAATGCCTGATGGAACCCATAAACCCATTGCACATGCATCAAGGACCTTGCTCCCAGCGGAAAAACAGTATTCTCAAATCGAGAAAGAAGCCCTAGCAATAATATTTGCAGTAACAAAGTTTCACCGATACATACATGGTAGACAATTTACCTTACAGACAGACCATAAGCCGCTAATTACAATTTATGGATCTAAAAAAGGCCTACCTGTATATACAGCTAATAGACTACAAAGGTGGGGAACTATCTTATTAAACTACAACTTTAAAATGCAACATTTGCATTCAAATAAAATCTATCATGCAGATGGATTGTCGAGATTAGTGCCAAAACAGAGAGAGACTCTAGAAGACACAGTGATTGCGTCTTTGAAGAGAAGGAGATTTTAAAGAGATTTTGTGCAACGCAGTGAGAGAGCTCCCGGTGACACTATACGAGATAAAAAAAGAAGCTCAAGAGGATGAATTTATCACCAGAACAAAAATGAAATTGGTAGATAAGGATTTACATGTGGCAAAGAGTTTCTTACTCTGTGATGACGTACTCATGCATAACGAAAGTGTGGTCATCCCAGAAAAACTACGAAAGCGAATTCTGAAAGAATTTCATGTTGGCCATCCAGGGATAACCAGGATGAAGGGGTTAATGAGGAGTTTTGTGTACTGGCCAGGTATGGACAATGACATTGAAAAAGCAGTAAAGCTTTGTAAAGGCTGTGCCTTAGCGGCAAAAGCACCACATATAAAGCATAGCCCATGGCCAAAGACCGACCGTCCGTGGGAAAGAATTCACGTGGATTTCGCGGGACCATTGGAAGGATTTTACTACTTAATCGTAGTCGACAGTTTTTCAAAGTGGCCCGAGGTACTACGTTGCAAGAGTCCCACGTCAGAGGTTACGATAAGATTCCTACATGAACTATTTGCCCGTTTTGGGGTAGTGGATTGTTTGGTGAGTGATAATGGGACACAGTTCACGTCATCAGATTTTGAGGAGTTCTGCGCGACGTTTCAAATCAGACATATAACGACGCCCCCGTATCATCCTAGGTCAAACGGCCAGGTGGAACGCTTCGTAGACACATTAAAAAGAGCATTAAAAAAGGCCGGTGATACTCCTAAGGAGAAGGCTTTACAACAATTCTTACAGGTATATAGAATTACAAAAAACATGAACATAGCATCATCATTATCCCCCGCAGAGATGATGTTTGCGCGGAATGTGAAGTCCGTGTTTGATAAATTATTACCTAAACATAATAATTATGACCGAATCTCTACGGTACCGAAGAAAAAATACAACCCAGGAGATAGGGTATATTTTAAGATGTTCAAAAACAATGCATCGTTCTGGGAACCCGGTACAATTGAAAAGAGGATCGGATCGATGGTCTATATCATAAAAGGACCACGGTTCTCGCATAAGAGACATCTAAATCAGATCAGAAAAAGACTGTCAGATGACACTGACAGCGCCCCACAAGGAGAAGACGTGATGGACGTGATATATGACACCTTCAACTTACCAGCACCCCAGGTAGTCACACGTAAACGACAACCAAAAAGAAAACGAATGGCTCCGGACTACCCTGAGATAGATCCGAAAAGGAAACGTTATTAAGACTCCTGGGGAGGTAAGGCTTGGAAGGGGGGTGTTATGGTGCCGTACCTACCTACAAAGAACTAATGGACTCGTCCACCTTATAAATACGGGAAGCACGTGACACTTGCTCTCTTCTTCCCAGGCAAACCAGCAATGGCGGTTGAGAGCAACATCTCCTTGTATCTCTTTCTTTCTATTATATAATATATACCTTTGTTCATTTAAACCATGTGTTCCTGTGTCATTCATTCAGCTTTACCCAGGTCCACAACAGACCTCTTGTGACTGTGACGTCGCATGATAATTGAATAGCAAAAAGGGTGAGTATTTATTTACCTCCTCTCCAGGAGGTTAGGCACAAGGCCAGTTTTATCTTACTCCCACAAGTAAGATGTGACCCAAGGTCGGGTCGGGAAAGTGGGGTTTGAAAAGCCAGCGCCCGAGAAAGTGAGCACTCTGGCCATTAAAAATTTCCTGGGCAGCCCCGTCGGCATTCCCCGGTAGGGGCGCCTCAAGCAATAAGTAATAAACTTACTCCTCCCCAAAGAGGGAGGCAAAGCCTGGGAGGGTGGACCTCCTAGAACTGCACAGGGCAGACCCATAGACCGGCGTAAATCAAGCCCCGAAGGCCAAGACAATACCAGTTTATGGGGTGTAGTATCCATCGGAACAGATACTACACTTTGATCTTAGGTGTCCGGGAGGGGGAGGGGCATCCTGATCTGCGGCTGAGAGTTAGTTGTTCCGAAACCCAGGCAAATAAAGAAAGAACAAATAACTTCAGCTTATTGTTATGCCGTGTATATAAGCCGGGAGAATAGAAACTGGATTCAACAACACAGAGTAGCGTGTTTTAAAGAAATGACGACATGTTTTTGTTTTTCTCCTGCACTTTAACCTGTTTTCCGTTTGTCATTTTTCACACATTTTGTCCACCACGGCATTTCATTTTCATGAATTATCGTGTACCTTACCCCATATATGATGGACTCTCCCGTCGATATTTCGACGTATGAGTGCCCGACCAGGGGCTGGCCACGCATGAATTTGAAATTGCAAGGGTTGCGCAATCCCTAACACCCGCTCTCCTGAGTCGGCATTGCTTGATTCCAATGGCAAGTATAGTACAAGACGACTGGAAACAATGCCGAGATAAGCAGAGAGCACATACAGCACCTGGTATTCCCAAATGGTAACCCATTTAGTACTGGCCAGGCTCAACGCCGCTTAACTTCGGTGATATATATATATATATATATATATATATATATATATATATATATATATATATATATATATAAGAATGCCCCAAACAGAACAGTTTTGCACCACTTTTATGTCTCTTTTTTGAAGATTAAAATGATACTAAATCTTACGTCTAAAATTTAAGCTCATGTCTTAAGAAACTGAAATTAATGGAATCTTGCTTAATTTGCGTTTAATGACTATAGATCAAATTTAATGCAAATCTGAAATATTTTAATTTTGAAATAAGAAGTTGTATCCATATTATGCCCATTAAACCCTTTAAAATACCCAAAGAAACTAAAATATGGCGAATATTATTAATAATATATATTCTTAGAATCCACTAAAATTGGAGGTATCTGAATTTTAACGAATGGCTTCCACTCTCTCTTTGTGTTCTTTGCATAAAGCTTTAAAATTAAACTAAATGTAGCCGTTACACCTAGCAGCGGTGTTGGAAAATTCATAAGGATCGGTTAATTAGTTTTAGAGTCAATCTGGTAAATAGAAATGTATAAACATAACTTTATATAGAGATATCGGATGTATTAAATATTTTAATACTGTGATTTTTTCCTTTTGTAATATATTGTATGCCCTTTAGAGACAGTCAAATATGCCAGTGCAGAGGGCTGTCTGGCGTAGTTAGAAGGCTAGATTAGTTAAAAGCGTGAGAAGCATGAATGATTAAATTTAACTTTAAAAATGCTATTAAAGAATGTTTATAAAAAAGTTAAAGAAGAAAGCGAAACAAAAAATAAAACTCCCGGGCAACGCCAGATAGGTATAACCAGTTTTACATAAAATAAAACCACTTCTGTTTAATAGTAACCTATTAATCTAAAAGAAATGAATAAATTAGGGAAGAACGTTTTTATTAAAAACATTTATTGAAGCAAACAATAAAACTGTGCAAAACAAACTATAGTTAAAAGCGAATATTTTAATCTGAAGCGTGTGTTATGATAAACTTCCAGGATTATCTCCCTTTCACGAAACTCTTAAAATAACTCCTAACTCAAAGATGATTGCTTTACATGCTACAGTCGCAATGAAAATATTTGCACTGTAACGTCTAATATATAAAACTTAATGTATGTGTGCGTGATGTCGTGTGTTCCCTATAGAAAGAAAGGTTAGAGAATCTAAATAAAATCTCATGTACAATTTACTAGGAAAGATAATGGAAGTATTCCCAAATCTCTAAGTACACCCCTATGGAGGCTATGAGGGCTAAACCCCCTTAAGACTTAAAATATGTCATATTTTTATGAAATTTAAATTATATGTATTTAATTTTCTGGGGAAGACAATGGAAGTGATCCCGAATCTTTAAGCGCCCTCCTAACCTAAGGGATCTATGGGGACCGAACCTCCTTTAAAATTTTGAATATATCCTATTTTGATGAAATTTATATAATGTATAAAATTCTCCAGGAAAGACAATGTGACTGGTCCCGAATAACTACATTACCCTCTGTGTGTCGAATATCTACGTGCCCCCCCCACCATTAAGTGACCCATTCAGATAGAACCCATCTTACAACTTTAAAAACGTATATCCGATTTTAATAAAATTTAAACCAAATATATGAGAAACTAATTCAGAGAATTTTCCAACATCCCAGCTTCTTTCGACTATATTAGGGAGCGAAACGGAACGAATGGGGTAGTAAAAACAAAGAAAGTAAGATGATGGGCATAGTAAAAAAAGTGCATAGTAGTGATCTTCATTTAATCCCGAGCAACGTCGGGTCACTCTGCTAGTGTCTAATAAATTGCGATTTCTTGTTTTTGTTAATTCATCACAAAGAAAAATTCGAGCTACTTCTACCACTAATTACTATTTTAGCCATTTCGATCCATGGTTGCCAAGTTGGGCCACAACTAACAAATGTCGGCTACTTGTCAACGCGCGTGTTGGTTCGAGTAAATTCAACATTAGTCAACACTTTCCACACAAAAAAATGACTAATTTCAATAAAATACATTTTTGAAGTCAGCATTGCGTTCAATTGAATTCGTCAAAACCAACACAAACCTTTAAGACTAGCATAATTCTACGTTTCTTTGAAAATCAATCTAATATTTTGATCGTTGTATACATTTTTCGGTACTAAATTTCCGTGTTCATATTTAGTTTAACTTTGTAGTTTTTATATAGAATCTCATTTTTAACAAACAAACAAACATTTTCGTTCTTTATTTATTTTACGGAAATTTGCAGTATCATATTACATCTATAGATATATAAATTTTCAGTATCATATTACATCTATAGATATATAAATTTTCAGTATCATATTACATCTATAGATATATAAATTTTCAGTATCATATTACATCTATAGATATATAAAGTATCATATTACATCTATAGATATATAAAGTATCATATTACATCTATAGATATATAAAGTATTATATTACATCTATAGATATATAAAGTATTATATTACATCTATAGATATATAAAGTATTATATTACATCTATAGATATATAAAGTATTATATTACATCTATAGATATATAAAATATCATATTACATCTATAGATATATAAAGTATTATATTACATCTATAGATATATAAAGTATTATATTACATCTATAGATATATAAAGTATTATATTACATCTATAGATATATAAAGTATCATATTACATCTATAGATATATAAAGTATCATATTACATCTAAAGATATATAAAGTATCATATTACATCTATAGATATATAAAGTATCATATTACATCTATAGATATATAAAGTATCATATTACATCTATAGATATATAAAGTATCATATTACATCTATAGATATATAAAGTATCATATTACATCTATAGATATATAAAGTATCATATTACATCTATAGATATATAAAGTATCATATTACATCTATAGATATATAAAGTATCATATTACATCTATAGATATATAAAGTATCATATTACATCTATAGATATATAAAGTATAATATTACATCTATAGATATATAAAGTATAATATTACATCTATAGATATATAAAGTATCATATTACATCTATAGATATATAAAGTATCATATTACATCTATAGATATATAAAGTATCATATTACATCTATAGATATATAAAGTATAATATTACATCTATAGATATATAAAGTATCATATTACATCTATAGATATATAAAGTATCATATTACATCTATAGATATATAAAGTATCATATTACATCTATAGATATATAAAGTATCATATTACATCTATACATATATAAAGTATCATATTACATCTATAGATATATAAAGTATCATATTACATCTATAGATATATAAAGTATCATATTACATCTATAGATATATAAAGTATAATATTACATCTATAGATATATAAAGTATCATATTACATCTATAGATATATAAAGTATCATATTACATCTATAGATATATAAAGTATCATATTACATCTATAGATATATAAAGTATCATATTACATCTATAGATATATAAAGTATCATATTACATCTATAGATATATAAAGTATCATATTACATCTATAGATATATAAAGTATCATATTACATCTATAGATATATAAAGTATCATATTACATCTATAGATATATAAAGTATCATATTACATCTATACATATATAAAGTATCATATTACATCTATACATATATAAAGTATCATATTACATCTATACATATATAAAGTATCATATTACATCTATACATATATAAAGTATCATATTACATCTATACATATATAAAGTATCATATTACATCTATAGATATATAAAGTATCATATTACATCTATAGATATATAAAGTATCATATTACATCTATACATATATAAAGTATCATATTACATCTATAGATATATAAAGTATCATATTACATCTATAGATATATAAAGTATCATATTACATCTATAGATATATAAAGTATCATATTACATCTATAGATATATAAATTTTCAGTATCATATTACATCTATAGATATATAAATTTTCAGTATCATATTACATCTATAGATATATAAAGTATCATATTACATCTATAGATATATAAAGTATCATATTACATCTATAGATATATAAAGTATTATATTACATCTATAGATATATAAAGTATTATATTACATCTATAGATATATAAAGTATTATATTACATCTATAGATATATAAAGTATTATATTACATCTATAGATATATAAAATATCATATTACATCTATAGATATATAAAGTATTATATTACATCTATAGATATATAAAGTATTATATTACATCTATAGATATATAAAGTATTATATTACATCTATAGATATATAAAGTATCATATTACATCTATAGATATATAAAGTATCATATTACATCTAAAGATATATAAAGTATCATATTACATCTATAGATATATAAAGTATCATATTACATCTATAGATATATAAAGTATCATATTACATCTATAGATATATAAAGTATCATATTACATCTATAGATATATAAAGTATCATATTACATCTATAGATACATAAAGTATCATATTACATCTATAGATATATAAAGTATCATATTACATCTATAGATATATAAAGTATCATATTACATCTATAGATATATAAAGTATCATATTACATCTATAGATATATAAAGTATAATATTACATCTATAGATATATAAAGTATCATATTACATCTATAGATATATAAAGTATCATATTACATCTATAGATATATAAAGTATCATATTACATCTATAGATATATAAAGTATAATATTACATCTATAGATATATAAAGTATCATATTACATCTATAGATATATAAAGTATCATATTACATCTATAGATATATAAAGTATCATATTACATCTATAGATATATAAAGTATCATATTACATCTATACATATATAAAGTATCATATTACATCTATAGATATATAAAGTATCATATTACATCTATAGATATATAAAGTATCATATTACATCTATAGATATATAAAGTATAATATTACATCTATAGATATATAAAGTATAATATTACATCTATAGATATATAAAGTATCATATTACATCTATAGATATATAAAGTATCATATTACATCTATAGATATATAAAGTATCATATTACATCTATAGATATATAAAGTATCATATTACATCTATAGATATATAAAGTATCATATTACATCTATAGATATATAAAGTATCATATTACATCTATAGATATATAAAGTATCATATTACATCTATAGATATATAAAGTATCATATTACATCTATACATATATAAAGTATCATATTACATCTATACATATATAAAGTATCATATTACATCTATACATATATAAAGTATCATATTACATCTATACATATATAAAGTATCATATTACATCTATAGATATATAAAGTATCATATTACATCTATAGATATATAAAGTATCATATTACATCTATACATATATAAAGTATCATATTACATCTATAGATATATAAAGTATCATATTACATCTATAGATATATAAAGTATCATATTACATCTATAGATATATAAAGTATCATATTACATCTATAGATATATAAAGTATCATATTACATCTATAGATATATAAAGTATCATATTACATCTATAGATATATAAAGTATCATATTACATCTATAGATATATAAAGTATCATATTACATCTATAGATATATAAAGTATCATATTACATCTATAGATATATAAAGTATCATATTACATCTATAGATATATAAAGTATCATATTACATCTATAGATATATAAAGCAAAGTTATGTGTGTCGCGGCATCATGGTTAAACGCTTAATCTAAAAGCCAAACTAACTACAGATTTGGAATCAGCAACTTCGACCTTTTTTAAAACTCATTATTAAAAATTAAAAGTACGTAAAAATAACATTAGAAACAAATGTCTTGACATTTTAGTGTTCCTTGTAACCAACTAAACAACTATTTTTATGTACTTGACCTATCATTTACTCTAAAGAGAATTATTTTACCCTTTTTATTTAAAATAGATTTTTAAAAATATTTGATAAGTGTTCACTAAAATGTTTTACTCTAAGAATTTTTTAAATTCATGTTTATTTATTTAGATACTATTTTACATCTACGCGGAATTTTTAAAAAATATCCACGCTTAAATTAAAATTTTGTTGTTAGATCGGTGGCCTTGTGGATAAGCGTTCACCTTCAGTTCCAATATGTTATCGTGGGTTCGAATCTCACACTAGACATTTTTTTTGTTCTTTTTGCCATAGCGTTCCAATTATTTCCTAGCGATCATCATAAACATGGGTATTTCTTTTTTAATGAAAACGGGATGAAAAATATTTAATAGATCTTCTAATTTTCTAACTCAAGAAAAGTTCAAGAAACCCAGCATAGACGGGTACTTCGGCTAGTGTTAATATCTTATTGTTTTTTTGTATATTATTTTCACTACTTTTCTTATTTTGGATGTTATTCTCACAAAAGTTCAGCCGATGCAAGCTCCGACCTTCTTCAGGTGCCTCTTGGCGAGCTCAAGAATATGTACGCAACACTTCATTGAATCGACGGGAGTAGTTTTCTTTCGGGCGTCAGTCACGATCGGGTAGAAGTCGTAAGTAATTCATAATTGTGTTACTGATATCGCCCGCACTGAAGATTGAACCTTCAACCTCCAGAAGACTGTCACTTATATCCGTTGCGCTACGAGTCCTTTCACCTAAAGAAGGTCGGAAGTTACATCGGCGAAAACGTTGTCAGAATGACATCCAAGATGAGAACAGTAGTCCAAATAATCCAACTTATCAATCGTCATCACACAAATCCAGAAACATAAACATATAATTTCTTGTTTCATGTTTCAACAAATTGGAGAGGAATTTATTTTTTTAATTGATTGGAAAACATCGTTGAGACAACAGATCCAATGGACGCTGTATGCTATAATCAACAAGTTCAACAAATTGGAGAGAAATTTTTTTTTTTAATTGATTGGAAAACATCGTTAAGACAACAGATCCAAGGGACGCTGTACGCTATAATAAACAGATTCAACAAATTAGAGAGAAATTTATTTTTTTAATCGATTTGAAAACATCGTTGAGACAACAGATCGAATGGACGCTGTACGCTATAATCAACAAGTTCAACAAATTGGAGAGGAATTAATTTTTTTAATTGATTGGAAAACATCGTTAAGACAACAGATCCAATGGACGCTGTACGCCATAATCAACAGGTTCAACAAATTGGAGAGGAATTTATTTATTTAATCGATTGGAAAACATCGTTAAGACAACAGATCCAATGGACGCTGTACGCTATAATCCACAGGTTCAACAAATTGGAGAGGAATTTATTTTTTTAATCGATTGGAAAACATCGTTGAGACAACAGATCCAATGGACGCTGTATGCTATAAGCAACAAGTTCAACAAATTGGAGAGAAATTTGTTTTTTTAATTGATTGGAAAACATCGTTGAGACAACAGATCCAATGGACTCTGTATGCTATAATCAACAAGTTCAACAAATTGGAGAGAAATTTGTTTTTTTAATTGATTGGAAAACATCGTTGAGACAACAGATCCAATGGACGCTGTACGCTATAATCAACAAGTTCAACAAATTGGAGAGGAATTTATTGTTTTAACGGATTGGAATACATCGTGTAGACAACAGATCAATGGACGCTGTACGCTATAATCAACAAGTTCTACAAATTGGAGAGAAATTTTTTTAATCGATTGGAAAACATCGTTGAGACAACAGATCGAATGGACGCTGTATGCTATCATCAACAGGTTCAACAAATTGGAGATGAATTTATTTTTTAATCGATTGGAAAACATCGTTGAGACAACAGATCCAATAGACGCTGTATGCTATAATCAACAGGTTCAACAAATTGGAGAGGAATTTATTTTTTTAATTGATTAGAAAACATCGTTGAGACAACAGATCCAATGGACGCTGTACGCTATAATCACCAGGTTCAACAAATTGGAGAGGAATTTATTTTTTTAATCGATTGGAAAACATCGTTGAAACAACAGATCCAATGGACGCTGTACGCTATAATCAACAAGTTCAACAAATTGGAGAGGAATTAATTTTTTTAATAGATTGGAAAACATCGTTGAGACAACAGATCCAATGGACGCTGTACGCTATAATCAACAAGTTAAACAAATTGGAGAGGAATTTATTGTTTTAATGGATTGGAAAACATCGTTGAGACAACAGATCCAATGGACGCTGTATGCTATCATCAACAGGTTAAACAAATTGGAGAGGAATTTATTTTTAATCGATTGGAAAACATCGTTGAGACAACAGATCCAATAGACGCTGTATGCTATAATCAACAGGTTCAACAAATTGGAGAGGAATTTATTTTTTTAATTGATTAGAAAACATCGTTGAGACAACAGATCCAATGGACGCTGTACGCTATAATCAACAAGTTCAACAAATTTGAGAGGAATTTATTTTTTTAATTGATTAGAAAACATCGTTGAGACAACAGATCAAATGGACGCTGTATGCTATAATCAACAAGTTCAACAAATTGGAGAGGAATTTATTTTTTTAATCGATTGGAAAACATCGTTGAGACAACAGATCCAATGGACGCTGTACGCTATAATCAACAAGTTCAACAAATTGGAGAGGAATTTATTTTTTTAATCGATTGGAAAACATCGTTGAGACAACACATCCAATGGACGATGTATGCTATAATCAACAAGTTCAACAAATTGGAGAGGAATTTATTTTTTTAATCGATTGGAAAACATCGTTGAGACAACAGATCCAATGGACGCTGTACGCAATAATCAACAAGTTCAACAAATTGGAGAGGAATTTATTTTTTTAATCGATTGGAAAACATCGTTGAGACAACACATCCAATGGACGCTGTACGCTATAATCAACAAGTTCTACAAATTGAAGAGGAATTTATTTTTTTAATCGATTGGAAAACATCGTTGAGACAACAGATCCAATGGACGCTTTACGCTATAATCAACAGGTTCAACAAATTAGAGAGGAATTTATTTTTTTAATCGATTGGAAAACATCGTTGAGACAACAGATCCAATGGACGCTGTACGCTATAATCAACAAGTTCAACAAATTGGAGAGGAATTAATTTTTTTAATCGATTGTAAAACATCGTTGAGACAACAGATCCAATGGACGCTGTACGCTATAATCAACAAGTTCAACAAATTGGAGAGGAATTAATTTTTTTAATCGATTGTAAAACATCGTTGAGACAACAGATCCAATGGACGCTGTACGCTATAATCAACAAGTTCAACAAATTGGAGAGGAATTAATTTTTTTAATCGATTGGAAAACATCGTTGAGACAACAGATCCAATGGACGCTGTACGCTATAATCAACAAGTTCAACAAATTAAAGAGGAATTTATTTTTTAATCGATTGGAAAACATCGTTGAGACAACAGATCCAATGGACGCTGTACGCTATAATCAACAAGTTCAACAAATTGGAGAGGAATTTATTTTTTTTATCGATTGGAAAACATCGTTGAGACAACACATCCAATGGACGCTATACGCTATAATCAACAAGTTCCACAAATTGGAGAGGAATTTATTTTTTTAATTGATTGGAAAACATCGTTGAGACAACAGATCCAATGGACGCTGTATGCTATAAGCAACAAGTTCAACAAATTGGAGAGGAATTTATTTTTTTAATCGATTGGAAAACATCGTTGAGACAACAGATCCAATGGACGCTGTATGCTATAATCAACAGGTTCAACAAATTGGAGAGGAATTTATTTTTTTAATCGATTGGAAAACATCGTTGAGACAACAGATCCAATGGACGCTGTACGCTATAATCAACAAGTTCAACAAATTGGAGAGGAATTTATTTTTTTAATTGATTGGAATACATCGTTGAGACAACAGATCCAATGGACGCTGTACGCTATAATCAACAAGTTCAACAAATTGGAGAGGAATTTATTTTTTTAATTGATTAGAAAACATCGTTGGGACAACGGATCCAATGGACGCTTTACGCTATAATCAACAGGTTCAACAAATTGGAGAGGAATTTATTTTTTTAATCGATTGGAAAACATCGTTGAGACAACAGATCCAATGGACGCTGTATGCTATAATCAACAAGTTCAACAAATTGGAGAGGAATTTATTTTTTTAATCGATTGGAAAACATCGTTGAGACAACAGATCCAATGGACGCTGTACGCTATAATCAACAAGTTCAACAAATTGGAGAGGAATTTATTTTTTTAATTGATTAGAAAACATCGTTGAGACAACAGATCCAATGGACGCTGTATGCTATAAGCAACAAGTTCAACAAATTGGAGAGGAATTTATTTTTTTAATCGATTGGAAAACATCGTTGAGACAACAGATCCAATGGACGCTGTATGCTATAATCAACAGGTTCAACAAATTGGAGAGGAATTAATTTTTTTAATCGATTGGAAAACATCGTTGAGACAACAGATCCAATGGACGCTGTACGCTATAATCAACAAGTTCAACAAATTGGAGAGGAATTTATTTTTTTAATTGATTGGAAAACATCGTTGAGACAACAGATCCAATGGACGCTGTACGCTATAATCAACAAGTTCAACAAATTGGAGATGAATTTATTTTTTTAATTGATTGGAAAACATCGTTGGGACAACGGATCCAATGGACGCTTTACGCTATAATCAACAGGTTCAACAAATTGGAGAGGAATTTATTTTTTTAATCGATTGGAAAACATCGTTGAGACAACAGATCCAATGGACGCTGTATGCTATAATCAACAAGTTCAACAAATTGGAGAGGAATTTATTTTTTTAATCGATTGGAAAACATCGTTGAGACAACAGATCCAATGGACGCTGTACGCTATAATCAACAAGTTCAACAAATTGGAGAGGAATTTATTTTTTTAATCGATTGGAAAACATCGTTGAGACAACACATCCAATGGACGCTGTACGCTATAATCAACAAGTTCTACAAATTGAAGAGGAATTTATTTTTTTAATCGATTGGAAAACATCGTTGAGACAACAGATCCAATGGACGCTGTACGCTATAATCAACAAGTTCAACAAATTGGAGAGGAATTAATTTTTTTAATTGATTGGAATACATCGTTGAGACAACAGATCCAATGGACGCTGTACGCTATAATCAACAAGTTCTACAAATTGAATAGGAATTTATTTTTTTAATCGATTGGAAAACATCGTTGAGACAACAGATCCAATGGACGCTGTACGCTATAATCAACAAGTTCAACAAATTGGAGAGGAATTAATTTTTTTAATCGATTGGAAAACATCGTTGAGACAACACATCCAATGGACGCTGTACGCTATAATCAACAAGTTCAACAAATTGGAGAGGAATTTATTTTTTTAATTGATTGGAAAACATCGTTGAGACAACAGATCCAATGGACGCTGTATCCTATAAGCAACAAGTTCAACAAATTGGAGAGGAATTTATTTTTTTAATCGATTGGAAAACATCGTTGAGACAACAGATCCAATGGACGCTGTATGCTATAATCAACAGGTTCAACAAATTGGAGAGGAATTTATTTTTTTAATCGATTGGAATACATCGTTGAGACAACAGATCCAATGGACGCTGTACGCTATAATCAACAAGTTCAACAAATTGGAGAGGAATTTATTTTTTTAATTGATTGGAAAACATCGTTGAGACAACAGATCCAATGGACGCTGTACGCTATAATCAACAAGTTCAACAAATTGGAGATGAATTTATTTTTTTAATTGATTGGAAAACATCGTTGGGACAACGGATCCAATGGACGCTTTACGCTATAATCAACAAGTTCAACAAATTGGAGAGGAATTTATTTTTTTAATCGATTGGAAAACATCGTTGAGACAACAGATCCAATGGACGCTGTATGCTATAATCAACAAGTTCAACAAATTGGAGAGGAATTTATTTTTTTAATCGATTGGAAAACATCGTTGAGACAACAGATCAAATGGACGCTGTACGCTATAATCAACAAGTTCAACAAATTGGAGAGGAATTTATTTTTTTAATCGATTGGAAAACATCGTTGAGACAACACATCCAATGGACGCTGTACGCTATAATCAACAAGTTCTACAAATTGAAGAGGAATTTATTTTTTTAATCGATTGGAAAACATCGTTGAGACAACAGATCCAATGGACGCTTTACGCTATAATCAACAGGTTCAACAAATTAGAGAGGAATTTATTTTTTTAATCGATTGGAAAACATCGTTGAGACAACAGATCCAATGGACGCTGTACGCTATAATCAACAAGTTCAACAAATTAAAGAGGAATTTATTTTTTAATCGATTGGAAAACATCGTTGAGACAACAGATCCAATGGACGCTGTACGCTATAATCAACAAGTTCAACAAATTGGAGAGGAATTTATTTTTTTTATCGATTGGAAAACATCGTTGAGACAACACATCCAATGGACGCTATACGCTATAATCAACAAGTTCAACAAATTGGAGAGGAATTTATTTTTTTAATTGATTGGAAAACATCGTTGAGACAACAGATCCAATGGACGCTGTATGCTATAAGCAACAAGTTCAACAAATTGGAGAGGAATTTATTTTTTTAATCGATTGGAAAACATCGTTGAGACAACAGATCCAATGGACGCTGTATGCTATAATCAACAGGTTCAACAAATTGGAGAGGAATTTATTTTTTTAATCGATTGGAAAACATCGTTGAGACAACAGATCCAATGGACGCTGTACGCTATAATCAACAAGTTCAACAAATTGGAGAGGAATTTATTTTTTTAATTGATTGGAATACATCGTTGAGACAACAGATCCAATGGACGCTGTACGCTATAATCAACAAGTTCAACAAATTGGAGAGGAATTTATTTTTTTAATTGATTAGAAAACATCGTTGGGACAACGGATCCAATGGACGCTTTACGCTATAATCAACAGGTTCAACAAATTGGAGAGGAATTTATTTTTTTAATCGATTGGAAAACATCGTTGAGACAACAGATCAAATGGACGCTGTATGCTATAATCAACAAGTTCAACAAATTGGAGAGGAATTTATTTTTTTAATCGATTGGAAAACATCGTTGAGACAACAGATCCAATGGACGCTGTACGCTATAATCAACAAGTTCAACAAATTGGAGAGGAATTTATTTTTTTAATTGATTAGAAAACATCGTTGAGACAACAGATCTAATGGACGCTGTATGCTATAAGCAACAAGTTCAACAAATTGGAGAGGAATTTATTTTTTTAATCGATTGGAAAACATCGTTGAGACAACAGATCCAATGGACGCTGTATGCTATAATCAACAGGTTCAACAAATTGGAGAGGAATTAATTTTTTTAATCGATTGGAAAACATCGTTGAGACAACAGATCCAATGGACGCTGTACGCTATAATCAACAAGTTCAACAAATTGGAGAGGAATTTATTTTTTTAATTGATTGGAAAACATCGTTGAGACAACAGATCCAATGGACGCTGTACGCTATAATCAACAAGTTCAACAAATTGGAGATGAATTTATTTTTTTCATTGATTGGAAAACATCGTTGGGACAACGGATCCAATGGACGCTTTACGCTATAATCAACAGGTTCAACAAATTGGAGAGGAATTTATTTTTTTAATCGATTGGAAAACATCGTTGAGACAACAGATCCAATGGACGCTGTATGCTATAATCAACAAGTTCAACAAATTGGAGAGGAATTTATTTTTTTAATCGATTGGAAAACATCGTTGAGACAACAGATCCAATGGACGCTGTACGTTATAATCAACAAGTTCAACAAATTGGAGAGGAATTTATTTTTTTAATCGATTGGAAAACATCGTTGAGACAACACATCCAATGGACGCTGTACGCTATAATCAACAAGTTCTACAAATTGAAGAGGAATTTATTTTTTTAATCGATTGGAAAACATCGTTGAGACAACAGATCCAATGGACGCTGTACGCTATAATCAACAAGTTCAACAAATTGAAGAGGAATTAATTTTTTTAATTGATTGGAATACATCGTTGAGACAACAGATCCAATGGACGCTGTACGCTATAATCAACAAGTTCTACAAATTGAATAGGAATTTATTTTTTTAATCGATTGGAAAACATCGTTGAGACAACAGATCCAATGGACGCTGTACGCTATAATCAACAAGTTCAACAAATTGGAGAGGAATTAATTTTTTTAATCGATTGGAAAACATCGTTGAGACAACACATCCAATGGACGCTGTACGCTATAATCAACAAGTTCAACAAATTGGAGAGGAATTTATTTTTTTAATTGATTGGAAAACATCGTTGAGACAACAGATCCAATGGACGCTGTATGCTATAAGCAACAAGTTCAACAAATTGGAGAGGAATTTATTTTTTTAATCGATTGGAAAACATCGTTGAGACAACAGATCCAATGGACGCTGTATGCTATAATCAACAGGTTCAACAAATTGGAGAGGAATTTATTTTTTTAATCGATTGGAATACATCGTTGAGACAACAGATCCAATGGACGCTGTACGCTATAATCAACAAGTTCAACAAATTGGAGAGGAATTTATTTTTTTAATTGATTGGAAAACATCGTTGAGACAACAGATCCAATGGACGCTGTACGCTATAATCAACAAGTTCAACAAATTGGAGATGAATTTATTTTTTTAATTGATTGGAAAACATCGTTGGGACAACGGATCCAATGGACGCTTTACGCTATAATCAACAAGTTCAACAAATTGGAGAGGAATTTATTTTTTTAATCGATTGGAAAACATCGTTGAGACAACAGATCCAATGGACGCTGTATGCTATAATCAACAAGTTCAACAAATTGGAGAGGAATTTATTTTTTTAATCGATTGGAAAACATCGTTGAGACAACAGATCAAATGGACGCTGTACGCTATAATCAACAAGTTCAACAAATTGGAGAGGAATTTATTTTTTTAATCGATTGGAAAACATCGTTGAGACAACACATCCAATGGACGCTGTACGCTATAATCAACAAGTTCAACAAATTGGAGAGGAATTCATTTTTTTAATTGATTAGAAAACATCGTTGAGACAACAGATCCAATGGACGCTGTATGCTATAAGCAACAAGTTCAACAAATTGGAGAGGAATTTATTTTTTTAATCGATTGGAAAACATCGTTGAGACAACAGATCCAATGGACGCTGTATGCTATAATCAACAGGTTCAACAAATTGGAGAGGAATTTATTTTTTTAATCGATTGGAAAACATCGTTGAGACAACAGATCCAATGGACGCTGTACGCTATAATCAACAAGTTCAACAAATTGGAGAGGAATTTATTTTTTTAATTGATTGGAAAACATCGTTGAGACAACAGATCCAATGGACGCTGTACGCTATAATCAACAAGTTCAACAAATTGGAGATGAATTTATTTTTTTAATTGATTGGAAAACATCGTTGGGACAACGGATCCAATGGACGCTGTACGCTATAATCAACAGGTTCAACAAATTGGAGAGGAATTTATTTTTTTAATCGATTGGAAAACATCGTTGAGACAACAGATCCAATGGACGCTGTATGCTATAATCAACAAGTTCAACAAATTGGAGAGGAATTTATTTTTTTAATCGATTGGAAAACATCGTTGAGACAACAGATCCAATGGACGCTGTACGCTATAATCAACAAGTTCAACAAATTGGAGAGGAATTTATTTTTTTAATCGATTGGAAAACATCGTTGAGACAACACATCCAATGGACGCTGTACGCTATAATCAACAAGTTCTACAAATTGAAGAGGAATTTATTTTTTTAATCGATTTGAAAACATCGTTGAGACAACAGATCCAATGGACGCTGTACGCTATAATCAACAAGTTCAACAAATTGGAGAGGAATTTATTTTTTTAATTGATTGGAATACATCGTTGAGACAACAGATCCAATGGACGCTGTACGCTATAATCAACAAGTTCTACAAATTGAATAGGAATTTATTTTTTTAATCGATTGGAAAACATCGTTGAGACAACAGATCCAATGGACGCTGTACGCAATAATCAACAAGTTCAACAAATTGGAGAGGAATTTATTTTTTTAATCGATTGGAAAACATCGTTGAGACAACACATCCAATGGACGCTGTACGCTATAATCAACAAGTTCAACAAATTTGAGATGAATTTATTTTTTTAATTGATTGGAAAACATCGTTGAGACAACAGATCCAATGGACGCTGTACGCTATAATCAACAAGTTCTACAAATTGAAGAGGAATTTATTTTTTTAATCGATTGGAATACATCGTTGAGACAACAGATCCAATGGACGCTGTACGCTATAATCAACATTTTTAGAAGAAAGCCGTCTATTTTCTTACGTCAATTATACACGTCGAGGATCCGTCCTTGACAATCAGTTCGGAAGTGGCTGGATCACGGAGACGGCGTCGCCTACACGTTTAAAGGCTTAGTTAGGATTTGGGTGTAGGGTATCTAACCGGCTTTGTTTAAATTGTCCTCTAGATCTTTGCAAGATGGCTTATATCTCGATTCCTATTTTCGAGACGGTGTTGTCGCTTGCGCATAGTACATGTTTGTACGAGTTTTCTCTTATTTTGTCTGAGATCGGTGTAGCATCATAACGGTTGCAAATATACATATTTTGAATATGTTTTCTTCTTTTTATCGATCGGCCACCGCTTGTCAAGGCATGGGGACCACTCGAGGATAAGAGCTAAATAGATGATCAGTTGGACGATGACCGCCCCCACGAAAGGACTGGAAACAATGGCTGGGATGGACAGAAGATTACTTAAGAGGAATTGATTATCCAAGAGGACGGCTCAACAAGTATTTGTTTAGATTAGACTTAGAGACGATCATGTCAGTCGGTTGGGAAGCAGCCTCGTGGTATTTTGTTCCACATATGGGATGGTATAGGAAAGAAACTTTGTTCATGGAAGTTCCGTTTGATTTTTGGTACAGACAGATGTAATATCTTCATCTCTATAACCGATAGTATTTCTGCTTCCTTTTTTTGGCGGCGAGCATTCGAGGCCGTATAAAGTAGCAGATAATACTACGCTGGATGTTGTAGCGAAAAGTGAATATTCTTATCTTTAAAGTATCATAAAAAAATTGGTGACCTCTATTAGTCCTTTAGTTCGCTACTTTTAGCCATTTCAATCTGGAAACCGTGAGGTAGCAGCGAATGACGAGGGCCGGCCTAGATACTAGCTAACAGATATACCCCCACGTCACCATAACTCGTAGTACAGATTATACTAAAGAAACAGCCGGTCATCGTCTATGTCTGCTAGGATAATTGCATCATAAACTCGTTAAGCTCCCTATGAAGACCATCTGACAGTTTCAAATTAACAGTGTAAAAAATAAAGCGTAATGTTTGATAGCGCTCTGGCGTTGCAGATGTCTTTTGGAGAAATGAATTTTGCAACAAACAAACAAAAAACAGCCCCGCAAATCATGCGCAGTGAGTCCTGTCTAGACATGCGTCGGGTTAGGGTAGGTTTAGATTAGTCTGTATAAACTGAAGAATAAACGTCACTATAGAACGCATTGCGGAAAATTTGGCAGTTGTGTGAGTTTACGTAGAGGTTGAAATATAAGGGAATTTATGTAACTATTCAGTGGTATGAATGGATTTTACTCTCTTGAATAAGCAATAAAACGTTTTTCTTATTACACTCCTTCATTTTGTCTGTTTTGGGAGGATGGCAGGGTATTTTTTGGTGGGCCTTTTTACTAAAGACCCCGTTCGGCTTAAACCAGCACTTCGATTAAATTCAGGCCCACCTTTTCGGGTGATTTACGGTATATTTCTTAATGGTCGTATTCAACCAGTTATACATTTGTGAAACGAGTTCAACAACCCAATTTACTATTTTATTTATCCACACGAAATCGACGCAGATCGTAAAGAGTTAAGGCTTACATTCGGGGTAGCTTATATTGTCTTTTTTGGCTGCCATTCTTCGGTCGTCCCCCTCCTGCTTCTTTGTGAATTCTTTATAAAAGAATACGGGTACTTCGTTTTGTCAGTCGTACAGGTCAACTTTGCATGTGTCAGTCATTCACTCAATGACCGCTATTTGGATACAATCAGTCATAGTCAGGTCACCCGGCTAAGTCTATCTAGAGGATGGCGCCGTGATATTGTTACAACGATCTATCGATAGAAACTGAACAAGAAGGGGGGGAGACACTTATTTAAAAAGACATACATTAGCTTTTTAAAGATTGTTTTTCTTTCAAGTTTTACAAAAGGCCCCTATGTACTTGCCTCCCCACGAGGGCAGGTTTATAATGTGGGGAAAATCCAGCTTCCGAAAAGGAGCACTCTAGAGTGGGACAAAAATTAAAATAGCCTCAGTCTAGAAGGACTTCCCTTAGTCTAGAAGGACTTCTCTTTCACTGACCGAGGACAGAAAGGATCAAGTGTCGTATCAGAAAAGATACCACATTTTTCATTATTTATAGAGCGCCGGCGATGATCTCGTCCATCAAGGGCTTCACAACGCCCCTAGCATCTACTGGTATTTTGTTTATTTTTTTGTTAAGTGTCGGATTTTGCGGCAACATCCTATCCGACACTTAACAAAAAAGTAAACGAAATACCAATAGGTGCTAGGGTGGTGTGAAGCCCTTGATGGGCGAGATCATCGCTGGCGCTCCTACGTCTTCTAGACCAAAACAACCCAGACGTTGTTGATCAAAAATGTTTATCACCACTCTTCGCTGGATTATTGGCCGCCCTCATCAACTGACTGTAACCCCTTTGACTAATCTTTTTTGGGGGGAGGGTGTGATCGAGGCCAAGACTACTAGGCACGCCTACAATAAAGGTCGACGCTCTGAAGGCTGCCATCGTAGAGGCGTTCGCCACTATAGACAAGGACATGGTCGCCAAAGCGTGTGACTCATTTCGCGCCCGCCTTGAGATGGTCGTCTCCACCCGCAGTGGTTACATTGAAAGTAGCTATAACTGTTGCTAAATAAACTGTTGGTTCTTGGCATATACAATTTTTGTTTTTATTGCATTTTTCGTTTTCTTTTGTCAAGTGTCGGATTTTGCTGCAACACCCTATAATATATCTATCTATATATATATATATCTATAATATATATATATATATATATATATATATATATATATATATATATATATATATATTGTAGAAAGTTAAAAGTGGCCTTTATCTTTACTGTCGGCAGCTGCGTAACTCGCTTTCTCTTATTTATCATTTTAGTCCGCATATTCCATGAATGATGTTTCTGGCAGAGGAAGGAGACTTGCTGTTTACTGGGTTGGTTGTTGTTTTGCGTTGGTGGTATGTGGATATTTAAAATCCTCTCATACTATTTATCATCATTCTACTGTCAATTTCTCCGTCTCATTACATTAACCTTTATCGTGGATTTCTTTTTAACCTTGATAAACGGTAAATAGTTAGTAAAAATATAAAGCAAATACAAGAAAAATAAATGAACCCTAACCCCGGGTAACGCCGCATTCTTCTGCTTCAAAGTTTACTATACAACTATTTATCCAAGTTAATTAGTCTTTTTGATCTGATTTTATCTCTTCGATCTATTCTTAGGTTTGACGTCACTCGGTTATTTTTATTTTCTACAATGAAAATACCTCGTGTGTCATTGTTCTCAAGGGAAAAAAGATTTAATGAAAAAAAAACAAATGTGCTATTTTCGTCAGAAGTAAACAATGTTCGTCGATAATGACCGAATTAATGGACGTTGGATGTTTAATTACCAATAATTGCAAATTATACATCTACTGTTGTATGTATATCAAAATTGGCGCTTTAAAAACTACAAAAAATTAAGCGCCGTTTCCAAAATGACCTGTCCTCATGTCCTGGCTCTTGTCCGGTAAATAAGTAATTCGTAAATCTATTTTTAGTATCGCTCGCACTGAGAATTGAACCTTCAACCTCCAGAAGACTGTCACTTAGAACTGATTATGACTGAGCACTTTCAGCCGTTGCGCAACGGAGCCGCAAGCTACACTGGATTAAATCAAGAGTTCCGTACAGATTCCTTAGTTCAACAGAACGATTCCCGAGTCTGAGAAGAAGCATTTGAAGAAGGTTGGATGTTAGATCGGCCGAAACGTTGTGCAAATGACGCGCAAGAACAACAGTCCGAATAATCGAAATAATACAAATGATTAATCCTCACCCCAAAAATCCCGAAACGCTTTAGCATTTTTCATCAATATCATTTATATAAATCAGGAATAAGACAGGGTCTAATACCCAGGGCAACACCAATAGTAACTAATGGCCATTTGAAAAACTTGACATTTAGTACAATACGCTGTTTATGGATCTATTTACCAAGCCTCAACCAATCTGTTTATTTTACTAGTAATGCCATGCGCTTTTAGTTTTTCAATTAGACGTTTGTGTGGGATGCATTGGAAAAATTCAAATACATGGTATTACATGGTTTTATTTGTCTACATACTTTGTGACAATTCTTGGAATTCAAGTAGATTCCTAAGACATGATCTACCATTCATGAAACAATGTTTGGACTCTCTAATCAGATGACGAGTCTTGAGATGTTTTACTATGGGACTCTTAATAAGCGCCGCAATGGCTTTGCATATGATTTACTTAAAGCTGACTTGTCTATACTTGCTTGTCTGGCTTTTTTAATATACTTTTTGTGATTTGGGAGGTGACATTATCAAGAAAAACGGCCACTCGAGGGTAAGGGTTAATGAGATAGATGGATTGTCGGTTTAATGATGAATATCATGAGAGGATTGAAACTAATTAATGGAATGAACGAAGTTTGATTACATATAGGAATGGTTTTTGATCAATGCTTGTTCGTCGTCCACTTGATGACCATGGTAAAATGAAAAAAATAAACATTAAAATAATTTATTTTTTTTAAATTTTCGATATTTTGTATTTGTATTATTCGGACTACTATTCTCATCTCGATTGTTATATTCATAACATTTCGACCGATGTAACCTCCGACCTTCTTCAGGCGCATTTTTTCTAACTTGGGAACAGTCGAACTTGAAACTGTTTATGCCGAACTACTAGAAAGTCCGAACAGGTTCTCGAGTTCGACTAGAATATCTTTATGATTGGTAAAAATATTCTTATGATTGGTAAAAATATTCTTATGATTGGTAAAAATATCCTTATGATTGGTAAAAATATCCTTATGATTGGTAACAATATTCTTATGATTGGTAAAAATATTCTTATGATTGGTAAAAATATCCTTATGATCGGTAAAAATATCCTTATGATCGGTAAAATATCCTTATGATTGGTAAAAATATTCTTATGATTGGTAAAAATATTCTTATGATTGGTAAAAGTATTCTTATGATTGGTAAAAATATTCTTATGATTGGTAAAAATATTCTTATGATCGGTAAAAATATCCTTATGATTGGTAACAATATTCTTATGATTGGTAAAAATATTCTTATGATTGGTAAAAATATTCTTATGATTGGTAAAAATATTCTTATGATCGGTAAAAATATCCTTATGATTGGTAACAATATTCTTATGATTGGTAAAAATATTCTTATGATTGGTAAAAGTATTCTTATGATCGGTAAAAATATCCTTATGATTGGTAAAAATATCCTTATGATCGGTAAAAATATCCTTATGATTGGTAAAATATCCTTATGATTGGTAAAAATATCCTTATGATCGGTAAAAATATCCTTATGATCGGTAAAAATATCCTTATAAGGTTAAATAAGACGAAATGGTGTGAATATACCAACAAAAACGAGAAAAAGAAACGAGTACAAAAAATGCAAAGTTATATTCAAAATGATTTGTATTATTTGACGCGAGATTTTGTTAAACAAATGAAAATTTATTAAATCATTTTTTGAAATCCAAATTTTCGGTTTTAAAAACCTTATTCATGGTACAGACAATATTTTCCTTTTTTTTCTAAAGGAAAAAAATGATTTAATAAATATTTCATTTGTTTAACAAAATCTTGCGTCATGTTTACTGTTTCTAAAATGTCAAAGTTATCGTTTCAACGGCGCTTATAAGCTGTAGTAAAATTTAAATCTCAATTTTGAATATGTTTTGAAAATCGAATGAAATGATTTTTGTTCATGATTTGAAACTTTACTGCAAATTTGCAATACGAGCTGTTCCTTTTGTTCCATATAAGCCCCCGTATTATCCATTTACATAGAGAACAGAACCCCAGTCAGATAATTATTTTTGTTTAATAAATTCGTTCATAATATTGTAATTTAATGCTTAATTAATAGTAAGAATGTTTTTAATGAATCTTAGATATATATACGTTGTGTAGTACCCCCTCCCCCCCTCTGCGACCGACAGGCAGCGACTAACGCGCAGGAAGGCGGTAATAAAATTCACACATGCGCATGAAGGTGTCTTCCTTCACTGTGTAGAGTGACGTCGCCCTATCGTCTCCATTTCGCACGGAAAAAAATAACGGTCGGATACTTTTTAGACATGCCTCGTACATGGTGGCAGCGGGTTAGTTAATTCTTAACAGAACTCCCATGTTTCCTAACACTAACCCTAATACTAATCCTGCTGTAAAACCAAAAACTAAGTCCAACTAGATCCTATTACCAATTCCCTACACTGCAATAGAAAGACGTCTATTAATTAGTCTATAATTCTAGCAAAAAGAAGCCCACAAAATATAAATGATAATTAAGCCAATCAATCTTTGTCATATTTTTAAACCCCGAAATAAAAGCAAAAACAGAACCTCATACAAGTAAAAATATGCGCAATAGGCGACTAAAGGAAGAAACAGTGAAAATGAAAAAGAGAAAGATGGTCATTGTTGATGGAAAAACGTGCTTGGTACTGGAACTTTGTTACTTTGTACTCTTTTCTCCGGTGACACCGTATGAATACGGTGTCACCAACGTGTTTGCCACTAAATATCTATCAACACTTATCTCGGAAACAACGTGCTCTCCACTTTGTTACGTGGTATACCTTTCGCCGAATCACCGTATTCAATACTAATTTATCGCTCGATGATTTTTTTACATCAAAGGTTATCGCTTATCAAGGCCAAAAGGCCACTCGAGGATAAAGGTTAAAGAGAGGTGGATGGTGAGACAACATCGCGTTCACCGGCACGATGGTCGTAGCAGGACAGAAATTGATTATTTACGGTGACGGTTCAACAAGAACTTGTTTACATTAGACTTGAAGAGGACCATATTGTAGTCGGCAGGGAAGTAAACTCGCAGCATTATGTTCCATAGACGGGCAGTCCTAGGAAAGAAGCTCTAGCCATCGAAGTTTCGTTTCGTCTTGAGCATGCAGAGGGAGAAAGGGAAATCATTGACAGTGGTAGTAGCTAGGTGGATTCTTATTGTAGATGTTTTACAAGGGGGAACCATAGATTTGAGCTCAGTCGAGCACCTACCATGAAAATAACAGTAGACAAAAGGAAGACTAGCAACATCTCTTCTGTGACCGCATGGAAGAAAAGAGGACATACCCACTAGATTTCGAAGTCGGTTTTGGACTGTCAAGGCAGGAAAGGGTGCTCTGAGCGGCACCTCCCCATATGTGGCAGCAGTACTCCATCTTAGGACGTATTTGACTCTTGTACAGGTAGAGGATGGCGTCGGGCGTGAGATACCTTTTGGAGTGGTAGAATGAGCGAATCATTTTTTCCAGCGGTCTTAGCATCATATTTGATGTAAGTATTCCATTTCAAGTCTGAAGAGAAGGTCAGTCCCAGGAGCTTATTAAAGCAGTCGGCTTTCTAAAGGGGAGAGCTGTATATTTTAACTGGGACAAAGTGGGGATCGGAGCGTTGGTGCTGAAATGAGAGGAGCTTGGCATTTGACGCATTAAAAGTAGCCAGCCACTTTTTCCCCCATTGCACCACTTGCTCCAGGTCAAAAGAGAGAGAGAGAGAGAGAGAGAGAGAGAGAGAGAGAGAGAGAGAGAACTTGATCATTAATACCCTTCGAAGTGTTTCCAAAGATGGTTGTGTCATCAGCATAAATGTCGACGAATGATCTTATAATGTGGCTTGGGAGATCATTTATGAAGATCAGGAAGAGGGTTGGGCCCAGAATGGAACCCTGAGGCACGTCGGCGTTGATACTGTGTCCTTCAGACTTCTGTCCATCAACGTATACTTTTATAAACCTTAGTCCTTCGAGTGATGTAACGCCACCGTCGACTTCAATTAAACCAGTCTTGTATGAATGACAAAGCACGCCAGTCATACGTGGTCGATACCTATAAATACTATCGTACCAACGTGTACTCGTTCTTTCTCACATCAACGTTCTACACGCTCAGCAAAGATGGACTCTTTTATGGTTGTTATACGTTCAATCAAGACTATTTACCCCACTCAATTTATCACAGTGGCAACAACGATTCACACTAAAATCGTGTCTTGTTTCTCGTTTGGTTTGTTTTACGTCATATAAATCCCTTTGCGGTTATTTAATGACCTTCTAATAACTATTGTTAGTGATTGATTTAACCTTTAAATGCTTTTGGTTTCAAATATGACACATTTCAATAAAATGGCTATTTAATATAATATTCAACGAAAATGTGTCAAACTGCAACTTGTTTCATATCGACGACGAGCCTGTAGGCAAGTGTGAGTAGGTATTACTATGATGTTGCATCTGCACATTCGCTAAATAAGTAATCAGTATCTTCGATGATAAATTTCTTGCAAACGAAATAAAGCATTTAAGTGTTAACACAAGTTGCTATAAGGTCGAGATGTTGGGCGTTAATAACAACCTCAACGGTATTAGCACGTCTTGATGCAAGTGTTATAACACGTGGGACGTTTTGAGTTGAAATGAACGCATATAGCTGACATGACAATATAATTAAAAGATACTATCTCCTTTTCTACTTGGACAACGAAGAGACGAACATCCGATGGGGAAGATATATAAATGATGTACAAAGAAATAACAAGCCGCGCGTGCGTGGTCCCCCTCTGTATGTGACTCGATGTGGCGAGTGTAAAATGCAATAAATTTGGGCAATTTTTGACCCCCCCTTTGACCCCCTGGGGGAGCGAACCAGAATTTTTCTGAAGTCAAGGATGCTCATTTTATATCCAGAACAATTGCCTCTACATTTTGGCCAAGTTTCAGAAAAATTGAATGGATGGATCAAACGTTATGGGAGAAAAGGGTCTTTTTTTCCAATGTTGGTGATTTTTGACCCCCTGGGGGCGCGAACCAGATTTTTTTTAAAAAATCGGAGAATGTCACTTTCTAAGTTCATACAAAATTTCAGAGAAATTGAATGGATGGTTGCGGAGAAAAATCCGGACGGACGGACAGACGGACGGACGGACATGCCTCAAAACATAGGTCCCCCGATTTTATAAATCGGGGGACCAATAATGGTTCATGTCTGGTAAGTTGGTGTCTCGGAATCCAGACAAATAAAGGAAGTACATTTAAACCTTCAGCTTGTGCAATCGTGTATTCCATCTAAGAGAATAGGGAACTCGATTAAACAACGGCACGTTTACAAAATGGCGACAACTCGGCTACAGCGTGATTGGTGAAATTTGACCAGACGTGAGCACAAACAGATCAGATAAGAGTTGAATTCTAGCAGATTTTTAATATGGCCTCTCTGTAAAACTAATCGATGCTAGTCGATATCAAAATTGCCGGTTTCATAGTCTGCGTCGGTATAATGAATAAAACGACGTAATATTCAACTCTTGTTAATTTCGTTGAGTCAAATACGATTTGCACGATGAAGCGCTAAAGGAAAAGAATAGACAACGTAGTCACAAGACTGACACCATCTAACACACCTTGATGCTCTCTTTTATTTCTACCCGCCAAATCAGTTATTTTTATTTCATATTCCCCAAAACTCCTTCAATCCGATGTGTAAGAAATAGCATTCGGATATGCAAATAGCATTCGGATATGCAAATAGCATAATTCTCAAGACTATTGTCTTTCGGTTGTTTTGCCTTCATGCTTCTCGGTTAAATTCACCTCAGATTTTTAATGCAAATCTCATATTCTAATTGCATTCTATACCGGACATATCAACGAATTAGTTTCACATCGAGAAAATTACGCTTTCTCTCACACCAATGTCTGGCATGCTAAATAAAAACGGACGGAAAATCATCCTCGACCTCTATAACACCCCAGACTTTGGCTCACCACTTCTACGGTTTGTATCGATTACACAGGCAATCATTAATCTGAATAAGCATCCAATATGTATTGACCTTCAATAGATAATGTTAATAATATAAGATTTTGAATACCTGACTCTTGAAATCGTCTTGTTAGTTACCGGAAATGGCCGATGGTGCTCACTAAAGATTTACGAGAACAGCACGTTTCATATCTTGTTAATTATCCAGTTTTACTTTGTAATTTATCCGCAGCAGGAGAACATAAGTGTTCAACTAAATACAATACCCAACTAGGAATTGCCGACACTACAGCACAAACAAACAAACATTACGCCATTACGTTCGTTAATGATAACAGAAAATCTTCATCAAATATTTAAAAGTCGGTTTTTACTAAATTTATAAATCAACAGATCAAATATAACGTACTTTTTAAAACACAACTTCTTTATTTTATGCCGAAACGCAATACCCACAGTAAAGGCTGGATTAAGCCCTGTATAAAACCTAAGCGTATAGAAGGATCCAGAAATTTTTTCTCCACTTAACAGCAGACACTTTCCGTCCCCTATACATAATTTTAGTACGGCCCATTCTTGAATATGCCACTAAAACAACAAATTATTTTCTTTAAAACGATATCGTACACCTGGAGTGTGTTCAACGGTTGAAAATCAGGATGATGACTGGAGCCGGGTCGCTTACCTACAGAGAGCGGCCCTAAAGACTAAACCTGTTCTCACTTGAGAATGCGAAGGGACTTGATTGTGGCGTACAACCTCATCAACGGGAATTTAATTTTTATAGAAATGGTTCACTACATACCAAGGCCAAAAGCCACTCGAGGATAAGGGTTAGTGAGATTTCCAATTGGATAATGAAAGAGTACTATGATAGAAATGAGAACTAGATTAATTTACAGGACGACATGACGGATATTTGTTTACACTGGACTTGAAAACGACCGTCTTGTAGTTTGTAGGGAAACATTACCGCAGTAACATGTTCCACAGGTCAGAAGTTTCTAGAAAACAAACTTTGCTCAAGGAAGTTCCGTTAGACTTAAGATACAGAGAAGAAGAAGAGAGAGTTCTTTGCAGTGTTGATAGCAAGACGAGTTCTTGCTGAGAAGGTTTTTCGGGGGGGGGGGACTAAACCAGCGCCAAGTCGCCATCTCTGCGGGCACCTGCAAAAGATCTATTTTCGTCGCTTTCGTCTCAATAGTAGGTAGCATTCTCTGTCCGTGTTTCTGCTTCGTGGAACAACCTGCCAGAGGAGGTTGTGACGATACCTACCATATCCACGTTTAAAAAGGTCTTGGACAAACACTCACACTGTATATGGATGTAAATATCGTCTTTCTACACGATTTGTTGCCTTTGCTATCTTTCGCCAATAAATTTGATCTAATGTATAGAGAATTATACGTTATTCGAACTAGTATTTAAGCATGTATCATCGTCGCTTTCGTCTCAAAATTTGATTGTGCACAGTTATATATGAAATCTTATTTTGATCGGTCTGTTATGACGCGAATCATTAAATTTGAATACAATGTCTTGCCATGGTCGCTGGAAAAATGGTTGGATCATTCTACCGCTCCAAAAGGCATCTCACTCCTGACGCAATATTTTACCTCTATAAGAGCCAAATACGTCCTAAGATGGAGTACTGTTGCCACATCTGGGGAGGTGCTGCTCACAGCACCGTTTCCTTCCTTGACAAAGTACAGAACAGACTTCGATATCTAGTGGGGGATGTCCTTTTCTCCCTTTACTACCTCTTTCTCACAGAAGAGACCTTGCTACTCTATCATCTTTCAACTTCTTGGCCTTTTGGCTAAGATCAAAGTGTAGTATCTGTTCCGATGGATACTGCACCCCATAGACTGGTATTGTCTTGGACTTCGGGGCTTGATTTACGCCGGTCTATGGGTCTGTCCTGTGCAGTTCTAGGAGGTCCACCCTCCCAGGCTTTGCCTCCCCTCTTTGGGGAGGAGTAAGTTTATTGCTTACTGCCTGAGGCGCCCCTACCGGGGAATGCCGACGGGGTTGCCCAGGCAATTTTTAAACCCCACTTTCCCGACCCGACCTTGGGTCACATCTTACTTGTGGAAGTAAGATAAAAACTGGCCTTGTGCCTAACTCTTGGAGATGAGTAAATCAATATTCTATCGTTATTTTTATGGCAGGTACTCAAATGATCTTCAATCTATGGTATACCCTGTTAAATATTCACAGCAAGGACTCGGCTACAACCACTTTCAATAATTTCCCTATCTCTCTGTGCCTGTTGTTGAGTCGTCCTCTTAAATAATCAAATTCTGCCCAATTCCCACCGTCATTACCAATTATCACGGTATTGTCTGACACTTTCAATTGGAAACTAATGCTTTTTTCTGTGTATAAACAATTTATATTATAAAAGTTTTCTCCAATTTCTGTTTTAAATTGCAAACAGTCACATCCTTTAAGCATACATTTCGCAACGCGCATGCGCCGATGCATATAGTCCCTAATGATCACGGCTTAATCAGATCTGAGATGAAGAAGAGAACAAAATACGAATGGCTTATGTATGACATGAAAAGAAGCTGGAACCTTAGGAGATCTCATTCCAGTAATCATATTCATAGGATCCGCTGGACTCATGAAGCAAAAGTGCAAGAGAGAGAGAGAGAGAGAGAGAGAGAGAGAGAGAGAGAGAGAGAGAGAGAGAGAGAGAGAGAGCCACAAACAATTGCACTTAAAGCGGCGGCTAGAATCCCAAAAGATCTTTCGGTTGGTGTCTCTGAAATAATGGGTAAATGTCAGGCATCCGGCAGAATTCCCCATCCCCAACAAAAACAAAGAGAAAAAAAATCTAAAAACTGAGATATTGCATTAATTCCACTTTGTCGTTCAAGAGGTGACTCCCTTTTTTCTTGAAGCTTTTAGCATCTACTTACTTTGCTAAACACATTTTGGCTAAAGAAGCAGATCTTTCTTCACGCCACGTCTCATTTCAAACTTCCTGTCGTGACGTCATATCTTATCACATAAGTCTAATATAAAAACTTTAAATTTATAATGGAATTTTCCACTTTCTTGCCTCATTTTAACCTTCCGTGGAAATTCCCAATTTGTTTTTATACTAATGAGACACTACTCACCAAGACCAAAATTCACTTGAGAATAAGGTTGGACGATGAAAAATACTATGAGAGGATTGAAAATGATGAATTAATGGGCAGAATTTGATTACTTAAGAGGACAAGTCCGTGTTGATTCGAACTCTGCTTGCCGATTCCATAATCAACAATAGTACTCATTACACCACTGATTGACCTTTGGATTAAATTGTCGTTCTGATTGCTTTTTTGCGTGGAGAAATCCTTCTTTCCCTAACATTTGGATCTTGTTTTTACTCATCTTTGACCTTAGATTTAACGGGGAAATAAGCAACTATGTTCATTCTCAGAGGGATGCTAATTCTCCAAACTTTGGGATTTCTATCTTACGACATATCAACACTTTTTGTCATTTTATGCCTAAGCACAATGCACGCTGTAAACGATTTGTATACAATTGAACACGCCTGGCTATTTCATCTATAGATGTGTAGAATTTGATAAGCAACCACTTATTAATGATAAAAGCCACTAGAGTGTAAGGGTTAAAAAGATGGATGTATTGCCATTTGAATGATGAAGAAGTTTATGAAAGAATTGAAAATGATGAAGAGAATGAATAAAAATGGAATCATCTATGAACACGGTGTATTAAAAGTATTTCTTGATATTGCATTTGAAGGCGACCATGTTCCAGCCTGCATGGAATAAGTTCCGTTTTAATGTTTTCCACAGATGAGAAATCCTTGGAAAACATAATGTTCATGCAAATCCGTTTTATGGTAGGCACATCGAGGAAGAAAGAAAAGTTCTTAGCAGTTCTGGTTGAAGACGTGTTCTTGGCGTGAATGTTTGATTTCAACTTGGCATATCAGAATCTATAGATCGCGACGGTACTCATTAGATCAATCACGCACCCCTTGCAACATTTTGAGCAATTTCTTTTCAGAATATAATTAAACAGTGAATGTCTTCAAATATTTCACGGATAGAATAACATTCCTTTCAGTTAAAAAGGAAAAAGGTAAAGGCGTAGTCGCGAAATAACTTTCCGGCATTTTTGAAAACTATAATAATAGACATTATATATCCTGACAATCGGAACAATAAAATGAATAACTTGACAATGTAAACGTTGCTTATTTTTAAAGGCGAGAAATAACAATTCAATTCTATCATCTTTCAAACTGAAGCGTGACAGCTTAACCGACCGGTCGTCGGCGGTCAGACAGAGCCTCTTATCAAGATCAGTGGATGCAGCTTTGTCTAGTTTCAAAATTTCGAAAAACTGAAACAAAATGAGAAGTGGGCGACTACACATGTCAGAACACGCGCCGCACATCGTCCATTCTCTATATTCTGCGATCCACGGCTCCATATTCTAAACAGATATAAGACATAGGTTTCAGTGTCTGGACAGGGAAATTTCAAATCTAATATTTAAATAATTTATAGTTTGACTGTACCAACGGAAAAGAACAGTTGTATATCTGTTTTCACACGAAAAATTTTAATAATGCAAAATTGTGTATTATTAATATTCTTTAAAATGTGACATGAGGGCTCTCATTCGGCTGGAGGGAATCAGCGATAGAGCGGTTGGAATAGTCGACCGATCAGGGTTCAAGGAATGATCCCAGTAGATAAGCCGAAGTTAAGAGTTTGACGTAATTTCAGAAAAGATGGACTTTTGGCTCTTTCCTGCAAGACCCTTCAGTGAAGTAATCACGGAAAAACTACTCCCAAACCACTAATGGAGTGGAGCGGGCCAATAATGTGAGCTAGCATAAATCGCGGCCCAAACCGTCTCTCTCCCTCTCGCTCTTTCTCTCTCCCTTTCGCACAGCAAGCAACCTCTTAGTGTATCTCACTCTCTCTCTGGTTTCTGTAACCGTATTGTTCTAAATCTAATAAATCCTCCATTGAAAAGAAACCTCATGTTTCCGTGTGAATTGAGAGAAGGCGATGACGACGAGATGTGCTAGTCATGGTATGTATAATGAGACGAATATTAAAATCAAAATATAAAGATACTAAATCTTATTCTAATTTTGATAAAATAGAAAATGTTTACAATTTAAGGCTTAAGCTTAAGGGGTGTTTAGAAGAAATTAAAATTCAGGGAATCTTCTTAATTAAAATACATTAGATTTGCATTGCAGTGAACTTGACTCATATTCATGAGAGACTATGAATCGAATACACTGCAAACCTTATGTATTTTAATTTTTAAATGAAACGTTGTGCCCATATTATGCCCCCTAAACCCTTTAAAATACCTAAAATGAAATTAACATTTTGAGAATATTTATTAATTGATATTTAATAACTATTGTTAAAATTTCACAAAAATCAAAGGTATCAACAATTTTACCCCTTATATAAGACTAAGTTAAAATTCCTAAATGATCAGTAAATTATATCAGATTTGTATTGAATTTCATCTATAATCATTAGACACCAATTAAGAATGATTCCCTGAATTTTGAATTTCTTCTGTAGACGTCTAAAGCTTAAGCCTTAAATTTTAGATATTTTCTCGAATAAATCTATGTAATGGATTTTGATAAAAATTAGAATAAGAATTATAGAAATAAGGTTTAGTATAATATCTTTATTTTAATATTCGTAAGGAGACATAAATGTAGTGTGAAACTCTTCTGTTTGAGAAAATTAATTTTTCCCGTATTCTCCATATATATATATATATATATATATATATATATATATATATATATATATATATATATATATATATATATATATATATATATATATATATATATATATATATATTCCTTTGTATGCAACACTAGTAGAGATAACGCTAAAGCGATGTAATGCATGGAAAAATAGTCTCATGACACCAGAACAGATACCAAACTGCCCACAAAGGGGGAGTAATGCTTGGGAGGATGGTATCATGATTACAGCACATTTACTATACTACCTCCTGAATTGAGTATTGAAAAATAGTACACTAGTCTGAAATAGTAAAGTAAACTGAGTATTAAATGATAGTAGTATCTAGTTTCGAGTTCAGACACAAACCAAATCTCCATTAGTAAAATATATGAAACAATTCTAAGCCACATTCAGTATTTATGAAGTTATTACATAGCATGAAATAAATTGTCTTTTTGAGAACACAGATTTTAACTTGAGTTCAATACTCACTATATGTTTTATAAGAGGTCCACCCTCCCAAACTTTACCTTCTTTTCCGACCTTGAGTCACATCTTCCCATCGTGGAAAGCAGATAAAGACTCATAAATCATTTATAATACAGCAGATTATCCACATTTGTAAAGACAGAAATATTATATAAAAGAGAAAGGGAAATAAAAAGAAAGACAGAGAGCGAGAGAAAAGAAAGAGAGTGAATGAAATTAAAGAGAGTGAATGAAAAGAAAGAGAGTGAGAGAAAAGAAAGAAAGTGAATGAAAAGAAAGAGAGTGAATGAAAAGACAGAGAGTGAGAGAAAAGAAAGAGAGTGAAAGAAAAGAAAGAGAGTGAATGAAAAGAAAGAGAGTGAATGAAAAGACAGAGAGTTAATGAAAGGAAAGAGAGTGAATGAAAAGAAAGAGAGTGAAAGAAAAGAAAGAGAGTGAAAGAAATAAAAGAGAGTGAATGAAAAGACGGAGAGTGATGTAAAAGAAAGAGAGTGAATGAAAAGACAGAGAGTGAATGAAAAAAAAGAGAGTGAATGAAAAGAAACAGAGTGAATGAAACAACAGAGAGTGAATGAAAAGAGAGTGAATGAAAAGGCAGAGAGTGAATGAAAAGAAAGAGAGTGAATAAATAGAAAGAGAGTGAATGAAAAGAAATAGAGTGAATGAAAAGACAGAAAGTTAATGGAAAGAAAGAGAGTGAATGAAAAGGCAGAGAGTGAATGAAAAGAAAGAGAGTGAATGAAAAGAAAAAGAGTGAAGGAAAAGAAAGAGAGTGAATGAAAAGAAAGAGAGTGAATGAAAAGAAAGAGAGTAAATGAAACAACAGAGAGTGAATGAAAAGAGAGTGAATGAAAAGGCAGAGAGTGAATGAAAAGAAAGAGAGTGAATAAATAGAAAGAGAGTGAATGAAAAGAAATAGAGTGAATGAAAAGACAGAAAGTTAATGGAAAGAAAGAGAGTGAATGAAAAGGCAGAGAGTGAATGAAATAAAAGAGAGTGAATGAAAAGACGGAGAATGAATGAAAAAAAAGGGAGTGAAGGAAAAGAAAGAGAGTGAATGAAAAGACGGAGAGTGAATGAAAAGAAAGAGAGTGAATGAAAAGAAAAAGAGTGAATGAAAAGAAAGAGAGTGAATGAAAAGAAAGAGAGTGAATGAAAAGAAAGAGAGTGAATGAAAAGAAAAAGAGTGAAGGAAAAGAAAGAGAGTGAATGAAAAGAAAGAAAGTGAATGAAAAGAAAGAGAGTGAATGAAAAGAAAGAGAGTGAATGAAAAGAAAGAGAGTGAAGGAAAAGAAAGAGAGTGAATGAAAAGAAAGAGAGTGAATGAAAAGAAAGAGAGTGAATGAAAAGAAAGAGAGTGAATGAAAAGAAAAAGAGTGAAGGAAAAGAAAGAGAGTGAATGAAAAGAAATAGAGTGAATGAAAAGACAGAGAATGAATGAAAAGAAAAAGAGTGAATGAAAATAAAGAGAGTGAATGAAAAGACACAGAGTGAATGAAAAGAAAAAGAGTGAATGAAAAGAAAGAGAGTGAATGAAAAGACAGAAAGTGAATGAAAAGAAAGAGAGTGAATGAAAAGACAGAGAGTGAAGGAAAAGAAAGAGAGTTAATGAAAAGAAAGAGCGTGAATGAAAAGACAGAGAGTGAATGAAAAGACAAAGAGTGAATAAAAAGATAGAGAGTAAATGAAAAGAAAGAGAGTGAATGAAAAGAAAAAGAGTGAATGAAAATAAAGACAGTGAATGAAAAGAAACAGAGTGAAGGAAAAGAAAGAGAGTGAATTAAAAGAAAAAGATTGAATGAAAAGACAGAGAGTGAATGAAAAGAAAAAGAGTGAATGAAAAGAAAGAGAGTGAATGAAAAGAAACAGAGTGAACGAAAACAAAGACAGTGAATTAAAAGAAAAAGATTGAATGAAAAGACAGAGAGTGAATGAAAAGAAAAAGAGTGAATGAAAAGAAAGAGAGTGAATGAAAAGAAAGAGAGTGAATAAATAGAAAGAGAGTGAATGAAAAGAAAGAGAGTGAAGGAAAAGACAGAGAGTGAATGAAAAGAAAGAGAGTGAAGGAAAAGAAAGAGAGTGAATGAAAAGACAGAGAGTGAATGAAAAGAAAGAGTGAATGAAAAGAAAGAGAGTGAATGAAAGGAAAGAGAGTGAATGAAAAGATAGAGAGTGAATGAAAAGAAAGAGTGAATGAAAAGAAAGAGAGTGAATGAAAAGAAAGAGTGAATGAAAAGAAAGAGAGTGAATGAAAGGAAAGAGAGTGAATGAAAAGACAGAGAGTGAATGAAAAGAAAAAGAGTGAATGAAAAGAAAGAGAGTGGATGAAAAGACAGAGAGTGAATGAAAAGAAAAAGAGTGAATGAAAAGAAGGCGAGTGAATGAAAAGAAAGAGTGTGAAGGAAAAGAAAGAGAGTGAATGAAAAGAAAGAGAGTGAAGGAAAAGAAAGAGAGTGAATGAAAAGACAGAGAGTGAATGATAACACAGAGAGTGAATGAAAAGCCAGAGAGTGAATGAAAAGAAAGATAGCTTTGTGTGTGAGCATTCCCCTCGCGCTAGTTCAGGCGAGCAAATATCAGCTCTTACTACGTAGTCATCGTCTCGCGCGAGAAAATGAGTCATTTATCAGAGAACGAGGGTGTATGTTCTTAGTTATAAAATAATACCAGCGTTTCACTGTTCATTTTTATTCATAAATTTAATTTCTATTTTTCATTTGAATGTAAAATATATTTCCATTGTTATTTAAATCCAGAGCCGGCTTTTGCACTAAATACTCGCTTACTTTTCTAATAAAACGCCCACCTTAAGAATAATACCTATACAATTACTTCATTTTCAAATACTTTATCCCCATAAAATAGTACATTCTTTTCTAATGTTTCTGTATAGACACTATTACATAAAATCCCCCATAAACATATTTAAAAACAGAGAATTATCCTCGTCTCTACGTAAGTATGCTGCTGCAAGGATACTTTTTCTTAGTTATGGAATAATACGAACGTTTGAATGTTAATTATTGCATACATTTAATAATCAAAGAACACTATAAATAGTTTTATTGTAAATGTTTTAACGTTAATTTTTGCATACATTTAATAATCAAAGAACACTATAAATAGTTTTGATGTTAGTGTTTTAAGGTTAATTATTGCATACATTTAATAATCAAAGAACACTATAAATAGTTTTAATACGAACGTGTGAATGTTAATAATTGCATACATTAAATAATCAAAGAACACTATAAATAGTTTTAATGTTAATGTTTTAAGGTTAATTATTGCATGCATTTAATAATCCAAGTACACTATAAATAGTTCTATTGTAACAGTTTAAAGTTAATTATTGCATACATTTAATAATCAAAGAACACTATAAATAGTTTTAATGTTAGTGATTTAATGTTAATTATTGCATACATTTAATAATCAAAGAACACTATGAATAGTTTTATTGTTAGTGTTTTAAGGTTAATTATTGCATACATTTAATAATCAAAGAACACTATGAATAGTTTTATTGTTAGTGTTTTAAGGTTAATTATTGCATACATTTAATAATCAAAGAACACTATAAATAGTTTTATTGTTAGTGTTTTAATGTTAATTATTGCATACATTTAATAATCAAATAACACTATAAATAGTTTTAATGTTAATGTTTTAATGTTAATTATTGCATACATTTAATAATCAAAGAACACTATAAATAGTTTTAATGTTAATGTTTTAATGTTAATTATTGCATACATTTAATAATAAAAGAACACTATAATTAGTTTTAATGTAAATGTTTTAATGTTAATTATTGCATACATTTAATAATAAAAGAACACTATAAATAGTTTTAATGTTAATGTTTTAAGGTTAATTATTGCATACATTTAATAATCAAAGAACACTATAAATAGTTTTAATGTTAATGTTTTAATGTTAATTATTGCATATATTTAATAATAAAAGAACACTATAAATAGTTTTAATGTTAATGTTTAATGTTAATTATTGCATACATTTAATAATCAAAGTACACTATAAATACATTTAATGTTAATTATTGCATATATTTAATAATAAAAGAACACTATAAATAGTTTTAATGTTAATGTTTAATGTTAATTATTGCATACATTTAATAATCAAAGTACACTATAAATACATTTAATGTTAATTATTGCATACATTTTATAATTAAAGAACACTATAAATAGTTTTAATGTTAATGTTTTAAGGTTAATTATTGCATACATTTAATAATTAAAGAACACTATAAATAGTTTTAATGTTAATGTTTTTAGGGTAATTATTGCATACATTTAATAATCACAGAACACTATGAATAGTTTTAATGTTAATGTTTTAATGTTAATTATTGCATACATTTAATAATTAAAGAACACTATAAATAGTTTTAATGTTAATGTTTTAATGTTAATTATTTCATACATTTAATAATCAAAGAACACTATAAATAGTTTTAATGTTTATGTTTTAATGTTAATTATTTCATACATTTATTAATCAAAGAACACTATAAATAGTTTTAATGTTAATGTTTTAATGTTAATTATTGCATACATTTAATAATCAAAGAACACTATAAATAGTTTTAATGTTAATGTTTTAATGTTAATTATTTCATACATTTAATAATCAAAGAACACTATAAATAGTTTTAATGTTAATGTTTTAAGGTTAATTATTGCATACATTTAATAATCAAAGAACACTATTAATAGTTTTAATGTTAGTTATTTAATGTTAATTATTGCATACATTTAATAATTAAAGAACACTATAAATAGTTTTATTGTTAATGTTTTAAGGTTAATTATTGCATACATGTAATAATCAAAGAACACTATAAATAGTTTTAATGTGTATGTGTTAAGGTTAATTATTGCATACATTTAATAATCAAAGAACACTATAAATAGTTATAATGTTAATGTTCATTTTTAATTATTGCATACATTTAATAATCAAAGTACACTATAAATACTTTTAATGTTAATTATTGCATACATTTTATAATTAAAGAACACTATAAATAGTTTTAATGTTAATGTTTGAATGTTAATTATTGCATACATTTAATAATCAAATAACACTATAAATAGTTTTATTGTTAGTGTTTTAATGTTAATTATTGCATACATTTAATAATCAAAGAACACTATAAATAGTTTTAATGTTAATGTTTTTAGGTTAATTATTGCATACATTTAATAATTAAAGAACACTATAAATAGTTTTAATGTTAATGTTTTAATGTTAATTATTGCATACATTTAATAATCAAAGAACGCTATAAATAGTTTTATTGTTAATGTTTAACGTTTATTATTGCATACATTTAATAATCAAAGAACACTATAAATAGTTTTATTGTAACAGTTTAAAGTTAATTATTGCATACATTTAATAATTAAAGAACACTATGAAAAGGTTTAATACGAACGTTTGAATGTTAATGATTGCATACATTTAATAATCAAAGAACTATATAAATAGTTTTATTGTGAGTGTTTGAATGTTAATTATTGCATACATGTAATAATCAAAGAACACTATAATTAGTTTTAATGTAAATGTTTTAATGTTAATTATTGCATACATTTAATAATCAAATAACACTATAAATAGTTTTAATGTAAATGTTTTAATGTTAATTATTGCATACGTTTAATAATCAAATAACACTATAAATAGTTCTAATGTTAATGTTTTAAGGTTAATTATTGCATACATTTAATAATCAAAGAACACTATAATTAGTTTTAATGTAAATGTTTTAATGTTAATTATTGCATACATTTAATAATCAAAGAACACTATAAATAGTTTTATTGTTAGTGTTTATGTTAATTATTGCATACATTTAATAATCAAAGAACACTATAAATAGTTATAATGTTAATGTTTAATGTTAATTATTGCATACATTTAATAATCAAAGTACACTATAAATACATTTAATGTTAATTATTGCATACATTTTATAATTAAAGAACACTATAAATAGTTTTAATGTTAATGTTTTAAGGTTAATTATTGCATACATGTAATAATCAAAGAACACTATAAATAGTTTTATTGGTAGTGTTGTAATGTCAATTATTGCATACATTTAATAATCAAAGAACACTATAAATAGTTTTAATGTTTATGTTTTAATGTTTATTATTGCATACATTTAATAATCAAAGAACACTATAAATAGTTTTAATGTTTATGTTTTAATGTTTATTATTGCATACATTTAATAATCAAAGAACACTATAAATAGTTTTAATGTTTATGTTTTAATGTTTATTATTGCATACATTTAATAATCAAAGAACACTATAAATAGTTTTAATGTTAGTGTTTTAATGTTTATTATTGCATACATGTCATAAATAAAGAACACTATAAATAGTTTTATTTTTAGTGTTTTAATGTTAATTGTCGCATATATTTAATAATCAAAGAACACTATTAATAGTTTTAATGTTAATGTTTTAAGGTTAATTATTGCATACATTTAATAATTAAAGAACACTATAAATAGTTTTAATGTTAATGTTTTTAGGGTAATTATTGCATACATTTAATAATCAAAGAACACTATAAATAGTTTTAATGTTAGTGATTTAATGTTAATTATTGCATACATTTAATAGTTAAAGAACACTATAAATAGCTTTAATGTTAATGTTTTAAGGTTAATTATTGCATACATTTAATAATCAAAGAACACTATAAATAGTTTTATTGTTAGTGTTTTAATGTTAATTATTGCATACATTTAATAATCAAAGAACACTATAAATAGTTTTATTGTTAGTGTTTCAATGTTAATTATTGCATACATTTAATAATCAAAGAACACTATAAATAGTTTTAATGTTAATGTTTTAATGTTAATTATTGCATACATTTAATAATCAAAGAACACTATAAATAGTTTTAATGTTAATTATTGCATACATTTAATAATCAAAGAACACTATCAATAGTTTTAATGTTAATTATTGCATACATTTACTAATTAAAGAACACTATAAATTACGCTTACAGATAGTTAAAAGTCGAGTAAAATATATAAGTTCAGAGTTGGGAGAGCGGGAGCTTCTTCGGTTTCTTCCATTTTCTCCGGGCAACGCTCGTGTACGGGTCCTGCAAGTATATAATAAAGGTACTATCTGGAACAATCCGAATTGTTTTATTAAATTGCGAAATACGGCGTTTTTAGATATTTTCTTTCATTTCTCTGGTTTCATATATTGTTTATAAAAATGTTATATGTATATCTGCTTTGCCAAGGGCATCGGGTGAATAGGTATTATTGGTGCGTGATGTTCTTTTGCATTGGCTGTATATCCTAAAATAATAGATAACTAATTGATTGATTCAATTATGAGACATAGGTCATACATAATGTTGGGTTTGACTTATATTGAATATAGTTAATGTTTATACTGTCGCCATTTTTATGAATGTAACAGCCACCCAGAGAAAAGTAGCAACAGAACATCATCAACCCTAACCCTAAAGTGATCACGGAGTTTCGGATAGTGTTAGGTCCAACTATTAATAAGTGATATTATGAAAAACAAATAGACTCTTGACAATATTATGTCACATTAATGAGACCAGTATCCCGGCGTTGTTCGGGAAAATGGAGGAAAACAATTTCTTTCTATAAGTATCGATTTCAAGTTATAAGTAAAAAAAAGAGCTGGATATAAACTTGTTCAGAATTAAGTCACCCCACCACAGTATTAAATTTTCCGAAAAAAAACAGGAAATGATATTTAAATGATAAAGGCTTCGCATTTCTCTGCAATATAAAAATATTTAAAATAGAACTATGTGTTATAGTCAAATGAAACCATTCATTGAATTAGAAACCATAAACGAATAGTTAATTAATGAGATGCCCTTTTGCAAAGCAATATTAAAATTAGTCCATCTTACGACTTCGATCGCATACTCATGATTAGAATATTGGAATCGCGTTGTTCTTCTATTGTGTGAATTTTAAATCGGCGTTTTAATCTCACTGTTAGTTCGTAAAATGTCCAAACTTTGTAAATATACAGATAACATTTCTTAACGGAAAACATACTTAAAAATTGTATTTGTTGTTTTGTCCATTTCAATAGTGTTGTGGTCTTAAAGGGCCGAAGAGAAATAAGACAAGAAGGTAGTATTAACAAGACTGTGTATTTACAGAAAGTACAGAAGTAATGTATTGCAAACGCCGACTTCTGGCTTTGCCAGCGACTGTTATACGATTAGCCGAACACAAGTTGTTATTTTTTTTAAAATTAGGAGACATGTGGGTTAATACCTTTCCCAACGATATTAGTACGTTTTTAGGGTCACCGCTTATCAAGGCCCGAAGGCCACTCGAGGATAAGGTTTAAAGAGATTGTCAGTTGGACGATGAATAATACAATGAGAGGATTGGAGACGATGAGTGGAATTGACAGAATCTGATTATTTCAGAGGATGGCTTGACAGGCACGGGCTAATATTGAATTGAAACTAGGAAGCAGCTCTGTGGTATTTTGTCCTACAAATGAGAAGTTGTGGAACATTTGTTCATGGAAGTTTCGTTTTGTTTTAGGTGCACAGAGGGAGAGTACGAGAGGGAGTTACTTGCTGTCATTGTAGTCAGCCGAATTCTTGCTGTGAATGTTTTACGGGAGAAAACTAGAGATTGGAGCTCAGTCGAGCGCCTACAATGAAAATAACGATAGAGTAGAGAAAGACTAGCAACGTCTCTTCTGTGAGTAAGGAGTTATAGGGAAGAGAAGTAATCATCTCTTACTAGACTGCGAATTCGATTTTGTACTCTGTTAAGAAAGAGTGTGGGTGAGTTTCGGGATAATACTCCCTAACTGACTGACTCCCTAAAAACTGAAATTCTCTGGGTGGCCATTCTTTACAAATACCTTAGTATTGCATTGTCATTTATTGATCAGATTGTATTAATACTATAACATACGGCTCATCATTGGTCATCGAACCCCCTAACCGCCCACTTCAGAGAATTACAATTTTAATAGCAACTGAACAACGTATGACAAAGTTGATTTGAATTTAGCGATCAAAAAATATTAAGCGAATCAAATAAAACCGATCTGAAAAGTACAAATTACTGAAGTTATTTTTATTTTTTTAACATAATTCACCCCCAAACAAGGCAGGCCACCACTGTAGACGTAAGGGGCTACTGAGAATTAGGGTGAAGGTTTTGGGTGTCATCCTAAGTTGGGAGCTGTGCAGCGAGATGTCTGTTTACATTAGTTTTAAACCTCTGCATGTCAATACAGTTGGTGAAACAGGGAGCAGGCAGGGAGTTCCAGAGATCAGCAGCACGAGGAAAGAACCTATTGAAGTAGACGGCTCTCCGGCATCTGGAGACCTCCACGGTGAATGGATTTAGCTGATTGTCGAGTTGGTCTAGTGTATTTACGTCGAGGGGGAACTAGAGCAGCCAGTTCATCGGAGCACAATCCATTCAAGTATTTGTAAAACAAGCACAAGGATGCAACATTGCGGCGATAGGACAGAGGGTACGGTAGAGTGGGAGGTCAAAGTGGTGAGAGGAGGTTGAGGATTGAAGGTTCGTTTCACTTAGTGCTAGGATATCTGGGGAGTTTATCAGGAGAAATGTTTCTACATCATTGATGTTGGTTCTAAGTCCCCGGATATTAGTGAATGCGGGCCTCAAGGGCGGAGGCAAGTAAAACAAAGTAAGTGAGATGGAAATAAGATTTTAACAATACTGAAATCAATTACTTATTAAAAATATTACTTCTCGCCATGTTTGTCAACGGGAAAATTGACATGAGACTGCGCATTCTACTCAAGGGATCCAGTGGCGAGTGGTGCAGACTAAGGTAGCTGACTGTCTGGCTTTATGGGAGTCATTCAATCGTCATATTTGCCAATTTAGTTTATAAAATAAAGGTAGGTTGCAGTCTTTATGCTAGACTCATTCAGTGTCTGACACAAGGTTCGTCTTCCCAACCTGATAGTTCACAAATAGTAGAGAGCACGAACCGCGTTGACTACTAACAGAAAGATCAGTGACTAGAAATGTAGCAGCAAGAAACATGTCACTCAAACTCGAGTGAACATGTTACTGAGAAAAATAGTTAGCGCGATAAATTGTGAGTGAGTTCAAATAACAAAACAGTAACCAGAAACACAAGCCCCGTGTAGACCCCGGACGAAACCAGTTTTAAGTTGTAAGGGATACTAGAAAACAAATAGCGAGTCAAACACCACCCAGACTTTCCTACCGCCTAAAATAGATTCGGCAAGTATACG
>OY744530.1:102283820-102291320 GCA_963556195.1 Sepiola atlantica
GGGCGCCTCAGGCAGTAAGCAATAAACTTACTCCTCCCCAAAGAGGGAAGACAAAGCCTGGGAGGGTGCACCTCTTAAAACTGCACAGGACGGACAACCGATAGACCGGCGTAAATCCAGACCCGAAGGCCCGTACAATACCGGTTTATTAGGCGGGGTAAAAACCCCTGGCCGAACTACATACTCTTGTCCAGACGAGATGCGGTTGTGATTGAGCAACCCTTGCTTCACTAAAAACTCATGTTCAGAAGAGATGCGGTTGGAATTTAGTAATCCTTTCTTCACTACAGACTAATGTTCAGAAGAGGTGCGGTTGGCGATTGACAGCAATTTATCCAGGGCAACGCTGTGTTTAAATACACCTACTCTATCCATTGTATTGCGCACGTTTGCCACAAGATATACAACTTAACAGTAGTAATACGATTTTATTATTTTATGACTCCCGGACAAAGTTAATACCTTTTATTGTATATAAAATCATAAATAACAGTAACGTTTTTTTTTATCCTGGGCAACATTGTGTGTAAACACACCTGCTCTATCTATTGTATTGAGCACTTTTGCCATGAGATATACCACTTAATAGTAGTAATACTTTATTATTACTTTTATGACTCTCAGAAAACGCCAATACGTTTTCTTGTATACAAAATCATAAAAAAATCAGTAAATTACTTTATTCCTGGAAACGCTGTGCTCTATCTATTGTATTGATCACTTTCGCCATAAGATATACCACTTAACAGTAGTAAATACTATATTACTATTTTATGACTGCCGGACAACGACAATACCGTCGAGTTTGGGTAAGGGTTAGCGTTAGAGTTAGGGTTGTCCATATGGTTCATTTGTCCCCTAAACCAAAAGCATTTTTATTTATTTAGCGCCCCTGTCATATAAAAGAACTCATATTATGCCTAGAATGTCTTCCTACAACAAAAATATAATACAGTAATGTTAATAATGACACTTTTTTCCTTCCGAACAACGCCGAGTAGAATAAAAGTTTCTCTACCCCCTGCTCCCCCCCCTCCATTTCACTTACCAAATATAATACTGTTAGTAACGTGATCGTCATAGCACTGCTAAAAGTACGGTTAAAATCAAAGTATGAAAAAAAAAAAATGATGTTGATACTTACAATTATTTTATCCCGGACAACGCCAAGTAGAATAACTGGCTCCAGTCAATTCCTAATTTTCCCACACCCCTTAATGTTAACATATTAAGAAGATATGTAATGTCGATGAAGTCAATTTTCTGAATAGATATCCTATATATCTGTTACTAAAAGTAATATTTTAATTGAACAATTATTTATCCCGGACAACACCGTGAAGACCAAATGGCTTTGGTCAATTCCTAATGTCTTGCCCCACCCATCTCCATTTCAACATACGTAATGTTGCTGAAGTCAATAGTTCGAAGACAGTTAATATATACCAGATAACAAAAGTTATACTGAAATCTTACAATTATTGACCCCGGACAACGCCGAGAAGAACAAATGGTCATGGTCAATTGATTATTCCCCCCCCCCAACTATTTCAAAACATTAAGAAGATACATGCTGTTGATGATTTTAATAGTCCGAAGAGATTTACTGCATATCCCTTACGTAAAGTAATACTGTAATCCATCAATTTTGGATCCTGGACAACACCGAGTAGAAGAAATGGTCCCAGTAAACTACTAATTTCTTGTTCCCACTTCCCAATAATATGAAGATAAATGATTTTAAGCACTTTAGATTATGGCTCTTGGGGATATACAACAGTCTAAAAAAAGATAGAGTTCTTTATTTCAGGCAACACTGCGTTTAAACACACCTGCTCTATCTATGATATTGAGCACTGCTTTGAGCACTTCTGGGTTACTACCTGCTCTACCCATGATAATGTGTATTTGGATTATGGTCCTGGGGTATACATTATTATATAAAAGACGTAGAATTTCTTCATCCCGTGCAGCATTGCGTTTAAACACACCTGCTCTATCTACGATATTGAGCACTGCTTTGAGCACTTTTGTCGGACTACCTGCTCTATACATATGAATGGATAAAATGAATTTTAAAAATTAAATGAGAAACAATGAATGTAAAATGAATGAAAAAAGTGAATGAAAATATGAATGAAAAAGTGAATGAAAACAAATCGATGAAAAATTGAAAGCAAAATGAATGAAAAACTGAATTTAAAAAATGAATGAAAGATTAATAGAAAAATGAATGAAAAAATGAATGAAAAAATGAATGAAAAATTGAATAAAAGAAATGATAAAAAATGTAAATAAAAAATGAATGAAAAATGGAAATAATTGAAGTGAATGAACAAATGAATGAAAAAATGAAAATAATTGAAGTAAATGAACAAATGAATGAAAAAATGAAGGAAACAAATGAATGAAAATAATTTATATAAAAAGTTAAAGGAAAAAAATCTAGTAAAAAAATGAATGAAAAATTAATGAAAAAATTAATGAAAATAGAATAAAGAAAATTAATGAAAGAAAATGAATGAAAAAATGAATAAAAATTGAATTTAAAAAATGAATACAAAAATGAACGAAAACAAATTCAATGAAAAAAATGAATGAAAAATAAGTAATAAAAATAATGAATGAAAAGTAATGAATAAAAATAAATGAAGAAATGAGTGAAATAATGAATTTAAAAAAGTGAATATAAAAATGAATAAAAAATAAATAACAGAAAATGAATGAAAAAAGTAATGAAAAAAAATTGTAGGAAAGAAATTAAAGATGCATAAATAATGAATGAAGAGATGAATAAAAAATGAATGAAAAAATGAATGAAGAGATGAATGAAAAAATTGAATATAAAAAAATGAATGAAGAGATGAATGAAAAAATTGAATGAAAAAAAATGAATGAAGAGATGAATGAAAAAATTGAATGAAAAAAATGAATGAAGAGATGAATGAAAAAAATTGAATGAAAAAAATGAATGAAGAGATGAATGAAAAAATTGAATGAAAAAAACGAATGAAGAGATGAATGAAAAAATTGAATGAAAAAAATGAATGAAGAAAATTAAAAAATTGAATGAAAAAATGAATAAAAAAAGAATGAAAATTGAATGTAAAAAATGAATGAATGAAAAATAAATGAAAAATGATGAATGAAAAAAATGAATAAAACAATGAATGTAAAAATCAATGACAATTAGTGAATAAAAAGTGAATGAAACAAATAAATGAAAAATGAATGAAAAACGTATGGAAACTATTAAAAAAAGAATGAAAAAATAAAATATAAAACAAAATGTAATGAAAAAAATTATCCTTCCCAAATCTCCGACTCTGACTCATTTCAAAACCTCCTTCCAAAACCCCCGACTCTGACTCCTTTACTACAGACTGATGTGCAGAAGAGGGGCGGCTGCAGATTGAGCAACACTTGCTTCACTACAGACTTATTTTCAAGAGATGTGAGGTTGGACAACCCTTGCGTCAACACAGACTCATTTTAAGAAAAGGTGCGGTAGCGATTGAGCAACCTGCTCTTTTCAGGATATTAAGCATTTTGGATTGACTAACTTATACTATTTATCAGATATTATAATGTATTATTACTTTTATGACTCCAGGGCAACATCATGCTGTACTTTGTCTAGTATACAACATAATGACAAAAGACAAAAAAGTCTTTCTCTTGAGCAGTGCTGCGTATAAACCCACATGCTCTATCTAGAATATTGAGCACTTTTTGATTACTGTATACCACTTTCCATATGAACTACATTTATGTTACTGTTATTCTTGTAGTATATATATATATATATATATATATAAAGGAGATTAAAATGAGGAATATCTTTGAATAATTGTAAAAAGCTATTTGCAACAGTAAATCCACAGATATACTGTGAAGTGTCAAGTGTTTGAATATTCTCTCTTTTTCACTTGAAATTATAAAAGGCTTCAGATTTCATAGATAATTTATAAACTTTTCTTCAAATTAATAATTGAAACTAAAGATTATTTTTATAACAATAAAGTTAAATAATTCGTTTTTCTGATGAAAGGATTTTATTATTTAAAACACCTAGGTTTAAAGGACTTTTCTATCCTTTATATTATACTTTGTTGTACGATCTGAAATTATTTGTAACGTATGTAACTTTACATTTGTCTATTTTCACTTTAACTCTTTTGGAACATTTAATATGTCTACTGCGTCTATAAAATGGAATAAGTGTTGTTTTTCTTGGGGGGGGGGGATCAAACGAAAACATAGTCGTTAGAATTTAAAAAAAATGTGGTACGACATATGACGTGAAAGGAATGCTTTTGTTCTTAATTTTTCGAACAAAATATAGCTGTTAGAATTTGAAATGTATAAAATGTTTATACAATTTAATGGATATCTTTATTTATTCATTTTTATTTTGCTTTTTTAATATATATTATTATCGATATTTTGTGTAAAGTTATGTTGGGAGTCTAGTGTAAAATAGCTAGCAAATTCAAGTTTTGTTCGGATAGAATATGTTTGCTGATTGCAGGAGATAAACTGTAGAAGCCATTATGTTGTTTAATTGTGTTAAAGTTTATAATAAATGCTGATTCAAGAAGTCTTCGCCGAGATTTATTTAAAATGAATTTAACGAGTCTAGCCTGTTCAAAGTTAAAAGAATTATCGTTTTGTAATGCATTGAATTCAGAGAATTGTTATTTTTTTTAATCCATTTTATGTTAGCCAAGTCTTTTCTTTAGTTCCTGTTGAGTTTCTTCTGGTGACAATTATTGCATTGGATAGTATATATACTTGCATCATGTGTGTGTTTTAAAAATGCTTTGTCGTTTTTAATGTTTGTTTTATGGTCTGTGATGTAGTTTGTATTGTCAGAATTCCTAGTTTATTTAGAGTGTTGCAAATCATTGTATTATTGTCTACCCATGACCATAATACAATAATTTGCAACACTCTAAATAAACTAGGAATTCTGACTAGACAAACTACATGACAAACTACAAAACAAACACTAAGAAGTGTCCGGTGTATAACGTATTTGCTTATTGTTTTTGAAACATATTTGTAGGGCTTTTATTTTTGCATTTAATATGAAATATGTGGGGTATTGCAATGTTTTCAGTGAATGTGTGGTGTATTTGAATTCTTCGTCTAGATATTGTGGACTACAGATTCTGAAAGAACTAAAAAAAACAACAATTATCCTGCCTGTTTTTATTTTGTTGTTATGGTGTGAATAAAAAATGTATATTGTCATTTTTGTATGTGTTTTGCGATGCACATTTAAGAATATATATATATATCGTAATTCAATAATCATATTCTTTTACCAAAACACACCGTTATTTACTCTAATATACTTATTTTTTAATCCAATTTAAAGTTTTTAAGTTTTGATTTGATTAGGAATTTAAACCCCTGTTCTAAATGGCTTCAATCTTGTTTAGTTTTTCATTAGAATTTTCTAATATAAATTAGGTAGGAGTTTTTTTTAACAATCTTAAATTTATGATCATATCGCGCTTAATCTAAGTATTTTATCTATTCCATCTCTAAGTCTTCCCATAGAAATTTTAAATTAAACAAATGTTGAAATATCATTTTTTGTCCAGCCGAGACGCCACTCAAGTTTAAATATAAATTTTAGTATCGCTTAATCCACATTTATAGATTGATTTCTCCATTCCGATTTAATTCCTCGATAATTACCCATTAAATATTATTCTTAAGTTTAGTTGACCTAATAGTCTTTTATCTAGCATTGGTATTAAAGTTACTGTTTCTTCTCCTCATTTAAACTCTAATTATTTTATTATTTTAGCATTTCCATTTTGAATTTATTCCACTTAAACTGTTAGAATCCTACTACTTAACTGCCTCTATATGAAGAACTATAAACACGTCTCTCTAGTCGCCAGAACGCTTATACCTGTGTCTGATGGAGTGAAATTCAATCTCTCTGTCAAATGGGATTATTGTTTCAGTCAACATGTCTGGGTGGCCTTTTGGACTCTGTTTTTTCTAGAAAAGACACTCCCTTCCCAAGAAAAGTCGGACGGGCTAATTCTAATATTAACTGACTCTCAATTTTTTAAAAATCCACATTGGGACGTGAGTGAATTCTACGCTCCATTGAAGACCGATTCTGCTGTGTTTGAAATAATATCTGTCCGGAACCTAAAAAAACGATTCTGCTGTGTTTGAAATAACACCTGTCCGCAACTCAAAATAATCCAGGTCTTTTTCTAAGAGGGTCTACCGCATATTTTGAGAACTTATAAATTGGATGTGGCGCAAATTTATCGAGATTTAAATAAAATAACATTCCAAGGACATTCCCAGGCGCTAAGAACCGATCAACGCCTACACGCTCGCCCTATTTGAATGGACAAATGTTAACAGCCCTTTAACCTCACTATGAGTGCATCTCGTCTCATATAATATCTTCTAACTCATAAATTCCTGTGGACTATATATTATTTCTCAATTGGTTTCTGTTTCTGTTTTTTATTCTTTTGTTTTTGTTTTTAAATTCTGTATATGCAAATATATTGTTTTCACGTGTATCGATAAGGAGAAAATTGACTGTCTACACAATCAAAATATTTTATTTTTCTATCGCATATAAGTTGTCCAACTGTCTGTATATATCTCTACCTATATATATGCATCTGTGTGTGTATCTATGTATATGTATATATTTAACTGTCCGCGTGTATCTAAATACGACTATTCTTCTTTCTAATTATTTTTATTTTTATTTTTGTAGGTTATATTGTTGATGTTAATCTTACATTTTATCCTCTCACTAATAATTATTATTCCTGTTACTATTATTCTTTATCAATGCTTTTCTAGTTACTATTATGTAATTCTTCTAATCATAATTTTTTAAATTCAATTTTTAAAAATTCCTTTAAACAAGAAATATAATTGATTTTATTTCTATTTTATAATTAAATTAAATTAAATTATTCTATATCTCATTTGATTTTATAATTCTCTTCTACTTTATCTCTTTATCATAGGGATCATAAATCCCAAATTCCCTTTAAAGTTAAAATCTATAAAATGTCTTGTTCTCCTCTGGTATTTATATATTTTAAAGTTTTAAATTATGGTACGAGCTTCTCTGAGGAATGAAATTATACTTTCAAGCTATTCCGTTACTTCTAGGTATTTCCGGACTTAGACATTTATCTTCTAATTATTTCAACTATTTCTATTAATCTAAAAGAATACATTCTACCTTTAATATAAAAAAACATTAAATTAAATCTTGCTTATTTTATTTATTTCTCCTTTTTCCTCTTTTTCCTTTATCAATTTTCCCATCTTTATCCATTTTTAACCAACTGTTTTATTTAATTGTTACCATCCTTTAGTATCATTTCAAACTATTATTATTGATTTTCATCTACCAGTTATTATTATTTTGCTACAGTAATTCCAAATTTTACCATCGCATATACCATATCTAATTTCACTTCATTTTATTTT
>OY744530.1:102296320-102501320 GCA_963556195.1 Sepiola atlantica
TCGGTGGTGTTGACGTGATTATAGGTATGAGTGCAATTAACCGACTGGGGGGCGCCACGTTACGAGGGAGCCAAGTGACGTTCGGACGTCTCGGCGCAGTGGGGATGGCAGGAGTGGAAGGTGATAGAACCATCAGAATACCAAAACCGGAGGTTTGCTGCATTGAGGACAAAGATTTCCTGGCAAAGTTTGATGGCGTGAGGTGGACGGTGGAATGGAAATGGATCTCCGGACCCCCGGAACTACAGAATAAAGTGGGCTGCTACGAAAACACCCTGCGAGGAGAAATAAGAAAAGGATTTGAGGAAGAAGTGGAGAGGTGGATAAAAGAAGGAATTCTGAAACCGTGGACAGGGGAAGAAAAAGGAGTGTTGCCACTACTGGCGGTTGTTCAGCCTACGAAAAACAAGATTAGGCCCGTACTGGACTTCAGAGAATTGAACAGACACGTAGCCTGCCACACTGGAACGGGGATCGACGTATGTGAGGAGGTCATGAAGAAATGGAGAAGAATGGGACGGGCCACAAAAATTGTCGATCTGAAATCGGCATATCTGCAGATCCATGTAGATGAAAAACTCTGGCAGTACCAGCTGGTCCGGTACAAGGGGCGAGTGTATTGTCTGACGAGGCTAGGCTTTGGGCTGAGTTCAGCCCCCAAAATTATGACTGCCGTGCTGAAGACAGTGCTGAGCAAAGACCGTTCAGTGGAGGAGGCCACTAGTTCGTACATTGACGACATTCTGGTGGAGGAGGCAGAGGTGACAGCGGAGAAAGTAAGAAGCCATGTCGAGAAGTATGGGTTAACTGCAAAACCGGCGGAGGCCCTGGATGGAGGACGGGTGCTGGGGTTGAAACTAAGGCGAGATGGAAAAGAAAGCCTTGTCTTCGAACGAGGGAGTGTAATACCCGAAGTCGGATCTGAGCTGACGAAGCGAGAACTCTTCTCAGTCTGCGGGAGGCTGGTCGGGCACTATCCTATCGCTGGCTGGCTCAGGATAGCATGTAGTTTTATTAAACGACTAGCAGGCACTGCTGGCTGGGAGGGCCGTGTAACGAAGGAGGTTATGAACATGCTGCAAGAAATCATTGCGAGGGTGAGGAATGAGGACCCAGTGAAAGGGGACTGGTATGTCAGCAGCGGAGATGCGGGTGTGATTTGGTGCGATGCCAGTAACCTGGCGTTGGGCGTCGTACTAGAGATGGGAGGCGTAACTGTGGAGGATGCGGCATGGCTAAGAAAAACCAACGACTTCTCCCATATCAACGTAGCAGAACTAGATGCCGTTATGAAAGGACTCAATCTGGCCCTGAAGTGGGGATTGAAAATAATTGAAATTAAAACCGATTCGGCAACGGCAGCATCGTGGATTCGGTCGGCAGTAACTGGCGATAAGAGAGTTAAGACCAAAGGTGCTGCGGAAATGCTGATCAAGCGCAGACTCGGAGCGCTCGCCGATCTAATAGCGGAGTTCCAGTTAAGAGTATCTGTCGTGTTGGTCCCATCAGAAAAAAACAAGGCGGATTCGATGACACGCGTGAAGAAGGCCTGGCTGCAGGAGGGAAAGGAGGTCTCCTCGGTATGCTATGCAGGGGAAGAAGTCAAGGAGTCACACGAAATGCACCACTTTGGTCGGGAACGAACGTTATTCCTAGCCAGAGAGGTTTACCCGGAAACCACCGAGGAGGAGGTTAGGGAAGTGGTGGAGAACTGTCGAGAGTGCCAATCAATTGACCCTAGACCGTCCAGACACGAAACAGGACAGTTGCACGTCGCGGAGGACTGGAAGCGATTGGCTATTGATGTGACGCACTATCGCCACAAATTGTATCTCTCGATGGTCGACTGTGGACCGGGAAGGTTTGCCATCTGGAGAGAAATCAGGGCAGAAGCGGCATGGGCGATCGGAGGGGTCATCGAGGAGATATTTTTGGAGAGAGGGCCGGTTGAGGAACTCTTGATGGACAATGGGCCCGCTTTCCGATCTGAAGCCTTTAAAGGGGTATGCGATAAGTGGGGAGTAAGGCAATTTTTTAGAGCAGCGTATCGGCCGAGTGGCAACGGAATAGTGGAGAGGAATCATCGCACCATTAAAGCCGCTGCGGAAAAAAGCAACGTATCACCCATAGAGGCGGTGTTTTGGTACAACATCTCGCCAAAAACCAAACAAGACGAGACAACTGTCCCTCATAGGGCCGTTTTCACATATAAGTGGCGGCACCCGTGCAACAAAACAGCAGGAATCGAGAGTGAGGAAGCCACTATCAAAGTAGGTGAAGAGGTGTGGGTGAAACCCCCTAATGCACAGTGTACCACTCGTTGGAAAAAAGGGGTCGTAACGGGATTGCGGTCGAAGAACAATGTGATGGTGAACGGCGTTCCCCGGCATATCCTAGACCTGCGTCGCATGACACTGCCGGTACGCAGTGAGGGCAGTAAAGAAGCGGAAATCGAGGGCCACCGAGAAGCAAATGATGCGACTCTACCTGACTTAGACCCACGTTGTAGTGATCCTGAAAATGTTAACCCCCAAGAAGTTGTTCCCCAGAGGCCTCGACGTGAGAGGAGGCGGCCTGCTTGGATGGAGGATTACGAAGTATCCTATTGATCTCGAAGATCAAGGGGGGCGTGTGGTGTAAATGAGGAAAAAAAGAAGAGAAAACAAGAACGACCGACCGCGTTTTTGTGTGGCTTACCTCGTGTGAAGAAGAAGGAAACAAGAATGGCCGACTTGTTTCTTTAAATGCCTACAGGGTGACTACGAGGTATGCAAATGAGATGCTCCTGATTGGAAATGAAAGAGATAAAAGAGGAGTGATTGGGGGAGGAGGCAGAGGCAAGTTAGATTGCGAACAGAGAAGTTTGATCATAGGGGAAAAGTCGGATTCGTAGAGAGTGAAGAAAAACGTTGCAGAAATTCGTCTCGGAGTGGATAGAAAGCGGAAGTACGGCCAGCAGTGTCACGTATACCACACTATTTTCGGTGTAAGGGACCCCTCCCCCCTTAGTTTCGCATTTAATAGAAACTTACTACTTAAGTGAAGAATTCTGGGTAATTAATCTTATCTTAGTATTAATTTAAACGATTTATAAATAAGTACTAAACGTCTTCCACAAAAACACCGAAGTATAACAATCTTAATAGCTGCTTGAATGGATGGCTGAATATGAAACTGGCTATAAATTGATGAACTTAAAAGAGACCAGCTCTGTTGTTAGCTTCGTATCCAAAAGACTTAAATAGACATCTGAAGGCTAATTGATGTAACTTTAGAAAGTAAAATATCATATTCGACTAGGGATACTTTTTAGATGGATTCTGTCGTTTTTATCAGCAGAAAATGTAAATCAAAGTGGACGCTATCTTTGCAGCAAATGCAACATCTAATACTAAATAATAATAATAATAATAATAATAATAATAATAATAATAATAATAATAATAATAATAATACATTTCCCATTTATTACTATTAAATAACAGTTACAAATATTATATTTTTATTCAAAGAGGTGGAAAATATAAGGAAATCTCTTGAGAAAAATTTAAATTTTGCTACCGCATTACGTGATGTCACATGTCTTCCATAATTGTTTCGTAAACATTGCCTCATATTAGTTAAACAATACTGTATTGTTTTTACAAACGCCATCTGGTAGCACAGATTCATTTTTTTCGATATCACATTAAGCGATTACTATTTAAAGTCAAAGGCGAGTATTGATTTTTGTTTTGTCTATTAACCAATAACATTGCAATTGTTACTTTTTTCAATATTTTGGAAACAAAAATAACGCAAGTTTCTTTAGAAAATAGATGTAAATAATTGCCTTTTATAACAGAGAATTATTCGATTTTAGACCGGCGTCACACATTTACAACATAGCCGCCAATGTTTGGGTTAGGGGTTTTCTCTTTCTACAACGTTCATTAATGTCAACTATTGGTTACAGCATCGCTGTCATAGTAAAAGCCCGTACACTAGACTTATTGTTCTATAGCTTTCAAAAAGTAGCTCTTTTTGCCATTTACCAATGTCACCTGCGATATTATAACAGCGTGTTCTTATAATAATTAACGTCTGGCAAAAACAATTAATTTTTTATTTTTTATTTATTTAATTGTTATAGGTTCGATCGTCTTTTGGGATAAGGTGTAAATGTATTTCTCATTTGAAAACCATTTTTATTTGATATCAACACACAAATGAAATAGAGAAGTTTATTAATTAACAGTAACACAAGAGAGATACATACATATGTAGTGAAAGAGATATAAACACATACACCTAGAAAGATAAGGACATACTGTACATAGAGCGATATAGGCATATTTGTTGAATTTTACTTCAGTCGAAGTTATCAGAAATCAAGGGGACCCTTCCTGGGGCAAACACTTGATCCCTCTATAAGATACATAGATATCCGTGGGTTCTATTAAAGTTCTCTTTATCTCTCAAACGTTGAGTTAATAAAGAAGTGACCTTGAAGTAGTATTTTTTAGCTCCTTACGTCAAGTGGGTCTGCCTTGTTTGACGCAATTTCCATTAAAAAACTTAGGTCCATGGAAGAAATATTTTACTGTACGTTTGGTAAGATACTTGTGGCATTATCCATCATAAGTTTTTTAGACCGCAACCAAACATTAAATAAAAACTTGTATGTTGAAAAATTACAGCGTGCGGATAACAATCTGAGAAAAAAAACGCCCGACATTTATAACTACGAAAAAGGTTATCTTCGTTCCTGACAACACAAGAGCAGACGTCACAAAAGAGACGCAGAAAACAAATGTACAACTTGGCTGATCTGTTCTAACCCTAACCCACCATATTCTCCTCATCTCGCCCCCCCCGACTAATGTTTACCTCTTTAGCTCTTTACAGAATTCACTTCTGCAAAAAGTGCACTAAAAACAAATAAGGTGAAAGAGCACATTCAAAGCATCTTTGAATTAAAACCGTCTTCATTTTATTCGGATGTCATTAAAAAGTTAATTTGTAAATGGGAAAGTGTCATCGAAAACAATGGCGACTATGCAATCTTATATCGAGATTTTCGCTGCCTGTCCGTCCGTCGGTCACAATTCTTTTAAACGGAATAAATACTTCACGGAATTTGTCTCATTTCGAAATATCAGAGATCTTAACAACTTTTAGAAATGGAAAATATTTCATTAATAGTAAATAATAAGTTTCCAACATGGCGGATGTCATGACCGGAAATCGAAAACGAAGTCTAGAAATCTTGCATCTTATCTATTTAGACTTTCTTATAAATAGAGCTTAAAACATTACCGTAACAATATAATTATAGCTTTGGCATGATGTAATAGATTCATTATTTACGTCGTGTTTCAAAACATGAATTCAAATACAAGCGATGATAAACAGAAATGAATCAGTAAACATAATAAATAGCGTTGGAAATTATTTTAATAGTCCCAAATAATTTATGTTGATATAACTACATTCAATATATACTAGAATTTGGGCCCATCATTCTTGTTGATAACAATTTTTTATTCGGTTTTGTATCATAAATTAAATTAAAAATCTTAAATCAGAAATTATTTATTAATCAACCTAATACTTAAAAAGTAAACATTTACACTAGATATTAACACAGAAATTTAGTACCGATAAAAAGAATACAACAATCCAAATATTCATACATTTAAAAAAAAATTAGAATTATGCTAATTTTAAAAGTTTGTGCTGCTTCTGACGAATACAGCTGAAATCAACGGTGACTTCAGAAATGCATTTTATTGAAATTAATAATTTATTTTGTGAAAAGTGTTGACTAATGCATAAACAAACACACGCGTTTACAAATAGCTAAAATTCGTTAGTTGCAGCCCAGCTTGGCAATCCTGACTCGAAATGGCTAAAAATAATAATTAGAGTGATAGAAATAGCTCGGATTTTTCTGATACAATTTGTGATGACGTTTATTTTAATTTTTGTTTCGCTTTTCTTTTATAAACAATTTTATGGAATTTTGAAAGTTAACTTTAATTATCTATGTTTTTACATGCAAACAATGGCCAAAGTCTTACAAACATTTACTTATTAAAAACACTTTTATCGTAACGAATTGACCAAATAATCGAATCGTCACTTATTGAAATCTATATTTTGCGTTTATAGCCATATTGTCACTGCTGGTTGTGATTATTATACCGAACTAATGTTTTAATTTAAATGTTTTCGTTCATATTTAACAATAAATGGTCGTAAGCAAATACTTATAGGGTTAAGGTTAATATCCTCACCTCACACGTTCGGGAAAGTAGTTCTGACAAATATACTTCAATCGACAAACTTGTGAATTCCTAAACCAAAGGCAGTAAACACTATTAATAGCTAATTTATTCAAGACATCTGGGGAAACATTCGTAATAGGTTATTAGTAAATCAGTTTGTCTTTTATAAATAAATGCGGAATGATTGGCTTGTGTGAATAAATGAATCAAAACGTGTTTTTAACAAGTATTCACAATTACAATTGTTAATTTTCAACTGAGCGCCCAACACTTGTAACCTTGTGTCGTACAGTCGGATGGTCCTACTTCATTATTCACAGGGACCCACGTGTTCGCATTGTTGTCATTTCTTTTAAACACGCTACTCTGTGTTATTGAATCCAGTTTCCCTTCTCCCGGCTGGTATACACGGCATAATAATGAGCTGAAGTTTCATTGTTCTTTCTTTATTTGCCTGGGTTCCGAAACACCGAATTCCCAGGCGTGGATCTGAATACCCTTCCTGGACACTTATCTTTTATAAATCTGTATCACACTTTCTTGTCTGTTTTTCTCACCTGTCCAATTCTCATGCGACGTCACAGTCACAAGAGGTCCTTTCAACTTTCAGGGTTCCAAAATGTAACACTACATAGAAAGAGAAAGATTTCCGTTCAGTCTCGAGAGACAATAGACAACCCCGGTAACAATGTCTGCACGAGGAGTCTATTGTCAAATAAAGGTTCCGCAATCCCAACAACACCTCTCCTGGACCGGTACTGCTTGAATTCACTGGCAAGAAGTCGAAGACGACTGGAAACAATATTGAGGAAATATATAGTTTCTTTATGGCAGACTCTCTCTCTCTCTCTCTCTCTCTCTCTCTCTCTCTCTCTATATATATATATATATATATATATATATATATATATATATATATATATATATATATATATATATAGATAGATAGATAGATAGATAGATAGATAGAAAATAATACTCAAATTTATCACCAAATATTTCATTCAATATGAAATAATTAAAAATAAATTAAAATTAAAAACAATATGAACATATACATACCCTGAAATAATTAAAAATAAATTAAAATTAAAAACAATATGAACATATACATACCCTGAAATAATTAAAAATAAATTAAAATTAAAAACAATATGAACATATACATACCCTGAAATAATTAAAAATAAATTAAAATTAAAAACAATATGAACATATACATACCCTGAAATAATTAAAAATAAATTAAAATTAAAAACAATATGAACATATACATACCCTGAAATAATTAAAAATAAATTTAAATTAAAAACAATATGAACATATACATACCCTGAAATAATTAAAAATAAATTAAAATTAAAAACAATATGAACATATACATACCCTGAAATAATTAAAAATAAATTAAAATTAAAAACAATATGAACATATACATACCCTGAAATAATTAAAAATAAATTAAAATTAAAAACAATATGAACATATACATACCCTGAAATAATTAAAAAATAAATTAAAATTAAAAACAATATGAACATATACATACCCTGAAATTTACCCCAAAATAATCATGACCTTTATGTCATGATAAGCGTCTTCCTCAGTCAAAAGGAGAAGAACTCTTTGTCGACAATTTCTGTTTTTGTCAAATGCAGAGTTTTTCTTTTGGGAAGCTAGATGCCCCCATATAAAACTGACTTTCTGTCAAATGTTGCCCTCTATAACATAAGTACGAATTAAATTTGAGGGAATCAAATAAAAGTTTCTTTTTATATTTAATAACGTAATAATAATAATTGCTGTTCGAAAACAACTTTAGGATATTATTTAACAGAATTTTATGAAATGTTAACAAATGAAAATAAACGGAAATGTTTATATTTCATGTGGAGTAAAAACAATAAGTTACACCTAAGTACATGCGCACTAATTTGGACACAATCGTCGATTTGATTAAGTTTTCCATGAAATAAAATTCTTATGCTCTATTTTAATTATCATTTTAAATTACGAAATAAAACTTCATGTTTACTTTGAAACCTTCGGTTGGCTATGTGACATGCTTAATTAGCTTACAAATAGGAAAACCTTCTAATTTACATTCTCTACTAACATCGTTCAAAATACACCCATACTCTCGCACCCCAAGGAAATAAAAAATGAAACAAACCCAGATGCCAAATATGCCAATACATCACCACTAACGACACATTCACACGTCCAGGCACCAACATTCAACTTAGTCCCCCCCTATCACCTGCGATAGCCTCAACGTGGTTTACCTGATGTACTGCGCCAGATGCACAAAAGGCAACTACGTTGGAGAAACAAGCCTGGAGTTCCGCAAACGCTTCAACAACCACAAACAAACGATTAAGGACAAATCCACACGATACCCATTAGCCGAGCATTTTAATCTCCCAAACCACTCCACAGACGACACAAAATGCATCCTCGTAGCCTACAAATTTAGAACACTACAAGACAGAGGAAACTATGAGACAAAACTCATTCTGAAACTAAACACGCAGGACTAAATATAGACCTGGGACTTCTCAATAGTTATTCTTTCTACAAACATACGAACTGACTGACAACATTTTCCAACAAGCGAAGAACAAGTGTGTGTTACGGTGGGATGCTAACATCTTCCCACTTTAAGAGTACCAATATCCACTTTTCCATTTGTTGTTTTAAAAAAAATTTCATACTCGCCAGGTCCACCAGTAAATTGTATTCATTCATCTGTCTATCCCCCCCTCTCTCTCTCGCTCCCGGTTTCCATCTCTCTATGTACATGTGTGTATGCCCTTGTGGGTGTACGTATGTACATGCATATACCTATACACATGTATCTGCCCATATCTCTCCCCTTCTCTGTGCACATGAATGCGCGTGTATGTGTGGATACAGATGTGTATGTATGTGTATGCATGTATGCATGTGTATGTATATATGTATATATGTATATATATATGTATATGTATATGTATATATGGATGTGTATGTGTGTGCATATGTATATGTGTATGAATGTGTGTGGGTATGTATGCGGATATATGCATATACCCATCTCCACAGTATTCTCATTTTCCATTTTCCAAAGTTCACAAACTCCCAGTGTACACACCCCTACTCTGAAGTTTCCATGACTCCAGTCAATTGGCCTGCCCCCTATTCCCCTCCTCTCTCTCTCTCTTGCTTCATGTGTATATGGATGTATGTCTGTGTGTGCGCGGGTGTATAGGAAATCTGACATACGTAGGTGACCGTGTGGGTATATATAAACACAGGTTCACTTGTATATCTCTCTATATATTCATCTATTTACATTCATTTATATCCGGGTACATTTGAATCATGTTTATGACCACTTGACTCTTGCCTCTCCTGTTTATTTTCACCATTTCACTGGCCTTACCCAACCCTTTTCCCCATTCTATCACCACCCATCTCCCACCGTACACACACAATCCCCTATTACACTGACGAAGGCCGAAGGATCGCGGCCGAAAATTTTGTTCTCCTTTTAAGAAAACCTTTTTTATTTTTCATACATAAGGAACAATTGATATTACTACACGTCAAAATATAGAAACTAAATAAAAGATATATTAAAATATATACCTTTCACATTGATTATATATATATATATATATTAATATATATATATATATATATATATATATATATATATATATATATATATATATTACATTTCATGTATTCACATAACATTTTATAAGGAGATATAATTTTTTATGTATCAATTTTCAGTATTTACTTCAACAGTGCTCGATAGTAAGTAGAGCTAGGTAGTAAGTTATGAAAATATATTTATGGCAATTAAGCTACACATAGGCTTTCGCGTTTCATCCCCGGGAGGAATCGTCGGGCTAAAAGGCATGAGGTTAGTTTTGCCAGGTGTTTTTATATACACGACTAGCATGGTAACCAATCAGATTCTTTGTTGTTCTCTTAGCCAACGATTGTTGGGCTTCTCACGAACAAACGTTAAGTTTATTTTACTTCTTATTTCCTATTCTATTGTTCTGTTTTCTATAGAGTGACCTATACCTGTTTCTTTGTTGTGTCAATATAATGAGTGACCTTATTTTAACACGTGGTTCCTTGTATTTCTATTTTAGGTTTTAGGTTTTTGTTTTTTTTTGTTTTTTTACTTATTTGTTTATTTGTTTATTTATTTATTTATTTATTTATGTATTGTTAACCTCAGGTAAATTTTATTCAGACATAATCTACACGGGTCGTCTAGATTTCTACATGTACTGGCCTAACGGAACGTTTGCTTATGAGAAGACCAACAATTGAGAGCTTAAAGAAAATGGACGCTCACCAATAATTGAATGGAAAATAATACGACAGGCCAACAAAAAATTGATCTGAGATTTTTGCAGATAATGTCAAATATGGCATCCATGAAAGAGTTAATAAAATTCATAAACCTTTTAGCAATTCGACCATAAACTTGTTCACCAAGTGTCAGTTATGGATATCTAAGCATCTTTATGTAATCGCCACTCAATGATGAGCACACCTATTTTTACTTCAATTCACCCCAAACAAGGCTCACTGTCACTGTGACGTTAGAGGCTACTGTAGAATTAAGGGCCAGATTTATAGGGGCATCCTAAGTAGGGGCTTGAGCAGCGAGACGCTTGTTCACATTACATTGAAATTTCATCATGTTGAATTGGCTACTCTGGTGCCTCCTCGACGTAAATTCACTAGACCAACTCGACAATCAACTAAATCCCACCAATTCACTGTGGAAGTCCCCAGATGCCGGAGAGCTCTCTACTCAAATAGCTTCTTTCCTCGTGCTGCTGGCCTCTGGAACTCTCTATCTCCCCCCTGTTTCCCCGACAGTACTGACATGCAGAAATTTAAAACTAATGTAAACAGACATCTCGCTGCGCAGATCTCAATTTAGGTTGATTCCCCCAAACCTTCTCCCTTCTTTTTTCAGTATCCCCTTATATCTACAGTGGCGGCCTGCCTTGTTTGGGGTGAACTATGTTTAAAAAAAGTCGGAGAAACAGTGAGCAAGGAGGGAATTCCACAGGGACGCGGTTTCGGCAAATAAGCTATTAGAGAAGAAAACATTTGGCACTGGGGAATCTTACAGTGAAGAGGTATAATGTTGATGCTTGTCGGGGTTGTCGGGTGTATTTACGTTGAGGGCGCACAAGTGCTGCAAGTTCGTCGGAGCACATTCCATTGTAGTACTTGTAAAACATTGCGACGATGAAACAGGGGATGGAGCTTGGTAGACAGTGTGTGAACTATTAGGTTAGAGACTCTTTGTTTTACTCTGTCCAAGAGAGAAGAGACTAGTGTTTAGTGCCCCAGCCCAGATGTGGCAACACTACTTCATGCATGGATGAATGGTGGATTTGTAGAGATATAGGATACTGGCAGGTGCGTGAACTTTTCTAGCACGGTAGATGGATCCAATTTTTTTTGCAGCAGACTCAGCAGACTTCTATGTATTTATTCTAATTCATGTTACCTGTGAATGTTGGAGTTTGAATGTTGGACTCTCGGGAAGGATGCTATCAGTTAGGGCAATTGGTAGTTGGTAAGGTTTCTTATGTTAACGAAATACGACGTACGAAATTGTCAATAACTAACACCCATCTCTCTTGGCACTGGGAGTTAATGTCCGGTGAGTGTGAAGCTCATTCTGGATCATACCATCTACTGATAACACGATCACAAAAGTGTGTTTGTATATCAAAGACTATTGGATATTCATGTCTGAAACTTAGTGGGCAGATCTCAGAACCTGATGCTGATGTGTACAGCATATGGTTGAATTCCATTGATCGAATTTTTTAGATCACCCTGTATAGCATTTAGAGTTTTAAATTTATTTTCATATTTTAAATTATATGCCACTTGCTCAAATTTGATCCCGGTTTTCTGAAAATGGAATTCATCAGTAATTTACATTTTTGGTTTCTTCATATTGATTGTTGTTGTCATAACATTTCAGCCGTTTTACTCTTCGGCCTTATTCACGTGTCTTCTGTGAAACTAAGGAATCATCATGGAATTTTAGATGAACCATTAATTGGAGTCCTGTGCATACACGTTTCGCATTCGATTTTCAAAGTCTTGTTAAATCGTCTCGCTTCCTTTTTCTCAGGATGGAACTTACAATCTCAGAATGATCTGCATAATATCCAACGTCTTCGTCATCTCGGGGTTAGAGTGAAATTTTCTTGATATATAAACCTACTAGACAACCTTCGATCCGTTTAGTCACAGCCTCTATAACTATTTGTTTTGCTTTGATTTCATGCGGAAATTCATAAACTGTGATATATCTGTTAATAAATTCTTGTTGCATCGTAAATATCCTTTTCTTCTCTATTATCCTTATGGATAATAGAGAAGAAAAGGGTGTTATTATTTTTTTCTAATTTACATACGTGTTTCCGGTATGTAGAAACACACGATGGAAACTCTTTCTCTAAATTACAGCCGAGACGTTAACATTATTAAATGATGGATGAATCAAACCGCCGCGAGAAAGATGGGGGACCTTTCAGTTAATCATAATTTACGGGTACTTAATAAAAGAATTAAAATGAATCTTATAAAAATATAACTGAATCTCAGAATTAAGGATTATTTTAGCATGTATTTTGTCATTAAATTATTTAGGAAAATGCCTTATTAATACCAACGTTTATGTATTCAGCTTCAGTATAATAGATGAAATGTTCTCCCTTTTTAGGGGCTCCCATTACTTGTGAATCTCTATACTTGGCCTGGTAAATAACTCCGCATGTTCTAGTAGCATGGGAGTGTAGCGTAGCAAGGGTGTTCTTCAATCCCCACAGCGCGTCCACTTCATTGGAAGAATCAGCTGGTAAAACTTCTGAAGTCGAAGACGTTTCCATCTTCTCTTCTTTTCTCTCTGTTTTCTTCTTCTTTTTCTTCTTCTTTTTCTTCTTCTTTTTCTTCTTCTTCTTCTTCTTCTTCTTCTTCTTCTTCTTCTTCTTCTTCTTCTTCTTCTTCTTCTCATTAACAGCTTTCATAAATGCTATTAATAAAGACACATCGACAAATGAAATTGAGATTTAAAAATCTCTCTGAGATTGTATTCTTTCTAAATAGCATATATGTATACGCATATCCCTTCCCTACGGTGGCAGCAACTATCAAAACTCACTGTCCCCATCTCTCCCTCTCTCTCTCTCTCTCTTTCTCTCTCTCTCTCTCTCTCTCTCTCTCTCTCTCTATCACACACACACATACACATGCACACTCACTCTGTGTTGGTTCAGTCGAAAAGAAAACGATCTCCCCTGCTCATTCGCTGCGCAAGACTCTGTGATGTCACTGCCAGGGCACGTATCCTTACTCGAATTCTAATTGAAAAATTCCACTCTACCTAATTTTTAACCTTAAGTGGAAATTTACTATAGTAACCTTATCTTTATACAGCCGCATGTAAATATTATTACATGAGCTCTTGCTTTCGGCTTCCTTACTTTTAGCAATTTTCACTGACGTTTCTTTCCATACATGATAGAATATAGCCAACCTTTTCCGTCCCCAATCTTTCTGATATTCTTCCACACTCACTTTAAGGCGGCCGGCATATCAATTGGTAAAATTTTAAAAATGAAATAAGAAAGAAAGAAAACGTTTCAAACTGGAATGTTTAAAAACGGGGAAAAAAATCCACGTATCAATCGGTATAGGAAAAAAAGAATAAAAAGGTAAAAGAAACGTATCATTATGTAAATAGAGCAAAACACAAAATGAAACTGAAAAGACTCCTGGGTAACCCCAGCTAGTTATTAATAATTATAAAAAATGTACATGTAAAATATAATTTTGATAATTTTTTCATTCATTTTTATTGTGCTGATCCTTGCTCCGTTTTATTTGATTATTTTGGTGAGTTTTTGCCCGGTTAGTAAGCCAAATAACAATGGAGAATTATCACCAATTGGACTTCGGAATATGAACGTAAACTACAGTTGAAGCCGACCGCGACTAAACTAATAGAAATACAATAGTACATAATTAGAAGTAATAGTATAGTTTCGGCTTCAGACAGATAGATACCAAATCTCTATTAGTAATAAATATACAAAATGAATTACACGAAAGCAAGTTAAACATTAACGAATAATTATTAATAAAAATCCTTCAGTGGTCTTTAACAACACCTGTCTAAAATGTGCGCTTGTAAATAAAATGAAACTCCTTGAATATTCCATACATGGTGACGTCTATAGTTCGTACTTGATATTAATTTATGATGGGTGTTGGCCTCTTAGAGATATGAACAAACAACAAAGACGGACATAAACCATTTCGAGTGGTTTATGTCGTTGCCACGAAATTCAGAGGAATAACATGTTCGCTTCTTGCCTATTAACTGAGGTTCGGCCACACGAAAAATGAGATTTGAGAGAGGGATGTGTAATGGAGTTAATACTTAGTAAATGTACAAAATGACTCGTGTAAACTCTTCCTGTCGCATAAAGAGCTGCACATTTGTCATATCTTAGAACTGTAATTGGAAATGTATTTTTTATTATCAATAATACAATCACATTTTTTATAATTGATAGTTTTGTTTTACAAATAATCCATTCTTTTATTTATAATCAATGCTTTTGTTGTGTTTTAATACGTTTAATTTTACTCTATTTTTGAAATAGTCTAATAGTTTTTAATAAATAAAAATTAAATAAACTAATGTAAACATCGTAAATAGTGAAATTTAAAATCTAAAATGTTTTGTTTTTATAATTATTTTCAGCAGATATATTTCCATGCTGTTTATACGTAATCGCTCCTCCTCCTAACCAAATTAGCATGTCTTTTATTTCTTGGTAAACTACGCCGTATTTAAAGAATATAATTGTTTTAAAATGAACTTTTTGATAAAAGTGATCAAATGTTTGTAACTTGACCCCCAGTGTATAAGCCGAAATGTTTTTTGATTTGTTAATTTCTTTTAAGCGGATTTAATTTCGAAAATGTTTAGAAAAAATCGTTAACAGTTAGTAACTAATTGTTTTGTTTGTTTAAATCAATGAATGCCGGTCACAACATGTAAATACGATATCGCGATGTTTATTAGTTAAAAATAAACAGGCGTTAAAACGTAATAAACGATTATTTGGTTTGTTTGAATCAATTAATGCCGGTCAGAACATGTAAATACGGTATGCAGATTTTTATTAGTAGAAAAATATAAAAAGTCGCTAAAAGTTAGTAAAGGAGTTTTTGTTTGTTAAAATCAATTGATGCCAGTAAAAAAAACCATTAAAATCTTATATAGAGTTGTTTATACTAAAATAGAACAGTCTTGATAACTTAATAAACGACTTTTTGGTTTAGTAAAAAGGAAACAGTCGATGAAATATAGTTAGCAAGTTTCTGTTTTGTTTTAGTTTAAAAAATAGTGATCGATTTTTTAAACAGTTACTTACGAAGACCTAGGCGTTAGGATAAAACGCCATTGTGAATACTATGTGAGATGTTCGTTAATGTATTTCTGAATTCTAAAAAGTGATTAAATGCATTATGAATAGCCGGACTGCACTGCAGTAATACAAGCATTCCGTTATTCCGTTATTCCTTGAATATAGTCAGGACACCATGTAGCATGTAAGCGAATTTGAGGGAGTGTTTGTTATTTATTTTTATAATCTAGTGTAGTATGTAGGAAATAGTATGAGTTAAAAAATGAAATAATAAACGGTGGTTTAATAGTAATCATACATATTAAAGAAATAACATGGTAATGCGAGTGACGTAGGAAGAGATAATAAGATGTAACAGAGTGAAATTGTTTGCCACCTTCAGTGTGGGATTGCGTATTTGAGAGAAACAGCTAAGTCGGAATAAAATAATAAGTTGTAAACGGAAACAAAATGTACGCATATTTTCTGAGAACACGCATAAGGGAGTGCTGTATGTGGTTAGTTGAAAAGATTAGCATATGAAGTGCTCGATTATTTTCCTATAATGTCTGAAGGTGTACCGGAACAAACGACATTTATTTATTATATAGAAGATTACATACATTTTTATTGTTATTATTATCTAAATAATAAAGTAAAGTTGATGTTTCCCCAAGCGATGTATAGAATTGCACTATGGTCACGCTTTATTCGACGTATTGATGCGTGTTTTCAGAAAATATGCTTCCGTTTTATTCGCTTTTAGTAATTCCTACAGTTTTTAAGTTTGTATGCCGCTCCTAAAATAGTCATACATACAAGGATTATTTAAATGTAATGAGAACAGACATATCGTTGCACAACTCCCCACTTAGGATGCCCCTATGGATATGGCCCCCTAATTTCAAGTAGCCCCTTACATATCAGTAGCAGTATGCCTTGTTTGGGGTGAATTAAAGTAGAAATAAAATAAAATAAATATCTTCTTGTTTCTTATTTGAGGAACGTAAAACTCCTTTCAAACCAAACGACCGATATTCGTTGGTTGAAGGAAACAATTAGTAGTGAGCGGGTAATATAATGAAGGACGCTGATTTGTTAGAAGCTAGAATATACACTGGTTAGCTATGAAAACAATCCTAAAATGTAATTCCATGCAATTAGTCTGATGTTTCCCTCGAGTATGTAACATAAACTTTCTGTGTAGCCCATTGGCCATAAATATCTTTTCATACCACTACAAACTTCTACATACGTATTTAGCACTTCTCAAGTAAATACTAATATATATATATATATATATATATATATATATATATATATATATATATATATATATATATATATATATATATATATAAACAGAATAAAAGAATATGAAATAAGTCAGCCGAACCGTTGTTAAGGAAACATAAACCTGCGGAAGGCTTTGTGTAGCTTAATTACCATAAATATATGTTTATATATATATATATATATATATATATATATATATATATATATATATATATATATATATATATATATATATATGTGTGTGTGTGTGTGTGTGTGTGTGTGTGTTATGGAAAAGTGAGCAGAGTAATATTCTAGTGAAAATAAGGACACAAACGCACCAACGTTCGACCAAGATAGTTCGATCAAAGTATTCCGACCATATTCATTTGGGGATATGGTTTTATTAAAAACAAAATTCAACATTTTATACAGTGAAGAAAAATCCGGGAATTAGGGAGCAAACGATGCTGAGTGCAGATATGTGAAGGTGAGGAAGGAGCAAGAGAAGGAAGAGTAGTACATTTGTGTAAGAGGCGAAAGAGAAATAGTGGTGTTTAAAAAAAAAAAATTTTTTTAATAAAATAGTTCACCCTAAACAAGGCAGGCCGCCACTGTAGACGTAAGGAGCTACTGAAAAATAATATGTAGGTTTTGGGGGTTCATCCTAAGTTGGGAGCTGTGCAGCGAGATGTCTGTTTACATTAGTTTAAATTTCTGCATATCAGTACAGTTGGGGAAACGGGGAGCAAGGAGGGGGTTCAAGAGGCTGGCAGCACGAGGAAAGAAGCTATTGGAGTACAAGGCTCTTCGGCATCTGGGGACCTCCACAATGAATCGATGGGAGTTGGCTGATTGTCGGGTTGGTCTAGTGAATTTACGTGGAGAGGGCACTAGTGCAGCAAGTTCATCAGAGCACAATCTATTGAAGTATTTGTAAAACAGGCACAAGGATGCAACATTGCAGCGATGGGACAGTGGCTGGAGCTTGGTGGATAATGAGGGGCCTATTAAGTTAAATACATCTTTGGGACCTTGTCTAAGAGGGAGTAACTAGTGGACGATGCACCAGCCCAGATGTGGCAACAATACTCCATACATGGGCGGATGGTGGCTTTGTAGAGATATAGGATACTGTCAGGTGTTAGAAGTTTTCTAGCACAGTAGAGGGAGCCCACCTTCTTTGCAGCAGCCTTGGCAATGTCTTCAATGTATTCCAATTCGTGTTACTTGTGAATAATAAGCCGAGGAGTTTGAATGTTGAACTTTCAGGTAGGATGTTATTTGCCATGGCAATCGGTGGTTGAAGAAGTTTCTTGTAGTTATTGAAGGAATGGAGCTTTGTCTTTGCGGCATTAAAAGTTACCAAGCATTTATGACCACAATCCATTACGGAGTGGAAATTACTGTTTAAGGATTCAGTCATTGATTCGGATATGTGCGCATCCGTTTTGCCTACATGACGAGAGTAGAGAGTGGTGTCGTCAGCAAATATACCTAGCTCAGTCTCAATGGCATCAGGGGGTCATTTATGAAAATCAGGAACAGTAGAAGTCCAAGGATGGATCCCTGGTGTACACCAGCATTTATGTCATGTTGCTTAGATAAACGGCGATCGAGGACAACCTGGATCTTTTTCTTTTGTTAGGAAAGATCTAATTATATTAAATATTTGTCCAGTAATACCATATGAGTGAATTTTATGAGAAGCCCTTTATGTCAGACCTTGTCAAAGGCCTTGGATATATCAAGCGCTACTGCTCTAGCTTCACCTGCCTTGTCCAGTGTATGATATATGCGTTCAGAGATGACCGTTAGGATATCCGCAGTAGATCGTGCTTGTCTAAATCCGTACTAATGATCAGAAAGAAGTTTAGCATTAACTAGGTGCTGGATTATCGCTAGATTGATTAAGGATTCAAAGATTTTAGCAAAGATCGGGAGTAGACTGATTGGGCGGTATTTTAATTCTATCTCCAAAATTCTTGAAGACTGATACCACAGAGGCAATTTTCCAGCTATCAGGGAAGCAAGATTAAGTAAGGCATTTGTTGTAGAGTTTGAAGAGAGCAGAGGTCAGTTCAGCAGATCATTTCTGTATTACTATTACTGGCATAATATCAGGCCCACAAGCTTTAGGGATGTCAAGGTTTTTATGATAGCCCTGACCTGAGATGGCGTGATAACCAGGTTTTCAAGGGTGGTTTCAGTCCGCAATAGGAATTTAGGGAGCGAATGGTTTGAGTCTAAAGTGGAGTTTAAGGCCAAACGCTGGGCAAGTAGTTCAGCCTTATCAGTGCAAACGACATCGTTGTGGTTTGATAGCGGGGGAATTGTTGCTTATCCATTGTTCACTATTGAACATTTTCCAGAAATCGCGATTACCTAGTTTCTGTGACTGAATGCGTCTTCTCTTTGCTTTACTTATCACAAGTGTACAATCATTTCTTGACTCTATAAATGTCTGTCTATTCGCAGTCGACTTATGGCGGTCGAATTTACGGAATGCTTGCTGCCTCTTAGCATTAGCAGCTGCACATTCCGAGCTGAACCATTAAGGAGAGTGGGTTTTACTGAAAAATTGTTGTAGCAGAATGAAAAAAGTGGCAGCACATGGAGAAAAAATTAGTTTAAAATAATAGATAGAATAAATAGGACACGCGCGGTAAAAGAAAATTGAAAAGATAGAACTAAATAGTGGACTAAAAATAAAAAATAAATGGATAAATAATAAAATGAAAATTAAACGATGTGGTGCGAAAAATATATAAGAGGGGAAAGGAGGGGAGTGCGTAGGTAAGTATACTAGCTGGTTTTGCTGGCTCGTTATCGCTTCGCAAATTTCACTACTTGAAATACTCAAACCTTAATACAAAATAATAAACATTTCAGTCATAACTTTGTTGTAAACACGAAACAAATGAACACCAGTTTTATCCTGAGAATCAGCTCGTACTTTGTGTTGAAAACAGTGCAGTTGGTATCTTACTAAAGTGCGGCCCACACATAACCATCCATTTGGTTGAAATCAGACGATTTGGGGTCAGTTGAGTCTGAGTCCCATTTTCGATGTGGTCCCCACTGAAAACACACTCAAATACTTACACATTTTGGTCTTCTTCATGACACGCGGGATTTCATGCAGACCGTAGATTAGCCACCTGTTCTGTGCGTTGTACAACTGGTCTTAAAAAGAACCAAAGCATCATCGACTGAGTGTTTGAACGTGTTAAAGAGTTGTTTGGCTTTTGTAAATCGATTTTTTTAGCCTTGCGATTCTTGTATGAGGAGTAGCTAAGATCTTCGTTCATAGTCGCCACTCTGACGCCCACCTCTCTCGCCTAGGTTCGCATTTTCTGGATCTTGTCGCATGTTTTTTTCAACTTCTTGGCGGAACCCACTCAGATATGATGCTTCCTTGCTAACTGCTGATTCCAGACTACCCTTGTAATTCCACAGCTCACATCTCACGGCCTTCACATTATTCAAGTAGCACTGAGCTGCAGCTAAGATTTCCGAATTTTAAAACCAGACGCGAATCATCATGGTGCATGTCACTTTCTTCTAATCATCATGGTGCATGTCACTTTCTTCTAATCATCATGGTGCATGTCACTTCCTTCTAATCATCATGGTGCATGTCACTTCCTTCTAATCATCATGGTGCATGTCACTTCCTTCTAATCATCATGGTGCATGTCACTTTCTTCTAATCATCATGGTGCATGTCACTTTCTTCTAATCATCATGGTGCATGTCACTTTCTTCTAATCATCATGGGGCATGTCACTTTCTTCTAATCATCATGGTGCATGTCACTTTCTTCTAATCATCATGGTGCATGTCACTTCCTTCTAATCATCATGGTGCATGTCACTTCCTTCTAATCATCATGGTGCATGTCACTTTCTTCTAATCATCATGGTGCATGTCACTTCCTTCTAATCATCATGGTGCATGTCACTTCCTTCTAATCATCATGGTGCATGTCACTTTCTTCTAATCATCATGGTGCATGTCACTTTCTTCTAATCATCATGGTGCATGTCACTTCCTTCTAATCATCATGGTGCATGTCACTTCCTTCTAATCATCATGGTGCATGTCACTTTCTTCTAATCATCATGGTGCATGTCACTTTCTTCTAATCATCATGGTGCATGTCACTTTCTTCTAATCATCATGGGGCATGTCACTTTCTTCTAATCATCATGGTGCATGTCACTTTCTTCTAATCATCATGGTGCATGTCACTTCCTTCTAATCATCATGGTGCATGTCACTTCCTTCTAATCATCATGGTGCATGTCACTTTCTTCTAATCATCATGGTGCATGTCACTTCCTTCTAATCATCATGGTGCATGTCACTTCCTTCTAATCATCATGGTGCATGTCACTTCCTTCTAATCATCATGGTGCATGTCACTTCCTTCTAATCATCATCGTGCATGTCACTTCCTTCTAATCATCATGGTGCATGTCACTTTCTTCTAATCATCATGGTGCATGTCACTTCCTTCTAATCATCATGGTGCATGTCACTTCCTTCTAATCATCATGGTGCATGTCACTTTCTTCTAATCATCATGGTGCATGTCACTTTCTTCTAATCATCATGGTGCATGTCACTTCCTTCTAATCATCATGGTGCATGTCACTTCCTTCTAATCATCATGGTGCATGTCACTTCCTTCTAATCATCATGGTGCATGTCACTTTCTTCTAATCATCATGGTGCATGTCACTTCCTTCTAATCATCATGGTGCATGTCACTTCCTTCTAATCATCATGGTGCATGTCACTTTCTTCTAATCATCATGGTGCATGTCACTTTCTTCTAATCATCATGGTGCATGTCACTTCCTTCTAATCATCATGGTGCATGTCACTTCCTTCTAATCATCATGGTGCATGTCACTTCCTTCTAATCATCATGGTGCATGTCACTTTCTTCTAATCATCATGGTGCATGTCACTTTCTTCTAATTCTCTAATTTCATGGTGCATGTCACTTTCTTCTAATATTCCCGTCATCCATGGTCTCCGGCTATACAATTCGCCAACTGTACGCAGAAACAGCTATCAGATGTACTTTTCCACTATTAAATTATTCAAATGGTTCTGAAATAAAAGAAGACTCCCCCCCCCAAAAAAAAATTGTCTCAGAAACTACGTATATGCACACAAGTACATACTTTGAATATATAGTGCGTGTTTTGTGCGTTTGGTTATAATTGTAATTTTTTTCTCGCGTTGGAGGATAGGAGTAATCCTCCGTTTGATATATTGTGGTTATGATATGTCAGTGGTTATGTGATAAATATCTGTGATGTTTTTTAGTCCTATGCACAAAATGCAATGAACCCTACATAAGTGCCACCCAAAAACTCGTCCTGCACAAATATAACATCAACCCATCAGACAACAGAAAACTCTTTGTTTCTCAAAATATTCATGACTGTTGCAATGGAAAAATTTAAATTATGCCAATGTACCCAACAGAGCATTATTCATATCTTCTAACACGTAAAACTTCATAGAAAAATTTACACCAGCATTAAACTAATCATAACGCATAAACACACTATACAAAGTATATATGCATACATGTTATATATATATATATATTATTATTATTATTATTATTATTATTATTATTATTATTATTATTATTATTATTATTATAATATCATTTTATATAATTAATATCCAAACCGCCGTAGCTTGAGATTAACGCATGAAAAAAAAAGAATACTGAAAGCAAAACATTGTATTTAAAATTGTTTCAGAAAATCTGTATAATAAAAAGAAAATCAAGGTAGTTTACCTTAAAAAGCTGACGGTGACAATTTTATGCCATCAATATGGAAGCGATAATCAACCGATATTTGTATTTTTATTTTTTCCTTCAAATTTGTTTTTTAATTGCATCCTGAATGTTTTTTTGTCCTTCAAACATGTTTCCGAGACTATTACCACATCTTCTTTTGGAATGAATTATGAACAGATTTCTGAGTCTTCTAGGTTTTTCGGGGTTTATTGCCACCAGTTGATGAACCTCCATTTTCTCTGTTTACATTCTGATCGAAAGGATCTGTAGTTATGGCAAAATCCTTGGATTTTCTGTCTACTATACAGATTATTTTAAACATATGTAAATCTGATGTTTCTTTGAGTATAAATTATAATAAAATCATATAATCATAATTCTTGAAATAAATGTACGTATAAGCTCTATTTAATACTAAATATTGAGCGTGTCTTTTTTAATGGCAATTTGATCTCTTTGTAAATCGATCTGATCTTTATAAATTTAATTTATTTTGTCATAATTACTTTCTTATATATGTATACATATGTGTTTACAACTGTATACATATGCTAAAGATATATGTGTGTAAGTACCATATAGATTCCGATATAGTAAGACAATATACATTTATATAAAACAAGTACACGTACACACGCTGACGAGAATTAGCACACTAGTCAGACCATACACATACGCCATACAAAATACAAATATACACTACTACCATTCCTTTATAACAGTCTAATATATAAACATAGAGAACAAATATACGCATATCTATTGGTAAACACAGACACAACACGACACATACATAATACATACATTCACAGTTCACACACATACACAGAATCAGACGCACACACACATACAATATACTGCCAAAAACATACCTATATTCGCCTACACACGCACGGACGCATGCATGCACACATTACAAGAAGCGTGAATGAACACCTACACATCCACACATACAGAATAAGACAAGCAAAACACACAGATTCTTAAATACCCCCTATTAATTAAAAAAGCACAAATATACAAACACGCTCAGAACGGGAAATAAATAAAAACAAAAAATAAGTATATACACTATCCTCTCATTGAATCAACAATAATTTATTTTCTCTTTCTCTCTTTTTCTCTCTCTCTCTTTCTTTCTTTCTCTCTCTCTCTTTCTCTTTACATATCTCTATTTATATAAAGTTATTTATGTGTATATGTCTACATATTTCTATTTACAGAATTCATTCCTAAATTAATAAATTAATTTCGGAACATAGCTGCTAGCTGGAAGGGGTCGTAATGTAGGCTATATTTAGTTTAATTTAAGTTTACAGGAAGGAAGTGGAACTGGGGTGAAGCTTTTCGTGAGCAGTCAGATACATCCGATTTTTGTAAATTTTTAATAATAGGTATACGACATCACTTGATAAACATTCCCCAAATCTTAGTATTTTAGGGGGTTTAGAAGTTTAGGGGGCATAATATGGGTGCAACCTTCCATTTTAAAAATCAAATCTTTCAGATTTGCGTTAATGTTATCAATAATAATTAGATACCAAGTGATCAAGATTCCACAGATTTCAATTTATTCTTAAGAATAAAACTTAAACCATAAATGTTTGACATTTCCTAGAATCAAAATTATATAAGGGATTTTGATTAAAATTGGAATAAGGATTCTACGCATAAGGTTCAGTATCGTTATATATTGATGTTATGAGTGGCATACTCTGTATACTAAGCTAGAATATTCGCTTAGATTTAAATGTGTTATTGTTTATAAACATATCATTGATTTGTCAATGGCATTTGGCAAACTAGGCTCAGAAAAGAAAAAAAATACTGAGCGCAAATGTGTGGGGTGGATAGATAGAAGACTCTTAAACACAGGGTTGTCATCGTAGTCTCTAGGAGCCTACTCAGATAACAATGCATTTACTTGGTTCGATATGCATATGTATATAGTAATGCATATGTATATAGAAATGCATATGTATATAGTAATGCATATGTATATAGTAATGGATATGTATATAGAAATGCATATGTATATAGTAATGCATATGTATATAGTAATGCATATGTATATAGAAATGCATATGTATATAGTAATGCATATGTATATAGAAATGCATATGTATTTTTTTTAACACATGCTCGCAAACATTCTGTTTCCGTAAAACTAGATCTAATCAGATGGCAGCATTTTTTTTTAACACATGCTCGCAAACATTCTGTTTCCGTCAAACTAGATCAAATCAGATAGCAGCATTTTTTTTTAACACATGCTCGCAAACATTCTGTTTTCTGTCAAACTAGATCTAATAAGATGGCAGCATTTTTTTTTAACAAATGCTCGCAAACATTCTGTTTCCGTCAAACTAGATCTAATCAGATGGCAGCATATTTTTTTAACAAATGCTCGCAAACATTCTGTTTCCGTCAAACTAGATCTAATAAGATGGCAGTATTTTTATTAACACATGCTCGCAAACATTCTGTTTCCGTCAAACTAGATCTAATAAGATGGCAGTATTTTTATTAACACATGCTCGCAAACATTCTGTTACCGTCAAACTAGATCTAATAAGATGGCAGTATTTTTATTAACACATGCTCGCAAACATTCTGTTTCCGTCAAACTAGATCTAATAAGATGGCAGTATTTTTATTAACACATGCTCGCAAACATTCTGTTTCCGTCAAACTAGATCTAATCAGATGGCAGCATTTTTTTTTAACACATGCTCGCAAACATTCTGTTTCCGTCAAACTAGATCTAATAAGATGGCAGCATATTTTTTTAACAAATGCTCGCAAACATTCTGTTTCCGTCAAACTAGATCTAATCAGATGGCAGCATATTTTTTTAACAAATGCTCGCAAACATTCTGTTTCCGTCAAACTAGATCTAATAAGATGGCAGTATTTTTATTAACACATGCTCGCAAACATTCTGTTTCCGTCAAACTAGATCTAATAAGATGGCAGTATTTTTATTAACACATGCTCGCAAACATTCTGTTTCCGTCAAACTAGATCTAATAAGATGGCAGTATTTTTATTAACACATGCTCGCAAACATTCTGTTTCCGTCAAACTAGATCTAATAAGATGGCAGCATTTTTTTTTAACACATGCTCGCAAACATTCTGTTTCCGTCAAACTAGATCTAATCAGATGGCAGCATATTTTTTTAACACATGCTCGCAAACATTCTGTTTCCGTCAAACTAGATCTAATAAGATGGCAGTATTTTTATTAACACATGCTCGCAAACATTCTGTTTCCGTCAAACTAGATCTAATCAGATGGCAGCATTTTTTTTTAACACATGCTCGCAAACATTCTGTTTCCGTCAAACTAGATCTAATCAGATGGCAGCATATTTTTTTAACACATGCTCGCAAACATTCTGTTTTCTGTCAAACTAGATTTAATAAGATGGCAGCATTTTTTTTAACACATGCTCGCAAACATTCTGTTTTCTGTCAAACTAGATCTAATAAGATGGCAGCATTTTTTTTAACACATGCTCGCAAACATTCTGTTTCTGTCAAACTAGATCTAATAAGATGGCAGCATATTTTTTTAATACATGCTCGCAAACAATCTGTTTCCGTCAAACTAGATCTAATAAGATGGCAGTATTTTTATTAACACATGCTCGCAAACATTCTGTTTCCGTCAAACTAGATCTAATCAGATGGCAGCATATTTTTTTAATACATGCTCGCAAACAATCTGTTTCCGTCAAACTAGATCTAATAAGATGGCAGTATTTTTATTAACACATGCTCGCAAACATTCTGTTTCCGTCAAACTAGATCTAATCAGATGGCAGCATTTTTTTTTAACACATGCTCGCAAACATTCTGTTTCCGTCAAACTAGATCTAATCAGATGGCAGCATATTTTTTTAATACATGCTCGCAAACATTCTGTTTCCGTCAAACTAGATCTAATCAGATGGCAGCATATTTTTTTAATACATGCTTGCAAACATTCTGTTTCCGTCAAACTAGATCTAATCAGATGGCAGCATATTTTTTTAATACATGCTTGCAAACATTCTGTTTCCGTCAAACTAGATCTAATAAGATGGCAGTATTTTTATTAACACATGCTCGCAAACATTCTGTTTCCGTCAAACTAGATCTAATCGGATGGCAGCATTTTTTTTTAACATATGCTCGCAAACATTCTGTTTCCGTCAAACTAGATCTAATCAGATGGCAGCATATTTTTTTAATACATGCTCGCAAAGATTCTGTTACCATCAAACTAGATCTAATCAGATGGCAGCATATTTTTATTAACACATGCTCGCAAACATTCTGTTTCCGTCAAACTAGATCTAATAAGATGGCAGTATTTTTATTAACACATGCTCGCAAACATTCTGTTTCCGTCAAACTAGATCTAATTGGATGGCAGCATTTTTTTTTAACACATGCTCACAAACATTCTGTTTTCTGTCAAACTAGATCTAATCAGATGGCAGCATTTTTTTTAACACATGCTCGCAAACATTCTGTTTTCTGTCAAACTAGATCTAATAAGATGGCAGCATATTTTTTTAACACATGCTCGCAAACATTCTGTTTCCGTCAAACTAGATCTAATCGGATGGCAGCATATTTTTTTAACATATGCTCGCAAACATTCTGTTTCCGTCAAACTAGATCTAATCAGATGGCAGCATATTTTTTTAACACATGCTTGCAAACATTCTGTTTTCTCTCAAACTAGATCTAATCAGATGGCAATTTTTTTATTTTTAACACATGCTCGCAAACATTCTGTTTCTGTCAAACTAGATCTAATCAGATAGCAGCATTTTTTTTTATACACATGCTCGCAAACATTCTGTTTTCTGTCAAACTAGATCTAATAAGATGGCAGCATTTTTTTTTAACACATGCTTGCAAACATTCTGTTTCTGTCAAACTAGATCTAATCAGATGGCAACATATTTTTTTAACACATGCTTGCAAACATTCTGTTTCCGTCAAACTAGATCTAATCGGATGGAAGCATTTTTTTTTAACACATGCTCGCAAACATTCTGTTTCTGTCAAACTAAATCTAATAAGATCGCAGCATTTTTTTTAACACATGCTCGCAAACATTCTGTTTCCGTCAAACTAGATCTAATCAGATAGCAGCATTTTTTTTAACACAGGCTCGCAAACATTCTGTTTTCTGTCAAACTAGATCTAATAAGATGGCAGCATTTTTTTTTATACATATGCTCGCAAACATTCTGTTTCTGTCAAACTAGATCAAATCAGATAGCAGCATTTTTTTTTATACACATGCTTGCAAACATTCTGTTTTCTGTCAAACTAGATCTAATCAGATGGCAGCATTTTTTTTTAACATATGCTTGCAAACATTCTGTTTTCGTCAAACTAGATCTAATAAGATGGCAGCATTTTTTTTTAACATATGCTCGCAAACATTCTGTTTTCTGTCAAACTAGATCTAATCAGATGGCAGCATTTTTTTTAACACATGTTCCCAAACATTCTGTTTCCGTCAAACTAGATCAAATCAGATAGCAGCATTTTTTTTTAACATATGCTCGCAAACATTCTGTTTTCTGTCAAACTAGATCTAATCAGATGGCAGCATTTTTTTTTAACATATGCTCGCAAACATTCTGTTTCCGTCAAACTAGGTCTAATCAGATGGCAGCATATTTTTTTAACACATTCTCGCAAACATTCTGTTTCCATCAAACTAGATCTAATCAGATGGCAGCATTTTTTTTTTAACACATGCTCGCAAACATTCTGTTTCCGTCAAACTAGATCTAATCGGATGGCAGCATATTTTTTTAACACATGCTCGCAAACATTCTGTTTCCGTCAAACTAGATCTAATCGGATGGCAGCATTTTTTTTAACACATCCTCGCAAACATTCTGTTTCTGTCAAACTAGATCTAATCAGATGGCAGCATTTTCCAAATTCCTGAAAAATATATTGCTGATTATTTCCTAGCAACTTCTGGAACTGATTTCTTCATGTTACACATACGCATCTCAGATTTCACACGTTAAACATTAATCTGCGTCACATTTCTGCGTCACTTTTGAGTTGTTAAATTCTCACCTTTTATTTACATTATATAAATCTATTATATATAATTGAGTGAAAGCATGTATGTCTGCTCACGCCTACCCCGTCAAGACCAAACGTTAAACTAAAGCTTTGGAGCGAAACGTCCCTTAACCATTATGGTATAATAATGATAATAATAAATTCGGTAATACATGGTGTGATAATCGCTCTTGACGGGATGAGCCAGTTTCTACTGAAAGAAAAACTTACTAGAGAATATCTATTTTACATGTAACCCTCGCCCAACGACATGTATATCCGGCTTTGGACAGATGATATACAGCGCTAAGTAATCACAAATTGTCGTCACCCATCTGGTTCTGACCAGGTTGAACGTCGCTTAACTTCAGTGATCTAACGAGAACCGGCGTGTCAATGTGTTTATGCTGTGCATCATTATGATATTGGAACATCGAAATATAATCGTTAATTAAACTGTGTGGTCTACCTTTGTAATATATAATATACACAATTTGATAATAAGCTATGCGATGGCCGTTCTTGTTACAGTAGTTCAGCAAGTCGGACTTCTGCATGGGGCTCACAAAGATCGTGCCTAAGGATTATTTGGTCTGCATGAAGTCGTTCCCTCGTTGGTCGCAGCTATTTGTTAACCTGCAATATTGCGGGTTTTTACCCCTGCCACCCAGAGAAGCAAAGCACAACGTTTGCATGCGAATTCGAGGAATGTTTTGCTCAGAACACACACCAAATGGTGCAGAAGCAACGTTGCCACTTATATTCAGTTGATTTGCAGTTCCGTACATGACACGTATTTGTTTGCCCACACAGCGGTACGAGTTGACCAGAGGACGACGGATCCTGATGCTGACACTTCCCGGATTTTTCTCAGAGCCCTATACAACTTGCTCCCGAATCTGTCCACCATCTGTGCCCATGTCAGGAACCGGAGTTCCAGACGACAGAGCCTTGCATCGTTACCAGCACCCTTGCAACGGCATTGGCTGAGTGGATGGATAACGCAAAAATAAGTGTTTTAAAGTGGGTGCAATATATCTAGCTAAAATGAAAGCTGAATTCAAGTGCATAAGTTAAAATGACCTAGTAATAATGTCGACTGTCTAATAATACTTTAAATAGATTAAACACATGAACACTATTGTCTAATATAGATGGTTACAAGTGAACACATGACAGTACCTATCGTACTTGGTATCCGAAATTGACAAATAATAGCATTTACTTTAACAGACCCGAGTATCAAACATGTGTAACATACATTTATATATGCAAAACGCTTTTAAAATAATCATAGAATTTGAAAAGCAACAATACTTTAGACAAAGAGTAAAGTTTAAAGCGCGAAATGTTCAAACATTTACTTAAAAAGTAAAAAAGGAATATTTAAGCATGCACATGACAGCAAATTAAAAACAAAAATGTGTGTATGTTTTTATTTAAAAACTTACTGTCAAATCTTTAGCGTACAGAACAGCATTCTATATAAGTTTTATGCAGAATGATCAGCCTAATTGAAATTCAGTTTTGTTAAACGTGTTTTGGCCTAAATACCGTAAGAAAAGGCTTAATCAAAACGTGTACCGTGTAACATTTTGAAAAAATCTTTCAACATCCGGATCAATTTTCATTTTATTTAAAAAAGGCATTTTTCTTCCTCCGTTTATTATGAATTCATTAAATCACACGCGCCTATAAATAAAAAGAAACACAGGGATGCCTCCTCCCAAAGATTTAAATTAAAATGTTATTTTCAAAAACCAACCGGCAAAATATTTGGCCTTTTTCATTCAATTAATTGTTACTGTCAAAATCTTTTAATTTTATCATTGTTACAATCGAAGTGTGGTCGGAAAATGCTGTTTATCTTTGGTTAAAAGTAAAATAATCAACTATACTATAATACTTTACTTTTACCCATAAATGTGAATTCTAAGCAGAACTTACTTTCTATTCTCCAATGTAAAGGCTACAAAATCAATTTCAAATGTTGACCACAGCACAAATGAGATGATACGTTTCATCTTGTAGACGATCCATGACTCTCTCTCTCTCTCTCTCTCTCTCTCTCTCTCTATATATATATATATATATATACATATATATATATATATATATATATATATATCTTTCTTTCACTCCCTTAGTTGATGAATGACATCACTTTGCGACGTCGTTCATTGTTTTAATGTGTGGTGTTATTCTTTAGTGACGTCAGTATTTTGATGACGTAATCAAATGTGCGCGAAAACAAGCCAACAAGATTCACAGAAAATGCTGTGGTATATAGAAATATTATTAGTGAGAAATGGTTGACTCCCTATAAATCAGTATGTAATATCGACGCATTTTCTAGATTCCAATAAGCTTAATAATAAGATGTCATTTAAAACACAAATTATACGTCAATGTATTGTACTTTGCATACTAGTAGAAAAACTTGGCGTTGCTCGGGATTGTGTTACAAACACTCTGTCCTTCTACCTGAGCCCATAACAGCATATTTGGTTTTTATTTTTACTTTTTGCATGTAATATTCAATTTTGGGGGCTGTACTCGGCATTTGTTGGGGTTTAAGTAAATTGACAGTAAATTAAATAATTATTTACCCTCTTTCATGAACAACTGACGTTCCCTGAGAACTAATGAGGAGTCCCGGTCCCTCATGATCCAAGCCCTGAACTTCTTACGAAGATTTCTATTTTTAATTTCTATAATTTTCAACTTAAAAATAAAATAAAATGTATTTCCGTTTTGTGCATGTCAAGTGCGAAGGTAGACCTGTCATGATCTCTCCTTGATCAAAATAAAATATACTTATCCAAGTGTCATGAGTAATGTAGTTTCATAATAATATATGTGATTATGGGGGTATACCCCCGAAATCCTAGAAGTTTTTGTACAAATAAATAAGCAAACAAAAAATAAACAGACACGAACTACAACTGTTTTCCTTTCCTCTTTTTTTCTTTTTAATTTCTAATTTTTTCCCCATTTCTTTTTTTGTTTGTTTTTTGGATAAGAATGATATATTATTTGTTGTTTATAGATATATAAGGGGAAATAAACGTACTTTGTTTGGCTCTACTGATATTAAAGATGGCGCTAGTTTTGCCTATAAACACGAAATTTGTGTTTGGAAATGATGTAGCCATACAACTGTTTACAATTGTAAGTTTAATTTTTTTCTTCCGAGATATTTTTTATCTTTTTTCATCTGATGAATCATCATTCTGGAGGGTTAGGGTGACGGCGGTTAAGTGGTTAACGACACGGACTGAAACCCTGGGTGTGTCAAGTTCGAATCCAGTTCGTTCCACAGAAACACGTTCACTTAGGATGTTGGCAACCTTCACGTGGTCCCTCCCATGAGTGCCCGATTTTTTTCTAGAAAGAACTCTGACTAGAAAGATATCGGGGAAACCAATGGCAAGAATAGAATCATCTGATTCATACGATATTGATGAATTTTCCAGAATGATTAATGAATCATTCTGGAAAATTCAGGATTTGTTTGTATACCTTGTTTGGCTGGATAGATGGTGAAACCACCATAAAGAATAAACCTTTGCACTGATAAATAAACATATAGTCGCTGAAATTCGCATTCTATTGTTTATTCCTACATGCTATCGAATTAAAAAGTAATATCTACGAATAATAAATATATAAATATATTAATGTATTTATATATATATATAGAAAGAGAGAAAAGAGAGAAACTGTATTTTCTCTAGTCTCAAGTGCATAAAAAAGAAACAGAGATTTGTTGGTTTTTTTTTCAATAAAAGAAATGGCGCTTATTCAATTAAAGAAGAACACATTAAAACCTCAATGGATGCATTCAAGAAGAATAAGACGGGTTCTGTTTCATAGAACACTACGGTGTAGCGATACACACATCTTTAAAAAGTGAATTGTTATGGTGAGAAAATACAGGCTGCATGATTTACATGTGGGGTGGTCAGCCATATAAACCTACTTTTCATGGGAATAAAAAAAAAGGTAATGTGTGTCTGGCGGAAAACAATAGTTAGAAAGTGTTCAGTGCCTTCAAATGTAACTGGTTGAGAAGGAACTAGAAGACGAAAAAGAAAAGGAAACAAAAGAAAGTAGACGAATAAAGTAGACGAATAAAGTAGACGAATAAAGAAGACGAATAAAGTAGACGAATAAAGAAGACGAATAAAGTAGACGAATAAAGAAGACGAATAAAGTAGACGAATAAAAAAGACGAATAAAGTAGACGAATAAAGTAGACGAATAAAGAAGACGAATAAAGTAGACGAATAAAGTAGACGACTCTGTAAAGATTTTCAAGATGGTTAGGGCGGTCATATTTTGGGGGAGATGTGATATATTAAGAAGTATTCAAAAGCGTCAACTATCTATTACTAGCAGGAAGAGCCGGCGTTACACGGGAGTGAATGAGAAACCCTATGTTGTTTTATACACATGCCATAACACCATATCAATATTGTTATTATTTATTACATTTTACAATATTTAATTTTTAGAGTGGTACCCACGAATTACTTTGCATTGATGGGTGGAAAGATGTTTAAGTAAAAAGTGACATTAACTGAAATAAATTTCGATAGATGTATAGAATGTAACCGCATTCAGGCACATCATTTTGTGTAATCCTGCTAAACTACTCGAACACCTTATTCAAATTTATATCCTTATTTTTCTAATTTATTCATTTTCAAGTTATAAATGAAATAAAGTAAGAAGTTGTATTTCCGTTTCATGGATGCGAAGCGCGAACGAAAGCTCACGATAATGTTGTGCTCTTTTTTGATGACATTGAGATATAGTCATCCAGACATGCTGGGTAATGTAGTTTCAGAATATAATTATAGGGTCTATTTATAATATATATATAATTATAGGGTCTATTTATAATATATATAATTATAGGGTCTATTTATAATATATATAATTATAGGGTCTATTTATAATATATATAATTATAGGGTCTATTTCCAAAATCGTCGGCGGAAACAATCAAACAAGTAGACAAGAACAATTCTATATAGAAAGAAGGATAGTAGTGACCTCGAAATCATTTGTATTAGATAAAGTACGAGAATAGAGTTAAAATAGTAGTGTGAAAGCAAAATTGAAAGCTGAAACCCTCAATCAGTGCATATGCAAGGATATAAACATTGGTTAAGAGATATCCTAGAGTGAATTCTTCCTAAAGTTTCTGAGTTCAATCCCTGGTAATTGAAATTAAGAAACAAAATTAACTTATATTATAGAGTGCTCCACAAAACAGACTGAAATTTATATTTATGCCAGCATTATGTATTAACACGCATTTTACCAGGTACTAAACACACATCGAACATATCTGACACTTATGTTTTTTCTACTGTTATCAACAACTGTTTTCTATTTTCAACAATTACATATTATATGTGTTTGCGATTAGGGTTCACTGCACATATCGTGATCGTCCGCTCGTTGTATCCGTCTGGATTCGGTGCTTGATTTCGACAGTAGCCGTAGTGGCAATCGTGCTGTGTCGGTCACTTACGAAACAAATGTATTTTTCTTTAAAATAAAATTACAAATTTTAAAGCAAGCAACAATGTTTTATTTTGAGAGGTTTTAAATGTCACTTAGTTTCTCTGCCAAACGACAGACTTTCAATCAAAACTATAGCCACTTCCAACCGAATACAAACCCACAGATCGTCTGCTTAAAATCCTCGTTGTACTCTGAACCCAACGACAAGGGCCCACCGCCTGCTCGCCAAATGCTGTTTTGCTCAGAATAGATATATCATGGTACCTTATCTATACGGACTACTTCCACTCACCATAAATACTGAGTGTTGGAACCACACCAGCCCAACAGGAACTCGGCCATTTCGGTGGCCTTTTATCTGTCTGGCTGAGGCATCAGTCCTGGGTAGTCCTAAGAGGTTCACCCTCCTAGGCCTTGCCTCCCCTCTTTAGGGTGGAGTAAGTTTATTGCTTACTGCCTGAGGAACCCCGAGAGGGGAATGCCGACAGGGCTGCCTATGCATTTTTTTAGAAGCCAGAATGCTCTTTCTTTAAAGGAGCTGGCTTGACATTCCACAGCTTCCGGCCTTGTGCCACACGTTCCTGTGGTGGGAAGGAAGTAAGTACCTATAACCACACCTGTCTATACTGGCAGTTAAGACTGACGTACAACCACTATTGTTCTCTGTTGTATTATACTTTTTCAATATACTTGTTTTTTTTCTAAACTCCGAATGCGTGTCTTTCACCCCGGCCTCTTTACAGGGACACAACAATATATATATATATATATATATATATATATATATATATATATATATATATATATATTTATTTTTAAATACAGATTTTAATCAGACATGGACCAGTGGTTTCTGACAAGAAACGGGTTGAATTCCCGATTCACGTCGTCTTCAGCATAGTCTGAAATAGTAAATGATGGAATTTCTTCAAAAAACATCCAACTGTTATGAAACGCTGTGTACACCGACTTTTGAAATGGAGAGCTGACGAGGAACGCTTAGGACAGAAAAGCCGTTAAAAGATTCTATATTTAGAAGTAAAGCAAGAAAGAAAGAAAGAAAGAAAGAAAGGAGTGGAAAAGTAAAAAAACTTAAATTTATAATAATAAAATATTACTTTAATATTTATATATATTATTTTCATATATATACATGTAGAAAAATAATTAATTAAGGTACGCAACTCTAATTAATTAAATAATCTGAAAAAAGGGGAGGTAACTATTTATCATTATATAAAATGTATATATATGCTTTTATGAATTACGATCATTTCAATTAATAATTCTCAATTCAAAGTAAAAAACATAAATATAGATAAATATATAAATAAAAAATATAAATATAGATAAATATATAAATACATAAATAAAAAATCAATATATACATAAAAAATCAATCAATATATAATTAAAATATCAATATATAAATGAAAAATCAATATATAAATAAATCAATATATAGATAACAAATATAAATAAAAATTCTATATAAATAATAAAATATATATAAATAATAAAATATATATAAATAAAAAATCAATATATAAATAAAAAATCTCTATATAGAAAAAATATAAAAAAATATAAAAAAATAAAAAAATCAATATATAAATGAAAAATTCAATATATAAATATAATCATATGTAAATAAAGAATCAAAAGTCAAAATGTAAATAAAAATATAAATAAAAATATAAATATATAAAGATATAAAAATATAAATAAAAAAATATATAAATATAAATATATAATATATATGAAAATAATAAATAATTAAAAAATAAATAAATAAAAATAAAAATAAATGTAAATATAAAAATCGAAATATAAATAAATCAATATATAAATAAATAAAAATCATATAAAAAAATCATATAAAAATTCAAAAATCAAAATATAAATAAAAAATCAATATATAAAAAAATCAATATATAAAAAAATTCATATGTAAATGAGAATTCAAAATTCATATATAGATAAAAAAATGTATATATATAGATAAAAAAATATATACATATACATAAATAAAAAATCAATATATAAATATATATAAAAAGTAAATATATAACCATAAATAATCAATCAATATATATATAAATAAATAAATATACAAATAAAAAATCAAAAATAAATAAATATACACATACACATGTACACTTACACACATGCATACGCACACACTCACATACTTATATGCATATGCATACATATACACATATATATATATATATATATATATATATATATATATATATATATATACATTATATACACACTCACACACACACAAACACATGCATGTGTAAATAAAAAATTATCAATATATAAATATAAATAAAAAATTAAAAGATCAATATATAAATAAAAATCAATATATAAAATTCATATATAAATAATAAATAAATAAATAAATAAAGATTTGAGAAATAAAATTTAAAAATTTAAAATTTAAAAATATTAAAAAATATATAAAAAATATAAAAAATATATAAAAATAATATATAAAAAAATATAATATATAAAAAATATTATATAAAAAAATATAAAAAAATATTAATAAATAAAAATAATAATAATAATAATAATAATAATAATAATATATAAAAAAATATATAAAAAAATAATAATATATAAAAAAATATAAAGATATAAAAAAATTTATTATATTAAAAAATGTAAAAATATATAAAAAATTAAAAATTTAAATAAGAAAGAGGGAAAAAATGGAGAAAGGAAAAAGGGTTGTGATCAGGTTCGTAGAACGAGAAGTCTGCAGTGGAAGTGTGTAAGTGTCTGAAAAATGTATGTAGGGTTCTAAGAAGGCTTAAGTCACTCGATCCATCCAATAGATAAGGAGTGCTTGTTTACGATGTATACAGCCCTTAAAAACCTCATCGCGTACATTTAAACATCTGGTGTTTGGGTTCATGATGGCCTTAAAAATATGGAACTTCTCAGCATTACACAAATGGCAAACATTAGATATAGGTGAATAAATGGGTTTTCTCTCTATGATTTTCCAATTTATAGAAAAGGGAGTTCCTTCTTCTTTTAGTTCCCAAATTCGTTTAGCCAAAGATGTGTTTGCGCGATCTTTGTATCTAAAGGAATATAGGTGTGAATAATACCTTTGTTTAAAGGAACCTTGTGTCATGCCGTAGTATACATCTGTACTGTTATCAGTTTGACTCGTAACCGCAGCTTTGTATACAACTGAGTCAACTTTACAATTTCCCTCGAGGGGGCAAGAATTTTTATTTTGGCATGAGCATCCGGTGTCGACTGCCGTGCTTTGTTCTTTGGTGATGTAACTCCTTATAGGCCGCATGGTTGAGTAGCTGACCTTGATGGTGTTTTTATTGAAAAACTTATGTAAACTGTTTGTTGGAGGGAAATGTTTGTTTAATAATGAGAGAAAAATATGACCTACTCTTGATTTTGTTCTGCTGGAGAAGGGTGGCGAAAACCAGATAATCGATCTCCTCCTTTTGCGGTTGTTGTTCTGTGGAATATTCTGGTTTGGGATGTATGAGATTCCATCGTGGAATCCGCTGTCGCGGAGGGCTTTATTATAATATGGAGCGGCCTGTGTGAAAACTTCATAATTGGAGGAGAGGTTTGAAATTCTAAGGCTTATATTTTTAGTAAGGTTTTTGAGGATTGATGGTGGATGGCATGAGCTTTTATGGATATATTGGAGTGATTCATTCGGTTTATGGTAGGGTTTGTGAGTGTTATTTTCGAGGTTAAGAGTAGAATCGAGGAAATCTATTTGGTTTAAATTAGTAGTGATAGTGATTTTAAAGCCTAAACTTTTGAAGGTTTGAATGAGGTCTTTCCTAAATTTATCTAGTATTTGTCCGTTTTTATTGTGTGAAAGGCAGACCCCGTCATCTCGGTATAATCCGATGAAGTGGTCGGGAAACTTAATTTTGAGTGTGTGTAAGATATAAAGTCCTACCAGGTCGCATATATCCGCACTATCGTGGGCGCCCATTGCAACGTCAAAGGGGTCCTCAGGATCTGATTTCTTTACCCAGGCCCTTCCCTCGAAGAAAAGAAGGGTTTGTCTGGCATTTAGGATGGTATCTCGTTCTAACTGACTTATATCTGTGTAATCTAGTGCGTAGTTAAGAGCTTTATCGAGGATATCTTTTGTAATTGAGGGGTAATAGTCTACTATTACCCCTCAATTACAAAAGATATCCTCGATAAAGCTCTTAACTACGCACTAGATTACACAGATATAAGTCAGTTAGAACGAGATACCATCCTAAATGCCAGACAAACCCTTCTTTTCTTCGAGGGAAGGGCCTGGGTAAAGAAATCAGATCCTGAGGACCCCTTTGACGTTGCAATGGGCGCCCACGATAGTGCGGATATATGCGACCTGGTAGGACTTTATATCTTACACACACTCAAAATTAAGTTTCCCGACCACTTCATCGGATTATACCGAGATGACGGGGTCTGCCTTTCACACAATAAAAACGGACAAATACTAGATAAATTTAGGAAAGACCTCATTCAAACCTTCAAAAGTTTAGGCTTTAAAATCACTATCACTACTAATTTAAACCAAATAGATTTCCTCGATTCTACTCTTAACCTCGAAAATAACACTCACAAACCCTACCATAAACCGAATGAATCACTCCAATATATCCATAAAAGCTCATGCCATCCACCATCAATCCTCAAAAACCTTACTAAAAATATAAGCCTTAGAATTTCAAACCTCTCCTCCAATTATGAAGTTTTCACACAGGCCGCTCCATATTATAATAAAGCCCTCCGCGACAGCGGATTCCACGATGGAATCTCATACATCCCAAACCAGAATATTCCACAGAACAACAACCGCAAAAGGAGGAGATCGATTATCTGGTTTTCGCCACCCTTCTCCAGCAGAACAAAATCAAGAGTAGGTCATATTTTTCTCTCATTATTAAACAAACATTTCCCTCCAACAAACAGTTTACATAAGTTTTTCAATAAAAACACCATCAAGGTCAGCTACTCAACCATGCGGCCTATAAGGAGTTACATCACCAAAGAACAAAGCACGGCAGTCGACACCGGATGCTCATGCCAAAATAAAAATTCTTGCCCCCTCGAGGGAAATTGTAAAGTTGACTCAGTTGTATACAAAGCTGCGGTTACGAGTCAAACTGATAACAGTACAGATGTATACTACGGCATGACACAAGGTTCCTTTAAACAAAGGTATTATTCACACCTATATTCCTTTAGATACAAAGATCGCGCAAACACATCTTTGGCTAAACGAATTTGGGAACTAAAAGAAGAAGGAACTCCCTTTTCTATAAATTGGAAAATCATAGAGAGAAAACCCATTTATTCACCTATATCTAATGTTTGCCATTTGTGTAATGCTGAGAAGTTCCATATTTTTAAGGCCATCATGAACCCAAACACCAGATGTTTAAATGTACGCGATGAGGTTTTTAAGGGCTGTATACATCGTAAACAAGCACTCCTTATCTATTGGATGGATCGAGTGACTTAAGCCTTCTTAGAACCCTACATACATTTTTCAGACACTTACACACTTCCACTGCAGACTTCTCGTTCTACGAACCTGATCACAACCCTTTTTCCTTTCTCCATTTTTTCCCTCTTTCTTATTTAAATTTTTAATTTTTTATATATTTTTACATTTTTTAATATAATAAATTTTTTTATATCTTTATATTTTTTTATATATTATTATTTTTTTATATATTTTTTTATATATTATTATTATTATTATTATTATTATTATTTTTATTTATTAATATTTTTTTATATTTTTTTATATAATATTTTTTATATATTATATTTTTTTATATATTATTTTTATATATTTTTTATATTTTTTATATATTTTTTAATATTTTTAAATTTTAAATTTTTAAATTTTATTTCTCAAATCTTTATTTATTTATTTATTTATTATTTATATATGAATTTTATATATTGATTTTTATTTATATATTGATCTTTTAATTTTTTATTTATATTTATATATTGATAATTTTTTATTTACACATGCATGTGTTTGTGTGTGTGTGAGTGTGTATATAATGTATATATATATATATATATATATATATATATATATATATATGTGTATATGTATGCATATGCATATAAGTATGTGAGTGTGTGCGTATGCATGTGTGTAAGTGTACATGTGTATGTGTATATTTATTTATTTTTGATTTTTTATTTGTATATTTATTTATTTATATATATATTGATTGATTATTTATGGTTATATATTTACTTTTTATATATATTTATATATTGATTTTTTATTTATGTATATGTATATATTTTTTTATCTATATATATACATTTTTTTATCTATATATGAATTTTGAATTCTCATTTACATATGAATTTTTTTATATATTGATTTTTTTATATATTGATTTTTTATTTATATTTTGATTTTTGAATTTTTATATGATTTTTTTATATGATTTTTATTTATTTATATATTGATTTATTTATATTTCGATTTTTATATTTACATTTATTTTTATTTTTATTTATTTATTTTTTAATTATTTATTATTTTCATATATATTATATATTTATATTTATATATTTTTTTATTTATATTTTTATATCTTTATATATTTATATTTTTATTTATATTTTTATTTACATTTTGACTTTTGATTCTTTATTTACATATGATTATATTTATATATTGAATTTTTCATTTATATATTGATTTTTTTATTTTTTTATATTTTTTTATATTTTTTCTATATAGAGATTTTTTATTTATATATTGATTTTTTATTTATATATATTTTATTATTTATATATATTTTATTATTTATATAGAATTTTTATTTATATTTGTTATCTATATATTGATTTATTTATATATTGATTTTTCATTTATATATTGATATTTTAATTATATATTGATTGATTTTTTATGTATATATTGATTTTTTATTTATGTATTTATATATTTATCTATATTTATATTTTTTATTTATATATTTATCTATATTTATGTTTTTTACTTTGAATTGAGAATTATTAATTGAAATGATCGTAATTCATAAAAGCATATATATACATTTTATATAATGATAAATAGTTACCTCCCCTTTTTTCAGATTATTTAATTAATTAGAGTTGCGTACCTTAATTAATTATTTTTCTACATGTATATATATGAAAATAATATATATAAATATTAAAGTAATATTTTATTATTATAAATTTAAGTTTTTTTACTTTTCCACTCCTTTCTTTCTTTCTTTCTTTCTTTCTTTCTTGCTTTACTTCTAAATATAGAATCTTTTAACGGCTTTTCTGTCCTAAGCGTTCCTCGTCAGCTCTCCATTTCAAAAGTCGGTGTACACAGCGTTTCATAACAGTTGGATGTTTTTTGAAGAAATTCCATCATTTACTATTTCAGACTATGCTGAAGACGACGTGAATCGGGAATTCAACCCGTTTCTTGTCAGAAACCACTGGTCCATGTCTGATTAAAATCTGTATTTAAAAATAAAAATATTACGCTCTTAATTTAATTTAATTGAGCACTCTACTGGTATTTCCCTTTTATTCTTTATTGAGTATATCTTTATTGAGTATTCCTTTATACACTATATATATATATATATATATATATATATATATATATATATATATATATATATATATATATATATATATATATATATATATAAGGAGAGGTAGTTTGCTTGAAGAATTGTGTGTAATACGTATATAGAGGAGTATTAGAAAGCTATCACAATGCAAGAAATGGAAATATGTCGGCGTTGAGAAGTAAGACAAAAACAAGTGATTTTAATTATATATTTTTTCAAAAACTTTTTAATCATTTTTTTCTATATAGAAAATCTTACTTGATTAGGCAAGACTTTAACACTGATGTAATCTGTGTGATCGTGTTCCATAATATATTTCGAGGAAGACCTCTTTGTCAAATGGTAGGTGTTTAAAATTTAAATTTAGTTCAATTTTAAAAAAAATATTTTTTTATAACTTATATATTATGAATATATTTTCATTTAAATGAAGAAACAAATATATTAATAATATATAAGTTATAAAAATATAAAAAATGTAATAATAGAAGAATAGAATAGAATATCAAATGTTACGATATAAATTCACTTTTACCCTTCTACAATTGAATGATATATATCCAAAAGTAAAGTAAAAGATTTATAAATTTCAAATAAGTGTTGAAAATCCTGTAAAAGAAATTATATATTGGAGATTTATAATTTAGTTTTATATTTGTATGTATAAGGGAGATAATTCATTACTATTTTGCAAGAGTTGTTCAACTTTCTCGGAAGGAAAAAAATTAAACTAAATTTAAATTTAAAAAAATCGTTAATGAATTAAACTATGAATTTTAATAACATTTTACTAAAATCATAACAGCATTAAATAACGCAGATTAAGTCAATAATGATAATATTAAAAATAAATTAAACAAGAATTGAAGAATTAGTTCCGTTCATTAAATTTATTGCTTGCGACACACAATCTGGCCAGGGTATAAATCAAAATATATTTAGCCGTTAATCATAAAAATAAATTTGAAAATTATTTTTAAAAATAAATAAATTACAAATATTTTGTATTTTTTCAGAAAAGCAAAGAAGTAAATATTTTTAGAATAAAATAAGATAGCAATAGTATAAATATTAAACAAATATTAAACAAATATTAGAAAAAAAATTAATTGAACACCGCTCTTGGCTGTTATCCCTACCCCCCTCCGAATAAACAAAAAATGTTTTCTTCTTTCTTTTGTCTCTTTTAAAAAAATGTTTTAATATAAATATGTAGCACTTTATCGGTGGGTTCAAATATAAAATATTCAGGAAAAAATAAAAATAAATTAAATAAGTAATTAAAATCATAAAAAAAGTCACTTATAGTTATAGTTTTATTACATTTGCTGCGGATATTAATATTTACTGCGTGATAAGCAATATTGCCATCCACACGTTTATTGAGAGTTGAAACACATTTGACAAAGAGGTCTTCCTCGAAATATATTATGGAACACGGTCACACAGATTACATCAGTGTTGAAGTCTTGCCTAATCAAGTAGAAAAAAAATATTAAAAAAGTTTTTGAAAAAATATATAATTAAAATCACTTGTTTTTGTCTTACTTCTCAACGCCGACATATTTCCATTTCTTGCATTGTGATAGCCTTCTAATACTCCTCTCTCTCTCTCTCTCTCTCTCTCTCTCTCTCTCTCTCTCTCTCTCTCTCTCTCTATATATATATATATATATATATATATATATATATATATATATATATATATATAGGGACATCAGAATGGAAGTCCTCTTTTGAACTACACAGAGACCACCTAAGAATCACTGGATAGAAAAACTGACCAGCTGATCTGCTTAAGTGAACATCACTTCTGTGTGATCTCAAGGGGCTCACAAACAATCTCAGCATGGTACCTCATCTTTAAGAGACGGTTACGTTTTTACAAAATGGCATGCAATTTTCTCGGTAGTCAAATTAAGTATGAGGAGTTTTCGCTCTCACACTCAGATCTACTACCACTGACATCTTCCCAGAAAAACTTGCTCGTAAGTCATATAGTTTTGAATCTATCATTTGTCCGTTATGTATTATTCATTTTCAAACAAAACACTGGACACTCTCTCTACATATACTTTCTATTCCTCAGGCGTTTTTTTTTGTTTGGCTAATCCATTCTCGTTTACCGGAATAAAAAATACACAGCACAAAACGAAATGCTTCAAATTTTTCTATACGTCATCTAGACTTTCGTAATTCTTTGGAAGATTAGGAAATAGTTACATTTTCATTTTAAAGGGGGGGATACGTACAGAGAGCGAAACAAAAAGAGACAGGGTAGGAGAGGTTGGTTTGGTTCGATTTGGTTGTTTTGTTTTACGGCATATCAACCTTTTCTAGTTATTTAATGCCGAATCGGGTCATTTTGGTAAAAGTTTTTATGCTTCAAGTTCTTTATATCTTCAAATATTTATTCATGGTGTTTCGTTTGGTTGTTTTGTAGAGGAAAATGTTAACTGTGCCAGAAAGGTAAAAGAATTTTAAAAAAAGTTTTGACTGTCATTAAATTTCCAACCGAATTTCGTGCAACCAACTTTCTCTCTGCCTTTCTCTCTCCAATCCAAACTGCTCCCCCTTCCTTCCCAGCTGTCCTCTTCATTTATACCAGCTGATATCCACATATGCAAATCAGAGACCACCACAACCACCTGCACCTATGAAGAGAAGCCATTTTTTAATCTGCAGACACGACATGCGAAGCACCTCATTCCTTTTTCTGACGGTGAGTGTTCCTCTTTATTGTCACACTCCCCCCTGATCGTATGATCACACAAGTGACAGATGGTGGCTGGTCGCTTTATCCTAGTACTTCTCCGTAGTGGGACAGTTATTTCTTTCTCTCTTACATCAGATGTACCAGGACCTGAATTGGCAATGGAATAAGGCAGCTCAACCAAGGAACGTCTGTCATCTCCCTCACTTTCAGATGCAGAACCACTACTACTTGTATTGGAATCTGGTTATCTCCATTCATACTCTGTGATGATGTGTCATCATTGTCGTCAACTACCGGTGCTAAACTGAGACGTGGGCGCACGTCTCCTACATGTCGAGGCGTGCCATTGACGACCACCGACTGTGAACTTATCACTTCAGTGACACGACCTGGTCTGAATTTCGACGTGCATCGTCCTTGTGGATTTTCACCCAAACTGTGTCCCCCTCTTTATAAAGTGCAGAGATCCCATGGTGATTCGGATGGGGCACACCATTGACCCCTTTCACTCTGATCTGGTATGAACACAACAAATTGACAGGTGCTGATGAGGCGGACACATCATCCTTGGGGGTAACGTTGTACCAATACACAGCCTCCATATCAGGGCAGCTCTTTCGTGCAGCAATCCACTCCACTGTCCTATGACACCTTTCTATAATACCATTTCCTGATGGCCTGTATGCACAGCGCGGTCGGAAGTTTACACCTCACTCGTTCATGAACTGCCTGAACTGCAGAAGGCAGTGTCATTATCAGCCAGAATCTCGGCTGGGGGCCACGTTAAAACAAACACTGATTCTAATTGCCGGATCACATGTGCAGTGTCTTGCCGTTGTAGTGGCCGCCCGATTGAAAACCGTGTGAGTCCACAATCGATCAATGTCAAAAAATGGCAACTATTGTAGTGTGTGATGTCCATGCCTAGCCGGTTCCATACGTCCTGTACACTGCGCCCTCCCCTTTTCCATTGCACTGGAGCTGGGTCAATTGTCTGGCATTCCTAACAATTCCAAATAACTGCCTTTACTGCCGCTTTAGACACAGACGGGTCGATTGTACGTACAAAATATAATGTTCGCCTGATTCCAGGATGTCCACTATGTCAATGAATTTAGTTAATCTCTGTTGGGTTAAGGTTTCCTGTGGCAAAAGCACACAGTGGCTGTGTTGGTTCAATCTCTCTTTTCACATCATTGAGCCACCGCTGTGGAACTCTCTTCAGGGAGTCTTTTCGGTTATATCCAGACCTCACTAGTGCTAGATCAACCGAAATGTTGTACTCTTTCATAAGTGAGATTATCGTGCCCAGTCTCCGCCTTATGAGCATTTCACTTGCGGCCTTTGTGATCAATTGAGACTTTCCCGTGAGCGCATTGGTCACCCAGTGGTACACACACACACACACACACACACACACACACACACACACACACACACACATACAAAGCGTCTGTTTTTATGTGCAACACATTGGCATTCCATTTGAGTGCAAGGTTTAGTACTTTTAGTACGGCATCCAGCTCTGCCACGTTTATATGTTGGGTATCCTTTGTTGGTCGCAACCAGCATGCATCCTTGATGATGGCTCCACTGGCGTATAGAGCTATGCCCATAGCAAGCGAGCTTGTGCCCACCCACACATCCAGTTCCTTTGTAGCCACGTACCATTTTCCTCGGACAGGATATGATTGCTGTACACGGGCAAGTGTGTCTGCTATTATACACTCCAGCGGAATATCGCTAACCTTGTCATCCCAGTCCTGTGTGACAGTTGTAGCGTAACGTTTAATAAAGCCTGTTGTCACTCGAAGCCATCCACACACTGGAAAGTGCCCCACCAGTTTGCCACACGTACAGAAGATACATCTTCGTATCATAGTTCTCGGCGCATCCACAGTACTGATTCCTCGCCGCCATCGCAGTTGGCCATGCTCTGCCCAAATTTCTAATCCCAGCACTCGTGCACCATTTTTCAGTTTTTCTGGGTCCTTACTAGTAAGTCTGTACAGGTCCAGATGCTTCTTTACGGATTCTGCCGACGCCACATCCTCATTAATATATATGTCATCAATATACGCTGACATTGCTCTCCTTATCTTCTTATTCTGGGCATTACATGGATCTGTAGGTATGCCTTCCTGAGGTCCAGAATGGATACATTCTTTCCTTGGTGTCCCCATTCTCGCATTTTCTCTGCGCAAACATCTGCATCGCCACTGAATGCATCAACATAGGTGTTTAATTCACGATAGTCCATCACATGACGCACCTTATTTGTATTGCCCTGTAGCATTGCCATCAGTCGTATTAGTCCCTGGCAGATCTGCGGAAACCCTTTTTTAATCTGCCAACACGACATGCGAAGCACCTCATTCTTTTTCTTGACGGTGAGTGTTCCTCTTTATTGTCACAGAAAACTATTGTTTTTGTTTTTAGCTTTGCAAAACATTATTGTGTAGAAAGGAAAAAAAAACAATAACATCAATGTTTGGTGCATTTTAACCCAGGAAGCCAGTATCTTCGGCCAGCCTGGCGAGAGAGAGAGAGAGAGAGAGAGAGAGAGAGAGAGAGAGAGAGAGAGAGAGAGAGAGAGAGATAGATAGAGAGAGATGTTACGGATAATATCTATGCAAACAACAGTAGAGTTCAAGAACAGTAATTATTCCTCATTTGTTAGAAACAAAATGTGACGACTAAACGACAAAATAAAGAGGAAGCAAAAGTTACGAGGCTGCTTTACTCTATTTGTATGTTTTTATGAAATATCCATTAAAAACGGGGCGGGGGACGAAATAGTAAATGTTTGATGGCCATTCATAAAACAAACGAATAGGTACGTCGGTATCTTGTTGCTCGTATGTCTGATGTAAAACATAATTGCAAAACCATTCAAATGCAGAGAAAGTCGAGCAGAGAAATGCTACTCTACAACTATGAACTGAGTTTGTTGGGGGTTACAAAGACACTATTTACGTGTGAATGTGGAACCTTGGAAAACCGCAATGAGATAGTTTTTAATCAGATTCTCAGGTGATAAAATAAAACAAATCATGAACGACTACAATGTTTTCATCTCAGCAAAACAGGAATCTACACATTTTTCAAAACAGAATCTGTTCGAAGTAGCAGCGACAGTGTATGTATCTCTCGATTAGACAACATCTCCAATCGGTAATTTATTGTAGCCAATCACAGTGCAATGAAATATTTAGTCCAGAAATTTCACGCGTCCTATAAAACCCAAACATATAATATTGTTGCTCTTTTCCTCATTTTCTTTCACATACAACACGCATGCGTAAGACACAATCCTGCCGAGCTGTTTTGTTCGAAGCCTTCGACAAATACAACGAAAGACACACACGAATTTCCATACGCCCAGCGAAGCACATGCGCGCCGCTTACGGAACGCAAATACAAAGTGCATACATACATTCTTTCACTGGCAAAACAGGTGCACTAACGCACACATATCTTCATGCGTACTTAATTTTCATACACGTAAACGCACGCGGCGCCAGCCTAAACAAACATGTGTACTACATTTCTACTTACAGACAAAACAACTCTTCTTTCACCACAACCTTCATTATGCACTCTTAACTCTCATTCTTCTTTACATTTACAGCATCCTCCGTTTGAGAATAAAGACTGAGGTGGTAATCAAACCATATTGAACCAGAATGGCGAGCTAATCACCAATCTCAATGAACGCATACCCCGCTGGAGAGATCACTTTGCTAAGCTGCTAAACCATGCCCGCTGGAGAGATCACTTTGCTAAGCTGCTAAACCATGCCCGCTGGAGAGATCACTTTGCTAAGCTGCTAAACCATGCCCGCTGGAGAGATCACTTTGCTAAGCTGCTAAACCATACCCGCTGGAGAGATCACTTTGCTAAGCTGCTAAACCATGCCCGCTGGAGAGGTCACTTTGCTAAGCTGCTAAACCATGCCCGCTGGAGAGATCACTTTGCTAAGCTGCTAAACCATGCCCAACAAACCCTATAAACTGTTCCTATGAATAACGCTGATCCAACTCCTTATGATCGCCAAACAACTCCTCCTTTAAGAGGTTGTTGCTGCTATGAAAAGTCTAAGAAATAACAAAACATCCCTGCTGAGATCTCCAAACACGGCGCAAATATGCATAAATCACATTATCAACTGGGTCTGTGAGACTAAAATACTTCCCCAAGACTGGAGCGATGCAACATTGGTACCATCCGATGTGTCTGCTAAAATATTCGCTTCGATTCTTTTAAGACGATTCCAATCAGAACGCGACTCCAGAACGAAGCCAAACAAATATGGGTTTCGCCCGGGCCGTGGATGTACCGATCAAATATTCACCCTAAGACGAATCCTCGAAAATTGTTGGTTCTTCCAGCAAAGGGCAGTCATCGGTTTCATTGATTTCGCTGCTGCATTCGACTGCGACACACTCTAGAAAGTTATGCAAGGTATTCCGCCTTCTTAAAGCATACTACTGCTGCTCAACACGATCCCGCATACGCATGTACGGTGAGGTTTCGGAACCCTTCGAAATACGGTCTGGCATTCGGCAAGGATGTGTTCTTTCGCCAACATTTTTTAATTACGTCATCGACTGAGTTACTTTGAATACCTTAAAAGAGTTCCGAAGTGTCACTGTTGGATGCAACTTTGCCGTCAAAGACTTAGATTACGCAGATGATATCACGCTAATCAGTGAAACATTTGCTGATGTCCATTCTGTTATTAATGAGCTTCAGACGGCCGAGTATTACCCCTCCCTGCTCATCTGTTGGAGTATACGGACTTTCAATCCATAATCCTAGACGCCCGACCCCCTTCCAGTCACTCTCAGCCACCCACATTCGACCATCCAGAAACTGACCATTTGAGATAAGCCTTATCTACTTAAAAAGGCGTTTCTGCCAACAATCTATGAAGATTATTTTTTCAGAGTTTTGATCTCTCACTATGCACCTCGTTTAAGGAAACACTTACTTTTTTTCAAACAGAAATAAAATTCTGTGTGGCCAAATATAAAATCAGAGACATTTTTAAATTCTAGGGTTGCACTCCCCTTCTCTTTGCCGAACATCTCTCACATGCAGAAAGTTTGTTAATTGAAGACACCGCAAACATACAACCCAATAAACATGCTGTCTAGTTCATGTTTACATCACTACCAATGTTATTTTTTGTAACATTTTACTCAGAAATACCAAGAAAGGGGAAACAAGATCATTTCAGGACAACCCTGAGGAGAAGAGAAAAAAGAGTTCAACTGCAAATTTCAACAGTTCACCAATAAAAGTCCAGGGTTTAATTTTCGTTTACGCATGCATCATTTTTTTTCTTAAAATTATTGTATTTTCCCTATGTCTACAATTTCCTTTCCTTTCTCCATTTTCTTTTATATATTTTTAAAAAATTTTACTAGTCCTCTTTTATGTTTGTTGTTTTCTTGTGTTTTTTTACCATCCGTTTCATAATTCTTAGTTGTCGAAATATTTTTTACCATCCGTTTCATAATTCTTAGTTGTCGAAATATTTTTTACCATCCGTTTCATAATTCTTAGTTGTCGAAATATTTTTTACCATCCGTTTCATAATTCTTAGTTGTCGAAATATTTTTTACCATCCGTTTCATAATTCTTAGTTGTCGAAATATTTTTTACCATCCGTTTCACAATTCTTAGTTGTCGAAATATTTTTTACCATCCGTTTCATAATTCTTAGTTGTCGAAATATTTTTTAGTACTAAAATACACCTTATATAATGTTGCTTTTGATCAACTAAGTATAAATAGATTGTAACACGTAAGGAGGTAATTTAGTATATAACACCAGGAGACGCTGATTCAACCGTAAAAATTAAGTACTTATTTATAAGTACTTTATTTTTGCGGTCGCTAGATATAACTAATTTTGATGAGTAGTTCACTTTTAAAGTAAAAATATATTTTATTATGATATAAAATTGTTTACTATTTTATTTATTTGTCCGGGATTATAACTTTTCTCTCCACAATTTTTGATCGAACTTGTATGCACTGGATTCGATCATTATGCATTTTGGAACGCAGCTGTTAGGCATAAGATGTCGAAGAGTGGGCTATATTTAGTTTAATATATTTTTTTCAAAAGAGGTAATAAAGTGGTGGAAGCCGTTCGGGAAAATTTAGATGCCTTCGATTTTTGTGAAATTTTAACAATAAGTATTAGACATGAATTAATAAATATTTACAAAATTTCAGTTTCTATGGAGTATTTTAAAGGGGTTTAAGGGGTCATAATAAGCGTACAACGTTCCATTCTAAAATCTAAATATAACAGATTTACATTTCATTAATTAGACACAAATTAAACAAGATTATCTTAATTAAAAATTTTTGATCAAAATCCTTTCAGCCTTAATATTTAGACATTTTCTAAAATCAAAGTCATGCACCGGATTTTTATCAAAATCGGAATAAGGGTGTTAAACATAAGGCTTAGTAGCATTGTATCTACAATTAATCGTTGTTAGAGGACATAAAAGTGGTGCAATCTGTTCTGTTTCGTAAGTCATTTTACCTATACTTAGACGGGTATTCTTCTAGTACATATATATATATATATATATATATATATATATATATATATATATATATATATATATATATATATATATATATATTTCTGGTACCAAAGGTACTTAAGCTTTATTTTTTATTTATATTTTTTAATGCAACTTTGATTCCTATATAATTTTATTGCTAGCTACCATATTGCAGAATGATTCTTGGATATAGTGTTTAGATAGTATTATTATTATTTTTATTTTTTTATTATTGTTATAATTAATGTTATTTGATATGCAAATTACTATATCATACGGTAGTCTTAAGGGTAATATATTATTATTATTTTATCATTATTATTTTTTTTTTTATGTATATATTAGTGATATTTTAAGCTGAATTATTTCGACACTTGATTATTGGGGAAATGGTCGTATAATCAGTACCATTGGAGAGCCATGAATATATTTTAACTGTCCTGTTTTTAAATCTCCGAAACAGTTACATGGTAAACAGCTGATGATCCCCGTGTTAATATTAGACGCTTAAGGTCTCCTGTTTTTGTTTCACTCTTAGATAATTACCCCCCCCCTTTTTTTTAATATTTTTAATTTTTATTTTACTTATAATTTTTTCATTTATTAATTTTCCAACGAATGTTAAGTCTGCAATATCTTGGATTTAGTTAGTTTGTCTGGGAATTTAAACTGCATTTTATATATATATATATATATATATATTTTTTAATGACTCAAAGCTTCTTTAGACTATATATATATATATATATATATATATATATATATATATATATATATATATATATATATATATATATATATATATATATGTTGTTTACTCTATTTAATTAATAAAAAGGAAAGTTTGAACACTGTCTGAATATTACGTAGGCTTAATTCTCTTTCCTTCCGGTAAAATTATATCAGTGGCTGAGGGAAAAAGGGGACAAACGATGTTGGTTGAAAGACAAAAAGTGACTTTAGTCCGGCATTGAACCCAACCACCAGTGACATAGCTTTATCTCATCCTCACTGATGAGTCTTGGAAAGACGAAACATATATGTATGTGGATAAAATTAAAATAATAATACATTTATTAGCGTTGGGACGATTAATCAGAATCAGGAATCGAAAAAAGCGGAACTTCTTGGGGTATCAGAATCGGAATTTTTTTTTAGCCTAATTTCCGATTCCAAAATTGATTTTTGTTTGTTTGTTATTTGCTTGATTTCCAATTGCTGGTACTAATGATTACATTATAAATATTTATTGTTTTTAAACGAATTCAGGTAAAAATGACACTGTGAGAAATCGCACGGTAAAATGGCACAAGTAAAATGGCACGAGTAGATAAATATGAAAACTGGTACAAGTGGTAAATATGGATGAAAATGTCACAATTACTTTATCAAATTACTATTTTCAATCAGTTTCGAGAAAAATACTTGAGAAGAAATAACTCAATATTTAGAAATTTCAAAAAGAATTGGAATCGAATTGGTAATTGTATGGGAATCGGAAATTTAAAACAGAATCGATAATTTTATTGGAATCAGGAAAAATATATTAATCGTCCCATCACTAATATATATATATATATATATATATATATATATATATATATATATATATATATATATATATATATATATACGGAGTATTTTTGCAATGCTTAATGCATGACTAGAGCATAATAGTTGTTGCGTGAAAAGACGTCCATGACAAGCTAGATAGAAACTTGCATGGTGCACGATACTTAAATTGTTTGTCTTTCAACCAACATGTTTGCATTTACTTCTGCTCTACCTATAGAAGTTCATACTTTATTGTGGAATCATAGACGAACCTCGCTATCCTATTCGTTCTTGTCTTATTCTTTGAACTTAGTTAACAATACTAACGTAACAAAACTAGTTATAGTTATCTAAGTTGGTTAAATTCATAATTTACTTACTAAGGACACTTAAGGACATTTAACTTTCATAACTTCTTTGAAAATTATAATTTGATAAATATTAACAAACGATATAGTTTAACAACAGAGGCGAAAAGAGAATAAAACTCGAACGACTCCCAGGTAACGCCGATATTTCCATCGGTATTTCTTGAAATTTACAATCACCGCTAAGAAAACTTAATAAGATGCTATTTTATGCAGACATGTTTGATTGAAAAAAAAGTATTTCTTTTAACTTTTCAACAGTTTCGGACACGAGTAAATCTCATTCTTCAGAAATCGATTTATTTCTTAACTTCAATTGTTGTTTTTAATCTTGTGCTTTTATTTATTTATTTGTTTGTTTGCCACTTCTGTTTTTAAACGTATATGAAACGCATTTGGAAATTATACATAGTATTACATAACGAAAGTCCGCAGCTTGGATAGAGAGAATGATTGACGGATTAGGGTAAAAAAAATGAAAAGGGAAGTTAAGGGTATTATGTAAGTTCTCAGGAAATAGAATTCTGTCTCTGTTTCGGTGAACACTCGAACTTGAGCAAATTTTGCTCGTCTCCAGAAACCCCAGAGGAGTTGAGGCGTGTCCACAATGTGAACTAGTATAGCATGGCGACTCAAGCCGTCTCTAACTCTCTTTCTCTCTCTCTCTCCCTCTCCCCCTCTCTCCCTCTCTCTCTATCCCTCTCTCTCTCTTTAACACAGTAACTAATTAGTAAAATCATATCTATCTGGTCAATGTAATTGCCACTTTGATTAAACCAATAAACCTTATTTTAAAATTTTTAAATAAGCCTATTGTCTATGTAAATTGGAGAGACGACGAGAAGGGGTTGTCGACTGGTGTGTATATCGGGATTATACACGTCTCAGAGAAGCGGCAACTCAACAATAGCACATCAATTTTAAAACAGAAGCTTGAATAAAAATTACAAAGAAAATAAAGGAAACACTGAACGTTGCGGTTGTATGATATTTCCTGCTCCCCGACGTTAATTTTGAATGCGGTTTATAACTTCCTTAAGTTACAACGTAGAAAGAAAATACGACGTTATACTTTACTTAATGTATTTTAATTAATGTCATAGTATTTACATCCAATCACTACTGGGTTCATCAACTTTTACAAAGATTAATTTCTATCAAATGTAAAACAATAAGATTAACATTGTGATTTGCTTATAGGATGAGGGCAAAAGAACATAGGGTTACTCATTCAATATCGAGGAAAGCCGGGCCTTTATGCTAGTCTCTATTTATATAAAGTTAGGTATGTATATATGTTAACTCCTAAACTAATTAATCGATCATTATGAATTTTAGAACGCAGTTGTTAGGCATAAGACTTCGCAGTGTCGGCTATATTTAGTTTAATATATTTTTTGCAAAAGGGGTAAAATTACTGCGAAATCTTAACAATACATATTGGAGTATTTCAACTGATTTTAGGGGCATAATGTGAGCATGACCTCTTATTTAAAAATCTAAAGATTTTAATTGAATTAGTTTTAAAGTCATTAAACTCCAATTGATTAAGATTCCCTGAATTAGAATTTCTTTTTAAGACCCCTGAATCTTAAGCGTTAAGTTTTGGACATTTTCTAGAATCAAAATCACGTAAAACATTTGGAATAAGGATTCTAGACATAAGGCTTAGTAGCATTATTTTTTTATTATAATCTTCGTAAGTGGGCATAAAATTTGAACAAAACTATTGTTTTCGTGAAATTAATTTTACTCGTCTTGGGTTAGGGTATTATTCTCGTAATTTTATCAATTTTCCAAGTTAGCATGATAACGATAGTCAAAAAGTGAGTGTTTAAAGTCGGGTCAGATTAATGCAGATGCGTAGTAAATTATCCCTGCAACAATTTAAGGAAACAAAATAAAACTAAGCCGACCTCCGAAGCACAGCATGAAACCATCCCTCCCGCCTAACCATTCCAGCAGGCTGACCCCCTCCCGCAGCGTCGGCGGATTCAAGGGTAGGTAGGGCACCGATGTTTCCTGTTTCCCACGTCGCTTAACGGTGATCGTCAGACACTTGTAGCGTTGGTTACAACGCACCTGCTTTTAAAAACAACCCATGAAAAAGAAACATTCTTTAAAGAAAAAAAACAAGCAACTTCCATCCAAAAAAAGAAAAGAAAAAAAGAAAATGGTGACTGAATCAGTTTCAGTCTCAGCCAATGAACTTTGACCTCTAAATCAGGTGAGATATAACCTACATATATGAAACCGGCTCAAAAAAGAGGTAAGAACAAATATACGTGATTTTGCAGTGATATTCGAGCACCAGGGAGAAATTATAGTTAAATGCGGAAATATAAGTTTAAAATAAAACTGGTTTACAATAAAAAAGAAAAAGAAAAGAAAAATGCTGTGAGGCATGGAAATAGGTGTCTTTTTTAATTTTGTTTGTTTAAGATGCGTCCACAAACTTATAAAAGAGGCTCTACCCGTCCGTCTGTTTGTCACGCTACAGTTTAGAGTGGAAAAATGTTGGATCATTCAACCGGCTCAGAAAGCACATTACTTCTAATGCAATCGTCTACTTTTCTTTCATTTCGATTAGCTCTCAAAGATCGAGAGATCTCTTCCTGGGGGCTAACACTTGATTTGTTTCTTAGATACATAGACATCCAGGTGTTCTCTTTAAAGTTCTTCTCTACTTTCTATTCGTTGAGTAATTAAAGCATTGAAAAATAACATTTTCCTCTTTATAATGAACCAATTAAGTATGTTATAGTTTTTTTTCTTGTGGTCTTTGTTTGGTTTTGCTGGATTCCAGGACAAGAATCCATCTGGCGTGGTAGAGCACCCAACTTAGTGTTGTTGCATCGCTAGAGAAAGGTGCACCAGTCCTCGTATGAGCCAGTTTGTGGCCATGCTGAGGGGAGCCAGTGTATACCTATTCTTCGGGAATCTGATTTCGGCTTCGAATACTATGTTATTTTGAATATTTGGTCGGGATTTACTTGTAGGAGAAGTATCCTCATCTCAGGATGTCTTAACAAAGAGGCTGCAGACACCCGAGGATTGTGTCTAGTAGGTATTAAAACTCTCTCCATTCTCTACTTGTACAAGTCAGACACGCCTTAAGATGGATACTGTTGCCACATCTGAAGAGATGCCGTTCAGAACTGTCTTTTTGTCTTGACAGAGTAGCAAATAAACTTCACAATCCCTTTTCATAGAGACGACATCGCTACTCTTTCTCTACTCTATCGTTATTTTCATGGTAGATGATCGATTGATCTCCAAATCTTATTCCCCTCCCTGTAAAATATTCACAGCAAAAACTTGTCTAGCTACAACCACTGTAAATAATTTTCCTTTCTTCCTTTGTGTACCTAAAAGTAAACGGAACTTCCATGCCACCTGTGATAAAATACTGCAGGGCTGCTTTCCAGCTGACTACAACATAGTCGTTTACAAGTTCAATATTAACAAATTCTTGCCCAACCGTCCACTTAAATAATCAAATTCTGACCATTTTACCATCGTTTCTAATCGTCTCCAGGTGTCAACTGACAATCTCATTGATCCCTTGTCCTCGAGGGGCCTTTTTGCCTTGATAAGCGATGACACATTAATAGAAAAAACATTCTCATTGCTATATGCGCAGAACGAGTGTGCGTATAATATATCAGATGCGTTTAAAAATCACTATAACGGACTCTGTCGTGCTAATTTAGCTTTTATTAATAATGAGTCACCACTTATAAAGGCTTAAAGCTACTCGAGGACAAGGGTTAATAAGATGAATATGGATTGTCAGTTGAATGATGAATAATATTATGAGAGGATTGAAAATGATGAATGGAATGAAAATATCGTTTTTCTTATGAAGACGATTTATCACAAGTATTTCTTGACATTGGATTTGAGGACAACTGTATTATAGCTTGCAGAGAAACAGTTCCTTGGTAACGTGTTCCAGAGATGAGAAGTTATTGGAAAGAAACTCTATTCATGGGAATTCCGGTTTATTTCCATTCTTTCAGTTGTGGTAATAAGATGAGTTCGTGCTACGAATGTCTTACAAATTTGAACCACAAATTGGAGCTTAGCCGAGTACTTTCCATGAAAATAACGATAGAGAACGGAAATGAAACGAACCCAACATTCTGCGAATGTGGAGAGAAGGATCATACGATGCAACATTGCCTTGCCTGCTCCTTCCTGCCCAACGGTTGCAGTTTGAAAGATTTTGAAGAGTACAACAATAATGAAAAGGACTGCGTAAAAAAGTAAGAAACTGTCGTATGACCACATGATACTTCAAAGACACACAAAGAAGAAGAGCAGATTAAATGTAAGTCTTCTCATTTTAAATCTGGAGTGAAAGCCAGTTCTATGAACACATCAAAACATGCATATTTCTCAAAGAGATAGCCATTTACTTAAACAAGAATCTGAGCGTTTACGAAGTGTTAAAAGTAATAAAGTGACTTCTAACATTGTGGAAGAGGATTCTTCGATGACGACTGATTTGGCCGTCGTTTTTTTCGTCGACAAAGAAAAACGCTCTTCTCCCTCGTAGATAAATAACCGGTTGCTCAGTTGAAAGTGACGTCCCTCGAAGTAAAAGTGGTCGTATTGGTGATATAGCAGCCAGCATTTCTCTGTCTACCTCTCCCATTGTGACTGCGATAACGTAACAACATCGCAGAAAAACACCAACAACATCCTTGCTTTGTGGACCATGTTCTTTTACAGGATTACGTAAGAATCTCTTGCCAGCTCCCCGAGGAAGGGGGGACGTCGAAGGAAGTCAGAGCTCCCCAACACTTCCGAACACTTTTTTACTTGAGCACAGCGTAGGAATTTTTTAGATCCTTATATATTTCTTTTATTTTTCTTCGTCAACAGAAACAGATGTTCGTCTCTTTTGCTCTAAGAGGTAGCTCATTAAATAGTGACATCTGGTAATAAAAGTAGTCGTAGTTGTAGTCGTAGTGGTGATGTAGCAGTCGAGGTTTCTGTGTATTCCTATCTCATTTTAGATGTTATTATGTAACAAAACAAAATAAAAAAGCCAATACATATTTGTATTTTATATTTTATTTGTTTACACATTATTTGAGCTTCGTTTCCTGCTTTGATTCCTGCTTCGTCTCCTGCTTCGTCTCCTGGCGAACGAAGCGAGAGCTTCGGAAAATGCCTCTAAACAGGCGAAAGTGGAACATATTTCTCTCTTCTTCGCCACATCTCATTTCGGATTTCCTCTCCATGACGTCATATCCTGACACGTAGCACAAACTTCTAATGGAATTTCCATTCATCTACTTGATTTAACCTCATGTGGAGAATACCGTATTTGACACTATGTTTATACACCCTCCCAGTATCGCTACATGTATTCGTCGGACAGTCAATCACGATTAAATCGAAAATACAATGTTCCTTGGTTAAGCTTGTGTAATGAATGTTAGGCTGAACTGCCCCATATAAATACGCAGTTGCGTTATTCATCGGAGAAAACGAGATGATTCGAACATATTCCGAGTGATAACGCACACCAGCGCCGGTCGAGGCTACGAGGATTTGTATTGTCTCTATTTTAAACATCCGGGAGAGCAAATTTTTCGCTTTGCACGATTCGTAATATGAAAAACATTCCTGCCTATAAATTGGGTTATTTGAATCAATCGATTTTTTTAAGTTCAATAAAAGGAAGAATAATGTACTGTTTGGCATAATTATTTTGCTGGGCTTAAAACAGAAGTTACAGACAAAATGTTTTTATGGTGTATCTCTGTTTAAGTTCCGGGTAAAACGTTGTTTCTGCTATCTCTGCCTGCTGCCAATATATATATATATATATATATATATATATATATATATATATATATAATGTCACTCTATGTAATTTTAAATAAACTAATAATTTTCATTTAAAGGAATTTATCCTTTAAAAATTAATGAACATAATGTTTTTAAAAATGTTTTCGTATTTTATCCTTTTTTATTAAATCACTTTAATTAATTAGTGTTTATATTGACAAAACTATTGCATATATATAGGCAAATTAGACAACAAAATTACTAATGAATAACACCAAGCATTAATTTATTATAAACTGTTTAAATATAGTCATGCAAATTAGGCATGAAAATAGATATGTTTATGTCGTTGCTATCTACTATTATTTCAAACTACTATGCTGTATTATTACTTGATAATATAGGTGTGATACAGGAAAAATATTTTTGCATTTATTCATTTAGGAGAATGTCAAAAACGTCATGTCAGTAATTTTAGCAATACTGTGTTTTTTCACGTATCTCATTAAATGACTTTATACGTTGGTCGGTCATGCTTAGGTTTGAAATAGATATTTCATCACTAAATGCGGAGATTGAATGGACGTGGTTTGAAAATACGACTTTTTGTTTCCTTTTCATGAGAATTTGAATTTGATTTTTTCTGTTATATTTTCCCCTTTTTGCTAAGGTTTGTATAAAAAGGGAGGAACTCTTTTCCCTTTATTACGAAGCTTTTTTCAATAAGAACAAACTTGTATTGTAGTGTCTATTTTTGTACATCCGTTTGTGGAATATACGATTGGAAGTTTCGCATCGAGGCTTGTTTTCGTCTTGTACACTCTGGTCTTGATCATTAACGTCAGTGTGTATTAGAGTACGTGTATTTACAGGGTGTATTAGAGTACGTGTATTTACAGGGTGTATTAGAGTACGTGTATTTACAGGGTGTATTAGAGTACGTGTATTTACAGGGTGTATTAGAGTACGTGTATTTACAGGGTGAAGTATAAATATCTCTCATATTTCGAATAAATATAAAAACAAGACCGCAGTTATCTAGAAAAAGAAACTGATTATATTTTGTGATGATAAATGCTCGCACTTACCCAGTTCAAAGCGCTTGCAGTATCTGGCGGCAATTTGCAAAAACAGTAAGGCGCATGACCGGGGTCAGGATTATATGCTTACTCATAATTTGCATGCTTAAAAGGCGAAGTACGGCAACAGTGGGAGAGAGGACGGATTCCAAAATGATTCAGTCGGCGAAAGTTGGCTGATGATTTTACAGCCGAAATACCAGTCGAGAATATGTTCTCGACAATACGTCTAACATGGACTGGCCATTTTAGTGGCCTTTATCTGTCGGATTGAGGCATTATGTCTTGGGAAGTCCTAGGAGGTTAATCCTCCCAGGCCTTACCTTCCCTTGGAGAAGGGGTTGGTTTATTGCCAAGGCGCCCCTACCCGGAATGGAGTAAATAAAGAGTACTATTGTAGTTAGAAGCAAACGTACATAACGAGAGACAGTGAGAGCGAAAAAGTTGCTATTCAACAGTTAAAAGTTGAATTATTAGGCGAAATGGAAAATCTAAATCATAAACGAAAAGATGGCTGACAAACCAAATAGTTTTGTTTTACTTAGTTTTAAAAATAATATCGAACAAATAGCGTTCGTTATTTTGTTTTGTATTTTATAATACACTTATGAAGTTATCCATCATTCCGTGTCATCTCAAGTGAAATTGAGTCGGTAATTTTTCTGATTATCTTCAAATCTTTTTTAAAGTATACCTAAATTAAAATTTTACAAATCACCTAAATCTGGTGATCAACCTACCAACCGACCAACCGACGTTTTTCATTAAAGAGATCAAGAACCATTTCTCACAACGCTAAAAATGACTATTGAGAGAGAAATAATAATTACTGATAAAAAGAAAATGATATGGACTAGCCTACCGATGATGGCATACCCCACCTTTTTACCACCACTACATCTCGTACAATGCCAACTCCAAATGTGGTAGATCTTTATGCTTATTCCGCAGTGTAACGTTATGGTCCTCTATCTTCATTATATGCAGCACATACGAAACTCTGTAATGTTCCTAAAATGTTCGGAGCCCCACTGCCAAGCGAAACACGGGGCGACCAATCTTCGCAGTGTGAATCTTTGCTTTGCACCCATTTCAGATCGGCTGACAGTATTTATCAAAATTTGTCTTTGTTTTATATATTCCACATATTCTAACTAGCAAAACCCAATATTTATTTTACAACTTCACACACTGATTTCCATAAATCTCAACCTGTTAAAACACATTTAGTCTTGACTCCCAAAAAGCGACCGAGACCGGCACGTGAACAATTATTATCGATATAAAGCCAACTTCACATGAATATGAGACGTACATTTTGTTCTTGGCAACATTCTGATATTCTTTATAGCAAGTCGAATTCCAGTTAATAAGACAAACACATTTTCGTAAGCTTCCACGCATGACGTGCGTTTATTTTACTACTAGACAACAACAAACGGACAAAGAAAAGAAAAAGAGCAGACAACTCTGACTCATAATGTAGGTTGGTTGTTTGGTTGTTTTGTTTTACGGCATATCAACCCTTTTCAGGTTATTTAATGCCGAATGCAGTCATTTTGGTGAAAGTTTTTATGCTTCAAGTTGTTTATATCTTCAAATATTTATTCATGGTGCCTAGTTTGGTTGTCCCGCTTTACGGCACATCAACCCCTTTCAGGCCACTCAATGCCGAATGCAGTCATCCTGGTGAAAGTTTTTATGCTTCAAGTTCCTCACACGTTCAAATATTTATTGATGGTGTTTGGTTTGGTTGTTAAAGTATATTTGTTTTCTTCTCTTTTTTGTTTCTTTCCCCTTTTAATATCTGTTTCTATTTAACCCATAGTTGGGACCCTAACAGGTACTACCACTCCGGGTCAGGGTGGACCTGGGAGCAATGGTAATTAAGAGGAGGCTCCACATTCCCCAAAGTCCGTAAGCCGGATCTCACCATCGGATGTAGTTTAAGGTCATATCCAGGACCGGGAGTAGGGTAGAAAAAATAAAATAAAAAAGGGGAGGGAGAAAGGGAGAGGGGCTGTTGTTTTTGTTTTTGGTTTTGTAGAACATAATTAAGTTTTACAAAAAAAAGAAAACAAAAAACGTCAATGTAGGTGAATTTCGTCTCAGGGAGCTACAGGGCAGCCTGATCTGGTATCACCAGGTCATAATTTAGTTACAGTAAATTCGAATGTGTTAATAACAAATACTGACTATAATGAGTAATTTCAACATTCTTTCTCACTAGCTGGCAGACTGTTCACTGATTTATCTAACACCTAACACTGTTCTAACTTCACAAATTGTGGGCTCACAAGTCCTATTGTCAGCAATCATGTCTTTACTTTGACAGTATTCCAATTCTATGGTTTTCATCTCAACTTGCTCTCGGATGTAATGAAACTTAATATCAATATGTTTCGCCAGTCCATGATATTGTGGATTTTTTGCCATCCATATTGTGGATTAGTTTTCCTCGTAGATTAGTGTTGGTCCAACCGAGGCTTCATTGAGATCACTTTGAAGATGTGGCATCCATATTGCCTCCTGTGCCGCACTTGCCAACGCCATATACTCTGCTTCAGCTGTAGATAATCCAACACAAGTCTGCTTTTTACTTCTCCAACTGACAGCCGCTCCATTTAATTTAAACAGGTAACCTGAGGTTGACCTGCAGTTATCCAGGTCACCAGCCCAGTCTGCATCTGAATATCCTATGAGATTTGTTACATCCTCCCTGTCATATAGTAACCCATAGTTCCGTGTACCATTTAGATAACACATGATATTCTTTACAGATACAGTAGGTTTCCAACTGCTGATTGATACAATTCTTGGTTGAATAGCTCGCTTTCTTTAACGGCTTTTTAGTTAACCTTGCATCAGCATCAATTGGAGTTGTTGTAGGTTTTGAATTTTTCATTTGGAATCTTTTCGAAACTTCTGCTGTGTATGCTGGTTGTCCGATTCATATCTTCCCTGAATTTGAATAAGTGATTTTAACACCCAAGAAGCTATGTAGTTTTACCATATCCTTGATGTTGAAACGATCCAAGATTCTTTTAATGAATTCTTGGATACGTGTGAAAGACTTGCATATCAGAATCATATCATCAACAAACACTGTATCTATGAAGATCTCTCCTCCTGAAGAGAGTGTTTAGATACACGGGTCATTTTCCAATTGCTTGAAATGCATCTTTTACAGCTGAGCATCCAGTTCTTCATTCCAACATCTTGATGATTGTTTCAAGTCATAGATGCTTCACTTTAATTTACAGGCAAGTTTTTCTTTGTCTTTGACCTTAAATCCTTCTTGTTGTTCACATAGAGGGAATAGTCTTTCTTCTTCCCTTCTGATGGGGGTTCGTATACAAAGGGTTTACCATTGATTTACATCGGCTGCAATTTGTTGAATTTGCTGCAATTTGTTGAATTTGCTGCAATTTGTTGAATTTGCTGCAATTTGTTGAACACGATTTCTGCAGCTTCTTCCGAAGGAAATTTCATTTCATTTTGGCTTTCACATATTTAATATTCAGGCAGGTATCATCCCAATAATAGGACAGTTCACTTGACACAACCACTTTAATGTCCTCCAGTTTCAATTTGTTGATTGTCAACAAGTTCGGATAAATATGTTGAAAAGGGGCCGCCGTAGTTACTGTAATTCATGTTGTCGTTGTTGAACCCTCGGTTTCCGCTGACATCCTCAATTGCTTCGAGCGCTGTTACTAACATGTCATAGGAATCCGGGAGGCTAGCCAAGAAGTGTACAACTATATCTTCCTCATCAATTAGATTGCCGATAACTAACAACTCTTCAAAGATTTCTGTCATCATTTTTATGTTTATGAACAGAATCATCTACTTTACATTTAATGGAATACAAACGCCTTCTTAATGCTAATTTGTTAGCCCACGTTTTCTTTTGAAATTGATCTGCCATTTTTTTCCACTGCAGGATCGTCAGGATCCCCTATCAAATACAAAAGATACTGTTCTACTGACAGCACAATCGTCGCCAACGCGCGATCTTTCTGTGATAACTACTTCGTGTGTAACATCGCATCTGTCCTAGGATCGGATACGATTTCCGTACTATTTACAATGTACCATACTCCGTCCCTAATTAATGCCATTTTGCATTGTATTTCCCAAGTGACGTAATTTGTCCCATTCAACGGTACAAGATTAACACGTTTTGTTTCTATCGTAATGTTCCAGATACAAAACGATACAAACCTTCTATCGTGAACGAGAATTTCAAGATGACCGAAAAAGAATATCACACGTGGCTTTATTTTTATATCGAGAGTTCATCTGGACCCATGATCTTTGTAAACAATTATTATCGATATAAAGCCATCTTCACACGAATGTGAGACGTACCTTTTGTTCTCAACAATATTCTGATATATTTCATAGCAGAACCAATTCCAGTTAATAAGACAAACACATTTTCGTAAGCTTCCACACGAGACGTGCGTTTATTTTACTACTAGATAGCGACAACAGAACACAAAAAGAAAAACTCTGACTTATAATTTACTTACAGTAAATTCGAATGTGTTAATAACAAGTACTGACTATAGTGAGTAATTTCAACACGGCATTCTAATATTTAATTTATATGTGAATAGGCCACTTTTATTACAAATCCAGCTTTCGTCATCATCGGCATAACTATTACGAGTTATTATATTAATGTCATTATTATTAGTTTTTAGAATATGCTTCTTCCATTTGTTAAGATATATCTTCAGATATAGGTTATGGGTTATTGTAAGGTTTTAGGCAATCGTTTAGTTCAATGAATAATCCGCATGAACCTGAATTGTTTTTTTTAGCGGGATTTGTCTAAGCATTATCGTCTGTTTTACTTAGAACTTCCATTTTTTAAACTGTTCACTTTTTTACTTTTCTATTACTTGAGCTGCAAAGAGTACCCGTTTTTACAATTGCACTAAGGTGCAGTATATTTTAATTTGAATGTCGCTTTTGCCTTTGAGCATATGCTTAACCTTAAAAAAAATGTCGGGAAAACTCTATTTAAGTTCCTTTTAAAAATTTTCCGTACTATTTGAAGCTTCATTTACGATATTACAAAAGTATTTATTAGCAAGTTCCATGAATCAAATGACTCGATTCAACCCGTTTCAAATAAGTTTCGAGCTCAATCCATGACGAATGCTTTTAGTTTCATTTTTGTTCTTACGTTTAATTATTTACCCGTTATTCCTGGTGTAATTTTGATTGAAGTAATTAACATTGGTCTGCCGATTTATGTCCATTTTAATTTGTGTCTAATGTGTCTAATTGAAATTTAACATTTGTTCATTTATTATCTATATGTAGTAATTTTTGTTTTATCGCAGGAGATGATTTTTCTGTTTTGTAGAGTTGATCGCATTTTTTAATTTCGGATTATTTTTCGAATCAATGTGTAAACTTATACCCCCTAATGCAACTACTTTGACACTCTATTTTCAATGGACATTTTATATAAATATATTTGACTACATCCATAACAAGGATTGATTTTGAAAGAATTATTTCGAGTTTATTCGTTTCTCTCGACTGAAAGTGTGTGAAATATCTCTTTTCTCAATTTATATCATGCTATAAATGCACAATTCGTTGAAATTCTTCCGCTATATTTTGTAATCTTAACTAAGAGTCTTGTTCTAAGTTTGATAGTAGATGTGGTCTCATTTTAGTCTCTCTCAGAGGCGTAAGACTCTTAACAAATATTAGACATTCGAACATATATGGGGTAAGTTCGCTGAGTTTGAATTGTTCACATTCCATATTACTTATGCAATAGTAGAACTTGTGTATCGTCTGACTATGTAGAACAATCTTTCCTAAAATATTTTTATTCTGCAAATGTGATCTTTTCTCTTAGCTTCTACTTAAATTATCCAATTAAGTTTACTACAGAATCCCGAAAATAAGAATTAGTGTTAACTTGATCTTCTCGAGCTTTTCTAAGCGTCTTGAAACATTATTTCTCCTGTCGATGCTGCTTTTCAAGTCTTTCCAAATTTTGACTTCGATGTTTTTCGAATTTTTCTTCGGGTCTTTCTGAGTCTTGACTACGCTTCCCGTAAGTTTAAAAATTCTAACATAACATTTTTTATGGGCTTTAATAAACTTTTTTATTGAACTATCCTTACGTCTTGTTTATAAGTTTGTTAATACAACATTCCTCGCTCGTCGTCAATCTGCTGTATCTTAGTCCAACAACTGTCAGTATTCTATATCTGTACAAGGCCATCAATCGCTCATGCATGGAGTATTGCTGTCACATCTGGGCTGGTGCATCAACCACTATCCTCTGCTCCTTAGATAGAAAAAGAACCTTTAATCTAATTGATCTCACACTGTCTACCACGCTGAAGCCCCTGTCCCATCGCCGCAGTTTTGCATTCATGTGCTTGTTTTATAGAATGGAATGTTCTCCAATAAACTTGCTGCACTTGTGCCCCCTCGACGTGAATACCCCTGGAGCACCCGCCAGGCAGCAAAATCTTATCCCTTTACTGTAAAGGTCCCCAGATAACGGAAAGCTTTCCATTCCAATGGCTTCTTTTATCAAACTGCCAGTCTTTGGAATTCTCTCCTTGCTTCCCGATTCCCTGACTGTACCAACACGCAGAAATTTAAATGTAATGTGAACAAACATTTTGCTACACAACTCCCACCTTATGATGACCCTATAGGTATGGCCCTTAATTGGCAATAGCCCTTGTGAGGGGTGAATGAAACTAAAAACAAATTTATATAAATATTCTCAAACACAAGGTTATGAAATAAACTATATATCTTTTTATTCTTACTCTCACGTAAAAAATAATAAATATAAATATATATTTCGGAATTTTTGATTGATCATTTGAGTTATTTGGATCAATCGAACTACTATTCCCATCACAAATGTTTATCTCACAACGTTTCAGTCGATGGAACCTCCGACTTTCTTATAGAGTTTGCAGATCCAATCCTCATTGCATGCGATACTAACTAAGAATAACATACATATTGCTTGCTTAAGGTTTCTACTCGGCTATGGCTGACGGAGCGAGAACAATACACGCCCGTTGATTAAATAAAGTGTTTAGTCCGGAATTCTGTATAGATTTCCGAGTTCGACATAAAGATTCCCGAGTTCGAAATGTTGCATCTGAAGAAGGTCAGACGTTACATCGGCCGAAAGTTGTGAGAAGCGCATCTAATTGGTCCGAATAATCAAATAACACAAATATAAATACACACTACTTATAGTTTTGTTTGGACTTAGTTCAGTATTTTCTTAACCACAGCTCACATCGATACAAATAAAGAACAAAAAGAGAGAAACGAATCTACAATTATATTTGATCAAGGGTACAAAATGGCGAAGACGCGTTAAAATAATAATTGCATCAAGTATTTTCTTGTGAAGTCTTTCAACTTGTTCAAAACAAGGTTCATATATTTTAAGTAGACGAGATATTTGAAGTGCCCTCTAGCGACGAAGCGTAAGTGCTCTCTGCTAAAGAATGAATGCCTTGACAGATGAGTGTTGACAGTTTTACAAGAATCATGACGAAGATTGAGCAGCTGATTTGAATCTTAAACAAAGACACTTAGCCGCTCCGTTCGAAATTTATCTTGACAAGTAACAACGGCGAAGTCGACAATGAATCATGAATACATTATTAGTTGTAACGTCATGAAATTGCTGCGCGTTAACATTGCTACTTAAACTATAATGCAACTAAACATTTTGACCAATTTCAAGATGGCGTCCGATTTATTTCCTGTTCAAATTGTCTGCTGACAGCTGCTTGTATTTCAACAGCTGTTCGTATTTCATCGTTAAAGGAATATTTTGATCTAATGATTAACCAACAAAAATGATGTTATACAGACGTAAAAACGTTGTCTGAACGTTTAGTTTTTGTAGATTCCATATAACGTTCGCGAAACGTTACGTTGCAACGTTGCAAACAGGCTGCTTATTTTACTTACAAGTTTATACCCGCTCTTTGAGCGGTGTCGGTACAGTACCTGGGTATATCAATTTCCATCTCCATCTAGCTTCTACCGCTTTATAGCAAGTACGAAGAAAAACATATGAAATGTCATAAAAAATATGCTACTTAGTATTTGCATGAAAGAGTAAGTAACTACGATGATTGTATTTACGTATTGTTTTTATTGGCAAAACAACATTAGGAACTAAGTTTTATGCCAAAAATAATTCACTTTGAACTAATGCTGAATACCTTTTATGTCTTCTTTTTGTGGATTATCAAAAAACTGTTACTTAGCTTGTAGAAATATTCATGCAATGTTTTTATGTTATTATGTTGTGTTAATTTTTTTAATTTATAAAAACCTATCCAGTTAAAATACATCCTTTAGACTTACATGAGATGTAAACTCGGATATTGACATCGTAAAAACTACTGCCTTAGTAATGTGTACTCTGCCTATTCCTTTTTATCAATAAATCACATGTTCCTATTTGCATACGAATAGGAAAACTGCCAAACACCATAACTTTTTAATAGTATATAACTAGATTTATTATACACCGCTAAGAAGTAGCATATAGAAGATGAGTAACCGCTTATGAAAATACTTAAACACAAGTTGCCTTGCTGGCATCGAGTTTTTGATAAGTTTTCAACATCCCGGATAGAGTATTGTTAGGCATATCGGAAAATCCCGGAAGTAGGTGGTCCTGACCGTAGGGGTTGGTTAAATAGATGTGTGATATGTGTATACCAGCACAGACTATGAAATCGGGTTCAGATTTTATCGGATCTACTATGGTCATTAATACTGTTGGGAAAGGTTGAAAATTGATGACGGCACAGCTTGCACCCTGGTTCAACGGGACCCAAAACAGTACCCACAAAATAATAAAGGGCGCCTAAAACTTTAAATAAAGGTCTTTTGAAGTTTCGGCACAATATTGAGAGAAGAAATGTCGACTAAAAGAAAAACAACCACTCCCAACTGACATCAGACACAAATAGAAGAAAACAGCGTTTCATCCGGGACACACATACATCGTAAAATCACTTTCTCGCAAACTTCTGTCGTAACAGCATCAAATTCAGTGAAATAATAACCCCAAATGGTAAATTATTCCTCTTCTTATTGAACTTTAAAAACGGCTCATTTAAAGAACTCGGTTTGTTGCCCGGAATCTTTTTATATCAATGATCGTGCAAAACGACTTCGTTGCATAACCCGACACGTCTCGCCTTCGCTGTCTCGGATGTTATTAAATAGAAACATTATGAGTCGTCGTCTCATCAACCAGCGTTGGTGGCCGTTATATTTGGGTCATTGTTCAAACTATTTATTTACCTCCCCAGTTTTCCTCGGTGACTATTTATTTACCTCCCCAGTTTTCCTCGGTGACTATTTATTTACCTCCCCAGTTTTCCTCGGTGACTATTTATTTACCTCCCCAGTTTTCCTCGGTGACTATTTATTTACCTCCCCAGTTTTCCTCGGTGACTATTTATTTACCTCCCCAGTTTTCCTCGGTGACTATTTATTTACCTCCCCAGTTTTCCTCGGTGACTATTTATTTACCTCCCCAGTTTTCCTCGGTGACTATTTATTTACCTCCCTAGTTTTCCTCGGTGACTAGCGCAAAATGCACGAATTCTTTTACGAGGTCATTTATCCTCAGGTTTATTAGAGAGCCCAACATTTCACGCATCTATGTGAAAAAACAACAACTTGTGTTTAATTAATCTTATTCAATGAATCGTTTATCATAATTATTCTGTTTAGGATTTCAATGGCTCCAAAATAGGTTCTTTTTTTTACTTTAAACCGGCGAACTAAGGGAGCTATCTTAACTTAGTTTTAACAGAGATTCTCCGTGTTTTTTCTACATTTATTTTTTATCTCAATTTATTTTTAGATTGTTTTTTAACAAAGATTTCAACAATTGATTTTTTATTTACAAAACAACAAATATTTATTTTATTTTAAAATGAGAATGAATAAGACCTTTTTATTTGTTAGTTAAAAGAAAACAATTTTCCATTGAAAGAAACAAAGAAAATGTTTTTATAATATCGATTTTAAAACAAATAAGAAAATTGTTGTTTTTGTAAATCAAAATCGATTGTTGAAAAAATATTATTTTAAAGTTGAGATGAGTTATCGCTCTTACTTTATCAGCCTAAAGTAAAAAGGGTCTCAAAAGGGTTGATACATAGAAAAGAAAGTTTCTATTTGTAAACCCGGAAAACGAATTAGAGGGCAAGTGATAAGTTTCTATTTGTAAACCCGGAAAACGAATTAGAGGACAAGTGATAAGTTTCTATTTGTAAACCCGGAAAACGAATTAGAGGGCAAGTGATAAGTTTCTATTTGTAAACCCGGAAAACGAATTAGAGGGCAAGGGATAAGTTTCTATTTGTAAACCCGGAAAACGAATTAGAGGGCAAGTGATAAGTTTCTATTTGTAAACCCGGAAAACGAATTAGAGGGCAAGTGATAAGTTTCTATTTGTAAACCCGGAAAACGAATTGGAGGGCAAGTGATAAGTTTCTATTTGTAAACCCGGAAAACGAATTAGAGGGCAAGTGATAAGTTTCTATTTGTAAACCCGGAAAACGAATTAGAGGGCAAGTGATAAGTTTCTATTTGTAAACCCGGAAAACGAATTAGAGGACAAGTGATAAGTTTCTATTTGTAAACCCGGAAAACGAATTAGAGGGCAAGTGATAAGTTTCTATTTGTAAACCCGGAAAACGAATTAGAGGGCAAGTGATAAGTTTCTATTTGTAAACCCGGAAAACGAATTAGAGGACAAGTGATAAGTTTCTATTTGTAAACCCGGAAAACGAATTAGAGGGCAAGTGATAAGTTTCTATTTGTAAACCCGGAAAACGAATTAGAGGGCAAGTGATAAGTTTCTATTTGTAAACCCGGAAAACGAATTAGAGGACAAGTGATAAGTTTCTATTTGTAAACCCAGAAACGAATTAGAGGGCAAGTGATAAGTTTCTATTTGTAAACCCGGAAAACGAATTAGAGGACAAGTGATAAGTTTCTATTTGTAAACCCGGAAAACGAATTAGAGGACAAGTGATAAGTTTCTATTTGTAAACCCGGAAAACGAATTAGAGGGCAAGTGATAAGTTTCTATTTGTAAACCCGGAAAACGAATTGGAGGACAAGTGATAAGTTTCTATTTGTAAACCCGGAAAACGAATTAGAGGGCAAGTGATAAGTTTCTATTTGTAAACCCGGAAAACGAATTAGAGGGCAAGTGATAAGTTTCTATTTGTAAACCCGGAAAACGAATTAGAGGACAAGTGATAAGTTTCTATTTGTAAACCCGGAAAACGAATTAGAGGACAAGTGATAAGTTTCTATTTGTAAACCCGGAAAACGAATTAGAGGACAAGTGATAAGTTTCTATTTGTAAACCCGGAAAACGAATTAGAGGGCAAGTGATAAGTTTCTATTTGTAAACCCGGAAAACGAATTAGAGGGCAAGTGATAAGTTTCTATTTGTAAACCCGGAAAACGAATTAGAGGACAAGTGATAAGTTTCTATTTGTAAACCCGGAAAACGAATTAGAGGGCAAGTGATAAGTTTCTATTTGTAAACCCGGAAAACGAATTAGAGGACAAGTGATAAGTTTCTATTTGTAAACCCGGAAAACGAATTAGAGGGCAAGTGATAAGTTTCTATTTGTAAACCCGGAAAACGAATTAGAGGGCAAGTGATAAGTTTCTATTTGTAAACCCGGAAAACGAATTAGAGGACAAGTGATAAGTTTCTATTTGTAAACCCGGAAAACGAATTAGAGGGCAAGTGATAAGTTTCTATTTGTAAACCCGGAAAACGAATTAGAGGGCAAGTGATAAGTTTCTATTTGTAAACCCGGAAAACGAATTAGAGGACAAGTGATAAGTTTCTATTTGTAAACCCGGAAAACGAATTAGAGGGCAAGTGATAAGTTTCTATTTGTAAACCCGGAAAACGAATTAGAGGGCAAGTGATAAGTTTCTATTTGTAAACCCGGAAAACGAATTAGAGGACAAGTGATAAGTTTCTATTTGTAAACCCGGAAAACGAATTAGAGGGCAAGTGATAAGTTTCTATTTGTAAACCCGGAAAACGAATTAGAGGACAAGTGATAAGTTTCTATTTGTAAACCCGGAAAACGAATTAGAGGACAAGTGATAAGTTTCTATTTGTAAACCCGGAAAACGAATTAGAGGACAAGTGATAAGTTTCTATTAGTAAACCCGGAAAACGAATTAGAGGACAAGTGATAAGTTTCTATTTGTAAACCCGGAAAACGAATTAGAGGACAAGTGATAAGTTTCTATTTGTAAACCCGGAAAACGAATTAGAGGGCAAGTGATAAGTTTCTATTTGTAAACCCGGAAAACGAATTAGAGGACAAGTGATAAGTTTCTATTTGTAAACCCGGAAAACGAATTAGAGGACAAGTGATAAGTTTCTATTTCTAAACCCGGAAAACGAATTAGAGGACAAGTGATAAGTTTCTATTTGTAAACCCGGAAAACGAATTAGAGGACAAGTGATAAGTTTCTATTTGTAAACCCGGAAAACGAATTAGAGGACAAGTGATAAGTTTCTATTTGTAAACCCGGAAAACGAATTAGAGGGCAAGTGATAAGTTTCTATTTGTAAACCCGGAAAACGAATTAGAGGGCAAGTGATAAGTTTCTATTTGTAAACCCGGAAAACGAATTAGAGGACAAGTGATAAGTTTCTATTTGTAAACCCGGAAAACGAATTAGAGGGCAAGTGATAAGTTTCTATTTGTAAACCCGGAAAACGAATTAGAGGGCAAGTGATAAGTTTCTATTTGTAAACCCGGAAAACGAATTAGAGGACAAGTGATAAGTTTCTATTTGTAAACCCGGAAAACGAATTAGAGGGCAAGTGATAAGTTTCTATTTGTAAACCTGGAAAACGAATTAGAGGACAAGTGATAAGTTTCTATTTGTAAACCCGGAAAACGAATTAGAGGACAAGTGATAAGTTTCTATTTGTAAACCCGGAAAACGAATTAGAGGACAAGTGATAAGTTTCTATTTGTAAACCCGGAAAACGAATTAGAGGACAAGTGATAAGTTTCTATTTGTAAACCCGGAAAACGAATTAGAGGACAAGTGATAAGTTTCTATTTGTAAACCCGGAAAACGAATTAGAGGGCAAGTGATAAGTTTCTATTTGTAAACCCGGAAAACGAATTAGAGGACAAGTGATAAGTTTCTATTTGTAAACCCGGAAAACGAATTAGAGGACAAGTGATAAGTTTCTATTTGTAAACCCGGAAAACGAATTAGAGGACAAGTGATAAGTTTCTATTTGTAAACCCGGAAAACGAATTAGAGGACAAGTGATAAGTTTCTATTTGTAAACCCGGAAAACGAATTAGAGGACAAGTGATAAGTTTCTATTTGTAAACCCGGAAAACGAATTAGAGGGCAAGTGATGAGTTTCTATTTGTAAACCCGGAAAACGAATTAGAGGACAAGTGATAAGTTTCTATTTGTAAACCCGGAAAACGAATTAGAGGGCAAGTGATAAGTTTCTATTTGTAAACCCGGAAAACGAATTAGAGGACAAGTGATAAGTTTCTATTTGTAAACCCGGAAAACGAATTAGAGGACAAGTGATAAGTTTCTATTTGTAAACCCGGAAAACGAATTAGAGGACAAGTGATAAGTTTCTATTTGTAAACCCGGAAAACGAATTAGAGGACAAGTGATAAGTTTCTATTTGTAAACCCGGAAAACGAATTAGAGGGCAAGTGATAAGTTTCTATTTGTAAACCCGGAAAACGAATTAGAGGGCAAGTGATAAGTTTCTATTTGTAAACCCGGAAAACGAATTAGAGGACAAGTGATAAGTTTCTATTTGTAAACCCGGAAAACGAATTAGAGGACAAGTGATAAGTTTCTATTTGTAAACCCGGAAAACGAATTAGAGGACAAGTGATAAGTTTCTATTTGTAAACCCGGAAAACGAATTAGAGGGCAAGTGATAAGTTTCTATTTTTAAACCCGGAAAACGAATTAGAGGGCAAATGATAAGTTTCTATTTGTAAACCCGGAAAACGAATTAGAGGGCAAGTGATAAGTTTCTATTTGTAAACCCGGAAAACGAATTAGAGGGCAAGGGATAAGTTTCTATTTGTAAACCCGGAAAACGAATTAGAGGGCAAGTGATCAGTTTCTATTTGTAAACCCGGAAAACGAATTAGAGGGCAAGTGATCAGTTTCTATTTTTAAACCCGGAAAACGAATTAGAAGGCAAGTGATAAGTTTCTATTTGTAAACCCGGAAAACGAATTAGAGGGCAAGTGATAAGTTTCTATTTGTAAACCCGGAAAACGAATTAGAGGGCAAGTGATAAGTTTCTATTTGTAAATCGGAAAACGAATTAGAGGGCAAGGGATAAGTTTCTATTTGTAAACCGGAAAACGAATTAGAGGGCAAGTGATAAGTTTCTATTTGTAAACCCGGAAAACGAATTAGAGGGCAAGTGATAAGTTTCTATTTGTAAACCCGGAAAACGAGGTAGAGGGCAAGGGATAAGTTTCTATTTGTAAACCCGGAAAACGAATTAGAGGGCAAGTGATAAGTTTCTATTTGTAAACCCGGAAAACGAATTAGAGGGCAAGTGATAAGTTTCTATTTGTAAATCGGAAAACGAATTAGAGGGCAAGTGATAAGTTTCTATTTGTAAACCCGGAAAACGAATTAGAGGGCAAGTGATAAGTTTCTATTTGTAAACCCGGAAAACGAATTAGAGGGCAAGTGATAAGTTTCTATTTGTAAACCCGGAAAACGAATTAGAGGGCAAGTGATAAGTTTCTATTTGTAAACCCGGAAAACGAATTAGAGGGCAAGTGATAAGTTTCTATTTGTAAATCGGAAAACGAATTAGAGGGCAAGGGATAAGTTTCTATTTGTAAACCCGGAAAACGAATTAGAGGGCAAGTGATAAGTTTCTATTTGTAAACCGGAAAACGAATTAGAGGGCAAGTGATCAGTTTCTATTTTTAAACCCGGAAAACGAATTAGAGGGCAAGTGATAAGTTTCTATTTGTAAACCCGGAAAACGAATTAGAGGACAAGTGATAAGTTTCTATTTGTAAACCCGGAAAACGAATTAGAGGGCAAGTGATAAGTTTCTATTTGTAAACCCGGAAAACGAATTAGAGGGCAAGTGATAAGTTTCTATTTGTAAACCCGGAAAACGAATTAGAGGACAAGTGATAAGTTTCTATTTGTAAACCCGGAAAACGAATTAGAGGACAAGTGATAAGTTTCTATTTGTAAACCCGGAAAACGAATTAGAGGACAAGTGATAAGTTTCTATTTGTAAACCCGGAAAACGAATTAGAGGGCAAGTGATAAGTTTCTATTTTTAAACCCGGAAAACGAATTAGAGGGCAAATGATAAGTTTCTATTTGTAAACCCGGAAAACGAATTAGAGGGCAAGTGATAAGTTTCTATTTGTAAACCCGGAAAACGAATTAGAGGGCAAGGGATAAGTTTCTATTTGTAAACCCGGAAAACGAATTAGAGGGCAAGTGATCAGTTTCTATTTGTAAACCCGGAAAACGAATTAGAGGGCAAGTGATCAGTTTCTATTTTTAAACCCGGAAAACGAATTAGAAGGCAAGTGATAAGTTTCTATTTGTAAACCCGGAAAACGAATTAGAGGGCAAGTGATAAGTTTCTATTTGTAAACCCGGAAAACGAATTAGAGGGCAAGTGATAAGTTTCTATTTGTAAATCGGAAAACGAATTAGAGGGCAAGGGATAAGTTTCTATTTGTAAACCGGAAAACGAATTAGAGGGCAAGTGATAAGTTTCTATTTGTAAACCCGGAAAACGAATTAGAGGGCAAGTGATAAGTTTCTATTTGTAAACCCGGAAAACGAGGTAGAGGGCAAGGGATAAGTTTCTATTTGTAAACCCGGAAAACGAATTAGAGGGCAAGTGATAAGTTTCTATTTGTAAACCCGGAAAACGAATTAGAGGGCAAGTGATAAGTTTCTATTTGTAAATCGGAAAACGAATTAGAGGGCAAGTGATAAGTTTCTATTTGTAAACCCGGAAAACGAATTAGAGGGCAAGTGATAAGTTTCTATTTGTAAACCCGGAAAACGAATTAGAGGGCAAGTGATAAGTTTCTATTTGTAAACCCGGAAAACGAATTAGAGGGCAAGTGATAAGTTTCTATTTGTAAACCCGGAAAACGAATTAGAGGGCAAGTGATAAGTTTCTATTTGTAAATCGGAAAACGAATTAGAGGGCAAGGGATAAGTTTCTATTTGTAAACCCGGAAAACGAATTAGAGGGCAAGTGATAAGTTTCTATTTGTAAACCCGGAAAACGAATTAGAGGACAAGTGATAAGTTTCTATTTGTAAACCGGAAAACGAATTAGAGGACAAGTGATAAGTTTCTATTTGTAAACCCGGAAAACGAATTAGAGGGCAAGGGATAAGTTTCTATTTGTAAACCCGGAAAACGAATTAGAGGGCAAGTGATAAGCTTCTATTTGTAAACCCGGAAAACGAATTAGAGGGCAAGTGATAAGTTTCTATTTGTAAACCGGAAAACGAATTAGAGGGCAAGTGATCAGTTTCTATTTTTAAACCCGGAAAACGAATTAGAGGGCAAGTGATAAGTTTCTATTTGTAAACCCGGAAAACGAATTAGAGGGCAAGTGATAAGTTTCTATTTGTAAACCCGGAAAACGAATTAGAGGACAAGTGATAAGTTTCTATTTGTAAACCCGGAAAACGAATTAGAGGGCAAGGGATAAGTTTCTATTTGTAAATCGGAAAACGAATTAGAGGGCAAGGGATAAGTTTCTATTTGTAAACCCGGAAAACGAATTAGAGGACAAGTGATAAGTTTCTATTTGTAAACCCGGAAAACGAATTAGAGGGCAAGGGATAAGTTTCTATTTGTAAACCCGGAAAACGAATTAGAGGGCAAGTGATAAGCTTCTATTTGTAAACCCGGAAAACGAATTAGAGGGCAAGTGATAAGTTTCTATTTGTAAACCGGAAAACGAATTAGAGGGCAAGTGATCAGTTTCTATTTTTAAACCCGGAAAACGAATTAGAGGGCAAGTGATAAGTTTCTATTTGTAAACCCGGAAAACGAATTAGAGGGCAAGTGATAAGTTTCTATTTGTAAACCCGGAAAACGAATTAGAGGGCAAGTGATAAGTTTCTATTTGTAAACCGGAAAACGAATTAGAGGGCAAGTGATAAGTTTCTATTTGTAAACCGGAAAATGAATTAGAGGGCAAGGGATAAGTTTCTATTTGTAAACCCGGAAAACGAATTAGAGGGCAAGTGATAAGTTAGGCTGACGTGTACCGGTAGTTGCGTCACTAACTGGAAATATTTGGCAGTGAAGCAGAGATGGGCCGGTAAATTGCAGTTTCTCTTGATTTACATTGCTGAAAAAGGTTAACTAAACTACAGAAGCAAATAATGGAGTTATTTGTTGTTCTTTTAAACTGATTCTATTTTTTCCAGCCACAAGTAGGAGAAAAATCAACATCTTTGCGTCAGCCACACCAATAACTTCTTTAGAGAGACGAACAGATGTTTTCTGTCGATAACGCAAAACTGAGCAGTTGTTCACAATGAGATTGCAGAACGCCTACACTCGGCTACGTGTTGACTCGTAACATTATATTTTCAAAGATAAAGAAAAGTATTGTTTGCATGATTAGGAATGTTATTTCAGGGGAAGCAAATGTTATTTCAGGGGAAGCAAATCTTATTGCTAGAATATTTAAGACTTTAATAAAACCTCATATAACTTATCGTATTTGATTCTAGGCAACTGGAAGTTAAACATGGAAATTGAGATACAATATTATCATTGGAACGTCCACAAAGTAAAGTGATTACATAATAAAAGTGTTAAATGATCACCATCATAAGGACAAGTTAGAATCTCAAGGTTTAACTACTTTACCAGAGAGAATAATAAGTGAGTGTTTAATTAAAACCTTCAAAATAAGTAATGGTATTTCTAAATAATGAAAACTTTTTTGAATACCCATCATCTTGCTGGTAATTTATTGGCAAGGAATATTTCAAAGCCTAAATGTAACACAAAATTGGAGTCCTGGCGTATAACACAATACCACGGGATTGCTTGCTTGCAGACTACAACATGATCATCTTCAAATCTAATATCATCAAATCATCTCATAATATTCTTCATCATTAAATTGACATTCTATCTATCTCATTAACCTTTATCCTGGAATGTCTTTTTAAAATGTGTTAGTGATGACTGATTATTTAAAAAATGCTTAACCAAGTAAATCATTTCAAAAATAAACTGGATTAAATCTTAAAATTATGAATTTGCATGCACATTTTTGGGGTCTATTTGATGAAATATTTACGAGAATTAGTTATGTACTAGCATGAATATCTGGCGTTGCTCGGGATTGAATGAATAAAACTACTAAGTATTGTTGCAATAAGCTCATGACACCATTTTTTTACTTTCTTTTAGTGCCAACTTTCCGTTTTGCCCGCCAATATAATCGGAAGAAAACGAAATTTTGGAAAACTCCTGAATTACTGTCTTATATATATAGTTTAAATTTCATTAGAATCAGATATACGTATTTAAAGTTGTAAGGGGGTCCTGTTTCCATAGCTCTCTTAGGGGGTCACGTAGAGATTTGGCATATAGAGGGGCACGTAGTAGTTTCCATTGTCTTTGAGAGATTTTAACATAGTTTTTTATGTAAATTCTTTAACCTTTCCTTTTATAGGGAAGACACAACACACACACAAACATTGACTTTTATATAGAGAAATATTCATATTATATACGCTGTGAGAATTTTTTTATTTTAAAGTTGATATGAGATTACCGATTAAAACAAGTGATTCGCAGATGCATACGAAATAAATATAAAAATAACTAAATCAATGATGAAATAAAAATTTTCTTTTTGTATAAGTCAGCCGTCATAATGAAGAAACTGCGCCAGTATATGCACTTGCGATCACGATCTTTCGTGAAATGTCCTTAAATAATACGATCCGTGTTTTTAAATAGAGTCTGCGTTTTTATTGTTTATACGGTGTATTTGCCGACTATCGTGCATATGCAAATACAAATTAATAAATGCAAATGCTATGCAAGGATGGGCGGAATTTCAGTCAACATACAATAGTAATTACATCAACTATCAAATTTCGTGAAATGATTGTATAATATATTTCACATTGATCGCCCACGTAGTTGAGTTTATCAATTGAAAAAAAGCTAACCCCTACCCTTAACCGCACCACGAGTAGAACGATATTATTTTTAAACAAAAAAAACACAAAATATATTCTTAAGATGTGATCACGCTGCCTGTTCGACTAGACCAAGGGATCCTCTTAGGTTCTTATGGGGGAAATATGAAATAAAAAACAAATACTTGCTTGTTTGGCCTTAAGTTTGAAATATTTTTTACACAATAGCAAGCGTCTATAACCTAAAACGTTGTGTATGCCCTGCAAAATTTAAATTCTAATTTCATTTTGAACGTATATAAAATTAAACGTACGTCAACCTGTCGACATTGTTTTTAACAATTTGTTAGCAATAAAATTCATTTTTTCTCTGATCGGTCAGTCAATGAGAAATCCTTTTAGACTGAGACAATTTTAATTTTTGTCCTAATACAGAAGCCCCCTTTTTGGGAGCTGGATTTCCCCACATTAAAACAAGACGCTTCAAACGTTATTACACACCAACACATGGACACATGACTGATCATTTCTGTCTGAAATTATTTAATATTGGATCTAGTAATTGTTTGGTATTTAAAAAAGCATACCGATGTGTTCGTGTCGTTTTCATGGTGGCAAATCTCATAGTGATTTGAAGGTAAACCTATAAAATAACTCATAGACTATGATCCAAGATGGTTGACAAACCTGTCTTGATAGAAAAGGCTTAAATAAAAAAATACTGTCTTTTCTCTAAAATTTGAAATATTTTTTACACAATAACAAGCCTGTCTAATATAAAACGTTTTGTTTGTCCAGATACAAAATTCACTTTTATGCTTATCCGTCGACTGTCATAAAATAAGAGCAACTAGAAATTAGGTTCAAACTTGTTTCGTTTTGTAGTAAAAAAAACTTTAATTTTTGTGCCAAAAGGTTCTTTATATGTGTAATAAAATTCTAAAACAGTTCAAATGTGTTTAGTGCTAGAAAAACAATGATTAAAATATTGAATTAAATATATATTTATAAATAAAATTTAAATTTTCAACACATTGGGTATGTTGACCCGTAGAGTAAATGTGGTATCGTGGTGACTAATAATTCTAGCAAAGAGTAGGATAGGCAGAGGATGACCAACAAAATTTCACTCCCACCACATTTGATGGCCTTGTGCCTAATTTGTTTAAAATTAAAATTATATTTTTATATTTTTTGCGATAAAATAATTAAGTGTAATATCTGTTCTGATACTACACTTCGTCTTTTCTGTTCTCGTTCAGTAAAGGTGAATGAGAAATTCTTCTAGGCTGAAGCAATTTAAATTTTTGTTTCAATCTAGAGTGCCCCTTTCTGGGAGCTTCATTTTCCTCACATTAAAAACCGAACTTCTGTCTAACTCTGCCCTGTCCTCGTGGGGAGGCAAGTAAATAGAAATACTAAATAAAAATCCATAGATCAACGTAAGGTTTATTTACTTTACGCAGCAATAACACAACTTAACTATTCATTTTGAATTCTTGTTTTTTTAATCGAAATCTGTCAAAAAATCAGCCTGTCAGCAATGAATGAGAACCTTTTAAAAAAAGCATGAGAAAACTTTTAAAATTGCATTAAAAAAGAAAAGAAAGTAACACGATTCGATTCATGCTAAAAGTGAACTTTATTCAATAAAAATAAATATTGAATAAAGTTCACTTTTAGCATAAATCGAATCGTGTTCATTTCTTTTCTTTTTTAAATGCAATTTTAAAAGTTTTCTCATGCTTTTCTAAAAGGCTCTCATTCATTACTGACAGTCTGACTTTTTGACAGATCTCGATTGCTACCTAATAGCATGACGTCAGTTTTCAGTGCACCAGCCTTAGTTTACGAAGGTCACGGTTTATCGCTGGAGTTGTATCCAATCCGACTGCACTTTCTGTACAAAATATGCCTTACAACAGAAGAATATTGCCCTAATTGCTGATGCAAACCTTCACTGAGTCTGTTTATTTTGCTCTCATCATTCTTTGTTTAAAATGAGCGCCAGACATTGCACTCAATTATACTTGAAGTTAGAAACATAAAAAAGAAAGAAAAACAGCTGAAAAATAAGACGAAAATGCATTTAGCTTAATAATAGAAACACTTCTTGTCTCGTCAACTTTTAAATATGGTTATCATAACACTAGATCATGTTAACTAATTATAGTCTTTGTTACACTGATATGGCCTCTGACATGTCTATTGAAATCAACGTTAACGTACAGCTACTGGCAAAAGAGCGCTTCTAAAAAGAGTGCAGATATACTAGAATATATGGACGTATATATCAACAGTAGAGAAGACAAAGGTGTTTTAGTTGTTATTGTCTACAGGAAGTGACAAAACAAAGCCAATATTTCGAAAAAGAAATGCATATAAACACATTCATACAAACCACATGGACAGGATAAAAATTATGTCAAATCTAATAACTTTATTTATTCATGCCCACATTTGTTATGTAATGTATGCACGAGTGAGATCGCTGGTAATTAACAGTCTCATGCCTGACTAGTGCAGATATAGCAATATTTTATCTAGGTGAGTGAGAATAATGTTAGAAACGGTATTTTCCACGTAAGGCTAAAATTCAAGTAAGAAGTTAGGTGTACGTGTCAGGGTATTACGTCATAGACAGGAAATTCGAAATTAGATGTGGCGAAATAGAGAGAAAGATCTGCCCCTGTTAGTGTTTTGACCTTGAAAGGGCAATAGTAAATAAGACAACGTGGTGGTATATTTACAATAGTGTGTATTTACAGAAGTACAGAATAGTATGTCACAGAAAGACTGCTCCGAGACTGGGTATTTACTTCCTTCCCACCACCGGAAGGTGGGGAGAATTAATCCAGTTCCCCTAAAGAAAGAGCACTCTGGGTTACTAAAAATTCCCTATGCAGCTCCGTCGGTATTCTTCGTAAAGATGGAAAGCAAGGCCTGGAAGAGTGAACCCCCTACGACTACATAGAACTAATATCTCAGCCGACCGATAAAAGTCCCCTGAAATTGCCCAGTCTCTTCCCGACTGCTTGTCGAGAACGAATCCTCGACTGGCTTTGAGCAAAAGAGACTGTTTTGAGCCTGTCCAGTCCTTCGTCGTAAGCTCATCTATACAGAGTGTCTAATAATATAAATCACAATCACACAATAACACCCTCCTTTTGAGCATTGCTTTGTATGGAGTCAATACTTTTTCCTTTTCGTAAATCACCATCACACAATAAAACCCTCCTTTTGAGCCTTGCTTTGTATGGGTCAATACTTTTTCCTTTTCGTAAATCACCATCACACAATAACACCCTCCTTTTGAGCCTTGCTTTGTATGGAGTCAATACTTTTTCCTTTTCGTAAATTACCATCACACAATAAAACCCTCCTTTTGAGCCTTGCTTTGTATGGGTCAATACTTTTTCCTTTTCGTAAATCACCATCACACAATAACACCCTCCTTTTGAGCCTTGCTTTGTATGGTTCAATACTTTTTCCTTTTCGTAAATGACCATCACACAATAACACCCTCCTTTTGAGCCTCGCTTTGTATGGGTCAATACTTTTTCCTTTTCGTAAATCACCTTCACACAATAACATCCTCCTTTTGAGCCTTGCTTTGTATAGAGTCAATACTTTTTCCTTTTTGTAAATCACCATCACACAATAAAACCCTCCTTTTGAGCCTTGCTTTGTATGGGTCAATACTTTTTCCTTTTCGTAAATCACCATCACACAATAACATCCTCCTTTTGAGCCTTGCTTTGTATAGAGTCAATACTTTTTCCTTTTTGTAAATCACCATCACACAATAAAACCCTCCTTTTGAGCCTTGCTTTGTATGGGTCAATACTTTTTCCTTTTCGTAAATCACCATCACACAATAACGCCCTCCTTTTGAGCCTGGCTTTGTATGGAGTCAATAATTTTTCCTTTTCGTAAATCACCATCACACAATAACGCCCTCCTTTTGAGCCTGGCTTTGTATAGGTCAATACTTTTTCCTTTTCGTAAATTACCATCACACAATAACACCCTCCTTTTGAGCATTGCTTTGTATGGGTCAATAATTTTTCCTTTTCGTAAATCATCATCACACAACAACACCCTCCTTTTGAGCCTTGCTTTGTATGGGTCAATACTTTTTCCTTTTCGTAAATCACCATCACACAATAACACCCTCCTTTTGAGCCTTGCTTTGTATGGTTCAATACTTTTTCCTTTTCGTAAATCACCATCACACAATAACACCCACCTTTTGAGCCTCGCTTTGTATGGGTCAATACTTTTTCCTTTTCGTAAATCACCTTCACACAATAACATCCTCCTTTTGAGCCTTGCTTTGTATAGAGTCAATACTTTTTCCTTTTTGTAAATCACCATCACACAATAAAACCCTCCTTTTGAGCCTTGCTTTGTATGGGTCAATACTTTTTCCTTTTCGTAAATCACCATCACACAATAACATCCTCCTTTTGAGCCTTGCTTTGTATAGAGTCAATACTTTTTCCTTTTTGTAAATCACCATCACACAATAAAACCCTCCTTTTGAGCCTTGCTTTGTATGGGTCAATACTTTTTCCTTTTCGTAAATCACCATCACACAATAACGCCCTCCTTTTGAGCCTGGCTTTGTATGGATTCAATAATTTTTCCTTTTCGTAAATCACCATCACACAATAACGCCCTCCTTTTGAGCCTGGCTTTGTATAGGTCAATACTTTTTCCTTTTCGTAAATCACCATCACACAATAACACCCTCTTTTTGAGCCTTGCTTTGTATGGAGTCAATACTTTTTCCTTTTCGTAAATTACCATCACACAATAACACCCTCCTTTTGAGCATTGCTTTGTATGGGTCAATAATTTTTCCTTTTCGTAAATCATCATCACACAACAACACCCTCCTTTTGAGCCTTGCTTTGTATTGAGTCAATAATTTTTCCTTTTCATAAATCACCATCACACAATAACGCCCTCCTTTTGAGCCTGGCTTTGTATGGAGTCAATACTTTTTCCTTTTCGTAAATCACCATCGCACAATAACACCCTCCTTTTGAGCCTTTCTTTGTATGGAGTCAATACTTTTTCCTTTTCGTGTTGATTACAATAACGTTCGTAATCTTACCTTTTTTATCTTCGTTGTTCAGAATTTGTTTGCCGGATTGATATCTCAAATGTGTCCATTATTTCGTCTTCTGTAGTTTTATCATCGACAGCTTCTGCATATTGTTTCCTCATCTGGTTCATGTGTTTTTATAAGTAAACTTCGGTGCCTCTAGCATGTAAATCATGTTCCCAATCCGTTTACGGACTATCCTTGTTTCCTAGTAGGATTGATTGTTTTTGAACAGCCGAAAGAAAACTTTTTCTTTAACTTTGAAGCGTCCCTTCTTGACATTTTTCATGTCCTGGTTTCGTACGGGTTGGCAATAATTTTCCTTGCAAGCATTGTTTCTGCTGACTTCATGGAGTCATCCTATATAACAGAAAACTCTTGAATGTCTTTTCAGTAGGTGTTGTACTCATCGCTTTCTTAAGCGCTCTTTTGAACGTATTCACGAACCGTTCTTTCTGACCATTGCTTCTCGCATTGTACGGCGGATCGTGATATGCTCCACTACAAAATTTGACAGAATAGTTTAAATTCACTAGACGGGAATTACGTTCCGTTGTCTGATACAATACAATCAACGACCCCTAACACGGCGAACAATTCATGTAAAAAAGTAACGGTTACTTCCGTAGTTTTTTTACATTTTAATATTTCTAGCCATTTTAAGAAAATATCCACCACGATTAAGGAATAAAAATTATCCAGTGGGCCAGAGAAATTTATGTGGATCCTAGACTACGGTCGATCAGTTTTCGGCCAGGGTCTGAACTTTATAGGAGGTGTATTCGCTACCAAAGGACAACTTTTGCATAGTGTCATCGAATTTTTAATGTCTTTTTCCACCTTTGGCAAATGCACAAAGGTTTTCATGAGACTTTTGATTCTCGAAATTCCAGGTTAATCAATATGAAATTCTTTTAGTATTTTTTCTGTAATGCTGCAAGAATAACTTCTCGATCGCCGTACATAACTACTTCATCACAGATTGAATACACTTCCGAGATTCATTGGGTTTTTATTTTATTATATTTTTATGTTTTTTTAAAAAATCGTCGTCTAACGTTCTTTTCTTTTATTTCTTCGCGTGTTACCGGAAGCTCTCTAATAGAATTATACTATGCATTTTTTTTACTCCTACCTCAGTTTGTAGGGGAGGGCAATCACTGTGTCTTTAAGGAGTTCAACATAATTTTAGATAAGTCTGGGTAATCCGTCAGCATGACTAATTTTAGACGATGGGATAAACTCCATTTTCTAATTGTAACTGAGGAGAATGATTTCCTATCTTTGCAGTTTGTTTGCAGTATGCGTTGGTAAATCCCCTCTTTTTACCAATAAATGCGTTGGTAAATCCCCCTTTTTAACGAATAAATTCGTTGGTAAATCCCCCCTTTTTACCAATAAATGCGTTGGTAAATCCCCCCTTTTTTACCAATAAATGCGTTGGTAAATCCCCCCTTTTTACCAATAAATGCGTTGGTAAATCCCCCCTTTTTACTAATAAATGCGTTGGTAAATCCCCCCTTTTTACCAATAAATGCGTTGGTAAATCCCCCCTTTTTTACCAATAAATGCGTTGGTAAATCCCCCCTTTTTTACCAATAAATGCGTTGGTAAATCCCCCCTTTTTACCAATAAATTCGATGGTAAATCCCCCTTTTTTACCAATAAATGCGTTGGTAAATCCCCCTTTTTTACCAATAAATGCGTTGGTAAATCCCCCCTTTTTACCAATAAATGCGTTGGTAAATCCCTCCTTTTTACCAATAAATGCGTTGGTAAATCCCCCTTTTTACCAATAAATCGTTAGCAGTGGCTTAGGTCGGTTTGCAACACAAAATGTCTTCTGTGAACAAAACAATAAAATTTGGTGACTGCAAAAATAACACCCATGCTTCCTTCTCGATTTTTTAGCGTGGGCGATAGGTTTTAGCGATCCGTATTTGATTTTGTATAATTTGCAGTCTCCAATGCATCAGTTGCTACAATGATTTCGAAATCTGGATTGAAGTGCGTCAAAAATAATTCTGATGTGAGGATAATTTTTTTTTTTTTTAAATGCCTCCCCTAAACTTATTTACGCGTTCCTGATTAAACAATAAAAAACGAAGTAAATTCAACTGATCTTTTTTTTTTCGTTTTTCCCCGTGGTCTAATTTCAAAACCTCGTGTTTGGGGATGTCTTGAAATCTTTTTCAAAAACAAAAATCTTCTTTTTCTTTCAATCCTATTTTCTGACATTGGAGGGTTTCCTTTCGCAGATTTGGCGCACCTGTTGTGTTAAAAATCAAGTACGGCTTTTAACTTCTTGCTGTTACTGTTGTAATTAACAATGTTTCGAACACACCAATTAAGTTTTTTCTCTCGGAAATCCAACATTGCCAGTTGTAGTTATATTTATGTTGTATCCGACATAAGTTAAGTTCACGTTGCTGGTGTTGTGAGCAACATAAGTCCAGCTTATGTTGTGTTCGAATAAGTCCGAGTTCTCGTCGCCAGTGTTGTGACTCTGAAGGGCCGATAATAAATAAAACAACACGAATGTGTATTTACAGAAATACAAAATAGTATGTTACAGAAAGACTGCTCCGAGACTGCCCCCCCCCCCCGCCTTCGCCGTAGGCGCCTCAATACATAGAGTCTAGAAGAGTCCATATCGTCACGAAATAGGGGAGATCGCCATCACACCATAACAGTTAGCGTTTTTTTAAGAGTATTATCTTCATTCATGCCTACGAGGAGCGGCCAAGGGGAACCTCACGTAATACATAGAAGCATAAAATATTAAAAAGCATGACGCGTTGTTAAATCTTTACTTTTATCGTTGACATTACTGTAGCTACAAAGAGAGGGGAAGACACAGATACTTTATATATATATATATATATATATATATATATATATATATATATATATATGTATATATAGCTATCAGGTAAAGAAATAAAATAAAAAATGATGGGAAAGTAGATGACTATTCCGATGTAGGCGTGTTATTAAATTGTATTTTTTCATGGAAATCGTTCCAGACAAAGGATAAAGCCACTTGATGTGCGGACCGAACAACGACGAAAGATAATTATCGCAAAGACAGAAGATCCTATTGGCTTTAGTCTTGTAAAGAACAATGATATAGGTAGTAGGAAAACAGTCAGCAGTTCCACAAGTATGAAGTTCTTGGAAAGAAGCTACTTAAATAGGAAGCTGTATTACAATGTATAAAACAGCGAATTGATGGAGACCACTAGACTAACAAGTAAAATGAGCTGGAACAAAAGAATTCGGGAATAGATCACACAATTCTAGAGAAGGCATGCTATAATAGTATTTATAGAAAGACTGAGACTAGCAACATCACGTCTGTGAGATAGAGAGTGCAGAGAAAAAGACAGGGTGGGGCCTATCAAATTATAAATACGTTTCTTCCCCTTATCAATAACTCCAAAATGTGACAAAAATTCGCTAGCCTAAATATGACAACAGTACTCCATACATGATCTGATAGTAGATATGTAGAGATAGAGAATAGCCTCAGGTGTTTGGAGTGATAGAGAGAACCAACTACGAAAAGCATAAAAAGCAATGGATCTAATATATGAACTTTCAAGGTTGATTGCTCCTCAAGAGCAGAGACATCCAAGGGAATCCCAGGAAGAATATGAACACGCCTGCGATTGAAAGACACGAGTTGAGTCTTCACAGGATAGAACGAAAGAAGTTACAACTGAACCCAGGTCAACTTCTAGATCAGCGGCATATTTCAACTGATCCGAGGGAGATGGGCGAGAAGAAACATCAGAATAGAGAGTGGTATCATCGGCATAGATGGTACTTCGTTGAATAATATTCTCTAAAAGATCATTGATATAGAGAAGATACAGTGTTGTGCCTAGAATAGAGCTCTGGGGAACACCAGCATTGATAGGATCGGAGAATGAAGAGACACCATCTAAAATTACTCGCAAGCTTCGATCATAAAGTAAATACCCAATAATGTCAAGAAGCTTACCATCAAACGCTTCCGAAATGTCAAGCGCAATGGTCCGACCCCCTCCTGAATTATCCTTGAACAGACAGATCCGCTCAGTTACAGTCATATATTTGTGTGCATGAAAAACGAGAGTTGATCATATCTTTGAAAAGTGTTTCGTAAAGTGAAAGATTTTTTCCTTATAGAAATTAGAAACCACAAACAACTAATTATCTTTAAATTAATAAAATTTATTTATTTAGAAGCTGAGACTTTCGGCAAAGAAACTTGCCTTCAACAGAGCTAGACCTTTTTTTAAAAATCTTTTTCATTTTGCCTCAGGAGGAGTGACCCTCCTGTGATAGCAGAACAATATATGTCCGATGTTGGTGACACGAGGTTTTGAATTGGCGCCAGTATAGAAAAATGAGAGTTGATCAAATCTTTAAAAATGTTTCGTAAAGTGTAAGATTTTTGTCCCTATAGAAATTAGTATGTATGTATATATGTGGGTAAGTTGTGTTTACATTTATCCTTTTTTACATATGTGTATTATATTCTATTAAATCCTTATTTTTATATTATTTTACACTCATTGAATTACACACACATTATATATATACATATATATTTGTATATATATATATATATATATATATATATATATATATATATATATATATATATATATATATATATATATGTATGTTTGATTAAACAGGAGTGCCAACTTCTGCTTTTGATCCGTTTTTTCTAGTCTTCGTGCGACGGATTTGATGTTATAATCCAAGGAGTGTAAAAAATCTCCGTAATTTGTGCGAACGTTTTCAACCGACCGGTATTTCGCATTAATAAACCAAACATCAACCATTCCCGTTATGAGGGGGGTGAAGGTGTATTGAAGTGTAGTTGAAATAATTTTAAAGAGCGCCCTCTTGATAGATTCAACAATTTATTTCATTTTGCAACCGCCTGACGACGATCGATTTCGGTCGAAAACGTTCGCAAAAAATACGAAGATTCTTTACACTCCTTGGATTATAACATCAAATCCGTCGTACGAAGACTAGAAAAAACGGATCAAAAGCTGAATAAGCAGAAGTTGGCACTCCTCGTTAATCAAACATGCATAAAAGAAGGAATGCTGACCAATTATACAACTTTTAATACACACACCCACACACATATATATATATATATATATATATATATATATATATATATATATATATATATATATATATATATATGGTAAAATGAAAAAGGAAAACCAAAAACTGGATGTTTTTTATGTGTACATCAACGTTTCGTCTTTATTTATAAGACTTCATCAGGATGATGATATAGGGAAAAGATATCATGCAAGCACAGATACATGTAGGGTAGACATGTTGGGAAGAAAAATAAAATAAAATGAAAAATAATGGCAGCGTCTTGCTGGACGTCCGTACTTGTTAGAGAATGAAAATGAGTGGGAGAAAAAAGGGAAAGGTGGAGGGAGCAAGGACTACTGTGGCTGGCGATGAGAGAAAGAGGTGGGGGATGAGCAGGGGTAAAATGGATGGCAGAGAGAGATTGGAGGAAGAGGGGGAGGGGATGTTTGACCAGATGGCTGTGGTCGAGATTGAAGGGGAAGAGTGAGTTGGAATGTTTGTGTGTGGGGGGTGTATGCAGGGAAAATGGGGATGGGTAGAGAGGGAGGGGGGGCTGTGATTTTGGTGGATGGGCGAAAGTTATGGTCTTAGAGAGCGTTTGGAGAAAATGAGGGAATTTAAGAAGAGGTATGGGAGAAAATAGATGAGAGGGGGAAGAGGGAGGATTTGTCGTGATAGGGTGTGAAATATTTGAAATATTTGGAAAATGATAGCAATGAGTGAGGGATTGGAGTGGGTGGGGGAGGGGGGTGATTGAAAGGGTGGGTGAGGAATATTTGAAATATTTGGAACATGAGAAAGTTTATTTAGACTGTAGTATTAAAAATGTGAGGGAAAAAAGTGAGGAAAAATAAGAGAAGATTCAGGGAGAAGAAGGAAGGGTGTGGGTGAATGGAAGAGTGTCATAAGGTTAGAGATGAAAATAAAAGTTAGCCCTCATCACATCCTCCACTACCATCAAGCAGCGAAATGGTTTCTTTAACCTATCACCCTTAATAAGCAAGATCATCCTCACAGAACAAAGTCTTTTGCCTGATCATGGCTAACTTTTATGGCTTATGAAACTTGATAAGCGGTAACTCGTTACAACATATATATATATATATATATATATATATATATATATATATATATATATATATTCTCTATAGACACATATGTTTCATGCTTACGCAATCTTCAGTGTAGACGATGATAATTACTGCTTGTCGAAGGATTTGAACCAAGTCACAAAGTCACCTTTGACTTAGCAACCTGGTATTCAACTCCTTGGAAACCATCAATTACCATTTGGGTGAGAAGAGAATTCAATTATATATGATGTCGAGTGAGCGGACATACACAGTAAGTTAGTTATAACAGTGTTTTACGACGGAGCCGGAATTTTGACTTACGCTTGGATTGACAGCTTATTATTAATTCTCTTAAAAGGGTCTCGTCCTTGATGAAAGAGAGCTAAACATAATTTTTTATATAAATATTTTTATTTATTTTTGCCTACAGACACATGTGTTTCATGCTTACGCAATCTTCGATGATGATAATTACTGCCGATAATATATATATATATATATATATATATATATATATATATATATATATATATATATATATATATATATATATAGCATTGTCACAAGCTAGTTTAAAAAAAATATTAAAGTGCTCGATCGTAGGTTCTATTAAAATACAATAAATTCCAGTGTCTGCGAAGTACATACAAGTTTCAGGCGGTCACAGGGTGCGAACCCGGTTCACACATACACCTTGAATCTGTAGGTCAATTAGGCCGCCTAGTTCCATTAGGCCACTAGAGATTGTTACGTAATAACGGAGAAATAAAGTGATGTTTACACTGTAAACGGTGAGCATAGACATCTAGACATTCGATAGCACTCAACGACAGAGTCAGGGCGTTGTATTGAAGCTTTTAGGTGAATGTTTATTTTTAATCTTTCCGATATATATATATATATATATATATATATATATATATATATATATATATATATATATATATATATATATATATGTGTGTGTGTGTGTGTGTGTGTTAAAGAACGTCAAATGTTTTAACTTTAATTTTATTTTAATGAGAAAGAAAATATCTGCCTGAATTCTATATATACAAAAATTTACACTCTGAAATCCAATTTTTATAAAAAAGGCATAAAAATTGAAAAAGTATAAAATAAGAAAATATTGTTTGTGAATGTAATTTTCTTTTGTGTGTTTGAAGTCATTTAACAATTCCATATATATATATATATATATATATATATATATATATATATATATATATATATATATATATATATATATATATATATATATATATAATTGAAACGTTTCGTAATGCCGTTTCAAAAGTCTCATTAAAAAAGCTCTTGAATAATATTAATATGTATTCTTCGGTCTTTGTACATTGCCATTTGTCTTTGGTGGCCGACCGCTGACATGCTTTGTTGCAACACTGGCATTAATGTCCGGCTGGTCATTCTGAAACACATTCATCATAGTGTGATTGTTTTCGGTCATGTCATCTTAAATGACTTGCGAATCTAGCGTTTGATAAGAAAACAAGAAAACGTTCCCACATATATAATAAACATATCCTGTGTTATCTGCTATTAATTTCACGTGATATTCCTTGAATGCTCATTTCAGATCGAGTGCCTGACCTTTCCTGATCATAGGCTTACATCCATCAAAAACAGTTTTCACAATATATATATATATATATATATATATATATATATATATATATATATATATAATATGTGTGTGTGTTTGCAAAAAATATATATAAAAAACATATAGTCCTTATAATATCTTAAATATATCAAATCGTAAGCTCAATGAAGTTGTTTAACTAGATTCAGAGCATATATATCTTATATTCAAATTCCATTTACCATGAATAATTAATCGAAAAACCATAATTTTCATTTTTTTTTTTTTAGTTTCTTTATTTCTTTACTTCGATGAGAGTTTTATTTTCTTTCTTCAACTTACACACAAAAAAGTAATTCATTCAAGTATTAATATTCAACCCTTACGCGCGTTTCATGGCAAAAATCGGATGTGTATTTTTTAGTTCAATCTTTTCAATCATCAGAGAGTAGCAGTATATATTGTGAATCGCGAAATAGCATGTTATATCAAAACACATGAACGAAATAAGTACGGTGAAATTCCAGATTGAGTCCTGGGAAAAATTTGGCACATTGAATCATATAAAAGGCAAACAACTCACCTGGGGAAAAAGTGATTAACTTCAGAAAAAAGAGAAAAAAGATTCCACCCCACAAAAGATAATGACATTCGAAAAAAAAAACGAATCACACCTTATACATATATATACAAATAATTTATTTAAAATAGTATACGTTACCTATTTCAGAGTGGTACCGTGGTTTCATCCAGATATACTAACTTTTTAAATTAAAAAAAATCTTTTATAGTCCATAAGAAATAATCAGCGTGTCGAAATGAAAATAACAGGAGGAAATGGAGTTTGAATTCACAGTTAAACGGTGCATTGCTGAAGCGTCCCTTTTGAAGAAAGTACCGGGTTAAGAGTTATATATTTGTTGGGTGGGATTTATTAAGTGTTAAGTGTTTTTTTTGCATTTGGTAAGGGTACTCAGATTTTCATAGGCACATTTTCTATCATATAAACGAATAAGTATTATTTATTACGAGGAACAGAAACATTAACAACGAAAAAAAAAAATAAGACTGTCGGAGTCTTCTTTTTCTCTTTTGCAGTTTCTTCTATGTATCAGCACCGTAGATAGCGTTGTACGTTTATTTAATACGGTATTTGCCTACGCAAAACACCGGTATCCTCAAATGCAACGTTCACACTTGTTCTCTACTTTTACCAGTTAATTATCTTAATCATATTATTTTTCATGCTCGTAGCTTTCAATATAATATATGATTTCACCGTGCATTTCCATTAAGCTAATTGATAATTAATAACTTTTCAGAATTCTGTACAAACTCATAAATAGTTATTGCAACATTTGATATTTTTTGGAGATACAATTTCTAATTGGTCAATAGAAATTTATTTATCTATTTAGTCTCTCTAAATAATTAAGGTGCCTAAAATTGGAATTTACCGAAACAATGTTTTAAAAAATTGAAAATTTCGGTTTCTTCGTTTTTGTTCTTTTACTTTTTAGTTTTTAACAATTTGATAAAAATGAATAAGTTAATGAATAAACGGTACGGTAATCATTAAATTTGGTTTAATCCCATTTTGAAAAAATTATCTTACAAAAAAATGTTATTAAAAAGTTGGTACTGTTCCAGATGAAGCGCCTAATTTCCGTGACTGCGTGTCGGCAACGATCGGGCACGTCGCAGAAGCGCCCGAGAGCTGCCGAGACGAAAACGAGGCTGAAGCAAAACTGACCAACCAGGTTGCAACCAATCAGGTTATAGCAAGCAGCCGACAATAATTGGAAGAAATCGCTAATCAAAACAATAATGAATTTTCAGCAGTTGGAAGGAGTAATTCAGTTCTGCCAGCAGAAATGTCTTATAGCGAGAAAAAAAGAGATGTCGTTTAACGTCCCGGAAAAACCTTGCATATCAGTATTCTTGGAGATGCCCCACCCAAGAATGCAGGACTTGGCTATCTCTAAGAACAGGAATCTTTTTCCCGTTCCAAGATGGAAATTCCGACAATACTAAAAGTTATCTACCTGTGGTCCCAGGATATGGCAACAGGGGAAAACCTGCGAAAGGAATGCGGCGTACTGTCTCCAAGCACACAGGTAGATAGGAAACATTTTCTGCGGGAGGTCTGCGCAGAACATCTGTCCCGCAACTCTCGGCGACTCGGAGGCCCAGGGGATACGGTCGAAGTAGACGAGTCTCTATTCAACTGCCGAAAGAACAATGTTGGCCGTCTTCTCCAACCGCTCTGGGTCTTCGGAGGATACGACCTCGCAGAGAAGGAGGGTTTCCTGGTGACAGTGCCTAACAGGAATGCCGAAATCCTCCTTCTAATAATTAAGCAATTCGTTGTACCTGTGACCACGGTAGTATCCGATTGTTGGAGGGCGTACAACAGGTTAGGAGAGGAGGGGTATCAGCACCTTACGGTGAATCATAGCGAAAACTTTGTCGCCCCGACAACGAGGGCTTGCACCAATCACGTCGACAGGATGTGGAAGGAAGCTAAACAAAGAAATAAGAAGGAGTAGAAGGGACAAGCAGAGCACTCGTAGACGGTTATCTGCGCGAATTCATGTGGCGTCAGAGATTTCGAAACGACTCCTTCGACGCCATATTAACGCAGATAGTAAAAATCTACCCCGTCGACCATCCTCCTTCCACTGCCTCGACGACCCCTCCTCTTCTGCCTGTCTTTCGTCGATGTCGGCATCTGCGCTCAGCACAACAAAACAAGCAGTAAGAAGACCTTTCGAACCGGCCGCAACCGTATCCGTAAATCCTGACCTTCGACTAGAAAACGTACGAAAATACCCCCCCCCCCCAAAAAAAAAAATTGCGAAAATACTAAAAAAAAAAGACAAAAAAAAGTTGCCTAAATATCATAAAATAAATAACATTTACTTCTTTGTTTAATGTAAAAAAAAAACAACAAAAAACATTGAAAATGGTTCATTTGGCCCACGAAACAAATAAAAAATATATTTATTTACAGTTCTTCAGCTATAGTTTGTTCGTTGTTTTTTTTTCTTTTTTTGAAATCTATGTATTCTTTCTTTTATATTCTTCGTCTTATATTGTCGTCTGCCACTCTTCCATTTAACGATTTTCAGTTTTGCTTCAGACTCGTTTTCGTCTCGGCAACTCTCGTGCGCTTCCGCGACCTGCTCGATCGTTGCCGACGCGCAGTCACGGAAATTAGGCGCTTCATCTGGAACAGTACCAAAAAGTTTATTTTTCTAATATAAAATGTACGCTGTCTAATTAAAAAAAAATTTTTTACTAAATGTTAAAGTTAATAATAATACGCAATATAACATGTTTAGTTTAATGACGTTAGTTTCGCTTTGTAAGTTGAATTTCTTTAGTATATTATTCACTAACGTTTTGAACTTGAATTTTATGGTGTAAAATTCAACTTCAACGCCTATATTAAGCCCACCATATTGACGAGTGACCCTTTTTCTTTGAGACGGGACTATATTTCTGTCCGTAGAGAAGCACAATACTGAGTGCACCAATTGAAAAACACATCTTTTTCACAAGAAATAAATGACTTGAAGTAGCCTGGAAAATATTGATGCCACAAGAGAAAGAATTGTACATCAAGTAAAAGCGTTAAATTTAATTTACATGTAAATTGTCTTCACTCATAAACGAGATATCGCAAGTTGAAATTTAAACATAAGAAGGGTCATATAAGAAGGGTCATATAAGAAGGATCATATTTTAGAGAGGAGGAGGAGGAGGAGGAGGAGGAGGAGAGATTTTGTTTCACCTGCGTTAATTCCTTATTTCTTCCTTACTGACTTCTTATTTAATAATATTTCACATCATAACCCTTTTTTTTACTCAATTAAGACTGACATATTTGGTTTCTTCATTTATTTTTCTATCATTTGAGTCTAAAAAGTAAAAAATCAATTTTAATTATTATGTGGATACATGCGTTACTTCCTCAGTTTAACACTGTAACTTTTTTTAATGTAACTTTTTCTATGCACTCACATTTCAATTTTTAATATAAAAATGTCACTGGTCGGTGTCCTTTTCAACAATGTAAGTAGTTTGAAAATGTGTTCAGAACTGAATTAGATATCGATCTTAGAAAGTGCAGGCAATGACGAAAATGTTGACTCAAGAAGATATTCAAACACTACCGTAGTTGAATGATTATACTATTTTTGTTTACTGTAATTTACCGCAAATAAGGCACATTGCTACTGAGACGTAAGGGCTACTGAGATATGGGGCCAAATTTATAGGAGCATTCTATACCGGAAGTTTTGCAACGATATGTTTGTTCAAATTATATTTAAATTGCTGCATGTTAGTATAGTCGGTAAAACAAGAAAGGCGAATTTCAAAGATGTAGTTCGAGGAAAAAAGCTATCAGAGTAGAAAACCTTCCGGCATCTGGGGACCTTTACAGTCAAGGGGTGGGATTTTGGCTGATTGTCGGGTTGTTCGAGGGTATTCACGTTGAGGGGGCACAAGTGCAGCAAGTTCGTCGGAGCACATTCAATTGAAGTACTTATAAAACAAGAACAAAGATGCAACATTGCGACCATGAAACATAGGCTGGAGCTAGGTAGATAGTGTGGGACCTATTAGATTAGAGGCAATTATTTTGGATTCTGTTTAAGAGGGGAGATAGTGGTTGGAGCAGCAGCCCAGAGGTGGAAACAATAACTCATGCCGAATGGTGGCTTTTTAGAGATATAGGATACTGACAGGTGTGAACATTTTTCTAGCTCGATAGAGGAATCCCACATCCTTTGCGGCAGACTTTGCACTATTTTCTATGTATTTGTTCCTATTCATGTCACCTGTAAATGTTAGGCCGAGGAGTATAAATAATGAACTCTCATGTAGGATGCTATTAGCCATGGCAATCAGTGATTGGAAAGGTTTCTTATCATTGTTGAAGGAAATGAGCTTTGTCTTAGTAACATTAAATGTAACCATTTATGTTCGGTCCCATTAGAAACTGGGTGTCATTTTAAAGAATGGTCTTAAATATGTGTGCGTTTGTTTTGTCCATATGTCGAGAATAAAGCGTGGCGTCATCAGCAAATATACCCATCTCGGACGCAAATTCATCAGGAAGTAGTCGTGTTGCTTATTCAATCCCGAACAACGTTGAGTCTTCCTGCTAGTATACAAATAAAGAAGAGTAGAATGAAAATGAAATCATTTGTAGCTGACATTTATTTTACGAACAAGAAATTAAGGGTAACGAATTTTTTAAATTCAGTTTTAACGAATCATGAAGTAAATATAAACAAAAATATACGAAATTGCAAACTTCGAAATTATTGTAATTTGGGTAAATTGCTCTATTTCCATTGTCAATTAGATCCGACTAAATACTTCTTCTTCTTCCTTATTATTATTATTATTATTATTATTATTATTATTATTATTATTATTATTATTATTATTATTATTATTATTATTATTATTATTATTATTATTATTATTATTATTATTATTAATATTATTATTATTAATTAATTAATTTATTAACTAATTAATTAATCGATGCTCTAAATGGATTTTAATACACTAATTTAAAACATGTGTATATTATACAGTTCTATATCGCAATTATTTCTTACTCACTAGTTATTCTCACCCGAATATATATATATATATATATATATATATATATATATATATATATATATATATATATATATATATATATATATATATATACTGCGAACTCGAAGGTGACTTTGTAGCTAAGTTCGAATTCTGTAACTAGCAGTAATTAACATTTCATACACTGATGATTTCATATAGCACGAAACACTAGTGTCTGTAGCTAAAAAATAATTAATTTTTATGAAACTATTGTTATCGCTCCCTTAAATACAATTGAGAAACAAGTAGTCACACTAAGGCGCTAACCGACTTTCATTGCCTTTGACGGCTTGCTGTACATGTCTGCTATGAAACATTTATAGACCTTTAATTCCCTTCTTTCCTTGTTGATTAATGGTAGCCTGGAGGAAAGACCCAGACTGCAAAGTCGAAGGTGACGTTGTAGCAAGGTTCGAATCCTTAGACCAGCAGTAATTAAAATTTCTTACACTGATGATTGCATATGACATGAAATACTAGTGTATGTAGGTAAACAATAATTAATATTTATAAATAATATTGTACATATACACATATATATATGTATATATAAAGAGCTACACAGAAATGTTCTTGTTTCATTGCCGCACGAAATCATCAGGCTAAGTGCGTGGATGTATTGTTTGCGATTGGGTTATATCTGAGTAGTGTTTATTCTACCTATTTAACCAATATGATTTGTTGGTATGTTGGGTTATTATTTTGATTAGCCAATGGCGAAAACTTCTCTCAAACAAAGGGTTATCAAGCCTTTGTTTAAGAGGCATTTGACATTCCTCACTTTTAAGCCTATCAAATTAACAGGTGACCTACTCTAGCACGTGGCAACTAAAATAATTAATCTAGTAATCTATTTAGTAAAATGTATTCTGTGTCTACAGTTAGCTGCTATTTCGCTTCTACAATTTAGTAATTGCTTTTAATCCTTAAAAATTAAAAAGTCTAGTTTTTCGTTCAAACATACTCTACACAGGTCGTCTAAATATCTGCATGACCTAGCCTATCTTTATATTTTCCACTCGATTATTGACGAGTTTCCGCCTTCTTTGAGCTCTCGGTAATGGTTCTATCTTTTAAATCAGTATTTTAGTTATTGAATGATTTTTTGTGATTATTATACCTAGATTTTAATTTAGCGTGGTTTCGCCTATGTAGTATTTTTGTTATTTGGGTTTTCATGTGCAAATATTGTGGCTTGGTAAATGACGCATTTGGTTAGGCAGTTATTTGTTAATGGACAATATGTGTGAGTTCTACAGTTACAGTTATTCTCTTCATTATTAACTTTTTTTCTATTATATTAGGTGATTGCTATTATTATTTGAGTTATTACTATTTCTTGCGATTGCTAATCTTATTGTTATTTTTATTGCTATCACTTTGTCTACGCATGTTATGTTGATTTAGTATTTTGTTATTGTGGGCTTTGATTATCATTTCTAAGTTTTCACAGCAAGTGTTTTAAGTTATTTTATTTAATAAGGTATTAGTTACAGTAAAGTGTATTTCGATAAGTTTCAGTAATTTCTTGCAAATTTTAGTTTTTAGTATCTGGTAATAAGGTGGGGTCATCCGGAGGATACTTATCTTTCTTCTATTTTTATTTCTATTATCATTATTATTTGCCTCATGTTGCTTATATTCAATTCCAATATTATTATACCCACTATCTTTAGAGCTGTGTTATAAATGTTACTTGAATTCTTAAATACTTTTTCGTTAATATTTATAAGCCTGCGTTCGATATATTCTATATACCCTTACAAATATATTTGATAATACTTATGTCAACCTATATAAAGAGTATGGATTGGCTGTAATAAGGGAGTATAACAAGGTCAAGGGTAAAACCTTTAAAAATATACAATTCCTCCCTTGCTCCCTGTTTCCTTGAACGTACCATCATTCAGAAATTTAAATGTAATGTGAACAATCATCTTACTGCCCAACTGCCACTCAAGTTTCCCCCTATAAATCTGGCCCCTATCGCAGTAGTCGTTTGCGCCTCAGTTGTAATAGATATTGTTTGGGGTGACCGAAAGTTTATAAAAATCCCAGGCGTATTCTTAAGCACATTCTAAAACCGTGAATCAAATCATGTCAAGGCGGAGAATATCATTAGCAGAATTTACATCAATCTTGTTTTATGAATAGAACGGAAATCTCGAATTCCGATGTCCTTCCAAAGCTTTTCGTTTCTCATGGCGCCAGAATAATTTTCTCATAAAACAAACTTGTTTCTAAACCACTATTAGAATTTTCCTCGGTAGGTATATAAATATATACTGCGAGCTGGAATGTCCACCCAAGTACGGGTTCATAATCCTACGACACCCTTGGAATATTAATAAGTGCAACGGAGTTGGACGGGCGCTGGAGTGGATACCGAGTCTGACTATAGAAGCAACTAAGCCGCGTTCAGAACCAATCGAATCGATTTCTTTTTATAACATTATAACCGCTCAATTTGGCATAATGATTACAGTATTCCCTAATGGGCCATGAGATCGGGGTTCAATCCTAGATTGAGTCATACCAAAGACTTAAAACATGGTTTGTTATGCCTCCTTGCTAAAGACACAGCATTATTATGGGAGGATAAAGCCTAAGTTAAGTAATCCATGAAAAAGTGTGCTCCCTGCCCCTAAATGAAAAAGGAGCCTGTTGGTCGCCCTGGACTACGGTCGAACTACCTACTACTTACAGTGTAATACTATTAGTATGTGTATGCATAACCGATCCCAGCTATGGATAAAACTGCGACTTATGTTCAATAAATCGTATACAATCTGTCGTTTATAATATTATTCATTTCGGCATTAAATACTTCCCCACCTAAAAAATAGACCAACAAACGTACACATTTATAAGTAATTCTTCCCAAGAGCTATATGAGGAGAATTTACATATAATAATTGACATAAAACAGCTTTCAAACGGTACTAAATATGTTTTATTCCGACTGTATTCAAGCTTCAACCTTGAGGTGACCATAGCAGCATTGAACGTTAGTTGTAGAATTACGAGGAACCGTAAGATAACAAAATAAAATAAAAACTTAAGAGAGTTAGAAATATATGATAAACAATGAGTCAGTCGTGAGAGCGCATACCTCCGCCTGACAACGTAAGGATGAGCCAAAGTTTTATCTGCGCTTTACTTCTCCATATTGAATGAAGTATTCTAGAAGTTACGCCATGGAAAATTTGATAAAAAAAACTATTTATCTGATCAGGTTTAAATTTTGAATGGTGGTTACTGCTATCAAAGATCATCAGACCAATATATCACATTTTAATAAATCGGAAGTTTAAATTCCGTCGAAACATAGGCCTAACTTTTCAAGGTCAACTTTAAATGTCAAGTAATATAAGATGTTGGACTTTATTGGTTACATAATATGCGAAGTAGCAAGTCTCTATAATCAGCATTTTCCGTTACATTGACTTTGAGCTTCGAATTAAATATCGCAGAATTAAAACAGTTCTAAGTTTGACCATGGCCGATATTTCTGCCAAGTTCTACAACGATTGGTCAAGCGAATGGAGGTGCTAAACGGTACACAAACAAACATAGCGTCAAAGAAACTCGACCGAAAACATAACCTCCTTGGCGGAAGTAAAAATTGGCCAGATATTTCATGTTTGAAGTTACTATGCAAAAAATATTTCCTTACATTTGAATTGAATTTCATCATTTCGCACCAATTAAGCAAGATTCCTTTAATTTCAGTTGCTTTTTAAGGGGGAAAGTAGTTTAAATTTGTTCGGTCCGTGAGTGTGTATATATATATATATATATATATATATATATATATATATATATATATATATATATATATATATATATATATATATATATATATATATATATATATATATATATATATATATATATATATATATATGAGAAAGGAAGGAATCAGACGTAATGGGAAATGAAAACGGAAAAGCCAAAAGATGTTTTTTTATGTATTCATCAACAGTCCAATAGAGTCCGAACGAACCCGCTATTGGATTTTTTACCATCTGGATTCTATCTACTTTTCGCCGCACCTGGATTTTAACTTTGAAACCCCCCATTTTATCTCGTGCCTTCTAACGACATACCTACAAATCACTTTAACCGCTGGATTTTTTGGACACCGCATTTTTTTGCAATCGGACATTTGCTTGCATTCTGACAGCACTTTGCCTTGTTTTTTCCCCACAATCTTTGTTTTACTTTTTCAAATTTTAAATCTTGGCCTTTGCCAACTTATCTATCCCAGCAATTTCCTCTGATGATAAGATTTTGATCTTTGAAAAGCCTGGCTTAAGGAAAAATTAATTGAATAAATTGCCTTTTTGCGGAATATACCTTGCATTGAGCAACTGAATTGAAAAAAGATCTGCCTTTCGTTTTTCTAATTCCTTTTCACCCTTCTACCTTTATATATATATATATATATATATATATATATATATATATATATATATATATATATATATATATATATATATATATATATATATGGGCGAATTTAAACTTTCTCAGTGTTTAAAGTGATTATCTCAAGATTAGAAAACCAATAGGCGAGTATTTAAATGTTATGATCGCTGCATGCATAATGTATTAGAAGACTAAACACTAAGTTTGTTTTCCTTGCAACAACGTCACTCATTCTTATCAGATATTGACAACTTATCTTACGGAAGTTTAAATATATCTAATAATGATATTCAAAGGAATAGCTATTATAAGAGGATACGTAGCTGATGTTACTTGGCTTGTTTGCTAATAAATAAAGGTGAAACTAAAACAGGTTTCTTAAAATGACTTCACACATACAAACACGCACACACATCCACACACACACACACACATATATATAATTATTTTTAGGAAATCGATTATGACACCACGATCTTTTTTATACAGTAAATCCAAATATTTGATCGTGACTGATCATTTTCAAGGAAACTGAGAAACTGACATTGTTTATGTCTTCTTTTTTCATTTTTCTTAGCGCCGATGCGTTGTCGGCACACCGACAACGGTAGGCGTCTCTCCCGCTGTAATTAGAGACAGTTTAATGTCAAGATTAAGTGATGGGAGTAGTAGTACACCACAGTGGTGGTGATGGTGGTGGTGGTGGTGGTGGTGGTGGAGAAAGGCGCTCGATTACGCGTATGAGTATTGAATGTTTTTTGTTTTTTTTCACTTTAGAAGGCACCGTCGAATTGAAATTGAATTTTGTTTAGGAAATCGATAATGATGCCAACATTTCTCGGTTTATTTAATACAAGAAATCCAAATATTCTGATCGAAATATTTGGATTTATTGTAAAAACACCCCCGAAATCTTGCCATCATTATTGATTTCCTAAACAAAATTTTATTTCAGTTTTACGGTGCCTTCTAAAGTAGAAAAGTATATTTCATATATATATATATATATATATATATATATATATATATATATATATATGAGTATAGACGAAAGTTTAAAACTGTTTCATTCAAGGCAATCTGTATTTTACTCATACAACGAAACTTACATTGTGTCAACCATTGGGTCATCTACAGAACAGAATGTTCGTAAGTACTCTGAAAACAGATCAACAAACAGAATCAAAAACCAAAAGTTCAATTTCTACCAGAAAAAAAAACAAAGAAAAGATCACAAGAAAATGTCATTTATTTGTTTATTTTGTTTTCGATACTTTTGTACGAATTCAATTATTTGTACTGTAAAAGATTTTTATCTAGAGGCTTGTTAGGAATAATTTTCATTTCTCCTATGGTATGCCCCCAAATGAGGAACGGCATATATGTTTTAGTTATAATTATCCATGGACACGTGTTTTGTTGTCTTACGACCCCTAAGCGTGGTTGAACCTAGCGTGATTATAAAACCGGGACCCCAGAGACCGAAGCCCGATATATATATATATATATATATATATATATATATATATATATATATATATATATATATATATATATGTCTAGGTATTTATATATATATATATATATATATATATATATATATATATATGTCTAGGTATTTATATATTTAATATTTATTTATAAAAATATTATTGTTTATCAGCCCCCTCCCACGGAGGCTGGGCACTTTTCGAGGAGCTTTAATAACAAGCAGTACAAATAGCTATATGCATGGTCCGACGGGTAAGATCTCCGACTACGAATCAATGGTGATTTGTTTCGGGGTTCGCGCCCACCGACCGTTGGGAATTAGTTCTTAGACTGAAGATTGCGTTAGCATGAAACATCGATGTCTCTAGGTACTAAAATATTTAATATTTATTTATAAAAATATTATTGTATATATATATATATATATATATATATATATATATATATATTAATTATGTTCAAATGTTAACAAAATGAACAAAACCAATACTTTTCAAAAGTGCTCAATATATATTAGAGCTTTTATATTAAAATAAACATAGTTTGAGTATCAGACAAGACTGACCGATTCTAGCCAGTCATGCCTATAGTTTGAGCTGACCGACTTTTTTAAGCGTCGATAGGTAGGTGTCAAAATGTCATCTTACGCCAAAGGGTTTCTAGTCTGAAAGTTTTTAAATGTAATTTGTCTGTTTGTTTTTTGTCTTTCGTTTTTGTTTTTTTATGATTGTGTATTGGCGGATCTAATCTTTGCTCACTAGGGTATCCCTGAGGAGGAGACCAGAAGGTTCTGAAACAATTGTCGGATACTCAAACTATGTTTATTTTAATATATATATATATATATATATATATATATATATATATATATATATATATATATATATAATTAACTTGTTACAAATATCCAGGGGGTATAAATCCGAAGGAAGTTGAAACCGGGTTTATGAGAGTGTTCAATGAAAATTCAGAGCAAAATCTATTTATATATATATATATATATATATATATATATATATATATATATATATATATATATATAAGAGTATTATGGAATATAATAATAATTTGTATACATATAATTTCAATTGTATCATGAAAAAGTTCCTAAAACGATAAAATTATTCTCAATATTTGCAATAAAGCATTATTATAGATAAATCATAGCGAAAATAAGCAAATATATTGTGAGATACTTAACAAATGTATTATCATATTTTCTTAAAATGCCCCAAAGTAGAGGATAAATCCATAAGTTTTCAAAGAAAAAATATTCTTCTACAAGAAGGTGAAGTCAGTTTTGTAAAGATACAAAGCTTTAGCTTCAATTATATTTTGAAAATTATATAAATTATTTAAGTTAGAATAATTCTGTGAAATAATGAAAATCCCTTCTAAGGAAAATATAACGATTGTATCGAAAGTCTGATAAACATGGAACGTTATATTTCCAAGGAAAAGGAAATACAGAAAAAAGTATTATACAACAAAAATAAAATGTTATACTTGCGTAGGCGTTCACTAGTCAACGGATATACCATGAGAAATTGTAGAAGATTTGAGTATTTGTCCTTGTCAAAGTAATCATCGGTTTGAATAGTAAAACAGATGTCCAAGTGTCCAAGTGTCCGAATAGAGGAAAGTCGAAAATGATTAGTGAAAGAGTCACAATGCAATAAATGGAGAGATTTTTATCAGTTAAAACATCTTCCTAAGCTGTAGAAAATCAACAAACGGTGAAAAAAACGGGAGGGGGGGTAAATAACTCACTGTTAAGGGTTTAATCGAAAAAATGGATCGAAGAATGAAGAAGGGAAGCATTGAAAACACTTATATATGAATAATTATTGTATGTAGGGAAACAGGAATTGAACTAATTATGGTATTTTTCTAGCCCTCGAACAAAAACATTTCAAGTGGTGAGGGTAAGCGATAAAAAATAGCAAGTCAGACAACCACCTCAGACTTACTCCGCCGCTTGAAATGAATTCGGGAAGAAATCCTCCACTCTATGATAAAAATTCGACAGTGAGTATTTTTTTAAAAGTCATTATAAATTATATAAATAATTTATACATAAGATATAGTAATTTTCTTGAAACATTTCTGTAAGTAATGCGAAAAAATGGTGAAAGAGAAACAAATAATTGAAAACAATATTTGTGATATTTTTCTTCAAAACCTTATCAATAGATCTTACACAGTTTCAGTAAATTTTAAACTTACTGTGAATAAAATTCGAGATCATGGCGCATATTTTTATGTTTTAAGAGAAAATTTCCCCTTCTCAAAAACGAAAAACAAACGTTCTTTCCGTTTCCAGAAAAAAAAGTTCTAAATATGGTTGCCCTTGTTCGAAGAAAAATATGGATTTAACATAATATATAAATATTTATTATTAATTATTACTTATGCTATTTATTAATGGCTTGTATGATTATACTTATTTATTAATATATTATAATTTTATACGGATAAGTATTTTTTAAATTTAAAACGAAGGGAATATTTTTGTTTATCTTTTTGAGTTTATTTTGAATTGGTAAATAAAGGTTATGCATTATTCTTATAATAATATTATTAATATGTTTATTTGTATCTCTCTTTTTGTTTTTTATTTAGTTTATTTTTAAATTAATTTTATACTTGAATATATATATATATATATATATATATATATATATATATATATATATATCAACATAGTTCACACCAAACGAGGCAGGTCGCCACTAAAACGTAGGGGGCTACTGAGAAAAAGGGTGAAAGTTTGGAGGGGTCAAACTAAATTGGGAGCTGTGCAGCGAGATATATGTTAACATTAGTTTTAAATTTCTGCATGTCAGTACCGTCAGGAAAACAGGAAGCAGGGAGAGAGTTCCAGGTGCCAGCAGCACGACGAATGAAGCTTTTGGAGTAGAAAGCTCTTCGGCATCTGGAGACCTCCACAGTCAATGGATGGGATTTGGCAGATTGTCGGGTTGGTCTAGCGAATTTACGTCGTTGGGGCACTAGAGCAGAAAAATGTTTAAGCAGTAACAGGCGAAATTTCTAAACAGTTAAAAGGGTTTAAAAAGAGATAATATGAACTTTGGAAATCGTAGGGGCTTGCCCCTTAATCACTTGACTGAATCTAGAAATGTAGCATTTCCGACAAGGAAAGAATTAATATTGAATGTTTCATATTTATTTATTAACCCATGCTTATATATATATATATATATATATATATATATATATATATATATATATATATATATATATATATATATATATATATATATATATACAGGGTGGGCCAAAATAAGGGTCCTATCTTTAAATTTGAATAACTTTAAAAATAGGACCCTTATTTTGGCCCACCCTGTATATATATATATATTTGTGCATGAAGGCTTAGGGTTAATTCTTATGATTTTATTATTATAATTCATAAATTGAAATTTATTTATTATATTAGCATATCTATGTTGATATAATTTTTATATTTTTACATTTATTAAGCTATTAATATTATATTTATCTGACTAAATAGTTTGATGTTAGTAACAGATGAATGTTAGATCTAGACACTTATATTAAGAAATTTTCAGTCGTCAAAAGTGGTCTATTTTTTTCTGTAGAATGCATTGTTCATACGAGTGGCGTTAAAAAATATTTCACTTTGTTTTCTTATGTGGGGAATATTCTGTGTGTAAGGTTGTGTCACCCTTTTTGCGTAGGCGTTAACATGTTCACGCCGATAATTCGTATATTGTAGAGACGTGCGGTGCGCACTCGTCAGATTTTCGCTTTTATTCAAGATGGCGGAATGTATTGAGTACAGATTTTGCCAAACAGCTTTGTAATACTCAAGCTCAAAACATCCAAAAGATTCAGCAGGTTGCTAGAAAAATGCTTGGATCATTTTACTGTTCCAGAAAGTACCTGATTCCTGATACAATCTTCTACCTCTATAAGAGTCAGACACGTCCAAAGATGGCGTACTGCTGTCACACCTGGGGGTATGCCGTTCAAAGCGTCATTTCTTGCCTGGACACAGTTCAAAATCATCTTCGTAATCCAGATCTCTTCAGCACTTTACACCTTCTTTCTCACAGACGTCGTTAGAGTTTCTGTACTCAACTGAGCTTTAATCAATCGTTCCTCACTGTTAGATCTTCACACAAGCACTTGTCTTATTACCACAACTGAACAAATTCCTATCTGTTGAACTTGTTGCTATAAGATTGCTTCTTTGAGGCTACAAAATGGTTGTCTTCTAAGTCAATGTCAACACATACTTATCTTAAACGTTCAATCAATTTGTTTCAATCCTCTCATAATATTCTTTATCATTCAACTGACAATCTATCCACCTAATTTACCCTACTACTCGAATTTTAGCCTCAACAAGTGGCGATTCATTAGTGTATAAAAACGACCCTATAGCGATGATGCCATCCGATAAATTCGTTCACGGAGTGGAGCAACCGCAGCAATGTGAAAGCAATGTAAATCTCTTCTTTTTTTTTTACTCATGTAGTAATGTGGATCATGAATACACACCACAAAATATAAAATTTGCAACAAATATTCAAAATATTTGTGATATTGGCCGTCAAAATCGGTTAATTATTTGGGTAGCGAAAACTGCCAACTTCACTACTGCAATTAAATCCGTTCAACCAACCCACATACTCACATTTTTCCTGGTCAAGAACAAGAGACTATTTGTTCGACAGCCTCTCTACTCTCTCGGTTTGGCACCGTGTGACTTTTGACTCATGACAAGAGAACCAATTTGATTTGTGAGAAGAAAGTATGAGACATGCATACCAGACAGGCGTTCCCGAGACGTGACCAAAAGCTGGAAAAGCATCAGAAATCACAAGAGGTCATTTTGAAAATGATTATATTAAACGTTTTTATGATCAAAGGTTAGATCAAATTTGAATATATCTTCTGTTATGTCTTATTTGAATTGTTCGGACTATTGTTCTCATCTCGGGTGTTATTCTTACAACGGTTCGCCCGATATAACCTCCGATCTTCTTCAGGTGTATTTTGACAATGGCTCTTATTGGTAAAGGGCTGAAAGAATATTTTTGTTCGTTTTTCACCCGCACCATCGTCGTAAGAATTCAAAATAGGATCACAGGTGAAATAAGTCTAGGTTGGTGCTGTCATACACCAACAAAATCATGAAAAAATGCGACCAAACAAATATAAAATTCGCCGGACTAAGAAGAAAGGTTTGAGCGTCATTATCGGCAAGAGTGCATTTGATAGCAAATATGGGGACCCGATCGGCATCCTGCAGATGCTGGCCCTTCTATAGAATACAACAGACTAAATACATGTAAATATGATCAGCACAAACCAAAGATCACGCAGAGGAAAAAATGAACCACAAAGAAAATTAAACTAGTAATAGAGTGCTATTACAAAGGAAATTAAACTAGTAATAGAGTGCTATTGCAAAGGAAATTAAACTAGTAATAGAGTGCTATTGTAAAGGAAATTAAACTAGTAATAGAGTGCTATTACAAAGGAAATTAAACTAGTAATAGAGTGCTATTACAAAGGAAATTAAACTAGTAATAGAGTGCTATTACAAAGGAAATTAAACTAGTAATAGAGTGCTATTACAAAGGAAATTAAACTAGTAATAGAGTGCTATTGCAAAGGAAATTAAACTAGTAATAGAGTGCTATTGCAAAGGAAATTAAACTAGTAATAGAGTGCTATTGTAAAGGAAATTAAACTAGTAATAGAGTGCTATTGCAAAGGAAATCAAACTAGTAATAGAGTGCTATTGCAAAGGAAATTAAACTAGTAATAGAGTGCTATTACAAAGGAAATTAAACTAGTAATAGAGTGCTATTGCAAAGGAAATTAAACTAGTAATAGAGTGCTATTGTAAAGGAAATTAAACTAGTAATAGAGTGCTATTACAAACGAAAATTAAACTAGTAATAGAGTGCTATTACAAAGGAAATTAAACTAGTAATAGAGTGATATTGCAAAGGAAATTAAACTAGTAATAGAGTGCTATTACAAAGGAAATCAAACTAGTAATAGAGTGCTATTGCAAAGGAAATTAAACTAGTAATAGAGTGCTATTGCAAAGGAAATTAAACTAGTAATAGAGTGCTATTGTAAAGGAAATTAAACTAGTAATAGAGTGCTATTACAAAGGAAATTAAACTAGTAATAGAGTGCTATTACAAAGGAAATTAAACTAGTAATAGAGTGCTATTACAAAGGAAATTAAACTAGTAATAGAGTGCTATTACAAAGGAAATCAAACTAGTAATAGAGTGCTATTGAAAAGAAAATCAAACTAGTAATAAAGTGCTATTGCAAAGGAAATTAAACTAGTAAAAGAGTGCTATTACAAAGGAAATTAAACTAGTAATAGAGTGCTATTACAAAAGAAATCAAACTAGTAATAGAGTGCTATTGCAAAAGAAAATCAAACTAGTAATAGAGTGCTATTACAAAGGAAATTAAACTAGTAATAGAGTGCTATTGTAAAGGAAATTAAACTAGTAATAGAGTGCTATTGCAAAGGAAATTAAACTAGTAATAGAGTGCTATTGCAAAGGAAATTAAACTAGTAATAGAGTGCTATTACAAAGGAAATTAAACTAGTAATAGAGTGCTATTGTAAAGGAAATTAAACTAGTAATAGAGTGATATTGCAAAGGAAATTAAACTAGTAATAGAGTGCTATTACAAAGGAAATCAAACTAGTAATAGAGTGCTATTGCAAAGGAAATTAAACTAGTAATAGAGTGCTATTGCAAAGGAAATTAAACTAGTAATAGAGTGCTATTGCAAAGGAAATTAAAGTAGTAATAGAGTGCTATTACAAAGGAAATTAAACTAGTAATAGAGTGCTATTACAAAGGAAATTAAACTAGTAATAGAGTGCTATTGTAAAGGAAATTAAACTAGTAATAGAGTGCTATTACAAAGGAAATTAAACTAGTAATAGAGTGATATTGCAAAGGAAATTAAACTAGTAATAGAGTGCTATTACAAAGGAAATTAAACTAGTAATAGAGTGCTATTACAAAGGAAATTAAACTAGTAATAGAGTGCTATTACAAAGGAAATTAAACTAGTAATAGAGTGCTATTGCAAAGGAAATTAAAGTAGTAATAGAGTGATATTGCAAAGGAAATTAAACTAGTAATAGAGTGATATTGCAAAGGAAATTAAACTAGTAATAGAGTGCTATTACAAAGGAAATTAAACTAGTAATAGAGTGCTATTGCAAAGGAAATTAAACTAGTAATAGAGTGCTATTACAAACGAAAATTAAACTAGTAATAGAGTGCTATTACAAAGGAAATTAAACTAGTAATAGAGTGCTATTACAAAGGAAATTAAACTAGTAATAGAGTGCTATTGCAAAGGAAATTAAACTAGTAATAGAGTGCTATTACAAAGGAAATTAAACTAGTAATAGAGTGCTATTACAAACGAAAATTAAACTAGTAATAGAGTGCTATTACAAACGAAAATTAAACTAGTAATAGAGTGCTATTACAAAGGAAATTAAACTAGTAATAGAGTGCTATTACAAAGGAAATTAAACTAGTAATAGAGTGCTATTGCAAAGGAAATTAAACTAGTAATAGAGTGCTATTGCAAAGGAAATTAAACTAGTAATAGAGTGCTATTGCAAAGGAAATTAAACTAGTAATAGAGTGCTATTACAAAGGAAATTAAACTAGTAATAGAGTGCTATTACAAAGGAAATTAAACTAGTAATAGAGTGCTATTACAAAGGAAATTAAACTAGTAATAGAGTGCTATTACAAAGGAAATTAAACTAGTAATAGAGTGCTATTGCAAAGGAAATTAAACTAGTAATAGAGTGCTATTGCAAAGGAAATTAAACTAGTAATAGAGTGCTATTACAAAGGAAATTAAACTAGTAATAGAGTGCTATTACAAAGGAAATTAAACTAGTAATAGAGTGCTATTGCAAAGGAAATTAAACTAGTAATAGAGTGCTATTACAAAGGAAATTAAAGTAGTAATAGAGTGCTATTGCAAAGGAAATTAAAGTAGTAATAGAGTGATATTGCAAAGGAAATTAAACTAGTAATAGAGTGCTATTACAAAGGAAATTAAACTAGTAATAGAGTGCTATTGCAAAGGAAATTAAAGTAGTAATAGAGTGATATTGCAAAGGAAATTAAAGTAGTAATAGAGTGCTATTACAAAGGAAATTAAACTAGTAATAGAGTGATATTGCAAAGGAAATTAAACTAGTAATAGAGTGCTATTGCAAAGGAAATTAAAGTAGTAATAGAGTGCTATTGCAAAGGAAATTAAACTAGTAATAGAGTGCTATTGCAAAGGAAATTAAACTAGTAATAGAGTGATATTGCAAAGGAAATTAAACTAGTAATAGAGTGCTATTGCAAAGGAAATTAAACTAGTAATAGAGTGCTATTGCAAAGGAAATTAAAGTAGTAATAGAGTGCTATTACAAAGGAAATTAAACTAGTAATAGAGTGATATTGCAAAGGAAATTAAACTAGTAATAGAGTGCTATTACAAAGGAAATTAAACTAGTAATAGAGTGCTATTGCAAAGGAAATTAAACTAGTAATAGAGTACTATTGCAAAGGAAATTAAACTAGTAATAGAGTGCTATTACAAAGGAAATTAAACTAGTAATAGAGTGCTATTACAAAGGAAATTAAACTAGTAATAGAGTGCTATTGCAAAGGAAATTAAACTAGTAATAGAGTGCTATTGCAAAGGAAATTAAACTAGTAATAGAGTGCTATTGCAAAGGAAATTAAAGTAGTAATAGAGTGATATTGCAAAGGAAATTAAACTAGTAATAGAGTGATATTACAAAGGAAATTAAACTAGTAATAGAGTGCTATTGCAAAGGAAATTAAACTAGTAATAGAGTGCTATTACAAACGAAAATTAAACTAGTAATAGAGTGCTATTACAAAGGAAATTAAACTAGTAATAGAGTGATATTGCAAAGGAAATTAAACTAGTAATAGAGTGCTATTGCAAAGGAAATTAAAGTAGTAATAGAGTGATATTGCAAAGGAAATTAAACTAGTAATAGAGTGATATTGCAAAGGAAATTAAACTAGTAATAGAGTGCTATTGCAAAGGAAATTAAACTAGTAATAGAGTGCTATTACAAACGAAAATTAAACTAGTAATAGAGTGCTATTACAAAGGAAATTAAACTAGTAATAGAGTGATATTGCAAAGGAAATTAAACTAGTAATAGAGTGCTATTGTAAAGGAAATTAAACTAGTAATAGAGTGCTATTGCAAAGGAAATTAAACTAGTAATAGAGTGCTATTGCAAAGGAAATTAAAGTAGTAATAGAGTGCTATTGCAAAGGAAATTAAACTAGTAATAGAGTGCTATTGCAAAGGAAATTAAACTAGTAATAGAGTGATATTGCAAAGGAAATTAAACTAGTAATAGAGTGCTATTGCAAAGGAAATTAAACTAGTAATAGAGTGCTATTGCAAAGGAAATTAAAGTAGTAATAGAGTGCTATTACAAAGGAAATTAAACTAGTAATAGAGTGATATTGCAAAGGAAATTAAACTAGTAATAGAGTGCTATTACAAAGGAAATTAAACTAGTAATAGAGTGCTATTGCAAAGGAAATTAAACTAGTAATAGAGTACTATTGCAAAGGAAATTAAACTAGTAATAGAGTGCTATTACAAAGGAAATTAAACTAGTAATAGAGTGCTATTACAAAGGAAATTAAACTAGTAATAGAGTGCTATTGCAAAGGAAATTAAACTAGTAATAGAGTGCTATTGCAAAGGAAATTAAACTAGTAATAGAGTGCTATTGCAAAGGAAATTAAAGTAGTAATAGAGTGATATTGCAAAGGAAATTAAACTAGTAATAGAGTGATATTACAAAGGAAATTAAACTAGTAATAGAGTGCTATTGCAAAGGAAATTAAACTAGTAATAGAGTGCTATTACAAACGAAAATTAAACTAGTAATAGAGTGCTATTACAAAGGAAATTAAACTAGTAATAGAGTGATATTGCAAAGGAAATTAAACTAGTAATAGAGTGCTATTGCAAAGGAAATTAAAGTAGTAATAGAGTGATATTGCAAAGGAAATTAAACTAGTAATAGAGTGATATTGCAAAGGAAATTAAACTAGTAATAGAGTGCTATTGCAAAGGAAATTAAACTAGTAATAGAGTGCTATTACAAAGGAAATTAAACTAGTAATAGAGTGCTATTGTAAAGAAAATTAAAGTAGTAATAGAGTGCTATTACAAAAGCGACCGCAACACAAAGAGGCTCCTTTACACGATAGAACGAGGGTATTTATACGTATCGACCACGTGTGGCCGATGTGTTTGCCATCGATAAACGCCGGACGTAATCAAAGTCGACACTGACGTTTTAGTACTTGAAGTGGCAAAAACATTAGTCATTGTTGCATTGAATACGGTGTCACTGGAGACAGGTATATCATGTAACAAAATTCCAGTTGTTTTCGAGATCAGTATTGAAAACGGTGTTGTTGACAACATTTTTCTATTTGATAAATATCTCATACCAAACACGTTGTTGCATTGAATACGGTGTCACCGGAGAAAAACATACCACGTAACAAAGTTTCAGTAGAGAGCACGCTGTTTTCATCAACAGAGACCACCTTTCCTCTTTTGTCCTTGCTTCATTCCTTCACATATAGAAAGTGTGCACGATGACAAGGGAACAAGATCATCAGAGTTTTAGATTTATACTTCTTAATTTCTACAAACTAAAAGGTTTTCTCAGTCCATAATTTCAATCATGTAAACCCTATTTTTACACAGTTTTCACCGTAGAAATGTTTCTGATTCATGTGATGTATTTAGGGATTCCTACCAAGTTATACTTATTTAAAGTTCTAAGAGTATCGCAGTATAATGAAACTCTCCTGCTATTTGTAACAAGAAAATGTCTAGATTTGATTATATTTACTCAGTAATAAACCTATCTGAATTAAACAATTCATCAAATATATAAAGTAAAGTCAGTCTTTCTTCATCGTGCAATTAATACTTTTCTTTCTTCTAAGTTAACATTTGCTTCTGTTTCGTTGCAGCATGTTGTTAACAATAATATGTAATTTCATTTAATGCCTATCATAAAATACTTCGTCCGGGTCGGAATTATTTTCAAATGATCGCCATCTTAAAATACGGTACAACTCTGTATTCGTCTTTACAGGGTTTCTTCCCTTTGATTGGAATAAAAATAGTAATATTTCGGGGAGGAAACAGCATAGTTTAAAAATAAAAAGTAAAGCAAGTAAATGCACTCCCATGCCACCCCGGGTAGGCACAGCTAGTTTATAATAATATACAGTCTAGCATTTATATGGATGTAGTGCAAGGGCTTCTGTATACTTTTCTTTGTCGTCCATCAGCCGATTTACGCATCCCTCAAAATTTATGGAAACGTAATCGAACAGATGTTGAGTGTTTTGTCGTTCTCTAACAAGATCTAAAATAGGATCACAGTATTTTTCCAATTTAGGCAAACATTATTAAAAATAACAGTATTTTTCCAATTTAGGCAAACATTATTAAAAATAACAGTATTTTTTCAATTTAGGCAAACATTATTAAAAATAACAGTATTTTTCCAATTTAGGCAAACATTATTAAAAATAACAGTATTTTTCCAATTTAGGCAAACATTATTAAAAATCACAGTATTTTTTCAATTTAGGCAAATATTATTAAAAATAACAGTATTTTTCCAATTTAAGCAAACATTATTAAAAATAACAGTATTTTTCCAATTTAGGCAAACATTATTAAAAATAACAGTATTTTTTCAATTTAGGCAAATATTATTAAAAATAACAGTATTTTTCCAATTTAAGCAAACATTATTAAAAATAACAGTATTTTTTCAATTTAGGCAAACATTATTAAAAATAACAGTATTTTTCCAATTTAGGCAAACATTATTAAAAATAACAGTATTTTTTCAATTTAGGCAAATATTATTAAAAATAACAGTATTTTTCCAATTTAAGCAAACATTATTAAAAATAACAGTATTTTTCCAATTTAGGCAAACATTATTAAAAATAACAGTATTTTTTCAATTTAGGCAAATATTATTAAAAATAACAGTATTTTTCCAATTTAAGCAAACATTATTAAAAATAACAGTATTTTTCCAATTTAGGCAAACATTATTAAAAATAACAGTATTTTTCCAATTTAGGCGAACATTATTAAAAATAACAGTATTTTTCCAATTTAGGCAAACATTATTAAAAATAACAGTATTTTTCCAATTTAGGCAACCATTATTAAAAATAACAGTATTTTTCCAATTTAGGCAAACATTATTAAAAATAACAGTATTTTTCCAATTTAGGCAAACATTATTAAAAATAACAGTATTTTTCCAATTTAGGCAAACATTATTAAAAATAACAGTATTTTTTCAATTTAGGCAAATATTATTAAAAATAACAGTATTTTTCCAATTTAAGCAAACATTATTAAAAATAACAGTATTTTTCCAATTTAGGCAAACATTATTAAAAATAACAGTATTTTTTCAATTTAGGCAAATATTATTAAAAATAACAGTATTTTTCCAATTTAAGCAAACATTATTAAAAATAACAGTATTTTTCCAATTTAGGCAAACATTATTAAAAATAACAGTATTTTTCCAATTTAGGCAAACATTATTAAAAATAACAGTATTTTTCCAATTTAGGCAAACATTATTAAAAATAACAGTATTTTTCCAATTTAGGCAAATATTATTAAAAATAACAGTATTTTTCCAATTTAAGCAAACATTATTAAAAATAACAGTATTTTTCCAATTTAGGCAAACATTATTAAAAATAACAGTATTTTTCCAATTTAGGCAAACATTATTAAAAATAACAGTATTTTTCCAATTTAGGCAAACATTATTAAAAATAACAGTATTTTTCCAATTTAGGCAAACATTATTAAAAATAACAGTATTTTTCCAATTTAGGCAAACATTATTAAAAATAACAGTATTTTTCCAATTTAGGCAAACATTATTAAAAATAACAGTATTTTTCCAATTTAGGCAAACATTATTAAAAATAACAGTATTTTTTCAATTTAGGCAAATATTATTAAAAATAACAGTATTTTTCCAATTTAAGCAAACATTATTAAAAATAACAGTATTTTTCCAATTTAGGCAAACATTATTAAAAATAACAGTATTTTTTCAATTTAGGCAAATATTATTAAAAATAACAGTATTTTTCCAATTTAAGCAAACATTATTAAAAATAACAGTATTTTTCCAATTTAGGCAAACATTATTAAAAATAACAGTATTTTTCCAATTTAGGCAAACATTATTAAAAATAACAGTATTTTTCCAATTTAGGCGAACATTATTAAAAATAACAGTATTTTTCCAATTTAGGCAAACATTATTAAAAATAACAGTATTTTTCCAATTTAGGCAAACATTATTAAAAATAACAGTATTTTTCCAATTTAGGCAAACATTATTAAAAATAACAGTATTTTTCCAATTTAGGCAAACATTATTAAAAATAACAGAATTTTTCCAATTTAGGCAAACATTATTAAAAATAACAGTATTTTTCCAATTTAGGCAAACATTATTAAAAATAACAGTATTTTTCCAATTTAAGCAAACATTATTAAAAATAACAGTATTTTTCCAATTTAAGCAAACATTATTAAAAATAACAGTATTTTTCCAATTTAGGCGAACATTATTAAAAATAACAGTATTTTTCCAATTTAGGCGAACATTATTAAAAATAACAGTATTTTTCCAATTTAGGCAAACATTATTAAAAATAACAGTATTTTTCCAATTTAGGCAAACATTATTAAAAATAACAGTATTTTTCCAATTTAGGCAAACATTATTAAAAATAACAGTATTTTTCCAATTTAGGCAAACATTATTAAAAATAACAGTATTTTTCCAATTTAGGCAAACATTATTAAAAATAACAGTATTTTTCCAATTTAGGCAAACATTATTAAAAATAACAGTATTTTTCCAATTTAGGCAAACATTATTAAAAATAACAGTATTTTTCCAATTTAAGCAAACATTATTAAAAATAACAGTATTTTTCCAATTTAGGCAAACATTATTAAAAATAACAGTATTTTTCCAATTTAGGCAAACATTATTAAAAATAACAGTATTTTTCCAATTTAGGCAAACATTATTAAAAATAACAGTATTTTTCCAATTTAGGCAAACATTATTAAAAATAACAGTATTTTTCCAATTTAGGCAAACATTATTAAAAATAACAGAATTTTTCCAATTTAGGCAAACATTATTAAAAATAACAGTATTTTTCCAATTTAGGCAAACATTATTAAAAATAACAGTATTTTTCCAATTTAGGCAAACATTATTAAAAATAACAGAATTTTTCCAATTTAGGCAAACATTATTAAAAATAACAGAATTTTTCCAATTTAGGCAAACATTATTAAAAATAACAGAATTTTTTTCAATTTAGGCAAACATTATTAAAAATAACAGTATTTTTCCAATTTAGGCAAACATTATTAAAAATAACAGAATTTTTCGAATTTAGGCAAACATTATTAAAAATAACAGTATTTTTCCAATTTAAGCAAACATTATTAAAAATAACAGAATTTTTCCAATTTAGGCAAACATTATTAAAAATAACAGTATTTTTCCAATTTAGGCAAACATTATTAAAAATAACAGAATTTTTCCAATTTAGGCAAACATTATTAAAAATAACAGTATTTTTCCAATTTAGGCAAACATTATTAAAAATAACAGTATTTTTCCAATTTAGGCAAACATTATTAAAAATAACAGAATTTTTCCAATTTAAGCAAACATTATTAAAAATAACAGTATTTTTCCAATTTAGGCAAACATTATTAAAAATAACAGTATTTTTCCAATTTAGGCAAACATTATTAAAAATAACAGTATTTTTCCAATTTAGGCAAACATTATTAAAAATCACAGTATTTTTCCAATTTAGGCAAACATTATTAAAAATAACAGTATTTTTCCAATTTAGGCAAACATTATTAAAAATAACAGAATTCCTTGCTTAATTATACCTTTTTTATTTTAAAATTTTCTAATGATTTTTATGTTAAATCAAAAAAAATGTATTTCTTTTCTCCAGCTTTTTGTTCATTTGCTTTTGCACCTGAAGATGATTCGACGAAGAATTGAAAACGTTCGTGATACATATGGAACATACATTAGTTTCTTTTTTATTTGAACACAAAAAGGTCATTAGAAAAATTGAAAAGATGAAAAAGGTATAATTAAGAAAAGGTATTGTTTTATTTTCAACAAAGTTTGCTTAATATATATATATATATATATATATATATATATATATATATATATATATATATATATATATAAAATAAGATTTTAATCTTATGATAAGATTTTAATCTTTGAAAAGCCTTGGCTTAAGAAAAGGATAATAAACATGTTTTTACCGAGTACACCTTGCATTGAACAATCGTAGTTGAAATAAATTTGTCATTCGTACATGTTTATCCCTCTTCTTTCATCTATCTTTATATATATATATATATATATATATATATATATATATATATAGAGAGAGAGAGAGAGAGAGAGAGAGAGAGAGAGAGCTAGAGAGAGAAATAGAGAGGGAGAACTTTATTTTTATATATAAAGTTAGCTTTATGTGTGCATTTTGTCGCAGCACCACAGTTAAACGGTTGATTTAAGACCCAAACCCTAACCCAAACCCCAAACTAACCCTAACCCAAACCCTTACCCAAACTAACCCTAACCAAAACCCTAACCAAAACCCTAACCAAAACCCTAACCCAAACCCTAACTCAAACTAACCCTAACCCAAACCCCAAACTAACCCTAACCCAAACCCTTTACCCAAACTAACCCTAACCAAAACCCTAACCAAAACCCTAACCAAAACCCTAACCAAAACCCTAACCCAAACCCTAACTCAAACTAACCCTAACCCAAACCCCAAACTAACCCTAACCCAAACCCTTACCCAAACTAACCCTAACCAAAACCCTAACCAAAACCCTAACCAAAACCCTAACCCAAACCCTAACTCAAACTAACCCTAACCCAAACCCCAAACTAACCCTAACCCAAACCCTTACCCAAACTAACCCTAACCAAAACCCTAACCAAAACCCTAACCAAAACCCTAACCCAAACCCTAACTCAAACTAACCCTAACCCAAACCCCAAACTAACCCTAACCCAAACCCTTACCCAAACTAACCCTAACCAAAACCTAACCAAAACCCTAACCCAAACTAACCCTAACCCAAACCCCAAACTAACCCTAACCCAAACCCTAACCCTAACCAAAACCCTAACCCAAACTAACCCTAACCAAAACCCTAACCCAAACTAACCCTAACCCAAACCCTAACCCTAACCAAAACCCTAACCCAAACTAACCTCAGTTTTGAAATCAGCAACTTTGATCCGATGCCCTTATCGATGTCAGATGTTCTTATAACTTTTTTATAACTCATAATTAAAAATTAAAAATACGTAATAATAACATTAGAAACAAATGTTCCGACATTTTTGCGTTCCCTTTCGAGTTTAATATTTTCTTATAATAACCTTTTCACTACCAGTGAGAACAATAAATATATAAGCATAAAAAATAAATCAAGATTGTTTTAATCAGATCATTGTACGTATTTGATATCCTGTTTTTATTAATATTGGGACTTTATTTTGTGTTTCTTTATCTATTTTAGGCAAGCGAACTATTTAGAGGTATAAGAGATTCTAATTTTGTATCCCTACGCCGAACTCATAATTACTTTGAATAGGTTAAAAAGACAAAATATTTTAATTTGATCGTGTGAATAAAGCGTTCATCTTCAGTTCCAATATTTCATGACATCTTTCAGGGTTCGAGTTTCACACTAGATAATTGTTTTTGTTTTGTTTTTTTGTGTTTGTTTAGCGTTCCAGTTATTTCCTAGCTGATATCGATCATTATCATAAATCTGAATAATGCACTTTTTAAAATTATTTTATTGCGAATTAAATTTAAAAACAACTTTTTTTTTTCATTTGAACTGACGTGTAGAGGAGAGGTTGTTGACGGATACTTCAGCTTAGTGTCTAACTAAAATCAACTTTTCACTGTGAATATCCACATTTTTATCATATACAGATTGACATTTGCGTTATATTGTGCTTACAATAAAGACAACGGACGCTTGTATATAAAAGTATAATTGCGATGAATGAATAAAATGAATGACAGTTGAAAAGTTTGGAGTGGGCGAACCGGAATTGACTTAAGAGAAAACCTCGATCGATCTAACATGTTTGAACGCTCAGACATCCTCAAACTAAGACGCCCATCTTTCTATATCGCCCACGTGCCCTAATGTGCTTACGCATTTTCTCCGCATATCACCTACACAATCTCCTGTAGCTTCTTTGTTTTTTGTTGTAGCCACAGGATATAATTCTACCATTCATAAACGGCATCTATGTTCTGCAGTAGCCACTGTATATAACTCTTTCGCTTGTACAGGTAGTATCTCTGTCTCGCTGTAGAAACCGGATGTAATACCATCTTATTTATCTTTCAATGCAATTAGCAACGTTTGTTTCCTCAACGGGTATCCAACAGTAATACTGTTGCACTTCTCATCGTTGCGAACCGCGCTACATATTGCGTTCTTTTAATGAATAATAAACGGCATAGTTTTTTCTGCAATAACTAACAGTTAAATAATAAAAAGTGAAATGCTATATATTTTTACACGTATACACATGAGTATTCATGATATGTTTATACAACAAGGGTGTATAAGTAAAGCCGAGTAATCTGCCTATGTGTCAGGCAGGACAGAGTTATCTGCCCCTGGCAGATAACTATATATAGAGCATGGCGGCAGCCATGTGCAATCTTAGGATATACACATGTAAACGTTCCCCGAGATAATAGATCTTATACAAAGGGGAATGTAACTGTCAGATTACGTGCCCTGAAAAGTGGCACAGTAACAGCGGGGTGAGATGGGGACGTCGATGGCTGAGAGCAGCATCCGAATCTGCATAGCAGGGGCGTGGTCTTACTTTCATTTGTGACAAGCGCAACATGACTTGCCAACCTCGACTCAAACTATATAATCACAGTATGCGTTGCAAGAGAATTCAAACCAGGGTTTGAATCGGACTAAATTAGAACTTATAATCCCAATCATAGGAGGCAATCCTGCCAGATAGCAGACCTCTATTGAGAGGTGCAGGTTCATTACCCGTCGGATGAGGCTTTATCACTCGTTCGTGAGAGAATGCCAAAGCGAATTAGTTTTTTTTAGTAGTTTATTACCGGGACATCAACATCTATATAGCGTTCTTTTCTATCTGACCTTCTATTCTGTTCATACCGCATATTACGAAGACATTGGGATACATCTAACCTTTCTTTTCAGGTGGGTAAATAAAACATTTATTGTCGTTTAAAGCAAGGGGTCTCAATAATTAGTAACTTACTTTAACAAGCCTTAATAAAGAAATATCCTTTTTTAAGATTGTATTTAAACTACACGTCAGTTCAAATGAAAAAAGTGTTGTTTTACTTGTAATCGCAATAAAATAATTAAACATTAACAAGTGCATTAATCGGCGAGGAAATAACTGGAGTGCTATAGCAACAAAACCAAACAAGTATCTCGTGTGAGATTCGAACTTTAAAATATAGCGTAACATATTGGAACATATTGGAACTGAATGCAAAGGTTTTATCCACACGGCCACTGATCAAACAAAAATAGTTTGTCTTTGTGACCTACTTAAACTGTTTATGAGTTCGGCGTAGGGATACAAACTCCGCATAGATCTTGAATAGTTCGACTGAAACAAACATAATGAAAGTTTCCATTTACATTTTTAAGGAAAGAATGGCAAGTAAGCTTTGGGCTTATAAGTTCATTAACTCAACTTAAGAACATTTTCGTTAAAACTATCGATCTCTATCGATGAATCGATTTGTTGTATGGCTGTTTCGCAGTATTAAAGTTAACGGTTGATCCAATAGTCAAATTAAACACAGACTTGGAATAAGCACCTTCAGGCCGATGTCTTTATCGATGTCAGAAGATCTTAAATCTGTTTTAAAACTCATTGCTCAAAATTAATAGTACGTAACAATAACAATGTTCCGACATTTTTACTGTCCCATTGTGGTTTTATATTTTATATTTTAACGGGTCGAACAACAAGTAGGTTAAAAAGACAAAATAGTTTCGCTTGGTCGGTGGCCATGTGAAGAAAGCGTTCACTTTCAGTTCCAATATTTTATGCCATCTTTCAGTAAAAACAACATTAGAAACCAATGTTTTATGCCATCTTTCAGTACGTAAAAACAACATTAGAAACCAATATTTTATGCCATCTTTCAGTACGTAAAAACAACATTAGAAACCAATGTTTTATGCCATCTTTCAGTACGTAAAAACAACATTAGAAACCAATGTTTTATGCCATCTTTCAGTACGTAAAAACAACATTAGAAACCAATGTTTTATGCCATCTTTCAGTACGTAAAAACAACATTAGAAACCAATATTTTATGCCATCTGAAGTACGTAAAAACAACATTAGAAACCAATATTTTATGCCATCTTTCAGTACGTAAAAACAACATTAGAAACCAATGTTTTATGCCATCTTTCAGTACGTAAAAACAACATTAGAAACCAATGTTTTATGCCATCTTTCAGTACGTAAAAACAACATTAGAAACCAATGTTTTATGTCATCTTTCAGTACGTAAAAACAACATTAGAAACCAACGTTCCGACATTTTAGTGCTCCTTTTCCAGTTTAATAATTGCTATTATTAGCCAACTTGTCCCCGCCGTGAAAACCAGACAAAACTAGTCTTGAAAAGAAAAATGGCCGCCTCGTTTGAGAATGATATCTTCAATATGACCGATATCTTATGATTGAGGAAGTGCAATTTTTACCGTTATTATTAATTGAACACGATGGATTAGATCGAATTCGGACCCGGTATAGTCGAATTTCATTACACCAACTGCGCCATTTTTGTCTTCTTGTGACGAGCCACAGAGGTACACTGCACGATGGCAAATGGACACCAATAATCGCGCGTACAAGTTTTAACACTGAGATCAAATTATCAATTAACTTTCAAACACCGATAAAGTAATGGCTATTTCATAAAACGTGTACTTACTTTTATATTAATTTCAGTGTAAATTAAACAGGGTTGACACTAAAGTCTGTAAGTGTTTATAATGAACAGTAATTTAGTCTGTATTCGTAAAACGTTTTGCTACTATAAAACGAACGTGAATAATATAAACGGATCGCATATTAATGAAAAAGGTTAACATAAATAGAGTGAACACCATTTGGCATTTAAATATATCTTACCGATTAAGATCTCCGTATGGCGACATTTTACATATGCAAGAAGAACAGTTGACTGGATTAGCTCAATGGTAAATGCATGAGATGTGAGGCACAAGTGTAATTTTACGGTATCAAATCAGACAAATTATTTCTAAAGATTCCTGTATCGAACCTCCGAGAGTATTGCGAGGAGTAGAAATGCCATCGCTATGTGTGTGACTTCGTCTGTTCAATACGAGGTGGTGTATGGTCATTGTCTTTAAACAGAGTGAAGGGATTTATCTTTGAAACCGGACTAAATTCAGAATTAAAGACGAGATTTCCTTTTTGTGGCATGATTAGAAAATATTGATCAAGTCATAAATGTTGTATTCTACTGAATACAAATTCTATGAATATATCATGGACTCTCCCGTCGATTTCGACGTATGAGGTCTTGACAACCCAAAATTTGTTTAGTCTACGATGGATGTAGGATGCTTACATTTACTCAATCGTAAATGGCATTTGAGTCCTGCGAGAGATTTGCAAACCAGCCCACAATGGATGCAAGAAGGAAGATCTTGAGAAAAATCGGCTGGGATACTTGTAGATGTTTTTGTTCTTTCGCGTCTTTCGCGCTGTTGATCAATGGCAGTTACAGAGAACCGCCTGATGCCCCTCTGGCAGTCAGATCGCCATTCCTTCCGTCGAGAAGCAAGCTGCTCAAAATCACGATAAGCAATATTGGTAGATGTCAAATTCATCTTCAACTTGTCCTTAAAGCGAAGCAGCGGTCGACCCACATTTCGCCTTCCACTGTTGAGCTCGCCGTACATCAGTTGCTTTGGTATTCTATCATCTTCCATACGTAAGACATGTCCTGCCCAACGCAGTTGTGATTGCATCAAAAAGCTTTCAATTCCGCCAATACCGCAGCATGTAAATAGGTCCGCATTAGACATCCGATTTCTTAGGGTGACACCACAAATCGTTCTAAGGCAATTTTTGTGAAAGAATGTGGCTGCGATAGACTGTCCATGATTCCGATCCATAAAGCAGTGATGTTAGCACAACTGCTCTATACACAAGTACTTTTGTTCTCAAACTTATCCCCCTGTCCTTCCATAACCGATGACGCAGTTTTCCAAAGGCAGTGGTTGCTTTCGCAATTCGGTTAAAGATTTCGTCATCAAGGGAGGCACTCCAATTTATCTTACTCCCAAGATAAGTGAAGTTTTTCACATATTTCAGATCTTTACCGTCCACTTGGATTGGAATATCTGGTAAACAGTGTACTTGTGATCGTTGCTTTACTGGTGGCCGTTGCTTCACACCCTGAACTCGTTTAGGCATGAGGCGAGGTTGGTGAATCACTTCTGTTTTCTTGATGCTGAATGTCAGACCAAAAGCCTTGCAAGCAGCCGAAAACCTGTCCACAAGCAGTTGCGCTTCCTCCCGAGATGTTGCACAAAGTGCAGCGTCATCTGCAAACAAAAGATCCCTGATGGCAGTTTGTCGAAGAAGGGTCTTAGCTTTGAAACGTTGCTGGTTGAAGAGACCACCACTTGTTCTAAATTTAAACTTCACCCCAGTATCTATATCAGCGAAAGCATATCTCAGCATAAATGAAAAGAACAAGGCAAATAGCACAGGTGCCATTACGCAACCCTGTTTGGTACCATTTGTCACATTGAAAGGTTCTGAAGACTCTCCATTTGAAGACTCTCCATCATGGAAAGAAATAATTACATTCAGCATGTTGTCAGGTATTCCCAGCTTGTCCAACACTTTCCAGGAGGCTTCGCGGTTTACTGTGTCAAAGACCTTTGTAAGGTCAATGAAAACCATATACAACTCCTCGTTCTTTTCTCGAACTTTCTTGGCAACCTGGCGGAGGGAAAAGATCATATCGACAGTACCCCGACCAGCACGGAAACCGCACTGAGATTCGGGATAGATATCATCAGGTGTTTAATTATTCTGTTGAGAATAAGCCTTGCCAAGACCTTCCCTGCAATTGACAAAAGTGAGATGCCTCGATGGTTGTCACAGATGTTTCTATTGCCTTTATTCTTATACGAGTGTTGAATTAATGCATCTTTGAAATCCTGAGGGACATTTCCACCTTGCCAGATCTTCACAAAGAGACTGTGCAGCTTCCTCACTAGTGTCTGGCCACCGTACTTAAACACATCCCGAGGTAAGGTGTCTTTCCCTGACTTTTTGCCTGACGACATTTGCCTAATAGCAATGAAAGCTTCATGTATTGCTGGAAGGAAGGAGAGTTCAGGAATCTCAGGTCGTTCAGTGATAGATGAAAGTATTTCTTCATCAGTTGTGGAAGTATTGTTTAGGACCGCTTCGAAGTGCTCCTTCCAGCGATTCAATATATCCGCTCTATCATTTATCAGTGTGCCATCATTTGCAGATACGGGAGAAACGCCAGATTCGTGCGGTCCAAAAACTTTCTTAATACCTTCATAAAAAACTTTCAAGTCTTTTCTGTCAAATGCTTCTTGCATTAATTTGGCATGTGAGGACCACCATGCCTCTTTCATCTGCCGTAATGCTTTCTGGACTTTACTTTTGCATTCCTTGTACAAGAGCCTTATGCATTTCATTGATGAACTCCTGGGCCTCAACATTCTGGTCATCGAACCAGTCCTGATGCCTACGGACAGGTAACCCCAAAACTTCCAATGCAGATGTGTGAATTATGTCCCGCAAGGATTTCCAGGAAGATTCGATATCATCTGTTATCTCAACAGAATCCAATGAGCGATCAAGACGGGACGACAGTGCTGCCCGCTGAACGGTATTCTTTAATGGTAGAATGTTTATCTGTTTAGGGACAGAGGAGCGTTTCACTCGTCTGTGCTGTAAACGAAAAGACGTTTTACTTCGAAGCAAGGCATGATCTGAAAGATAGCAACTTGTATGGAACGAACGAGTGATACGAAAGTCCCCAAGGTCACGTCTCTTGGTGATGATGTAGTCAATCAAATGCCAATCCCTAGAACGAGGGTGAATCCATGTAGTCTTGTGGGAGTTTTTCTGCTGGAATACAGTGTTGGTAATGCACAGATTAAGCTCTCCACAAAGAGACAACAAACGAAGACCATTCCCATTCATACGACCAACGCCATGATGACCCAGAACACCACGCCATGATGAACTATCCACACCCACACGTGCATTAAAATCATCCAAAAGAATAAGTTTGTCCTTGTGTCGTACATTAGTGATAATTTCTCTTAGTTGCTGGTAAAAATCATTTTTCTCCTGCTCTGGTCTGTTCAACGTGGGAGCATAACAACTAATTAACATAGCACGGGTATCACATTCAAGATTAAGGGTTAATGTCATCAAGCGATCCGAAACCCCCTTTGGAAGGGTCGGCAATGACTTTGCAAGATTGGACTTGATAGCAAATCCTACTCCAGAATCTCAAGGCTTCTCTGGGCCTTTGCTACTCCAGAAAAAGGTATAACCACCCTTTTCTTCTGTCAGTTGTGAATTTCCAGCCAGGCGAGTTTCACTAAGGGCGGCAATATCGATGTCAAACCTTTTAAGCTCAAGTGCGACAAGAGCCGTCCTACGTTCTGGCTGAGTATCATTGTCAAGTAGAGTACGGACATTCCAAGATCCAAAATGAAAGTTTTTACTTCTGTTATTGGGACTGCATGTTGGATACCCAGACAGCTGCAGTTGGCTGCCAAGGGTAATGATGGGCAAGCATATGTTTAGGGCTCCTTTTATCGCCCCCTCCCCAGCATAGGGAAAGCAGTGCTATCCCTAAACAGGGCTGCTTTGTCACCGATAGAATACACGGACTGCACAATTGCTCAAATGTTTGGGCAGAACAGCTATCACCCACCGGTCGCCAAAGTGTAGAGATCGAGCTAAGAACTTCCAGTAATATCCTTTACATGTTCCCGTCGCCTTACCCTATCGCCTGTGGACTTTTTTGTGCAGGTATAAACTTAAGTTGTCAAGAAACCCACACAAAAGATTTGTTTATAGTGGTGAAAGCCTGTGTAAATACTAATGAATATATATATTCTAGGCGCACTGATGAGCTGTGAAACAGCGAAACAGGCTGTATGTGGATGACTATAAAAAGTTCCCTCCGGGTAGAGCTTATTTTTATAAGGGTATCGTCAACGGCCATTAGCTTTAAGGCAATGCTCATTAGGTAAAACTAATTTCGAGCTCAGGCATTTGCAATGTTTACATTTCGTTACATTGAGATATCACTTACATTCAGTCAGTGTCGCATGATGGCGTAGGGGTTAGCATCGCCGACTGTCAGCTCGACGGTTGCGTTTCGATCCCGGCTTTAGACACTAACTGGTCTAGCCGCACTGATGAGCTGTGAAACAGCGAAACAGGCTGTATGTGGATGACTATATATATATAGTTTTTTGTTGTTATTTTTATTGGCGATAGAACAGCGTTGTTTTTAGTATTCCTAAACAGTAAAGAATATGCATAATATTGCATTAAGTCGCCCTTATTTTATATATATATATATTTATTAATTAATTTTACGTACATAAAAGTAATCCATAGACACGGGTTTCTGGCTATCATCAGCATGGAAAACCTGAGCAAGGATCGAACTCTCAATGTTACCATCAGGCTATGACGCCTTGCCCTAAATATGTACGATTTTTATCGCCTATTAAGTTACGTAGTTTTTATGTTATTGTTTTTACAGCGTTGTTTTTTTAGTATTTTTCCACTTCTCAAGCGTTAAAGAATATGCGGAATATTGCAGTCGCCCTTAACCGAACGTGTCATTATTTTTATTATATATATATATATATATATATATACATATATATATATATATATATATATATATATATATATATATATATATATATATATATATATATATATTTATTAATTATACGTACATAAAAGTAATCCGTGGGCACGTGTTTCTAGCCATCAATCGTCATCAGCATGGCTAACATGGGCATATAAGTATCTTATTTCTATTTTATTTTTTTAACAATTAAATTCCACTTTCGACTTTATTGTATCTTAAGATTATTTTAAATATCGATTTCCATTATAATTAATTCTCAATACATAACACATTTTATTTGTTCATATTTCAATTATCCTCTCTATACTCCACCTATTTCTCAAATCATTTCCCTTTTTATTTTTTATTTTATTTTCAATACGCTGGCTATCTTAACTGACGCCCCTCTTAAATTTAAAATCTGCAGCGTTTTTTTTTTAATTTTTAATTTTTGTAAATTCTCAGCGTTTCTTTGCTATCTTTTTACATTTTACTTTAGTATACCCCTAACTTTAAACAGATCGGATAGTATCTACAATAATGCCAAGGAAGACATTTGGGGCATAATTGCATCTACATATATTGATCTTCACATATATTGAATGTTGACTGCTCTTACCTATTTTTCTGGAATCCAATATATATTTTATATTATAAGATAACATTTAGTTGGGTGTCGTTCATGAAAATCAGGAACAATAATCGTCCAAGGATCGACCCCTGGGTACACCCGACTCAATGCCATGTTGTTTGGAAGGGCGGAAATGGAGGAAACCTTGATCTTTCTTTTGACTAAGAAGGATCTGATTATATTAAATATTCGTCCAGTACTACCGTAAGAATTAATTTTGATTAGATCATCATGCCACACCTTGTCAAAGGTTTTGGATATATCAAGCGCTACCGCCCTGGCTTTATCAGCTTTGTCCAGTGTATGTTATATGCGTTCAGCGATAACCGTTAGGATATCCGCAGTAGAACGGGATAACCTAAATCCATACTGTTGGTCAGAAAGAAGTTTAGCAGTAATGAGGTGGCGAACTATCGCTAAATTGATTAATGATTTAAAGATTTTAGCGAAGAGCAAAAGGAGAATGATGGGGCAATAATTGTGAGGGTCAGTTCTTTCACCAGAGTTATTGAACACTCGTACCACATAGACATGTTTCCATCTATCAGGGAAGCAAGATTCGGTAAGGTATTTGTTGTAAAGTTTAGGAGGGTAGGGACCAGCTCAGCAGAGCATTTCTTTATTACTATAGCAGGGATAAGATCAGGTCCACATGCGTTAAAGATATCAAGGTTTTTTATGATATCTCGGACTTGGGAAAGGGGTGATAATCAAATCATCAAGTGTGGCTTCTGTCCGAAGTGTGAAATTTGGGAGGGAGTGGTTTGTGGGCTCTAGGGTGGAGTTCAGTGCAAACACCTAAAGTTCAACGCCTAAAGAAGTCGGGGGTTAAACAGGCCGAAATTTTGTAACGCTAACATCCAAGATGAGAACAGCAGGTCAAATATCTAAAGAATACAGCTTTGTAAACCGTTGCATAATTTATCCATGTAACCTGATCATTGCCATCTGTGACGGCACTTTAAAGTTAATTCAAATCAGATCCCTCTATGAAAATCAACACTTCTCGTGGAAACAGTGTTACTCTCTGTGTCAGGTGAAATAATCATATGAGTTCAGATTGAAACGCTAAAAATTATGAAGAAGTTGTTCGCTTTGTCTAATGACATTTCCTGGTTGATTTTAACATTTTTTATGGCCAGAAGGAATCAGTAATTATTTATTTGTCACATCGTTAAGTGACCATGTGATCGTTTTGTAACTTCCCTAAGGCTCTGTCATCATTTAAATATTCGGTAAACGCCAAGAATAGTTAACAGTCTAGAACTCGTAAAAAATAAAAAACACCAAATAATTTATAACAAACACAGTAGAATTAAATTCTCTACCGATGCGTATACTTTTAACGTGTGGAAACTGTTTGGAAATTATTTTTATTTCAGAATTTGATTTCGATGAGTAATTTCTGATCGATACACGATAAAAGAAAATGGTTGTCGAGATTTTCGAGGTAGTGATTAACTTCATGATTAAAAGATAGTAAACAATTACTTACTCTACCACTAAATTCGAGTAGCAAGCCCCCCCTCTTAACAAAACCCCTCGTAAAACTGCAGTTTAGCGAAATTAAGCTATCACTCAGCGGCCATTGTTGTTTTTCGTGTGTTAATAAGTCAGCTTTTATCGAAAAAAATTGAAATAAAAAGTCTTAAAATTTAATTCTACTGTGTTTGTTATGAAATATTTGTTGTTATTTTTTCTTTCATTTACCAGTTCTCGACTGTTAACTGTTCTGTTTTTACATACATCCAGAGGATTTTGTAATTTTCATTTTCCAATACTGCCTCCGGTTTGCGTCTAAACCATTTGTCTGAATGTTCAAAATGCAGTTATTTGCATAGTTCCGAGTGTACCGCCTTCCCAGTGCAAGTTTGCTGCATTCAATTATTATGTTATTTACTATTTCGTCTTTTTGTCCACAAAGTCTGCATAAATGTTTTCCTCGGTTTTGTCTATCTGAGCTTTGAGATAGTTAGTTCTAATCGCATTGTGTGTGCGACTGTTAGTAGTGATTCCGTTTCTCTATTTAGGTGTCCTTTTCATTTCCAACCCATTTATATCTGTTTTATATTCTGCTTAGGCTAGTTTGCTATATTTATTTATGATGTGGTTTATAAATCACGCATGTGGTAGCTAATTATTATTATTAGAACTCATTAGGAATAGTCACACAGGTCATCATCAGTGGTGGAGTAAGTGACAGCAAGTCTTCTCAGATTGCCAGTACTCCTCACCTCTTTCTCTAACTATTGCAAATGACTTTGCGTTATCGCAACAACCGTTTACCATTGATTTCTCGCTGGCAACGACCATTGGTCTTCTCTGGGATTTGGGTGGCAATAAGCCTCCCCAAGGTACTCTCCACACTTTTCCAGTTGAGGTCTGGTTTGTGCTTTCCTCTCCTCGGGTTTCCATCCTTCTTGATATATCACATGTTTTGGGGGAGGGACAGTTTATAAGATGTTTTTTTCGGTTTCAGTTTCCTTCCATGTTTTAGTTTGCTTTTTGTTGCAATTTCCATGTGGCTGGTTATTGTTTATAGTTTATGTGGATTGATTTCCACATTCGAAGATTTTCCTTAAATCTTTAGCTGTTTTCATCATTGCTGGATGTTGTATAGTCTCAGTTTTCCCTTTGATTAAAATTTCTCCCAGTCTTTTTTCCATTTTTTTCGCGGCTGTTCCTACCGCTCCTACAGTTATTGGTATTATATTGACTTTTTTATGTTCCATATTCCTTTCAGTTCTCTGACAAGTTCTGTGTATTTGTTTTGTTTTGCCATCTCTTTGATTTTTACCTGTGGTCTGCTGGGATGTACCTCCATGTCCCAGAGGATTTTGTGGTTTTCGTTTTCCAGTACTGTCTTGTGTATTTACCATTTGCTTGCATGTTCAAAATACAGTCGTTTGCATAGTTCCCAGTGTACTGTTTTCCCCATGCAGTCGTGTCTGTTATTGTATTCTTTGGGGGCTAGATTACTGCATTCATTTATTATGTAGTTTATCGTTTCGTCTTTTTGTCCACTTAGTCTGCATTTACTGTTTTCCTGTGTTTTATCCATTTTAGGTTTACTGTAGTTAGTTATAATAGCATTGCTCTGTGCAGCTGTCAGTAGCGATTTCGTTTCTCGTTTTAAGTGTTCTTTTCTTAGCCATGCCCAGGTTTTTTAGCGGTGCTCTTCTTTTGTCATTCTTATGACTCGTCTATGTTGCTGTTTCTTTTCCCACTTTTCTTTTCTTGTCTTTTTGTTTCTGGTTTCGCTGCTTCCTACATTGTTTATTTTGACAGTGAACTTTCTGTGTTCTGGATTATGTATTTTTCCAATTTTGTTATGTCTTCCACACATATACTTATTAGTCCTCTCTCTCTCTCTCTCTCTCTCTCTCTCTCGTTTCTTTTCACGTAGAGTTGATCAGTATCATCGGGTTAGAGTGTATTCACTTGTACATTGTCATTAGTTTCTTTGTCTTCTGGTTACGATGCCGAAGTTCTTTTTTGTTCCAGTCTATGAATCGTCTAGAGTATCTTGTTAGCGATACTGCCTAAGTGTGTATTCCTTTAACTAGATTTCTACTATATAGTTTCGTTTCAAAGTGTTCCCTTGTTCTTTACAGGTATTATTTTCCGATCTTCGCTTTCATTTCTGTAGATTTGATTGTGTCTACTTACAAAACTCCCAAATATGTATAGGTATCATGTTCGCCAAGCACCCTCATCTCTTGGTTGGGCAGTTCCATGCCCTCAGCTGTTTCCAGTTTTCCCTGTTTCATCTCAAGCAGTGCACACATCATCATCATCATCATCATCATCATCATCATCATCATCATCATCATCATCATCATCATCATCATCATCATCATCATCATAATCATCATTATTATTATTATTATTATTATTATTATTATAAGTAGTAGTAGTAGTAGTAGTAGTAGTAGTAGTAGCAGCAGAAAAATATGCTTGTTCTGGTCGCGTATTTTTGCTAGTATATATGACGAATGAACATATATTACACTACCACCCCCAGAGCATAATTGCTAGGAGGATGGTCTTATGAAAACAAAACATATACTAGGTAGGAATAGTATATGTTCGGGTTCAGACAGACAGATGTTGAATATTTATTAATAATAGATATATTTGTGCATGAAATCGGAAATTACGTATCTTCGAATATATCTCTTCTCATCAATTCCCCCGCTACTAACTCTGGCTCCACTGGCTGTTTAAATGACTTTTATGCTTGATAAAGACTTAGACATCGACCATATCGGACTAACAGACACACAACTATTTTAGTTGATACATTAGATAAGACGATTCAGTGATAGAATGAAGTATAACAAAAATCTTTATTTGTCCAATAAAACATGTAATCACAAAACATTGCATAAACGAACGGAATATAAAACTAAGCTACAAATTAAAAAAACAACTTATTTTACGCTATCTCCAGGTGACATTTTGTTTTTGTTTTCCTTCTTTGAAAGTTTAACGTTTTTTTAATTATATTTCAAAACGAAACATTATTTTGTTATAGCAGAACCTCCAACGAAGCAAATTGTTTGTTAAACGAAACTTACATTTAGTTGTTAAATGTTTAATCAATATTCAATATTCGTGGCATCAAAATTCAGTCGTTTTAAATGTCCGACTAATTAGCTATGCCTTTGGCAGATTAGAAGAATAATAGAGCAATTATCGAGTTCATAAATTCAACTATTTATATTTTATAGCAGAAATAATTACACGTAATAGCATGCTCACACACACACACACACACACACACACACACACACATATATATATATATATATATATATATATATATATATATATTATATAAAGCTTTTAGTCATTTATACATGAGAAAAAAAAACAAAGAAAGCTACCACACACACGCATATATAACTGTTCAACATTAATAAATTATTATTAATAATAATTCTACTAATAATAAATTACTACTACTACTACTACTACTGCTACTACTACTACTACTACTACTACTACTACTAATAATAATAATAATAATAATAATAATAAGAAGAAGAAGAAGAAGAAGAAGAAGAAGAAGAAGAAGAAGAAGAAGAATAATAATAGCAACTAGAAATTGTAGAAGGAACAGAAACAGAAATTTATGAAGAAACTATTAAGGCAACACTAAAGAAAATGGCAAACTGGAAAGCACCAGGTCACGATGGCATACATGCATACTGGTTTAAAAATTAACGACCCTACATGAAAGGATGTATCCATAAAACAGACGTACCAGAGTGGATGAGGAAAGGAAGGACAACGCTCATACAAAAAGACGCCAAGAAGGAAACGACCCCAAGCAATTACAGACCAATAACCTGTTTACGAACAATGTGGAAAATCCTAACGGCACAACTGAGACAGCAAATTTACCATTCCTTGAACAGCCGAAGAACAAAAAGGATGCCAGAAAGGGAAAAGAGGATTGCATGATCTGTTATACATAGATCAAAAGATCCTGAAAGAAATTAAAAGCAAGAAAAAGAGCATATCTATGGCATCGATTGACTACAAGAAAGCGTACGACAGAATCCCTCAAGCATGGATAATTAAATGCTTAAAAATGTACAAGATACCCGACAGAATTATTAATCTCATCAAGAAAGCAATGGGAACATAAAGATTAAAACTGACAGCTGGAGGACAACACTTGACGGAGATCAACATACAGAGAGGTATTTTCAAAGGAGATTCCCTATCACCACTACTGTTTATCATAGCCATGATGCCACTCAACTACATACTCAGGAAATCTGATGCCGGATACAAGTTCACAGACAGAGAACAAAGAATAAACCATCTCATGTACATGGACGACAAAAAGCAAAAAAGAACTGGAAAAACTGATAAATACGACCAGAATCTTCAGCCAGAACACTCAAATGGAATTCGGAATAGAAAAGTGTGCATTGCTAGAGATTTAAAAAGGAAAGCTGGAGACGACTGAGGGCATGGAACTACCCAACCAAGAGCAGATTAGGGCGCTAGGCGAACAAGACAGCTATAAATATTTGTGAGTTTTGGAAGCAGATACAATCAAATCAACAGAAATGAAAGAGAAGATTGGAAAAGAATATCTGAGAAGAACAAGAAAGCTCTTAGAAACAAAATTATATAGCAGAAACCTAATCAATTTCCCTCCCCACCCACTAAAAAATGGTGCCGGCCTAGGCTGACACCAGACAAAATATTTGTAGAGGTTCGAGGAGGATGAGAAGGCCGAAGAAGGGACAGCACAAACCAGACCTCCACTGGAAAAGTGCGGAGAATGCTGGGACCTTGGGGAGGCTTATTGCCCCCCAAATCTTAGAAAAGACCAATGGTCCTTACCAGTGAGAAATCAATGGAAAGAGGCTATTGCGATACCGCAAGGTTATTTGCGGTGGTTATCGAAAAGAGGTGAAGAATACTGGAAATCTGGGGAGGCTTGAAACTCAGACTACAGGAAATACCACTGGTTGTTGTCGGTGAGCAATCACTGACGATGATCTGTGTGAGAACTCATAATAATAATAATAATAATAATAATAATAATAATAATAATAATAATAATAATAATAATAATAATAATAATAATAATAATAATAATAATGGCACAAATGAACGAACAGAACTATCACTCCCTTAATAACTTTAGACCATTCCCCGAGGAACGCGACAAATGATCCTAAAAGATGTAAAAAGAAGACGAAAGAGCATAGCCATGGCATAGATTGACTACAAAAAATTATTCACATAATTTCCCAAATATGGATAATTGAATGCTAAAGAATGACAAAATTATAAATTTTATGAAGAAAACAATGAAAACATAGAGATTGAAGCTGGCAGCTGAATGACAACACATGACAGAGATAAAAAAAAATACAGAGGCATTTTTCAGGGAGACTTTCTATTTCCACTACTGTTTATCGTATCCGTGTCACTCAACAACACATTCATGGGGTGCATGCTGGATAAAAATTCAAAAGAAAACAGAAAACAGAAACCACCTCATGTATAAGGACGACCTCAAACTGTTTGCAAAAGGGGAAAATCAAATAAATAATACCAGAATCTTCAGCCAGAATTCGAAAATGAAGTGTGCACTACTAGAGATAAAAAAGAGAAAACTCGAGACAGAAAAGGGAACTTAGGAACTGAGGGGCGATGAGGACGCTTGGCGAACACGATATCTCTAATATCTGGGAATTCTGGAAGCTGATGCCATCAAAGGCACAGGGTGAAATAAAAGATTGGAAGAGAATACATAAGAAAATCAAGAAAACTCTTTGAAACCAAATTATATAGTTAAAAAAGGGGATAAATACATGGGCAGTATCCCTAATAACATATTCCTGATCCTTCATAGGCTGAACAAAGAGACTTTGGCAATCGAACCAAATAAATAGGAAACTAATGATTATGCACAATGCACTACACTCGACCGATGAAATTGACCGATCATCTAAAGGGAAATAATGGGAAGATAACTGGTAAAAAGTGGGCGTTAAGAATACAATAAAAGAATTTTTAAATACATAACCCAAAATAGAGAAAGTCTGATTACCGCTCCAAATGCATTGCCAAACGAAACAATACACAAAGCAGTAAAATTGAAAGCAAAAAAGTGAGAAAAGTAAAATGGGAAGAAGCGCAGCTAAATGAACCATTTATAAGATTGGCGAAAGAAGAGACTCACTAAAACACACGGACATGGCTACGAAAAGGACACTTAAATAGAGAAACGGAATCACTATGGATACTCGCGCAAAACAAAACAATCAAAACGAACTATATAATGCCATAGCCAAAAAAACGCAGAAAACCAGTAAATGTAGAGTCTGTAAACAAAATGACGAAAAATAAATCCCATAAGTGAATACAGCATACTAGCCCGGAAGGAATACAAAACAGACACGCCTACGCTGGGAAAGTAGTCCAGTGGGAACTATGAAAACGTCTGCTCTTTGAGCATGCAGACAAATGGAACAGATACAACCCTGAGCATGTAGTCGAAAATTAAAATCATAATATTTTCTGATACACGGAAGTACAGGCGGACAAACTCATCCAAGCAAGGAGATCGGCAGTGAAAATAATTTTAAAAAGGAAAACACATGGAAAATATTATATTTCGCCGTCCCAGACTGAACGTGAACACCAGACCGATATCTTAACCATTATGCTATCAGCATAAGATTACTACGTGAAATCTAAGAAAATTTATGGAACTTGCCAGACAGCTGAAACGAATATGGAACTTGAAGAAACTTACTTTTAGAAGCGTTAGGAAGAGTTTCTAAAATGCTGGAAGAAAATAGGCGAAATTAAATCAAAGAGAGGATTGCCACCATACATCTCACGGTACTCATCAAATCAAACCAAATCAAATTTATTGGCAAAGTGTAACAAGACATGCAAATGGACAGTTAGAAGGTGTGTACCTTTATATACCATCTGAATGTTTTGTTCAAGGTGACCTAAAATCTGGATATGATAGATAGCGTCATTACCTCCGGTTGGCTGTTCCACGAAGCATAATCACGGACAGAGAACGCCGCCTTTCTTTTAATGAGATGAAAGCGACCATCGTACATCCTGTGCTGGGTTTCGTGGAGACTGTGACTCCCCACCCACCGAAAGGTATATTTAAATTCTGGTTGATTATGTTATACACCAGAAACGCACCGCTTAAGTGAGGGGTAATTATCCTAAGATTAACGGCCATGATGCATCATTCAGCGCTGCCTTGAACTGTTTGGTCGTCTGTAGGCTGACCACAGCTTCTAGCAGCCTGTTCCACGGTGCAACGACCCGAACTAAAAAAGACGCCTTCCGATGATTTAGCCGAAATTATATCAGGTGAAGCTTCTCTGAGTTTCCACGAAACTCGCTCCAGCGAATACAGTCTCCAATCGTTGTTCATAAAAGTATATGTAGAGTCCACGGACAATCCGCGTCGCAAGTCTCTGAATCCGCTCCAGGTGCTGGATATACCGAACAAAATAGGGAGATGGAGCTGGGATGCCATGTCGCATTCACGGAAACAGTTTAAATGTTAAGGAACATTTTTTAGTGCGGAAACGAATGTAATGAGGTAACGCTGATCAACCATAATAAAGTTCAAATAGTTATAGGACAAAAAATATAAAAAGAACAGTACACGAGCCCAATGGGAACTGACTCTCTCAGAAATCCCATAACCTGACATCCCACTTCTCCTTTTAAAATCTCGCATTGTGATACCAGCCTCGTACATATATATATATATATATATATATATATATATATATATATGTGTGTGTGTGTGTGTGTGTGTGTGTGTTTTGAAGGTTTACCAAAACATTTCGTTCAAGATATCATTCATTACAACAAAAAACTTTTTTCTTTCATAGTTTATTTATTTTTCAGATTTTTCAAAGTTAAAGAATTTTTCCCTACACGTGTTTCTCTACTCAAGCAGGTTCTTGGTTTGCAGTTCATCAGGGGAAATATATACCTGGAATAAGAACCCCAACAACTGACAATACCCGATGTGGTGTTGCCTTAATTGAGGCCATTTAAGAAGAAAAAGGAAAAAAACATCTTAAGAAAGTAGTTCAAGAAATGTTCACAGTATAGTTGCTACTATGCATATCCACAAGAAATTAGTCCCAATGCAGTTCAAAAGGAATTGGGAACAATGTGTGAGAATACACCTCCTCATCGGGTGGTACAACGATCAACACACAATCAACAAGTTAGCGTTCCAAGCCACTGATAGTGTGGGCAGTCCGCATTTATTCCATCAAAACAAGTCAGTATTAACGTCCGTTAGCAATGTATGTGGTCGTACGAACCTCTCTCTAGGGCTGACCTGCTCCCACTCGGGATAAACATAGAACGAGGCAAATGATCATAATCCCGCAGAAACCACCTCAAAGAAAACGCCATAAATACCAGAGACAAAATATTCATCCATGATACTGTCTCTAAAAAAATTAGTTTCTATTATGAAAGTAATCCCTCAAAAATAATTTTCTAACGGCTGAGACGGCTTTTTACATTCTATGAAAATATGTTTTACTTAATTTAATGGCGAGGGCGACCTTGTTATTTATCGAAGTAGACATAGGTCGAAGTGAATAATCCTAATTCCGCAGAAATCATTTTGAGAAAATCATGTATATACCAAAATTAAAGTACTACTACAAAATACTGTTTACAAAAATCTAGATTCTATTTTAAAATAATTTTAAAATATTTTCCTAACGGCTGGGTCTGCCTATAACACTCTGGGAAAAATATTATTTTATTCTGTTTAAAAATCATTTTTATGATTGAATCAATTCCCATTCTGAGTGGACGTACATCGGGGCAGATAATCCGCAGAAAACCAACTTAAAGAAAAATACATATACCAAAAACAAGAAACTAACACAAAACATTGTTTTCAAAAACTGATTTCTATTTTAAAATAATTCTTAACGGCTGGGTTGGTTTTTTTTCCTCCCGGGAAAACATCATTTTATTCTTATGTAAAGGTGTTAGCATCGTTGTTTCTATTTTTAGATGTGATTCATACGCTTTCGAATTATACTTAGGTCGGTGCAAATAATCCTAGTTCAACGGAAAACATCCTGAAAAAAATCGTATATATATACGAGAAATAAAATATTACTACAAAATAGTGTTTTCAGAAATCTAGTCTCTATTTTTAAAACAATTTTGAAATGTCGGGGCCGTTTTTTAACACTTTTGGGAAAATATCCTTCTATCCTGTTTAATGACGAGAGACTGTTATTATTATTTCCATAGTCGACCCCTTCCGGTTCGCAGTAGACATACATCGAGGCAAAAAGATCCTAGTTCTGCAGAAAACATTTTTAGAAATCAAATATATACTAAAAAATAAACTATCAATACAAAATACTGTTTTAAAAAATCATGCTTTTATTTTAAAAATTAATTCCTGACGGCTGGGACGGCTTTTTATTATTATTTTTCCATTCTGGGCAAACATTATTTAATTTAATTTAATTTAATGATGATAGCATCCATGTTGTTATTTTTTATTTTTAGAGCTGATACCTTCCCGTCCGCAGTATACATAGGATGGGGCGAGTGATCCTAGTTCCGCAGAAAATATCTTGAAAGATTGTATATATACTATAAATAAAATATTAATACAAAATATTGTTTTCAAAAATACAGTTTCCATTTTAAAAATAATTTTCAATGTCTGGGACCGACTTTAACATTCCGGGAAAACACTATTTTATTTTATTCCCTTTAATGACGAAAAGATCATGCTATCGTTTTTGTGTTGATATAGTCACTTCCGCAATAGGCATAGAACTGTGCAAATGATCTTAATTGCACGGAAATACACGTCGAAAAATTTCTATACACACGAAAAATAGAAATATTAATACAAATATTGTTTTCATAAGTTTAATTTCTACTTTAAAGAGATTGTCGTTTGTTGCTAGGACGGCTTTTAACATTCTTGGGAAATATTATTTCATTTGATTACGAATGATTCAATTATACTGTAGATCAATGATGGAAAAGACAATACTATCACACCCACACACAGGGAAGTGGGGGGGGGTTAATAAATCTTTGCTATATCCCATGTCTTCACATAACTAGATCTTTTCCAGGAAGCTATGACATGCGGGGACAGAAAAACAAAACAAAACACCGAACAAACCAAAATATGCAATCATACCCCCTAGCCTTGCCGAGGAAACCCCGATAATTAAATGATGTTTATTTATTATTCCGAACTAGAGCTCCTAGGTTCCGTATATATATATATATTTATATATATATATATATATATATATATATATATATATATATATATATATATATATATATATATATATATAAAGAGGTGTACCAAAAGCGAACCTTTAGGAAAGGTAAAACCCTATTGTGAAGAGTATACAGCTCAATATTGATTTGGCTTTTGCTTTCTCTAATTCCTTTCCACTCTCCTTCATATATATATATATATATATATATATATATATATATGTATATTAGGGTAGGTCGATTTTACACTTTTTTTTTAAATATTAAAAAAAGGCACGTACCGAAAGTTGTATATAGACCTATTAAATACTCATGCAAAAAATTAGATCAAAAACTTCAGCGGTTTTTTGAGCGTTTGGTATCAAAGATCGTAGGCAAGAATATACTGAAAATTCCTCGTTTTTGCAAGATTTGCTTGAATACTGGTGTGAAAACCAAATAATTTGTGCATTTAAAATCAGCGAATGTCCTTTTATTTTATAAAAATGATATTAATTAAAGAAATCTTCAAATTGAAAATTTACCCCCCCCCTCATTTTCAGTATCTGCTTTTGTAAACTACCTTTTAACGTTATGAATTAAACAGTAATATTTGAATACCTAAAAAAATGATTTTTTTCTGTTATAAGTGAAAATATAACAAGCAAAGAAATAAGGAAAAACCTAACACTATTTTAATGGAGCTTAATATTGAGAGTCAAATTGCTCCATATAAGACCCCTTAGACAAAAATGCTGGTCTCAATTTCTGACTCAAAACTTTGGCTGTAATGTGTTGATGCCTTGCTTCAAAACCATATACAGTTTGTGAAGCTTCTGTTATTAACTTAACTGCCCGTTCCACGCCCTGAGAATGCCAAAAATGCAGCATAATTTTAAATCTATTAATTGTGTCCAATGTGTGGCATTAAAATTAATAGGTGGTATTCTTTTTAATCTTTTTCTGGTTGACTCTTCACTCCTGAAAGAACAAATTAATTAATTGAATTATTAAAAAATTCCAATCTGTACTGCTTTAATAATTATGGTGAAATTAGATAAAATCTTTAAAAATCATTCTATAAATTGGAATAAATAATTGAGTCAGAAATATATGAATAAATATTACTTACCTAATGGCCAAAATTCTTTTTAAAGCTTCTTCTCTTACTTCAATCTCTTCAGATTTAACCATGGAATATAGAAAGTTTTCAGGCAGTAAACAAAATGTATTACCTTGTATATTTCTAAATGTGATATCTTGGATTTCCTGAGGCTGCTCCTTAATCCTCTGGGTCATATTAAAAATGTGTACTTGCTGATTGTGGAATTTACTATTTCTTTTAATTTCAAACCAAGAAGTGGCATACACATTTACAATAAAATTTACTACATAGTGTAGTTTTGTTGTGTGCCTTTGTGGGTATGCACCACGAGTCCATAAACACATGAGCCTGATGGCCAAAGTTAACCATCTTGCTTGGTTTAAAGGACCAATTTTCCAGGAGGTATATCTAGAGTCAACCTTACCTCTAGAAATACCTACTGTGTATTCATAAAGGAGTCTTTGGTCAGAACTAAGATCATGTATGTCATCAATTTTAAAAATTGACTCTAGAGGATTGCTAATAGTGGAAAATGATATTTGGGGTAAATCATGGCAATCATTTGAGCATAATTTCCCCAGAGGGCCACTGAATGTTGTAGGGCCCTTTGCGCAACCATCTATGTTTTTAAAAAGGGCTCTGAAAGGTAGTTCATTATGATGCAAAGAGCAACCAATTGTGTGAAGATTTTTAAAAAGTTTTTTTTCTAAAATTGCAACCATTCCACCTTCGCAACCTGTGTTGGTATTAGTGTTGTCAACTAGTATAGCCTTGATACTGTTCTCACTGTGGAATTCATGCAAAACATCCACCACTTGATCTGCATGAACAGCACCTGTTGCACCACTATTAGGAAGAACTCTGTGTCAGATATTTACTTTCACATGGTGTTTCTTTTGTAAAAGTTAAATGGTGTTCTGGTCCCTTAGTTTTTTTCATAATTCTCTGTCTATTTTCATCCACAATTTCCTTATACATCAATGTGTCCTTATCCATTCTCCCATCAACTCCAATACATATAATATTTTAGGTGGGGTAAAAAACCCTGGCTGAAATAGTGTTATTTGTCTACCTCCAACAAGGTAAGATGTGACACAAGGTCATGAAAGTGGGATTAGATAAGCCTGCGCTATAGAGGTGAGCACTCTGGCCATAAAAAAATTGACTGGGCAGCCCCGTCGGCATTCCCCTGTAGGGGCGTCTCAGACAGTTAGCAATAAACTTACTCCTCCCCAAAGAGGGAAGGCAAAACCTGGGAGGTGCACCTCCTAGAACTGCACAGGACGGACAAGCCCCAATAGACGGGCGTGAATCCAGACCCAAAGACCCGGACGATACCGGTTTATTTGGTGGGGTAAAAAACCCTGGCTGAACTAGTTTTTATTTATCTAACTCCCACAAGGTAAGGTGTGACAAAAGGTCGGGGAAGTGGGATTATATAAGCCAGCGCTCGACAATTCAATATATATTTGTGATAATTAAATTTGTAAACACAGAATCAACACGTGAATTCAAATTCGCTCGTTGAATTTTCAACCGGTGAATACCATAAAAAATATCCAATAAATAAAACGCCTATGTAAATAAATAATCATTTATATATAAAATTAAATATTATAGTGTTTTATTCCTTTTTAATTTGAATATGTACATTTAATTTCTTAAGAAAAGGAATAATAAACTTTAAAATATTTATTATTAAGTAATGTATTACTTTTTTTTGTTAAAACCCGGGTTTAATTTAAGGCGACACATCTGCCGGTGAAATCTAGGCTGTGAGAAAAAATCTCGATTTATTTGATCTTAAAGTTGCAATGCTCAAATAAATACAAAGTTTTGAAGAAAAATATTTCTTGTGGTAACTTTTGACATTATTTGGCAACTTTCTTCGAGTGCGATAATTTACAGTTTCAAAATCGACCTCCCCTAATGTATATATATATATATATATATATATATATATATATATATATTTCTTTTTAATTATTTAATTATTGATACTAATTCCAACCCACCCCGATAGTGCAATCTATGTTGGTCCAGTATCTCCAGTATCGGTATCTCAGAAGGTTTTTACCTACATTTACTGGATTCCCTTCTGTCCCCTCCCGTACCCTATCCCCCCCCCCTGGAGAGCTATACACGGTTATTTTTTCTATTGAGGAATTGTCGGAATGGGTGGATGATCATGTTTAAGTGATTCTTGGTAATAGGTATATGACTCTTCTATCTATCCCCCTGGTTCTTTAGAGTAGCAAGCTTTACTTTTATGCCATACAGAAATTAAAAGATTCCCATTGTATTTCGTATAATATACTTATTTCTAGGAATAATTGTAATTTATTATTTACTATTTATTTACTTATTTATATGTTTCGAAATCCCCCCACTCTACTCTGCTGAAGAAGTATTTACTAGTGTTAACCTTCAGGGGGACGGCTTCCGATAGAATATTCCCACCTGATCCCCCTCCACCCTATGTCCCAAGCCTCTGCTGACAATCGAGTCAAGTCATAGATAAATCCAAGAACACGTTGCCAACCCATAGCCCCTATATTATACGCTAAGAATTGCCCCAAATTACCTCAGGAAGGACCCATACTGACTATCCCGGTTGTGAGTTTGTACCTCCCCCATCCCTCCCATGAAACATTATGAGTCTAACTTTGCCCTTGCGGGGATATCAGTAAATAGGGACGTTATTTATGTCTTTAAATTGCCTAGACGACAACTTAGGATGCTGATTGGTTCTTGTAGTTGAAGTGGTGTGAATAATAAAGATAAAGGGGTTTCAGAGGGGTTAATACCTTCCCAAGTTGGCATCCAGGGGTGTCCTAGACTAGTCTACATACATCCCGCCACCATCTGATGCGCTAAATATAGCCTCTCCATAGCGAATGACCGTGGCAAGGAACGACATCTATCTCAGTTTAACGGTTGCTTTACACGTTGGCATGTGTTGGACGGCTTTAAGAAATTAACTTCCAAACTAACCTACCTCTGCCAGGTCTTCATTTATTCCTCTTTCTCTCCAGTTCATGCTTATAACTTCCACGCACATTTTTCTTGATCTTTCCTCGCCAACAAACCTTGCTACATCAACTGTTCTACATCTACTAACCCAAGCACTTTCATCCATTCTTACAATGTGACTAAACCAACGAAGTCTCCTGTCCAGATTTAATCTTACTTCGATGTCATCAGATCTAAGCCTGTCTAGGTTTTAGGCTCGATAACAGGTAACGATTTCTATGCAGACAGCATTGGAGTATTTCCTGCCTAGCGTTCAGTAGACTATCTCTACATGTCATGATGTGGTACGATTCTAATGCCCATAGGTTGCATCGGTCTATATTTGTTAGCCCTTCCTAAAACGGACCATTTCAGTTCGAAAGGGTCTTGTCTAGCAATGAGATTTCTCACAAAACGGCCAAGAGAAGTGTTAGGCCTATCTATGTTTTCCCTGCGGCCACTTCTGAATGAACTCATGTGGTTTCTGAACCTATCTTTGAACCCCCCCCCCGGTGGATCCGATATATGACCTCCTACTACTTTCTGTTATCACATCGCATTTGTAGACAATGCTTGAGACTCTACAGTCCCCCCTCCCAGTGGACAGATGTTGGACGCTCTGCAGTTACAGTTGTGTGCTGAGCCGTTGCTGGATGGCCCGTTATTATGCATATTTACAACGGTGGTTCTCCCTAAATTGATGTTGTTGGGATCGATACTAGAAGTGAATGTGTCTTCCTTTGATTTAGCAATCTTAGAGTTATTATATCCTATGATGGATGCGGCTATATTTCTGCAGGTGTAAAAGGACAGTTTGACGGTATGTAGGTAAAAATTCTTTAACTTTGAAAAATCTGAAAAATAAATAAACTATGAAAGAAAAAAGTCTTTTGTTGTGATGAATGATATCTTTAACGAAATGTTTTGGTAAACCTAAAAAAACAACAAATAAATGCTCTGTACCCTGTAATCGAGTATCATCGAGCTTATTTTTATTGGAATGATTCCGGTCTTTACTGAATAAACTACCTTCTCAGTGAAACATCTAAATACAGGGTGTTTCAAAAGTCTTGGGAACATAACGATTTTTAATAACTCAAAAACTATTAGGAGTTGAAAAATGAAATTGGTACCGTTGGAAAGGTTAAAGTTTCAAGTTTTGTGGGGAATCTTCAAAGTTGCTCAATATGAGCACCATTCGTCACACGGCAGACATCTAGTCGATAGTCCATTTCCTGCCAAACGCGTTCCAGCATCTTGACGTCAATGGTTCCTACAACTGCCGTTACTCGAGCCTTTAGTTCGTCAATATCTCTTGGAAGGGGCGGCACATAGACTTGTTGCTTGACAAAGCCCCAAAGGAAAAAGTCACACGGGGTAAGATCTGGAGACCTAGGAGGCCAGGGCATGAGAACGTCATCACCTCGCCCAGATCTCCCAATCCATCTACCAGGCAGCCTTGTGTTAAGAAACTGCCTTACTCTAAGACTCCAGTGTGGTAGTGCACCATCTTGTTGAAAAATGAAGTCATCAGATTCTGCTTGTTCCAACTGAGCCATTAACCAGTCTTCCAGCATGTTGAGATAGGATTCACCAGTGATAGTTGCCTCTTCAAAGAGGAACGGTCCATAGACACCTTTCTTGGAAATTGCACAAAACACGTTCACTTTTGGTGAATCTCGCTCGTGCTCAAGAAGTTCATGAGGATTCTCAGTACCCCATATGCGAGTGTTATGCTTGTTAACTTTGCCATTCAGATGGAAGGTCGCCTCATCGCTAAAAACAAGCCGGTCATCAAAGCCGTTATCTTCCAACTTCTCTTGCATTGCAATGCAAAAGTCACGGCGAAGTGGCTTATCAGTGTCCTTCAACTTTTGGACCAACTTGAGCTTGTAAGGTACCATTTGCAGTCGTTTCCTTAAGACACGCCAGACAGTTGCTGGAGCAAGCTGAAGTTCCCTGCTGGCTCTTCTCACTGATTTACGGGGGCTCCGCTGAAAGGCTGTCCGAACTTGCTCAACTGCATCTTCTGAAGTTGAAGGGCGACCTGTTCGCTTACTTGGGCACAAACACCCATCTTTCACAAATTTAGCATGCCATCTGACAATGGATTTCCTTTCAGGGGCTTCTTTTTTAAATTTCCTGCGAAATGCACGCTGAACACATGTCCACGATTCAGTCTTTGCAAATTGGAGGACGCAAAATGCCTTGTCTTGTTTAGAGAACGCCATTACTGCACCTGGAAAGATAACACGAAAATCATTAGTATGACCAAAAACTTGATTAAGCAAGCTTTAAAATGGCACCAGTTTCATTTTTCTACCTGGAATAGTTCATGAGATATACGCATTTGTAATGTTCCCAAGACTTTTGAAACACCCTGCATATATATACATATATATATACATATATATATATATATATATATATATATATATATATATATATATATATATATATATATATATATATATGTGTGTGTGTGTGTGTGTGTGTGTGTAATACTGGAAGAATACCCGTTCTAGGACGGGTGAAATTATTTCCCTGAACAAAACAGTTTTGCACCATTTTTATATGTCACTGTTACGAAGATTAAAATCAATATAAAATACTACTAAACCTTATTTCTAGAATCCTTATTCTAATTTTAATCAAAATACATGAAATAATTTTGGTTCTAGAAAATGTCTCAAATTTAAGGAATCTTAAGAAATTGAAATACAGGGAATCTTGCTTCATCGATGTCTAATGACTATGGATCAAATTTAATGCTAATCGGAAATATTTGAATTTTCCAATGAGAAGTTGTGCACATATTATGCCCATACAACCCTCTAAAATACTAAAAAATATGGGTAATATATTAATTCTTACGCCTGGCAGATGTGTTCTAAAATTCATAATGATCGGTTAATTAGTTTAGGAATTAATCCTGCACATACAAATATATAAACACATACACATACCTAAATGTATATAAATAGAGAAAATACATGCGTTAAGGTTTGAAGATCACACTTTATTTTCAGTTAATGAAGACCAAAATAAATCGTATACGTTTCAGTTAATGAAGATCAAAATCAATCGTTTCTTCGGTGATTCTGATGTTGCAGGTATTGATCGTCTACGTAAAACAAGGTTTATTTATCGGTATTTATGGTGACAAAAGTTATTTCTGTAAAATTGGATAATTGACCAACAATATTTGGGCACAATCTAAAAATACTAAACCAGAAATTATACTTATAGTTTCAATGGTGTGTATTACTCTTTCCGTTTCGCACTATTTTCTCTTAGTTTCTTCTAGTGCCGGCTTATTTTTAATATATACTATTTTCGATCTAACGCATTTTCCGAGCTGTTTCACGTATACGTATCTCTATTTTATATTCTATTTAATTCACGTATCTCTATTTTATATTCTATTTAATTCTGGCATAGAGCATCATCAACTGGAATGTAAATCTACCTTTAGATGAGCTTTTCACACCCACGCATATTTGTGGTCTCCAGAGATGTACTATCGTCGCTTTTGTCTCAACAGAAGCAACGCAGCATTCTCTGTCCGTGTTTCGACACGCTGAAACAACCTACAAAAAGAGGAGGTCGTGATGATACCTACCATATCCAGGTTGAAAGTCGCCTTGGACAAACGTTTAGACGGTATATAGATGCAATATCTTTTAACTATCTTTTAACATGGCTTGCTGCACTTTGCTATTTTTTGCCCAATACAATTGACGGACTGATCTTTCTCTTATATCACCACTGTCGCGTCTGGTTTGACATTACTGGATGAAGGTCCAGTGGAGTTAAAGACAATTTATAAGCTATTTCGGTCATCCGCAAGTATAAAATATTTAAAATTTATATGATTTAGAAAAAGATATTTATTTTAAAATTACATAATCTTGATAACTAAAAATTAAAAAGCAAACGAATATATGATTGTAAAGACATATTTCACTTCGTAAGCAAACTAATATATGATTGTAAAGACATATTTCACTTCGTAAGCAAACTAATATATGATTGTAAAGACATATTTCACTTCGTAAGCAAACGAATATATGATTGTAAAGACATATTTCACTTCGTAAGCAAACTAATATATGATTGTAAAGACATATTTCACTTCGTAAGCAAACGAATATATGATTGTAAAGACATATTTCACTTCGTAAGCAAACGAATATATGATTGTAAAGACATATTTCACTTCGTAAGCAAACGAATATATGATTGTAAAGACATATTTCACTTCGTAAGCAAACGAATATATGATTGTAAAGACATATTTCACTTCGTAAGCAAACGAATATATGATTGTAAAGACATATTTCACTTCGTAAGCAAACGAATATATGATTGTAAAGACATATTTCACTTCGTAAGCAAACGAATATATGATTGTAAAGACATATTTCACTTCGTAAGCAAACGAATATATGATTGTAAAGACATATTTCACTTCGTAAGCAAACGAATATATGATTGTAAAGACATATTTCACTTCGTAAGCAAACGAATATATGATTGTAAAGACATATTTCACTTCGTAAGCAAACGAATATATGATTGTAAAGACATATTTCACTTCGTAAGCAAACGAATATATGATTGTAAAGACATATTTCACTTCGTAAGCAAACGAATATATGATTGTAAAGACATATTTCACTTCGTAAGCAAACGAATATATGATTGTAAAGACATATTTCACTTCGTAAGCAAACGAATATATGATTGTAAAGACATATTTCACTTCGTAAGCAAACGAATATATGATTGTAAAGACATATTTCACTTCGTAAGCAAACGAATATATGATTGTAAAGACATATTTCACTTCGTAAGCAAACGAATATATGATTGTAAAGACATATTTCACTTCGTAAGCAAACGAATATATGATTGTAAAGACATATTTCACTTCGTAAGCAAACGAATATATGATTGTAAAGACATATTTCACTTCGTAAGCAAACGAATATATGATTGTAAAGACATATTTCACTTCGTAAGCAAACGAATATATGATTGTAAAGACATATTTCACTTCGTAAGCAAACGAATATATGATTGTAAAGACATATTTCACTTCGTAAGCAAACGAATATATGATTGTAAAGACATATTTCACTTCGTAAGCAAACGAATATATGATTGTAAAGACATATTTCACTTCGTAAGCAAACGAATATATGATTGTAAAGACATATTTCACTTCGTAAGCAAACGAATATATGATTGTAAAGACATATTTCACTTCGTAAGCAAACGAATATATGATTGTAAAGACATATTTCACTTCGTAAGCAAACGAATATATGATTGTAAAGACATATTTCACTTCGTAAGCAAACGAATATATGATTGTAAAGACATATTTCACTTCGTAAGCAAACGAATATATGATTGTAAAGACATATTTCACTTCGTAAGCAAACGAATATATGATTGTAAAGACATATTTCACTTCGTAAGCAAACGAATATATGATTGTAAAGACATATTTCACTTCGTAAGCAAACGAATATATGATTGTAAAGACATATTTCACTTCGTAAGCAAACGAATATATGATTGTAAAGACATATTTCACTTCGTAAGCAAACGAATATATGATTGTAAAGACATATTTCACTTCGTAAGCAAACGAATATATGATTGTAAAGACATATTTCACTTCGTAAGCAAACGAATATATGATTGTAAAGACATATTTCACTTCGTAAGCAAACGAATATATGATTGTAAAGACATATTTCACTTCGTAAGCAAACGAATATATGATTGTAAAGACATATTTCACTTCGTAAGCAAACGAATATATGATTGTAAAGACATATTTCACTTCGTAAGCAAACGAATATATGATTGTAAAGACATATTTCACTTCGTAAGCAAACGAATATATGATTGTAAAGACATATTTCACTTCGTAAGCAAACGAATATATGATTGTAAAGACATATTTCACTTCGTAAGCAAACGAATATATGATTGTAAAGACATATTTCACTTCGTAAGCAAACGAATATATGATTGTAAAGACATATTTCACTTCGTAAGCAAACGAATATATGATTGTAAAGACATATTTCACTTCGTAAGCAAACGAATATATGATTGTAAAGACATATTTCACTTCGTAAGCAAACGAATATATGATTGTAAAGACATATTTCACTTCGTAAGCAAACGAATATATGATTGTAAAGACATATTTCACTTCGTAAGCAAACGAATATATGATTGTAAAGACATATTTCACTTCGTAAGCAAACGAATATATGATTGTAAAGACATATTTCACTTCGTAAGCAAACGAATATATGATTGTAAAGACATATTTCACTTCGTAAGCAAACGAATATATGATTGTAAAGACATATTTCACTTCGTAAGCAAACGAATATATGATTGTAAAGACATATTTCACTTCGTAAGCAAACGAATATATGATTGTAAAGACATATTTCACTTCGTAAGCAAACGAATATATGATTGTAAAGACATATTTCACTTCGTAAGCAAACGAATATATGATTGTAAAGACATATTTCACTTCGTAAGCAAACGAATATATGATTGTAAAGACATATTTCACTTCGTAAGCAAACGAATATATGATTGTAAAGACATATTTCACTTCGTAAGCAAACGAATATATGATTGTAAAGACATATTTCACTTCGTAAGCAAACGAATATATGATTGTAAAGACATATTTCACTTCGTAAGCAAACGAATATATGATTGTAAAGACATATTTCACTTCGTAAGCAAACGAATATATGATTGTAAAGACATATTTCACTTCGTAAGCAAACGAATATATGATTGTAAAGACATATTTCACTTCGTAAGCAAACGAATATATGATTGTAAAGACATATTTCACTTCGTAAGCAAACGAATATATGATTGTAAAGACATATTTCACTTCGTAAGCAAACGAATATATGATTGTAAAGACATATTTCACTTCGTAAGCAAACGAATATATGATTGTAAAGACATATTTCACTTCGTAAGCAAACGAATATATGATTGTAAAGACATATTTCACTTCGTAAGCAAACGAATATATGATTGTAAAGACATATTTCACTTCGTAAGCAAACGAATATATGATTGTAAAGACATATTTCACTTCGTAAGCAAACGAATATATGATTGTAAAGACATATTTCACTTCGTAAGCAAACGAATATATGATTGTAAAGACATATTTCACTTCGTAAGCAAACGAATATATGATTGTAAAGACATATTTCACTTCGTAAGCAAACGAATATATGATTGTAAAGACATATTTCACTTCGTAAGCAAACGAATATATGATTGTAAAGACATATTTCACTTCGTAAGCAAACGAATATATGATTGTAAAGACATATTTCACTTCGTAAGCAAACGAATATATGATTGTAAAGACATATTTCACTTCGTAAGCAAACGAATATATGATTGTAAAGACATATTTCACTTCGTAAGCAAACGAATATATGATTGTAAAGACATATTTCACTTCGTAAGCAAACGAATATATGATTGTAAAGACATATTTCACTTCGTAAGCAAACGAATATATGATTGTAAAGACATATTTCACTTCGTAAGCAAACGAATATATGATTGTAAAGACATATTTCACTTCGTAAGCAAACGAATATATGATTGTAAAGACATATTTCACTTCGTAAGCAAACGAATATATGATTGTAAAGACATATTTCACTTCGTAAGCAAACGAATATATGATTGTAAAGACATATTTCACTTCGTAAGCAAACGAATATATGATTGTAAAGACATATTTCACTTCGTAAGCAAACGAATATATGATTGTAAAGACATATTTCACTTCGTAAGCAAACGAATATATGATTGTAAAGACATATTTCACTTCGTAAGCAAACGAATATATGATTGTAAAGACATATTTCACTTCGTAAGCAAACGAATATATGATTGTAAAGACATATTTCACTTCGTAAGCAAACGAATATATGATTGTAAAGACATATTTCACTTCGTAAGCAAACGAATATATGATTGTAAAGACATATTTCACTTCGTAAGCAAACGAATATATGATTGTAAAGACATATTTCACTTCGTAAGCAAACGAATATATGATTGTAAAGACATATTTCACTTCGTAAGCAAACGAATATATGATTGTAAAGACATATTTCACTTCGTAAGCAAACGAATATATGATTGTAAAGACATATTTCACTTCGTAAGCAAACGAATATATGATTGTAAAGACATATTTCACTTCGTAAGCAAACGAATATATGATTGTAAAGACATATTTCACTTCGTAAGCAAACGAATATATGATTGTAAAGACATATTTCACTTCGTAAGCAAACGAATATATGATTGTAAAGACATATTTCACTTCGTAAGCAAACGAATATATGATTGTAAAGACATATTTCACTTCGTAAGCAAACGAATATATGATTGTAAAGACATATTTCACTTCGTAAGCAAACGAATATATGATTGTAAAGACATATTTCACTTCGTAAGCAAACGAATATATGATTGTAAAGACATATTTCACTTCGTAAGCAAACGAATATATGATTGTAAAGACATATTTCACTTCGTAAGCAAACGAATATATGATTGTAAAGACATATTTCACTTCGTAAGCAAACGAATATATGATTGTAAAGACATATTTCACTTCGTAAGCAAACGAATATATGATTGTAAAGACATATTTCACTTCGTAAGCAAACGAATATATGATTGTAAAGACATATTTCACTTCGTAAGCAAACGAATATATGATTGTAAAGACATATTTCACTTCGTAAGCAAACGAATATATGATTGTAAAGACATATTTCACTTCGTAAGCAAACGAATATATGATTGTAAAGACATATTTCACTTCGTAAGCAAACGAATATATGATTGTAAAGACATATTTCACTTCGTAAGCAAACGAATATATGATTGTAAAGACATATTTCACTTCGTAAGCAAACGAATATATGATTGTAAAGACATATTTCACTTCGTAAGCAAACGAATATATGATTGTAAAGACATATTTCACTTCGTAAGCAAACGAATATATGATTGTAAAGACATATTTCACTTCGTAAGCAAACGAATATATGATTGTAAAGACATATTTCACTTCGTAAGCAAACGAATATATGATTGTAAAGACATATTTCACTTCGTAAGCAAACGAATATATGATTGTAAAGACATATTTCACTTCGTAAGCAAACGAATATATGATTGTAAAGACATATTTCACTTCGTAAGCAAACGAATATATGATTGTAAAGACATATTTCACTTCGTAAGCAAACGAATATATGATTGTAAAGACATATTTCACTTCGTAAGCAAACGAATATATGATTGTAAAGACATATTTCACTTCGTAAGCAAACGAATATATGATTGTAAAGACATATTTCACTTCGTAAGCAAACGAATATATGATTGTAAAGACATATTTCACTTCGTAAGCAAACTAATATATGATTGTAAAGACATATTTCACTTCGTAAGCAAACGAATATATGATTGTAAAGACATATTTCACTTCGTAAGCAAACGAATATATGATTGTAAAGACATATTTCACTTCGTAAGCAAACGAATATATGATTGTAAAGACATATTTCACTTCGTAAGCAAACGAATATATGATTGTAAAGACATATTTCACTTCGTAAGCAAACGAATATATGATTGTAAAGACATATTTCACTTCGTAAGCAAACGAATATATGATTGTAAAGACATATTTCACTTCGTAAGCAAACTAATATATGATTGTAAAGACATATTTCACTTCGTAAGCAAACGAATATATGATTGTAAAGACATATTTCACTTCGTAAGCAAACGAATATATGATTGTAAAGACATATTTCACTTCGTAAGCAAACGAATATATGATTGTAAAGACATATTTCACTTCGTAAGCAAACGAATATATGATTGTAAAGACATATTTCACTTCGTAAGCAAACTAATATATGATTGTAAAGACATATTTCACTTCGTAAGCAAACGAATATATGATTGTAAAGACATATTTCACTTCGTAAGCAAACGAATATATGATTGTAAAGACATATTTCACTTCGTAAGCAAACGAATATATGATTGTAAAGACATATTTCACTTCGTAAGCAAACGAATATATGATTGTAAAGACATATTTCACTTCGTAAGCAAACTAATATATGATTGTAAAGACATATTTCACTTCGTAAGCAAACGAATATATGATTGTAAAGACATATTTCACTTCGTAAGCAAACGAATATATGATTGTAAAGACATATTTCACTTCGTAAGCAAACGAATATATGATTGTAAAGACATATTTCACTTCGTAAGCAAACGAATATATGATTGTAAAGACATATTTCACTTCGTAAGCAAACGAATATATGATTGTAAAGACATATTTCACTTCGTAAGCAAACGAATATATGATTGTAAAGACATATTTCACTTCGTAAGCAAACTAATATATGATTGTAAAGACATATTTCACTTCGTAAGCAAACGAATATATGATTGTAAAGACATATTTCACTTCGTAAGCAAACGAATATATGATTGTAAAGACATATTTCACTTCGTAAGCAAACGAATATATGATTGTAAAGACATATTTCACTTCGTAAGCAAACGAATATATGATTGTAAAGACATATTTCACTTCGTAAGCAAACGAATATATGATTGTAAAGACATATTTCACTTCGTAAGCAAACTAATATATGATTGTAAAGACATATTTCACTTCGTAAGCAAACGAATATATGATTGTAAAGACATATTTCACTTCGTAAGCAAACGAATATATGATTGTAAAGACATATTTCACTTCGTAAGCAAACGAATATATGATTGTAAAGACATATTTCACTTCGTAAGCAAACGAATATATGATTGTAAAGACATATTTCACTTCGTAAGCAAACTAATATATGATTGTAAAGACATATTTCACTTCGTAAGCAAACTAATATATGATTGTAAAGACATATTTCACTTCGTAAGCAAACGAATATATGATTGTAAAGACATATTTCACTTCGTAAGCAAACTAATATATGATTGTAAAGACATATTTCACTTCGTAAGCAAACGAATATATGATTGTAAAGACATATTTCACTTCGTAAGCAAACTAATATATGATTGTAAAGACATATTTCACTTCGTAAGCAAACGAATATATGATTGTAAAGACATATTTCACTTCGTAAGCAAACGAATATATGATTGTAAAGACATATTTCACTTCGTAAGCAAACTAATATATGATTGTAAAGACATATTTCACTTCGTAAGCAAACGAATATATGATTGTAAAGACATATTTCACTTCGTAAGCAAACGAATATATGATTGTAAAGACATATTTCACTTCGTAAGCAAACGAATATATGATTGTAAAGACATATTTCACTTCGTAAGCAAACGAATATATGATTGTAAAGACATATTTCACTTCGTAAGCAAACGAATATATGATTGTAAAGACATATTTCACTTCGTAAGCAAACGAATATATGATTGTAAAGACATATTTCACTTCGTAAGCAAACTAATATATGATTGTAAAGACATATTTCACTTCGTAAGCAAACTAATATATGATTGTAAGCAATGTTCACATCCAATTTTTGTACGTTCTTTTAGTAGCCGTTATAATTTTTAGTTCACGATAGACTACAGCGTTTATTGTATTTAAATGTCAGTTTCTCCGCTTTGCCCATTAAACGTATTTTGTGAGACTGATTTTCATTCACATTCCTCTCTCTCTCTCTCTCTCTCTCTCTCTCTCTCTATATATATATATATATATATATATATATATATATATATATATATATATATATATATATATATATATTGTGTGTATTTAGGCAGCATATTTTCATTTAGGCAAACATCATTAAATAACACGGAGTGGTTTTGTTTGATGCGACCTTTTTTTATTTTTTCAATTTTCCGAATTGTCCATCTAATGTTGAAACATTAGATGGACAATTCGGAAAATTGAAAAAATAAAAAAAAGGTCGCATCAAACAAAACCACTCCGTGTTATTTAATAATGTTTGCCTAAATATATATATATATATATATATATATATATATATATATATATATATATATATATATATATATATTTATTTAGACAGACATGTACAAAACTCCGCTACAACGTATTTTCAATATGTAAGATCAGACTTATTTCCGCCTGAGGAGACCTCACTAGCTAAAGGTAAAAAAATCAACATAACAGAGTTTTATACATGTCCGTTTAAATAAAAATATTAATATAATAATATAAATACCTCTATTTGCTATAGATCACTATCATATAAGCCCGGTTGAAATTCTTTGGATTCTCATTCCGTGAATATATAGTTAACCTGGATTATATATATATATATATATATATATATATATATATATATATATATATATATATATATATATATATGAGGATAAAATACATGATATATCATTAAATGAAATGTCGTGAAGACAGGATGTATGAAAAACACAAAACGAAAACAAATCAAATACAAGAAAACATCATTAATAAATGAGAGATTTTACCGGTTTCGTTCGGATCAACGAACGTCTTCAGAAAAAGTGAAGATTTTAAAATTTATTGAATAACGGCAAAACATACGAAAAAAATAAATAAAAATAAAAACGCACAGCGAGGTGTTTCTGGTACGTGTTTAACTATTTGGAAAAAAAGAACGAACTTATGCAACGCGTGCGGTAAAGACGTTAAAATGGGCATAGGAAGGAAGAATAGTTAAACACGTTTTTACGATTTTTTCCTGTATTTGATTTATTTATCCGTTTGTCTTTTTAACACACACACATACACACACACAGACACCCCCCCCACACACACATATATATATATATATATATATATATATATATATATATATATATATATATATATATATAACAGGCTGTCATTTACAGCGTAATGCAACACTCTAGGCACCGCCTATTGAGTGTTCTCGACGGCCTAATAATGACGACTGCATTTTCTATTAACACGTTAATTTTCCCTCTCATTTCAAGACAATGCGTACTACGCCCATCGGTACGCGCTTCGACTACTGGGTTAAATATGACTTTCGTATCGGTGTTCGAACCGTGTCTCCGGCAGGGATTGTCTCCTTCCATACTGATGATTGCAGATTTGGCATGAAACACATATGTACTGTGGTTAATTTGAAAAATATTATTTATAAATTATTATTCAAAGCTCTAGCTAGAAGGCGCAGTTTGAGTAAGTTGCCAACAGGCCGTCATTTACAGCGTAATGCAACAGTCTAGGCCTATTGAATGCTCTCGACGAAACTGCTTATGGCCACCGAATTTGCCATTAAAACGTTAATTTACTCTCCCATTACAGGGTAATCTCCTAAACTAATGATCGGATTATTATGAATTTTGGAATATATATTCTAGGTAACACGGTGGGTAACACGGGCACATTATTCTTTGTAAATGTTAACATTTAAGAGGTGCATATATATAATTTTTTTAAAATAACTTTTTTATGAAACGATTATTATGAACTTTGGAATATATTCTCGGCAATCCTGTGAGTAACATGGACACACTAGTTTTTATAAACTTTACCATTTAGGGGGTGCGACACCCGTACTTTAACCCGACCCAATAAACTTTTAAAATTAGTTAGACAGAAAAAGATTAACATAGAAAAGAAAAGCTATACATGAAATTTTGAGTTATATGAAGTATTACATTTATAAAAGGATCGGGGTGTGCGTGAGCTTCAATAATATGTAAGTGCTTTATAAAATCATAAACAATGCGTAGTGAGCACATTGGTACGCGCTCCGACTACTGACTTTCTTGATGATTGCAGGTTTTACATGAAACACATGTGTATATGAGTAGAGGGCCGCAGTACTAGGGGTCTATCTTCAAAATCCATTTGCACTTAGCTTAATCTCTTCATTAGGATGATAATAGATAGACAAAAAAATAATTTTTGAAAAAAAAGTCATTTTTTAGGTATACGAGGCATTTTATGTGATTTTGCCGTTTTTCGGGCTAAAATTTGACGTGAAAATCAATGATTGTCAATAACTTCTGAATAAGTGGGCTAAAAAGGCTTATATTTTCACCAATGCTAACTTTTAGTGTACAGGACAAGTGCATGGATAAATTTCCATCAATTTTTCTGAAAATTGGCCAATAATTGGGGTCAAAATTGGGCTAAAATTGTTTTTTTTTCTACCAAATATCCGTTTTTTCTCCGGGAATTTGAAGGAATAAACCTTGATGACATATTTGCATATCCTTGAAGAAGATCCTGATGTAAACGAGGAAGTATTTTCTTCAATTCAGGTGTGGTCACCTTTTCCACAGTGTGAAGGAAAGGGAAAGCCAGAAGTCTCAATTCCGAAATGAAAACTTCACACTTCAGATATATTCTGCATGCTTGAGCGAGCAAGTTGTCTGCTGGTGTTTCTTCAAGGAGCTGTTCTAGAATTGAAAGAGCCTGGACGATGGCGTTGGCACAAGAACCAAGCTTTCAAAATCGTCTTTCTTTGTACAACGTTAGTTTCCTGTCACAAACGGAATGGCCAACGAACAAGAATTTGCGCTGGTATCTGGAGTAACGATTTTCAGCAATGCGGTCATGCCAGCTTGGACGACAGTACTGTCCTGAAAAATGATCGCAGGTTTGGATTCACTTTTTCCATCTCACCACGAAGGTTTAAAGGTACCTCCAGGCAGTTGGTAAGTACTTTTAAGCTTTCTCTGTCCAGTCCCTCAACTGTGTGGCTTTTACAAAGAACATGAATGGGAACATGAGATGATTGTAATCGTTGGGCCACACCATCACAAATGATTGAGACCCTTTTTTTAAATCAGTACCGTTAATTATATTTAGAGTGTTCAACCATAAACTTCTGCATATATATATATATATATATATATATATATATATATATATATATATATATATATATATATATGTAGAATACCCATCACAGGACGTGTATAAGCAATAAATATAACATTAGTTTGAAATTTTGATGTGTTATTTTTCTTATTTAAGGGGTACGGTTTTGGTGAGCCCCCTAAATGGTAAAGTTTACAAACTACTAAATAATGTGCTCTGTTTTTGAAAGGACGTATTCCATAATTCATAATATTATCGATGCTCACGCGCCCACCCCGATCCTTTTATAAATGTAATACTTCATATAACTCAAAATTTCATGCATAGCGATTATTTTCTATGTTAATCTTTTTCTGTCTAACTAATTTTAAAAGTTTATTGGGTCGGGTTAAAGTACGGGTGTCGCACCCCCTAAATGATAAAGTTTATAAAAAATAATGTGTCCATGTTACTCACCGGATTGCCGAGAATATATTCCAAAGTTCATAATAATCGCTTCATAAAAAAGTTATTTAAAATTTTTTATATATATATGCATCTCTTAAATGTAAACATTTACAAACATAATGTGCCCGTGTTACCCACCGTGTTATCTACAATATATATATTCCAAAATTCATAATGATCCGATCATTAGTTTATGAGATTACCCTGTACATAGATATAGATATATATAGGTATATACACATATCTAACTTTGTATATATAGAGAGATGTAAAGGTCAATGTTTGTTTGTGGTGATAGACATCGATATGTTTACAGTTACAAGATTTCAATAAAGGTTAAATAGTTCACAGAATCTCAAAACGCCATTCAATTTAATCTTGTGTCACAAGGGACAATTATCGGTTAGGTCCATAAAATAACTGAAATATATTAGAATGTAAATAAACGAAATTCATTTTAATAGAATTTCTTCGTTTCATAAAAGAAAGGGAAAATGAAACAAAAAATATTCCAGTGAATGATATATTAAAAAAAAGGTTTAAACAATGAAATAATTATGTTATTCGTATTTTTAAGATTTTAAATAATTAAATAAAACGAATGCGTTTCGATCCGTTAACGCTATTTGCCGTTTTACAGCTGTCTGTAAAAAACGTAGCGTCAAAAAGTATATTTCTGTTTGAAGATTTTAAAATTTTCGCCTAAATGTAGATTCGGAATATATCTTCAAATAGTTTACAAAATAGCACCGCCTTTTGAAGAGGAAAAAACATTGAAAATCTTAGATAAAAACAAACTACTTGTTATTTATACAATAACCTTTTCTTCAAAACACCACTGCGCTAACAGTTTTTAAATTAGTTCACTTTATATTGCAAATGTCTTTTTTAACTTTTCTTGCAATGCAAAAATATTTTTCCTAAGAAACCTTTCGACCAGCAATGTATCTCCATATAAGCATCATCCTAGAAACAAGGCTAGTATATATATATATATATATATATATATATATATATATATATATATATATATATATATATATATATATAAACTTTATAGACACTCGTGGAAACCTGTCCTTAATGTGTGTACTCTTTGAAACATGTGTGCGTTGTCCATCGTTTGAACAAATCCCACGCTATGTTATTTTGAGCACTGGAAATGTTCGAACACTTTTCCCTGCATAAATGAATGACAATTACAGCATAGGTATGTTAATATAATATCTTTAACCACCGCTGTTAATATGTGATAGTGTATAAATCGCTCAACAGTAGGCCTTTTGTAAGCCAATGCATTATATTGTATCTTCCTGGTAAATTTGGTTCAATCTATACTAGTGTATCTGGTTCGTTTTTCCGGTGATGGAATTTAAAACAACGTCCTATACAAAACTCAAACATAGCTTTTCTCCAGTAAAATTTTACGAAGAATTCAATGGTGGTCTTAATTTTGTATTAAGTCGTTTTACAATACTAACCTAAGGTGAGTGTGTAACATTAACACTTAATTTATTTAGAAGGATAATAGCTACAAAAAGTCGTGTGGAACACATCGGACAATTTTTAGCTACGTAAGAAATATTGTTGTATTAATGTAATATAGTCGCTTAATTTTTGTTAAGGCGATCACAACTCCAAGAATTTGTCTGGGACACAGCGGACGAATTTTCGCCGAACATTTATAAACAGCACATACGACGTCCTATTTTAGTTTATTATTTATTTTTATCGATAACAAATCTCTGTAACATTTTTTAGTATAAGATTTCCAAGGGAATCCAATGAGGGTTATTATTATTCAACTAAAGTTATTGATATTCAAACATGTGTGATAAAAGAAGTCTTTTAGATCCACGTGGGTGGTAGTAGTGGTAGATCTGCGTATAAGAATTAAAATTCTTTTGACTTCCCGTATATATTACCATGTTTTTAAATATCGACCCGAACTAAATATTAAAATAGAAGAAAGCGAACCAAACGAAAATTTTACTTTTTTAACAACATAGACTAATATGTGGTTTGAATCACTACCTGGAACGATTTATGTGTGTGGCTTTGGTTACCGAAGCTATCCACACCAATGTAAATGCACTGATTTTATTTTATAAATAAGATGGAATAATTGAGTGTTATGAATAACGGAGTAACAAATAATTCTAACGATTGCAATAATTAATTTCTAAAATGTTTAAGAAAGTATTTTTAAATTTAGTAGATCCAATTTTTGTATTTTTCTTTGTTTTAAAAACGTATCTATTTAGTCTTTTTTAAAAGTAAAATTTATATCATTTTACAATTTTCTTTAAGAAATCGATAAAATGGCAAGATTAAATCAAATATTTCGGATGATACTCCCAACGGCGACGCTCTCCTAATTATAATGTGGAGACGGTTTAGTGTCGAGATCTTGTGATGGTTATGGTAGTACACATAGTAGTCAAAATAAGCGTCGATACGTTGGTAGATAATAATACAAACAAATCTCCTTTTTTTAAATGAAATACAATTTTGTTTAAGAAATCAATAAGATGCCAAGATTTTTTTTATACAATAAATCAAATGTTTCGGATAAAAATGAAAATGAAAAACTGAATCCGACATTGTTATTATATTTTTAAAAATAATTCTCCACTACGCAAACCATTTACGAACTCCCAACGGTGACGCTATCCTTGCTGTAATGTGGAGACGGTGTAGTATCGATATTATGTGATGGTGATTGGTAATGCACATAGTAGTGAAAATAAGCGTCGATACGCTGATAGATGATAATAAAATGTTTTTCCACAATAGAAAGCATTTTCTTAAATGAAATACAATTTTATTTAAGAAATCAATAAGCATGGGTTATGGGTTAGTATGCCCAATAGCGCTAGCAGTAGCAAATCAAAGCATGTAAGTTATCCAAACATTGACAGGACAATTAATACATCTTTCTTTTGTATGTGTAAAGAAAAAACAGACGACAACTGATTTCTTCATGTTAATTTAATTAAAAATGTTTTTGCTAAGAAAGTTATTCACCATAATGTGTGGAAGAAATTTATGTCAGAATAAATAGACTATTTTTTTTTAACAAATACGGTTACAAATAACTTTATTCAAAACTAGACCTACTCAGTGTGGCTCAGGAGTATTTTTACTTTGTGTCGTTTACCGTTTTTTAACCAATTATTTTTATAGGATGTTGACAGTTAAATTTAATTATTGCGGTTAGTTATTATAGTATTAATGTAATCAAATTGTTAGAAAAATATAACTAATTTTGTTGCGTTATCGTGATATCTGTTTATAAAATAATTGGATGTAAATAGCTTCAATAATTTTGTTATCTTTTAATACGTGGGCATTTGCTAATAATTTTGTTATCTTTTAATACGTGGGCATTTGCTAATAATTTTGTTATCTTTTAATACGTGGGCATTTGCTAATAATTTTGTTATCTTTTAATACGTGGGCATTTGCTAATAATTTTGTTATCTTTTAATACGTGGGCATTTGCTAATAATTTTGTTATCTTTTAATACGTGGGCATTTGCTAATAATTTTGTTATCTTTTAATACGTGGGCATTTGCTAATAATTTTGTTATCTTTTAATACGTGGGCATTTGCTAATAATTTTGTTATCTTTTAATACGTGGGCATTTGCTAATAATTTTGTTATCTTTTAATACGTGGGCATTTGCTAATAATTTTGTTATCTTTTAATACGTGGGCATTTGCTAATAATTTTGTTATCTTTTAATACGTGGGCATTTGCTAATAATTTTAAAGCCAGTAATGATTTTCTATTGGACAATTTTAATGCTCCCAATTTCATTTAAAATTTAGGAGAATCACAAAGTAATGCATTCTTTTAATTTAACGATTAACTAAACATTAAAATGATTGATTTGTTTACGAAGAAATTAAAATGTCTTCTGGTGGATTTAATTTCTTAATTCAATTATTTTTTCAATATGATTTTTTAGAGTTCGTTTTAGTACGTTATTGTATTTTTATTTTAATAAATACTCGACTAATAGTAAATAATAATGTGTAAGTCACGTTGAGACGAGAAACACACGAGAAGTGAAGCGGCGAAATTAAAGGTGAATATTTTACTTGTAATGAAACTATTTTTACATTTCATCGCATTTTTAACTTTCGAAAAAAATTCAGTTAAATTAAGACAGCCACCGTGTAATTTCCACGGTGTCTCGTTAGTCTGTAATTCAAACGGTTTTCCCAAAACAGATAAAGACGTCAACCATACGTGGAAGCGAGATGATCTATAAATATTTATAAAGAAGGTTTTATATTTGTCAACTTGCACTAAGGTTTCAATCAAAGGCTGAGAACTCGATGACATTTTACAAATAAATTCTTACGCATGCGTCACCAGTGGAAAATATACCTCTCTAAAATAATGTCTCATTTGCATGAATTACCTACTTCGGACTGTTGCCTTGTTCTTGGTTGCTGTCACGTTCACAACGTTTCGACTGTTTTACTCTCCGGCGTTCTTCGTGTTTCAATTTTATGTTAAGTAACCTTCTAAAACATGATATTTTGATATCTAGTATTGTGATATAACGATCATGCAGCGTTTTAAGGACTGACGAATACTAGCGGCTTCCGATGGATAATAAATCGTTTTGTCATACTCAATTCAATTCACATAGTTCCGATCAACACGTTTCATGTTTTAAAATATGTGCATAATAAGCGCCAGAAAAAAAATTATATATAATTCTAAAGTTGCTTTATTCATTGAAAATATTTTTTTAGAAAAAAGTCAACGCTTATCAAGGCCAATAGCCAGTCGAGGATGATGTTTAATACGACTGAAATGATTGTCAGCCGAAAGATAAGGAAAACTATGGGAGTATTAACATCGATCATTGCTATGAACTTATTACTTATGGGGCGGTTTTTAACAAGAATTTGTTAACATCAGACTTGAAGATAACTAAGTAACCAATATGGAAGCAGTCTCGAGGCAATGTATTTCACAGGCGAGAAGTCTATGCAAAGAAGCTCTGTCGATGACGTTCTGTACACGGAGGTTCAAATACTATGACTTGTAAGAATTTTACATGATAATTTCATTAAAAGAATTTTACATGATAATTTCATTAAAAGTATTTTTCATGATAATTTCATTAAAAGAATTTTAAATGATAATTTCATTAAAAGAATTTTACATGATAATTTCATTAAAAGAATTCTACATGATAATTTCATTAAAAGTATTTTTCATGATAATTTCATTAAAAGAATTTTACATGATAATTTCATTAAAAGAATTTTACATGATAATTTCTATTAAAAGAATTATTAATGATAATTTCATTAAAAGAATTCTACATGATAATTTCATTAAAAGAATTTTACATGATAATTTCATTAAAAGAATTTTTCATGATAATTTCATTAAACGAATTCTACATGATAATTTCATTAAAAGAATTCTACATGATAATTTCATTAAAAGAATTCTACATGATAATTTCATTAAAAATACAAGTAAAATATTAATTTCTAGCTTTATCTCTATATTTATAAAAGAAATTGTGACGTGTGTGTCTGTATATGTGTGTGTTTTTTCGTCTCTACGTAACTTACACTTGATTATTTATTATTAATCTAGTATTTATTGCAAATAGTGATGGGACGATTCAAAACTTTCACATTACATTAAAATATAATTTTAAATACGAATTCAATTAAAAAACATGTTAGTAGGCCTTATAAGTTTTAATTCATGAAACACATTTTAAAATTATTTGTAAAATATATATATATATATATATATATATATATATATATATATATATATATATATATATATATATATACACTTACAGTTTTATGTTGATGGCAAATTTCTAGTGTATTTTACGGTAGTCAGTGTACTTGTCTCTTTTCAGTGGTAGGAAAATGGGTTCTTATTTACATTAGGACCCACGCTAACTTTGACCCCGTCGTTAAAGTATCGGAAAATATAACTATTCAACTGCCCAACGTTTTCAATAAAAGACAAAAATCATTATTTATTATTAGTCTATGATTCTATTTCCATCTCCATCCATCTGTTATATCTTTTGAAATTTCTTTTTACAACCAGTTCACAGACATGGAAACTCAAAATTAAATAATAACTGACGCCGAAGTGTGTCCTCACACAGAGTTGTTAAAATCCTTAAATTCGCTAATTGGGGGGGGGGGTAGTCTGTGATTTTTCTTACTCTGATAGTTTCAGTTTCTTTGTTTTTTTGTAATGTTTTCAGTGTTATTCTTTCATAGAATTTGAGTGGCAATTAGTCCCTCTCAATGTTCCAGAACTTTCTGCACCAGTTTTGGTTGATACTCCTTCCCTACCTCTTCTCCGGCTTTTCATCAATCTTGACCCTTCACGAACACTTTGTGTGATACTAATCGACGCTAGTACGCTTATATATCGACTTTTGTAACTTTATTTCTTTTTCTTTTTTCTATTATAACTTATTTGTGGTTGGGGTTCGCTGGTTATATAGTTTGGTTTTTGCCCTCGATGATTTTCCTTAATGAGTTTGTTCTTTTTCGTATTTGATTCCAGTTGCTCCTAGTCCTTCATCATATTTTTCTGAACTGTTCCTAGTGCTCCTACGATTACTGGTATTACAGTAATGTTCTTTATGTTCCATATTCCTTTTAGATCTCTGGCAAATTCCATTATTTTTTCATTTTTCTACTTCCTTGATCTTCATCCTGTGAACTGTTAGAACAGCTAAGTCTACGATTTGGCAGAATTTTTTTTTTTTTTGACTAATTGTTCACCGTTTATCAAGGGCCGGCGGCCACCCAAGGAGAATGGTCAAATAGATTGTTAGTTTAACGTTAGAAGGCCACAACGAGAAGATTGGAAACAAAGGGTGGAATGGATAGAAGATTACTTAACAGGGATTGATTAGTCAAGAGGACGGTTCAACTAGTATTTGTTTATATTAGACTTGAAGATGACCATGTTGTAGTCGGTTGGGAAGTAGTCTTGTGTTATTCTTTCCACAGATGGGATGTTCTAGGAAAGGAACAAGTTTGGGTTGTTTTTTTTTGTACATAGAAAGAGAAAGTAAAGCTCTTTGCTGTAGTTGTACTAGACGAGTTCATGCTGTGAATGTTTTACATGTGTGAAACCAGGGATTGGAACTTAGTCGCGCCCATACAATGAACATAACGATACAGTAGGGATAGGCTAGCAACATATTTTCTATGTGGAAGAGAAAAGATCATCTTCCACTAGATTGCCAAGTCGGTTTTGTCATCTGTCAAAGCAAGAAAAGAGTACGAAAGCGGCACTTATGCAGATATGACAGCAGTGCTTCATTTTAGGACGGATTTGGCTCTTATACAGGTAGAGGATTACGTCATGAGTGACGTTCTTTCTGGGTCGGTAGAATGATCCAACCATTTTTCTAGCTACTTTAGCAATAGTCTCTGTAAGTCTCTATAAATTAATATCCGGCATTGTACCTCTTAAGTATGATGTTGAGTGGCATCATGGTCATGATAAAAAGTAGAAAATTCCACTCTTTATTCTTATTTTTGTCAGGCGTCGTCCTCCTCCTTCTCTCATTTCCAGTCGCTATGTATCCATTGCTTTCTTAATGGAATTGATCATTTCGTCAGATATTTTATACATCCTTAACCATACAATTATTCAGGCTAAAGAGTTTTGTCGTGGGATATTTTGCAGTCGATCAATGCCATGGCTATGTTCTTTATTTTTCTTTTACTTTCTTCTGGGTCGATTTATGAACCAACTTTTAGAAAACTCGATGCCATCTAGAAGACCTGCCAACAGCGATGTCTGACAGGTTTGGTTGGAGGGGACGATTAGGAGTATCCGAGAAAATTCTCAACCAGATTGATTGATTTATAGTAAGTCGTGCGTTCCTCTTGTCGCTCTCCAATGCCCTTCTCTTCATCTGATACTAAGCTACGATTACTAAAGTAGTGGTCGATCTGTTCGCTCAGCTGTTTCTCTAAAATTGCCCACATACTGGTTCGGCAGGTTATTGGTCTGTATTTGTTTGGAATCATTCCCTTTTCGCTGTCATTTTGTACTAATGTGGTTTTTCTTTTTCCATCAACTCTGACATGTCTTTTTTTTGTATACATCTTCTAATGTTTTGTGTTAGTCTTTTATGCAAGTTCGTGCATTTTTACACGAGAATGCATATATTTCATCGTAGCCCGGTTCTTTCGAGTTCCAACGTCTTGAGTGCTCTTTATTAGTTTCGGTTTCTGTTCTTTAATGTTTTTCATCAATTCAGAACTTCTGTTGTGGTCTTCTAGCTTTTCTCATATATTGACCCGGAGTGTTTTTTCTTTCGGGTCCACTTATTCAGTTTTTTTTTTATTCTGCTGTTTGAAACTGTAAAACTGGATTTGTTTGGTTTCAAAAGTCCTTTTTTGTATCTCAATCTTCTCAGTCTTCTCCCTTTTATTAATATACTAGCAGGGGTACCTGGCGTTGCCCGGGGCTCTCCCTCCTCCTCCTCCTCCTCCTCCTCTCCGCAAACAAAATAGGATATTGAGCACTTTTCTCCCGGACAACGCCGAGTATTTAGAAAATCAAGACGGCCTCCAGAGCACTACTAAAATCACTCTTACCGACCCCCCTCCTCTTCATCTGCACAATAGTCCGAAGAGAAACACTACAGTAGCTCTATCTAGGACATTTAGCACTTTTCTCCCGGACAACGCCGAAGCCTCTGGGTCCTAAATTGACGAAGCCCCCCCCCCTGTACTGGGTCCTATACTGTAGAAGCGCCCCGGTGGCTATACTGCAGAAGCACCCCCGTCCTTTTACTGCAGAAGCCTCTGGATTCTATACTGTAGAAGCACCCCCGGTGCCTATACTGCATAAGCACCCATGGTCCCTATTCTGTAGAAGCATTCGGGTCATATATTGTAGAAGCACCCCCGGTGATTGGTCCTATACTGTAGACGCACCCCTGGTCCCTATACTGTAGGAGCAGCCGTGGTCCCTATACTGCATAAGCACCCATGGTCCCTATTCTGCAGAAGCATCCGGGTCTTATATTGTAGAAGCATCCCTGGTTCATATACTGCAGAAGCTCTTGGGTCCTATACTGTAGAAGCGCCTCCCCCCTGGTGCCTATACTGCAGAAGAACCCCCCGCCCAGGTCCATATACTTCAGAAGCCTCCGGGTCCTATATTGTATAAGCACCCCCGCAGGATGAAGATGTTGATAATTCCCCCCCACCCCACCACCCGCCGCCAAAAAATTCTCCGCGCCCCCCCCAAAAATTCTCCCCCCACCCACCCGCGTCTGAAACATTCTCCCCCCTCCTCACCCCAAATAACTATTTTTATTTTAAAAGATATAAGTTTAGATTGCTAGGTGCGGATGTGATTGAGCAACCCTTGTTTCACTGTTATTGATACACCTGGACAGAAGTTATGGGATGACTTGAAACAACCGGACAGTGCATTTTTATCAAGTTGTTACATGAATACATTGGCTGATTTCAAAATCACCAATAAATAACATTGAAAAAGTTTTTAAAAAACAGACCCGCTCCCAAAAACTGGCCCCGTTGACCCCCGGGGACATTTTTTTTTTTGTAATTTTCAGATATTATGCTCACAGGTGGTGTCCGGTCCTAAAGATGTCAACTTGTTGACAGTTTGCCGAGTAGTTTTTGAGTAGTAGCTGGACATACAAACAGACAGACAGACAGACAGACATACAGACAACTGGCCTTTATATAATAGACTAGCAGGGGTACCCGGCGTTGCCCGGGGCTCTCCCTCCTCCTCTCCACAAGCAAAATAGGATATTGAGCACTTTTCTCCCGGACAACGCCGAAGCTTTTGGGTTCTAAATTGACGAAGCCCCCCCCCCGGTGCTGGGTCCTATACTGTAGAAGCACCCCCGATGCTGGGTCCTATACTGTAGAAGCGCCCCGGTGGCTATACTGCAGAAGCACCCCGTCCCTGTACTGCAGAAGCCTCTGGATCCTATAAGCACCCATGGTCCCTATTCTGTAGAAGCATTCGGGTCCTATATTGTAGAAGCACCCCCGGTGCTGGGTCCTATACTGTTATTTGCGGTGGTTATCGAAAAGAGGTGAAGAATACTGGAAATCTGGGTTGGCTTGTAACTCAGACTACAGGAAATACCACTGGTTGTTGTCAGTGAGCAATCACTGACGATGATCTGTGTGAGAACTCCTAATAATAATAATAATAATAATAATAATAATAATAATAATAATAATAATAATAATAATAATAATAATAATAATAATAATAATAATAATAATAATAATAATAATAATAATGGCACAAATGAACGAACAGAACTATCACTCCCTTGATAACTTTAGACCATTCCCCGAGGAACGCGACAAATGATCCTAAAAGATGTAAAAAGAAGACGAAAGAGCATAGCCATGGCATAGATTGACTACAAAAAATTCTTCACATAATTTCCCAAATATGGATAATTGAATGCTAAAGAATGACAAAATTATAAATTTTATGAAGAAAACAATGAAAACATAGAGATTGAAGCTGGCAGCTGAATGACAACACATGACAGAGATAAAAAAAAATACAGAGGCATTTTTCAGGGAGACTTTCTATTTCCACTACTGTTTATCGTATCCGTGTCACTCAACAACACATTCATGGGGTGCATGCTGGATAAAAATTCAAAAGAAAACAGAAAACAGAAACCACCTCATGTATAAGGACGACCTCAAACTGTTTGCAAAAGGGGAAAATCAAATAAATAATACCAGAATCTTCAGCCAGAATTCGAAAATGAAGTGTGCACTACTAGAGATAAAAAAGAGAAAACTCGAGACAGAAAAGGGAACTTAGGAACTGGAGCGATGAGGACGCTTGGCGAACACGATATCTCTAATATCTGGGAATTCTGGAAGCTGATGCCATCAAAGGCACAGGGTGAAATAAAAGATTGGAAGAGAATACATAAGAAAATCAAGAAAACTCCTTGAAACCAAATTATATAGTTAAAAAAGGGGATAAATACATGGGCAGTATCCCTAATAACATATTCCTGATCCTTCATAGGCTGAACAAAGAGACTTTGGCAATCGAACCAAATAAATAGGAAACTAATGAGTATGCACAATGCACTACACTCGACCGATAAAATTGACCGATCATCTAAAGGAAAATAATGGGAAGATAACTGGTAAAAAGTGGGCGTTAAGAATACAATAAAAGATTTTTTAAATACATAACCCAAAATAGAGAAAGTCTGATTACCGCCCCAAATGCATTGCCAAACGAAACAATACACAAAGCAGTAAAATTGAAAGCAAAAAAGTGAGAAAAGTAAAATGGGAAGAAGCGCAGCTAAATGGACCATTTATAAGATTGGCGAAAGAAGAGACTCACTAAAACACACGGACATGGCTACGAAAAGGACACTTGAATAGAGAAACGGAATCACTATGGATACTCGCGCAAAACAAAACAATCAAAACGAACTATATAATGCCATAGCCAAAAAACGCAGAAAATCAGTAAATGTAGAGTCTGTAAACAAAATGACGAAAAATAAATCCCATAAGTGAATACAGCATACTAGCCCGGAAGGAATACAAAACAGACACGCCTACGCTTGGAAAGTAGTCCAGTGGGAACTATGAAAACGTCTGCTCTTTGAGCATGCAGACAAATGGAACAGATACAACCATGAGCATGTAGTCGAAAATTAAAATCATAATATTTTCTGATACACGGAAGTACAGGCGGACAAACTCATCCAAGCAAGGAGATCGGCAGTGAAAATAATTTTAAAAAGGAAAACACATGGAAAATATTATATTTCGCCGTCCCAGACTGAACGTGAACACCAGACCGATATCTTAACCATTATGCTATCAGCATAAGATTACTACGTGAAATCTAAGAAAATTTATGGAACTTGCCAGACAGCTGAAACGAATATGGAACTTGAAGAAACTTACCTTTAGAAGCGTTAGGAAGAGTTTCTAAAATGCTGGAAGAAAATAGGCGAAATTAAATCAAAGAGAGGATTGCCACCATACATCTCACGGTATTATTTACTCCTCTCCAGGAGTTAGGCACAAGGCCAGTTTTATCCTACTCCCACAAGTAAGATGTGACCCAAGGTCGGGTCGGAAAGTGGGGGTTGAAAAGCCAGCGCTCGAGAGGTGAGCATCTCACGGTACTCATCAAATCAAACCAAATCAAATTTATTGGCAAAGTGTAATAAGACATGCAAATGGACAGTTAGAAGATGTGTACCTTTATATACCATCTGAATGTTTTGTTCAAAGTGACCTTAAATCTGGATATGATAGATAGCGTCATTACCTCCGGCTGGCTGTTCCACGAAGCAGAATCACGGACAGAGAACGCCGCCTTTCTTTTAATGAGATGAAAGCGACCATCGTACATCCTGTGCTGGGTTTCGTGGAGACTGTGACTCCCCACCCACCGAAAGGTATATTTAAATTCTGGTTGATTATGTTATACACCAGAAACGCGCCGTTTAAGTGAGGGGTAATTATCCTAAGATTAACGGCCATGATGCATCATTCAGCGCTGCCTTGAACTGTTTGGTCGTCGGGTTAGGCTGACCACAGCTTCTAGCAGCCTGTTCCACGGTGCAACGACCCGAACTAAAAAAGACGCCTTCCGATGATTTAGCCGAAATTATATCAGGTGAAGCTTCTCTGAGTTTCCACGAAGCTCGCTCCAGCGAATACAGTCTCCAATCGTTGTTCATAAAAGTATATGTAGAGTCCACGGACAATCCGCGTCGCAAGTCTCTGAATCCGCTCCAGGTGCTGGATATACCGAACAAAATAGGGAGATAGAGCTGGGATGCCATGTCGCATTCACGGAAACAGCTTAAATGTTAAGGAACATTTTTTAGTGCGGAAACGAATGTAATGAGGTAACGCTGATCAACCATAATAAAGTTCAAATAGTCATAGGACAAAAAATATAAAAAGAACAGTACACAAGCCCAATGGGAACTGACTCTCTCAGAAATCCCATAACCTGACATCCCACTTCTCCTTTTAAAATCTCGCATTGTGATACCAGCCTCGTACATATATATATATATATATATATATATATATATATATATATATATATATATATATATATGTGTGTGTGTGTGTGTGTGTGTGTGTGTTTTTGAAGGTTTACCAAAACATTTCGTTCAAGATATCATTCATTACAACAAAAAACTTTTTTCTTTCATAGTTTATTTATTTTACAGATTTTTCAAAGTTAAAGAATTTTTCCCTACACGTGTTTCTCTACTCAAGCAGGTTCTTGATTTGCAGTTCATCAGGGGAAATATATACCTGGAATAAGGACCCCAACAACTGACAATACCCGATGTGGTGTTGCCTTAATTGAGGCCATTTAAGAAGAAAAAGGAAAAAAAAAACATCTTAAGAAAGTAGTTCAAAGAATGTTCACAGTATAGTTGCTACTATGCATATCCACAAGAAATTAGTCCCAATGCAGCCCAAAAGGAATTGGGAACAATGTGTGAGAATACACCTCCTCATCGGGTGGTACAACGATAAACACACAATCAACAAGTTAGCGTTCCAAACCACTGATAGTATGGGCAGTCCGCATTTATTCCATCAAAACAAGTCAGTATTAACGTCCGTTAGCAATGTATGTGGTCGTACGAACCTCTCTCTAGGCCTGACCTGCTCCCACTCGGGATAAACATAGAACGAGGCAAATGATCATAATCCCGCAGAAACCACCTCGAAGAAAACTCCATAAATACCAGAGACAAAATATTCATCCATGATACTGTCTCTAAAAAAATTAGTTTCTATTGTAAAAGTAATCCCTCAAAAATAATTTTCTAACGGCTGAGACGGCTTTTTACATTCTAGGAAAATATTTTTTACTTAATTTAATGGCGAGGGCGACCTTGTTATTTATCGAAGTAGACATAGGTCGAAGTGAATAATCCGAATTCCGCAGAAATCATTTTGAGAAAATCATGTATATACCAAAATTAAAGTACTACTACAAAATACTGTTTACAAAAATCTAGATTCTATTTTAAAATAATTTTAAAATATTTTCCTAACGGCTGGGTCTGCCTATAACACTCTGGGGAAAATATTTTATTCTGTTTAAAAATCATTTTTATGATTGAATCAATTCCCATTCTGAGTGGACGTACATCGTGGCAGATAATCCGCAGAAAACGAACTTAAAGAAAAATACATATACCAAAAACAAGAAACTAATACAAAACATTGTTTTCAAAAACTGATTTCTATTTTAAAATAATTCTTAACGGCTGGGATAGTTTTTTTTCCTCCCGGGAAAACATCATTTTATTCTTATTTAAAGGTGATAGCATCGTTGTTTCTATCTTTAGAGGTGATTCATACGCTTTCGAATTATACTTAGGTCGGTGCAAATAATCCCAGTTCAACGGAAAACATCCTGAAAAAAATCGTATATATACCAGAAATAAAATATTACTACAAAATAGTGTTTTCAGAAATCTAGTCTCTATTTTAAAAACAATTTTTAAATGTCGGGGCTGTTTTTTAACACTTTTGGGAAAATATCCTTCTATCCTGTTTAATGACGAGAGACTGTTATTATTATTTCCATAGTCGACCCCTTCCGGTTCGCAGTAGACATACATCGAGGCAAAAAGATCCTAGTTCTGCAGAAAACATTTTTAGAAATCAAATATATACTAAAAAATAAACTATCAATACAAAATACTGTTTTCAAAAATCATGCTTTTATTTTTAAAATTAATTCCTGACGGCTGGGACGGCTTTTTATTATTATTTCTCCATTCTGGGCAAACATTATTTTATTTAATTTAATGATGATAGCATCCATGTTGTTATTTTTTTATTTTTAGAGCTGCTACCTTCCCGTCCGCAGGATACATAGGATGGGGCGAGTGATCCTAGTTCCGCAGAAAATATCTTGAAAGATTGTATATATACTATAAATAAAATATTAATACAAAATATTGTTTTCAAAAATACAGTTTCCATTTTTAAAATAATTTTCAATGTCTGGGACCGACTTTAACATTCCGGGAAAACACTATTTTATTTTATTCCCTTTAATGACGAAAAGATCACGCTATCGTTTTTGTGTTGATATAGTCACTTCCGCAATAGGCATAGAACTGTGCAAATGATCTTAATTGCACGGAAATACACGTCGAAAAATTGCTATACACACGAAAAATAGAAATATTAATACAAATATTGTTTTCATAAGTTTAGTTTCTACTTTAAAGGGATTGTCGTTAGTTGCTAGGACGGCTTTTAACATTCTTGGGAAATATTATTTTATTTGATTACGAATGATTCCATTATACTGTAGATCAATGATGGAAAAGACAATACTATCACACCCACACACAGGGAAGTGGGGGGGGGGTTAATAAATCTTTGCTATATCCCATGTCTTCACATAACTAGATCTTTTCCAGGAAGCTATGACATGCGGGGACAGAAAAACAAAACAAAACACCGAACAAACCAAAATATGCAATCATACCCCCTAGCCTTGCCGAGGAAACCCCGATAATTAAATGATGTTTATTTATTATTCCGAACTAGAGCTCCTAGGTTCCGTATATATATATATATATATATATATATATATATATATATATATATATATATATATATATACAGGGTGGGCCAAAATAAGGGTCCTATCTTTAAATTTGAATAACTTGAATTTGAATAACTTCCACAAAATAAAAGTTAAACTCACCAAACTTTATGTGTGTGTAGACTGACCCTTCCGAGATTTTTTGAAATAAACAAAACAAATTTTAGCCGAAAAACACTTCTTAAAACTTACAAAAACTAAAGTATTGTTTTTTACACTGTTTTGAGTTTTTTAAGCAAAAATAATGTTTTCTAAATGAGGGTACGTTCCTTAGGGCTAATACGGCTCATGCTTGCTTCGGAAGGGGTCCTTTACTTATTCTAAAAAAAAAAAAAAAAAAATCAATAAATAAAAAAGTTATGAATTTTTAAAAATAGGACCCTTATTTTTGCCCACCCTGTATATATATATATATATATATGTATGTATGTATATATATATATATATATATATATATATATATATATATATATATATATATATATATATATATATATATATATATTTCTTTTAAATTATTTAATTATTGATACTAATTCCAACCCACCCCGATAGTGCAATCTATGTTGGTCCAGTATCTCCAGTATCGGTATCTCAGAAGGTTTTTACCTACATTTACTGGATTCCCTTCTGTCCCCTCCCGTACCCTATCCCCCCCCCCCCCTTGGAGAGCTGTACATGGTTATTTTTTCTATTGAGGAATTGTCGGAATGGGTGAATGATCATGTTTAAGTGATTCTTGGTAATAGGTATATGACTCTTCTATCTATCCCCCTGGTTCTTTAGAGTAGCAAGCTTTACTTTTATGCCATACAGAAATTAAAAGAGATTCCCATTGTATTTCGTATAATATACTTATTTCTAGGAATAATTGTAATTTATTATTTACTATTTATTTACTTATTTATATGTTTCGAAATCCCCCCACTCTACTCTGCTGAAGAAGTATTTACTAGTGTTAACCTTCAGGGGGACGGCTTCCGATAGAATATTCCCACCTGATCCCCCTCCACCCTATGTCCCAAGCCTCTGCTGACAATCGAGTCAAGTCATAGATAAATCCAAGAACACGTTGCCAACCCATAGCCCCTATATTATACGCTAAGAATTGCCCCAAATTACCTCAGGAAGGACCCATACTGACTATCCCGGTTGTGAGTTTGTACCTCCCCCATCCCTCCCATGAAACATTATGAGTCTAACTTTGCCCTTGCGGGGATATCAGTAAATAGGGACGTTATTTATGTCTTTAAATTGCCTAGACGACAACTTAGGATGCTGATTGGTTCTTGTAGTTGAAGTGGTGTGAATAATAAAGATAAAGGGGTTTCAGAGGGGTTAATACCTTCCCAAGTTGGCATCCAGGGGTGTCCTAGACTAGTCTACATACATCCCGCCACCATCTGATGCGCTAAATATAGCCTCTCCATAGCGAATGACCGTGGCAAGGAACGACATCTATCTCGGTTTAACGGTTGCTTTACACGTTGGCATGTGTTGGACGGCTTTAAGAAATTAACTTCCAAACTAACCTACCTCTGCCAGGTCTTCATTTATTCCTCTTTCTCTCCAGTTCATGCTTATTACTTCCACGCGCATTTTTCTTGATCTTTCCTCGCCAACAAACCCTGCTACATCAACTGTTCTACATCTACTAACCCAAGCACTTTCATCCATTCTTACAATGTGACTAAACCAACGAAGTCTCCTGCTCAGATTTAATCTTACTTCGATGTCATCAGATCTAAGCCTGTCTAGGTTTTAGGCTTGATAACAGGTAACGGTTTCTATGCAGACAGCATTGGAGTATTTCCTGCCTAGCGTTCAGTAGACTATCTCTACATGTCATGATGTGGTACGATTCTAATGCACATAGGTTGCATCGGTCTATATTTGTTAGCCCTTCCTAAAACGGACCATTTCAGTTCGAAAGGGTCTTGTCTAGCAATGAGATTTCTCACAAAACAGCCAAGAGAAGGGTTAGGCCTATCTATGTTTTCCCTGCGGCCACTTCTGAATTAACTCATGTGGTTTCTGAACCTATCTTTGAACTCCCCCCCCCCCGGTGGATCCGATATATGACCTCCTACTACTTTCTGTTATCACATCGCATTTGTAGACAATGCTTGAGACTCTACAGTCCCCCTTCCCAGTGGACAGATGTTGGACGCTCTGCAGTTACAGTTGTGTGCTGAGCCGTTGCTGGATGGCCCGTTATTATGCATATTTAAACGGTGGTTCTCCCTAAATTGGTGTTGTTGGGATCGATACTAAAAGTGAATGTGTCTTCCTTTGATTTAGCAATCTTAGAGTTATTATATCCTATGATGGATGCGGCTATATTTCTGCAGGTTGAAAAGGACAGTTTGACGGTATGTAGGTAAAAATTCTTTAACTTTGAAAAATCTGAAAAATAAATAAACTATGAAAGAAAAAAGTCTTTTGTTGTGATGAATGATATCTTGAACGAAATGTTTTGGTAAACCTAAAAAAAACACATATAAATGCTCTGTACCCTGTAATCGTTATGTAAATGTTATTGGAATGATTCCGGTCTTTACTGAATAAACTACCTTCTCAGTGAAACATCTAATATATACATATATATATACATATATATATATATATATATATATATATATATATATATATATATATATATATATATATATATGTATGTGTGTGTGTGTGTGTAATACTGGAAGAATACCCGTTCTAGGACGGGTGAAATTATTTCCCTGAACAAAACAGTTTTGCACCATTTTTATATGTCACTGTTACGAAGATTAAAATCAATATAAAATACTACTAAACCTTATTTCTAGAATCCTTATTCTAATTTTAATCAAAATACATGAAATAATTTTGGTTCTAGAAAATGTCTCAAATTTAAGGAATCTTAAGAAATTGAAATACAGGGAATCTTGCTTCATCGATGTCTAATGACTATGGATCAAATTTAATGCTAATCGGAAATATTTGAATTTTCCAATGAGAAGTTGTGCACATATTATGCCCATACAACCCTCTAAAATACTAAAAAATATGGGTAATATATTAATTCTTACGCCTGGCAGATGTGTTCTAAAATTCATAATGATCGGTTAATTAGTTTAGGAATTAATCCTGCACATACAAATATATAAACACATACACATACCTAAATGTATATAAATAGAGAAAATACATGCGTTAAGGTTTGAAGATCACACTTTATTTTCAGTTAATGAAGACCAAAATAAATACGTTTCTTCGGTGATTCTGATGTTGCAGGTATTGATCGTCTACGTAAAACAAGGTTTATTTATCGGTATTTATGGTGACAAAAGTTATTTCTGTAAAATTGGATTATTGACCAACAATATTTGGGCACAATCTAAAAATACTAAACCAGAAATTATACTTATAGTTTCAATGGCATCGCCTGGTGTTTACTACTCTTTCCGTTTCGCACTATTTTCTCTTAGTTTCTTCTAGTGCCGGCTTATTTTTAATATATACTATTTTCGATCTAACGCATTTTCCGAGCTGTTTCACGTATACGTATCTCTATTTTATATTCTATTTAATTCACGTATCTCTATTTTATATTCTATTTAATTCACGTATGTCTATTTTATATTCTATTTAATTCACGTATCTCTATTTTATATTCTATTTAATTCACGTATCTCTATTTTATATTCTATTTAATTCTGGCATGCAGCATCATCAACTGGAATGTAAATCTACCTTTAGATGAGCTTTTCATACCCACGCATATTTGTGGTCTCCAGAGATGTACTATCGTCGCTTTTGTCTCAACAGAAGCAACGCAGCATTCTCTGTCCGTGTTTCGACACGCTGAAACAACCTACAAGAAGAGGAGGTCGTGATGATGCCTACCATATCCAGGTTGAAAGTCGCCTTGGACAAACATTTAGACGGTATATTGATGCAATATCTTTTAACTATCTGATAACATGGCTTGCTGCACTTTGCTAGTTTTTGCCCAATACAATTGACGGACTGATCTTTCTCTTATATCACCACTGTCGCGTCTGGTTTGACATTACTGGATGAAGGTCCAGTGGAGTTAAAGACAATTTATAAGCTATTTCGGTCATCCGCAAGTATAAAATATTTAAAATTTATATGATTTAGAAAAAAATATTTATTTTAAAATTACATAATCTTGATAACTAAAAATTAAAAAGCAAACGAATATATGATTGTAAAGACATATTTCACTTCGTAAGCAAACTAATATATGATTGTAAAGACATATTTCACTTCGTAAGCAAACGAATATATGATTGTAAAGACATATTTCACTTCGTAAGCAAACTAATATATGATTGTAAAGACATATTTCACTTCGTAAGCAAACGAATATATGATTGTAAAGACATATTTCACTTCGTAAGCAAACGAATATATGATTGTAAAGACATATTTCACTTCGTAAGCAAACGAATATATGATTGTAAAGACATATTTCACTTCGTAAGCAAACTAATATATGATTGTAAAGACATATTTCACTTCGTAAGCAAACGAATATATGATTGTAAAGACATATTTCACTTCGTAAGCAAACTAATATATGATTGTAAAGACATATTTCACTTCGTAAGCAAACGAATATATGATTGTAAAGACATATTTCACTTCGTAAGCAAACGAATATATGATTGTAAAGACATATTTCACTTCGTAAGCAAACGAATATATGATTGTAAAGACATATTTCACTTCGTAAGCAAACTAATATATGATTGTAAAGACATATTTCACTTCGTAAGCAAACGAATATATGATTGTAAAGACATATTTCACTTCGTAAGCAAACTAATATATGATTGTAAAGACATATTTCACTTCGTAAGCAAACGAATATATGATTGTAAAGACATATTTCACTTCGTAAGCAAACTAATATATGATTGTAAAGACATATTTCACTTCGTAAGCAAACGAATATATGATTGTAAAGACATATTTCACTTCGTAAGCAAACGAATATATGATTGTAAAGACATATTTCACTTCGTAAGCAAACTAATATATGATTGTAAAGACATATTTCACTTCGTAAGCAAACGAATATATGATTGTAAAGACATATTTCACTTCGTAAGCAAACGAATATATGATTGTAAAGACATATTTCACTTCGTAAGCAAACGAATATATGATTGTAAAGACATATTTCACTTCGTAAGCAAACGAATATATGATTGTAAAGACATATTTCACTTCGTAAGCAAACGAATATATGATTGTAAAGACATATTTCACTTCGTAAGCAAACTAATATATGATTGTAAAGACATATTTCACTTCGTAAGCAAACGAATATATGATTGTAAAGACATATTTCACTTCGTAAGCAAACGAATATATGATTGTAAAGACATATTTCACTTCGTAAGCAAACTAATATATGATTGTAAAGACATATTTCACTTCGTAAGCAAACGAATATATGATTGTAAAGACATATTTCACTTCGTAAGCAAACGAATATATGATTGTAAAGACATATTTCACTTCGTAAGCAAACGAATATATGATTGTAAAGACATATTTCACTTCGTAAGCAAACGAATATATGATTGTAAAGACATATTTCACTTCGTAAGCAAACTAATATATGATTGTAAAGACATATTTCACTTCGTAAGCAAACGAATATATGATTGTAAAGACATATTTCACTTCGTAAGCAAACGAATATATGATTGTAAAGACATATTTCACTTCGTAAGCAAACGAATATATGATTGTAAAGACATATTTCACTTCGTAAGCAAACTAATATATGATTGTAAAGACATATTTCACTTCGTAAGCAAACGAATATATGATTGTAAAGACATATTTCACTTCGTAAGCAAACTAATATATGATTGTAAAGACATATTTCACTTCGTAAGCAAACGAATATATGATTGTAAAGACATATTTCACTTCGTAAGCAAACGAATATATGATTGTAAAGACATATTTCACTTCGTAAGCAAACGAATATATGATTGTAAAGACATATTTCACTTCGTAAGCAAACTAATATATGATTGTAAAGACATATTTCACTTCGTAAGCAAACGAATATATGATTGTAAAGACATATTTCACTTCGTAAGCAAACTAATATATGATTGTAAAGACATATTTCACTTCGTAAGCAAACGAATATATGATTGTAAAGACATATTTCACTTCGTAAGCAAACTAATATATGATTGTAAAGACATATTTCACTTCGTAAGCAAACGAATATATGATTGTAAAGACATATTTCACTTCGTAAGCAAACGAATATATGATTGTAAAGACATATTTCACTTCGTAAGCAAACTAATATATGATTGTAAAGACATATTTCACTTCGTAAGCAAACGAATATATGATTGTAAAGACATATTTCACTTCGTAAGCAAACGAATATATGATTGTAAAGACATATTTCACTTCGTAAGCAAACGAATATATGATTGTAAAGACATATTTCACTTCGTAAGCAAACGAATATATGATTGTAAAGACATATTTCACTTCGTAAGCAAACGAATATATGATTGTAAAGACATATTTCACTTCGTAAGCAAACTAATATATGATTGTAAAGACATATTTCACTTCGTAAGCAAACGAATATATGATTGTAAAGACATATTTCACTTCGTAAGCAAACGAATATATGATTGTAAAGACATATTTCACTTCGTAAGCAAACTAATATATGATTGTAAAGACATATTTCACTTCGTAAGCAAACGAATATATGATTGTAAAGACATATTTCACTTCGTAAGCAAACGAATATATGATTGTAAAGACATATTTCACTTCGTAAGCAAACGAATATATGATTGTAAAGACATATTTCACTTCGTAAGCAAACGAATATATGATTGTAAAGACATATTTCACTTCGTAAGCAAACTAATATATGATTGTAAAGACATATTTCACTTCGTAAGCAAACGAATATATGATTGTAAAGACATATTTCACTTCGTAAGCAAACGAATATATGATTGTAAAGACATATTTCACTTCGTAAGCAAACGAATATATGATTGTAAAGACATATTTCACTTCGTAAGCAAACGAATATATGATTGTAAAGACATATTTCACTTCGTAAGCAAACGAATATATGATTGTAAAGACATATTTCACTTCGTAAGCAAACGAATATATGATTGTAAAGACATATTTCACTTCGTAAGCAAACGAATATATGATTGTAAAGACATATTTCACTTCGTAAGCAAACTAATATATGATTGTAAAGACATATTTCACTTCGTAAGCAAACGAATATATGATTGTAAAGACATATTTCACTTCGTAAGCAAACGAATATATGATTGTAAAGACATATTTCACTTCGTAAGCAAACTAATATATGATTGTAAAGACATATTTCACTTCGTAAGCAAACGAATATATGATTGTAAAGACATATTTCACTTCGTAAGCAAACGAATATATGATTGTAAAGACATATTTCACTTCGTAAGCAAACGAATATATGATTGTAAAGACATATTTCACTTCGTAAGCAAACGAATATATGATTGTAAAGACATATTTCACTTCGTAAGCAAACGAATATATGATTGTAAAGACATATTTCACTTCGTAAGCAAACTAATATATGATTGTAAAGACATATTTCACTTCGTAAGCAAACGAATATATGATTGTAAAGACATATTTCACTTCGTAAGCAAACTAATATATGATTGTAAAGACATATTTCACTTCGTAAGCAAACGAATATATGATTGTAAAGACATATTTCACTTCGTAAGCAAACTAATATATGATTGTAAAGACATATTTCACTTCGTAAGCAAACGAATATATGATTGTAAAGACATATTTCACTTCGTAAGCAAACGAATATATGATTGTAAAGACATATTTCACTTCGTAAGCAAACTAATATATGATTGTAAAGACATATTTCACTTCGTAAGCAAACGAATATATGATTGTAAAGACATATTTCACTTCGTAAGCAAACGAATATATGATTGTAAAGACATATTTCACTTCGTAAGCAAACGAATATATGATTGTAAAGACATATTTCACTTCGTAAGCAAACGAATATATGATTGTAAAGACATATTTCACTTCGTAAGCAAACGAATATATGATTGTAAAGACATATTTCACTTCGTAAGCAAACTAATATATGATTGTAAAGACATATTTCACTTCGTAAGCAAACGAATATATGATTGTAAAGACATATTTCACTTCGTAAGCAAACGAATATATGATTGTAAAGACATATTTCACTTCGTAAGCAAACTAATATATGATTGTAAAGACATATTTCACTTCGTAAGCAAACGAATATATGATTGTAAAGACATATTTCACTTCGTAAGCAAACGAATATATGATTGTAAAGACATATTTCACTTCGTAAGCAAACGAATATATGATTGTAAAGACATATTTCACTTCGTAAGCAAACGAATATATGATTGTAAAGACATATTTCACTTCGTAAGCAAACGAATATATGATTGTAAAGACATATTTCACTTCGTAAGCAAACGAATATATGATTGTAAAGACATATTTCACTTCGTAAGCAAACGAATATATGATTGTAAAGACATATTTCACTTCGTAAGCAAACGAATATATGATTGTAAAGACATATTTCACTTCGTAAGCAAACGAATATATGATTGTAAAGACATATTTCACTTCGTAAGCAAACGAATATATGATTGTAAAGACATATTTCACTTCGTAAGCAAACGAATATATGATTGTAAAGACATATTTCACTTCGTAAGCAAACGAATATATGATTGTAAAGACATATTTCACTTCGTAAGCAAACGAATATATGATTGTAAAGACATATTTCACTTCGTAAGCAAACGAATATATGATTGTAAAGACATATTTCACTTCGTAAGCAAACGAATATATGATTGTAAAGACATATTTCACTTCGTAAGCAAACTAATATATGATTGTAAAGACATATTTCACTTCGTAAGCAAACTAATATATGATTGTAAGCAGTGTTTACATTCAATTTTTGTACGTTCTTTTAGTAGCCGTTATAATTTTTAGTTCACGATAGACTACAGCGTTTATTGTATTTAAATGTCAGTTTCTCCGCTTTGCCCATTAAACGTATTTTGTGAGACTGATTTTCATTCACATTCCTCTCTCTCTCTCACTCTCTCTCTCTCTCTCTCTCTCTCTATATATATATATATATATATATATATATATATATATTGTGTGTATTTAGGCAGCATATTTTCATTTAGGCAAACATCATTAAATAACACGGAGTGGTTTTGTTTGATGCGACCTTTCTTTATTTTTTCAATTTTCCGAATTGTCCATCTAATGTTTAAACATTAGATGGACAATTCGGAAAATTGAAAAAATAAAAAAAAGGTCGCATCAAACAAAACCACTCCGTGTTATTTAATAATGTTTGCCTAAATATATATATATATATATATATATATATATATATATATATATATATATATATATATATATATATATATATATATTTTTATTTAGACAGACATGTACAAAACTCCGCTACAACGTATTTTCAATATGTAAGATCAGACTTATTTCCGCCTGAGGAGACCTCACTAGCTAAAGGTAAAAAAATCAACATAACAGAGTTTTATACATGTCCGTTTAAATAAAAATATTAATATAATAATATAAATACCTCTATTTGCTATAGATCACTATCATATAAGCCCGGTTGAAATTCTTTGGATTCTCATTCCGTGAATTATATATATATATATATATATATATATATATATATATATATATATATATATATATATATATATATATATATATATGAGGATAAAATACATGATATATCATTAAATGAAATGTCGTGAAGACAGGATGTATGAAAAACACAAAACGAAAACAAATCAAATACAAGAAAACATCATTAATAAATGAGAGATTTTACCGGTTTCGTTCGGATCAACGAACGTCTTCAGAAAAAGTGATGGTTTTAAAATTTATTGAATAACGGCAAAACATACGAAAAAAATAAAAAAATAAAAACGCACAACGAGGTGTTTCTGGTACGTGTTTAACTATTTGGAAAAAAAGAACAAACTTATGCAACGCGTGCGGCAAAGACGTTAAAATGGGCATAGGAAGAATAGTTAAACACGTTTTTACGATTTTTTCCTGTATTTGATTTATTTATCCGTTTGTCTTTTTAACACACACACATACACACACACATACACCCCCCCCCACACACACACACACATATATATATATATATATATATATATATATATATATATATATATATATATATATAACAGGCTGTCATTTACAGCGTAATGCAACACTCTAGGCACCGCCTATTGAGTGTTCTCGACGGCCTAATAATGACGACTGCATTTTCTATTAACACGTTAATTTTCCCTCTCATTTCAAGACAATGCGTACTATGCCCATCGGTACGCGCTTCGACTACTGGGTTAAATATGACTTTCGTATCGGTGTTCGAACCGTGTCTCCGGCAGGGATTGTCTCCTTCCATACTGATGATTGCAGATTTGGCATGAAACACATATGTACTGTGGTTAATTTGAAAAATATTATTTATAAATTATTATTCAAAGCTCTAGCTAGAAGGAGCAGTTTAAGTAAGTTGCCAACAGGCCGTCATTTACAGCGTAATGCAACAGTCTAGGCCTATTGAATGCTGTCGACGAAACTGCTTATGGCCACCGAATTTGCCATTGAAACGTTAATTTACCCTCCCATTACAGGGTAATCTCCTAAACTAATGATCGGATTATTATGAATTTTGGAATATATATTCTAGGTAACACGGTGAGTAACACGGGCACATTATTTTTTGTAAATGTTAACATTTAAGAGGTGCATATATATAATTTTTTTTAAATAACTTTTTTATGAAACGATTATTATGAACTTTGGAATATATTCTCGGCAATCCTGTGAGTAACATGGACACACTAGTTTTTATAAACTTTACCATTTAGGGGGTGCGACACCCGTACTTTAACCCGACCCAATAAACTTTTTAAATTAGTTAGACAGAAAAAGATTAACATAGAAAAGAAAAGCTATACATGAAATTTTGAGTTATATGAAGTATTACATTTATAAAAGGATCGGGGTGTGCGTGAGCTTCAATAATATGTAAGTGCTTTATAAAATCATAAACAATGCGTAGTGGGCACATTGGTACGCGCTCCGACTACTGACTTTCTTGATGATTGCAGGTTTTATATGAAACACATGTGTATATGAGTAGAGGACCGCAGTACTAGGGGTCTATCTTCAAAATCCATTTGCACTTAGCTTAATCTCTTCATTAGGATGATAATAGATAGACAAAAAAATAATTTTTGAAAAAAAGTCATTTTTGAGGTATACGAGGCATTTTATGTGATTTTGCCGTTTTTCGGGCTAAAATTTGACGTGAAAATCAATGATTGTCAATAACTTCTGAATAAGTGGGCTAAAAAGGCTTATATTTTCACCAATGCTAACTTTTAGTGTACAGGACAAGTGCATGGATAAATTTCCATCATTTTTTCTGATAATTGGCCAATAATTGGGGTCAAAATTGGGCTAAAATTGTTTTTTTTTTCTACCAAATATCCGTTTTTCCTCCGGGAATTTGAAGGAATAAACCTTGATGACATATTTGCATATCCTTGAAGAAGATCCTGATGTAAACGAGGAAGTATTTTCTTCAATTCAGGTGTGGTCACTTTTTCCACAGTGTGAAGGAAAGGGAAAGCCAGAAGTCTCAATTCCGAAATGAAAACTTCACACTTCAGATATATTCTGCATGCTTGAGCGAGCAAGTTGTCTGCTGGTGTTTCTTCAAGGAGCTGTTCTAGAATTGGAAGAGCCTGGACGATGGCGTTGGCACAAGAACCAAGCTTTCAAAATCGTCTTTCTTTGTACAACGTTAGTTTCCTGTCACAAACGGAATGGCCAACGAACAAGAATTTGCGCTGGTATCTGGAGTAACGATTTTCAGCAATGCGGTCATGCCAGCTTGGACGACAGTACTGTCCTGAAAAATGATCGCAGGTTTGGATTCACTTTTTCCATCTCACCACGAAGGTTTAAAGGTACCTCCAGGCAGTTGGTAAGTACTTTTAAGCTTTCTCTGTCCAGTCCCTCAACTGTGTGGCTTTTACAAAGAACATGAATGGGAACATGAGATGATTGTAATCGTTGGGCCACACCATCACAAATGATTGAGACCCTTTTTTTAAATCAGTACCGTTAATTATATTTAGAGTGTTCAACCATAAACTTCTGCATATATATATATATATATATATATATATATATATATATATATATATATATATATATATATATATATATATATGTAGAATACCCATCACAGGACGTGTATAAGCAATAAATATAACATTAGTTTGAAATTTTGATGTGTTATTTTTCTTATTTAAGGGGTACGGTTTTGGTGAGCCCCCTAAATGGTAAAGTTTACAAACTACTAAATAATGTGCTCTGTTTTTGAAAGGACGTATTCCATAATTCATAATATTATCGATGCTCACGCGCCCACCCCGATCCTTTTATAAATGTAATACTTCATATAACTCAAAATTTCATGCATAGCGATTATTTTCTATGTTAATCTTTTTCTGTCTAACTAATTTTAAAAGTTTATTGGGTCGGGTTAAAGTACGGGTGTCGCACCCCCTAAATGATAAAGTTTATAAAAAATAATGTGTCCATGTTACTCACCGGATTGCCGAGAATATATTCCAAAGTTCATAATAATCGCTTCATAAAAAAGTTATTTAAAATTTTTTATATATATATGCATCTCTTAAATGTAAACATTTACAAACATAATGTGCCCGTGTTACCCACCGTGTTATCTACAATATATATATTCCAAAATTCATAATGATCCGATCATTAGTTTATGAGATTACCCTGTACATAGATATAGATATATATAGGTATATACACATATCTAACTTTGTATATATAGAGAGATGTAAAGGTCAATGTTTGTTTGTGGTGATAGACATCGATATGTTTACAGTTACAAGATTTCAATAAAGGTTAAATAGTTCACAGAATCTCAAAACGCCATTCAATTTAATCTTGTGTCACAAGGGACAATTATCGGTTAGGTCCATAAAATAACTGAAATATATTAGAATGTAAATAAACGAAATTCATTTTAATAGAATTTCTTCGTTTCATAAAAGAAAGGGAAAATGAAACAAAAAATATTCCAGTGAATGATATATTAAAAAAAAGGTTTAAACAATGAAATAATTATGTTATTCGTATTTTTAAGATTTTAAATAATTAAATAAAACGAATGCGTTTCGATCCGTTAACGCTATTTGCCGTTTTACAGCTGTCTGTAAAAAACGTAGCGTCAAAAAGTATATTTCTGTTTGAAGATTTTAAAATTTTCGCCTAAATGTAGATTCGGAATATATCTTCAAATAGTTTACAAAATAGCACCGCCTTTTGAAGAGGAAAAAACATTGAAAATCTTAGATAAAAACAAACTACTTGTTATTTATACAATAACCTTTTCTTCAAAACACCACTGCGCTAACAGTTTTTAAATTAGTTCACTTTATATTGCAAATGTCTTTTTTAACTTTTCTTGCAATGCAAAAATATTTTTCCTAAGAAACCTTTCGACCAGCAATGTATCTCCATATAAGCATCATCCTAGAAACAAGGCTAGTATATATATATATATATATATATATATATATATATATATATATATATATATATATATATATATATATATATATATATATATATATAAACTTTATAGACACTCGTGGAAACCTGTCCTTAATGTGTGTACTCTATTAAACATGTGTGCGTTGTCCATCGTTTGAACAAATCCCACGCTATGTTATTTTGAGCACTGGAAATGTTCGAACACTTTTCCCTGCATAAATGAATGACAATTACAGCATAGGTATGTTAATATAATATCTTTAACCACCGCTGTTAATATGTGATAGTGTATAAATCGCTCAACAGTAGGCCTTTTGTAAGCCAATGCATTATATTGTATCTTCCTGGTAAATTTGGTTCAATCTATACTAGTGTATCTGGTTCGTTTTTCCGGTGATGGAATTTAAAACAACGTCCTATACAAAACTCAAACATAGCTTTTCTCCAGTAAAATTTTACGAAGAATTCAATGGTGGTCTTAATTTTGTATTAAGTCGTTTTACAATACTAACCTAAGGTGAGTGTGTAACATTAACACTTAATTTATTTAGAAGGATAATAGCTACAAAAAGTCGTGTGGAACACATCGGACAATTTTTAGCTACGTAAGAAATATTGTTGTATTAATGTAATATAGTCGCTTAATTTTTGTTAAGGCGATCACAACTCCAAGAATTTGTCTGGGACACAGCGGACGAATTTTCGCCGAACATTTATAAACAGCACATACGACGTCCTATTTTAGTTTATTAGTTATTTTTATCGATAACAAATCTCTGTAACATTTTTTAGTATAAGATTTCCAAGGGAATCCAATGAGGGTTATTATTATTCAACTAAAGTTATTGATATTCAAACATGTGTGATAAAAGAAGTCTTTTAGATCCACGTGGGTGGTAGTAGTGGTAGATCTGCGTATAAGAATTAAAATTCTTTTGACTTCCCGTATATATTACCATGTTTTTAAATATCGACCCGAACTAAATATTAAAATAGAAGAAAGCGAACCAAACGAAAATTTTACTTTTTTAACAACATAGACTAATATGTGGTTTGAATCACTACCTGGAACGATTTATGTGTGTGGCTTTGGTTACCGAAGCTATCCACACCAATGTAAATGCACTGATTTTATTTTATAAATAAGATGGAATAATTGAGTGTTATGAATAACGGAGTAACAAATAATTCTAACGATTGCAATAATTAATTTCTAAAATGTTTAAGAAAGTATTTTTAAATTTAGTAGATCCAATTTTTGTATTTTTCTTTGTTTTAAAAACGTATCTATTTAGTCTTTTTTAAAAGTAAAATTTATATCATTTTACAATTTTCTTTAAGAAATCGATAAAATGGCAAGATTAAATCAAATATTTCGGATGATACTCCCAACGGCGACGCTCTCCTAATTATAATGTGGAGACGGTTTAGTGTCGAGATCTTGTGATGGTTATGGTAGTACACATAGTAGTCAAAATAAGCGTCGATACGTTGGTAGATAATAATACAAACAAATCTCATTTTTTTAAATGAAATACAATTTTGTTTAAGAAATCAATAAGATGCCAAGATTTTTTTTATACAATAAATCAAATGTTTCGGATAAAAATGAAAATGAAAAACTGAATCCGACATTGTTATTATATTTTTAAAAATAATTCTCCACTACGCAAACCATTTACGAACTCCCAACGGTGACGCTATCCTTGCTGTAATGTGGAGACGGTGTAGTATCGATATTATGTGATGGTAATTGGTAATGCACATAGTAGTGAAAATAAGCGTCGATACGCTGATAGATGATAATAAAATGTTTTTCCACAATAGAAAGCATTTTCTTAAATGAAATACAATTTTATTTAAGAAATCAATAAGCATGGGTTATGGGTTAGTATGCCCAATAGCGCTAGCAGTAGCAAATCAAAGCATGTAAGTTATCCAAACATTGACAGGACAATTAATACATCTTTCTTTTGTATGTGTAAAGAAAAAACAGACGACAACTGATTTCTTCATGTTAATTTAATTAAAAATGTTTTTGCTAAGAAAGTTATTCACCATAATGTGTGGAAGAAATTTATGTCAGAATAAATAGACTATTTTTTTTTAACAAATACGGTTACAAATAACTTTATTCAAAACTAGACCTACTCAGTGTGGCTCAGGAGTATTTTTACTTTGTGTCGTTTACCGTTTTTTAACCAATTATTTTTATAGGATGTTGACAGTTAAATTTAATTATTGCGGTTAGTTATTATAGTATTAATGTAATCAAATTGTTAGAAAAATATAACTAATTTTGTTGCGTTATCGTGATATCTGTTTATAAAATAATTGGATGTAAATAGCTTCAATAATTTTGTTATCTTTTAATACGTGGGCATTTGCTAATAATTTTGTTATCTTTTAATACGTGGGCATTTGCTAATAATTTTGTTATCTTTTAATACGTGGGCATTTGCTAATAATTTTAAAGCCAGTAATGATTTTCTATTGGACAATTTTAATGCTCCCAATTTCATTTAAAATTTAGGAGAATCACAAAGTAATGCATTCTTTTAATTTAACGATTAACTAAACATTAAAATGATTGATTTGTTTACGAAGAAATTAAAATGTCTTCTGGTGGATTTAATTTCTTAATTCAATTATTTTTTCAATATGATTTTTTAGAGTTCGTTTTAGTACGTTATTGTATTTTTATTTTAATAAATACTCGACTAATAGTAAATAATAATGTGTAAGTCACGTTGAGACGAGAAACACACGAGAAGTGAAGCGGCGAAATTAAAGGTGAATATTTTACTTGTAATGAAACTATTTTTACATTTCATCGCATTTTTAACTTTCGAAAAAAATTCAGTTAAATTAAGACAGCCACCGTGTAATTTCCACGGTGTCTCGTTAGTCTGTAATTCAAACGGTTTTCCCAAAACAGATAAAGACGTCAACCATACGTGGAAGCGAGATGATCTATAAATATTTATAAAGAAGGTTTTATATTTGTCAACTTGCACTAAGGTTTCAATCAAAGGCTGAGAACTCGATGACATTTTACAAATAAATTCTTACGCATGCGTCACCAGTGGAAAATATACCTCTCTAAAATAATGTCTCATTTGCATGAATTACCTACTTCGGACTGTTGCCTTGTTCTTGGTTGCTGTCACGTTCACAACGTTTCGACTGTTTTACTCTCCGGCGTTCTTCGTGTTTCAATTTTATGTTAAGTAACCTTCTAAAACATGATATTTTGATATCTAGTATTGTGATATAACGATCATGCAGCGTTTTAAGGACTGACGAATACTAGCGGCTTCCGATGGATAATAAATCGTTTTGTCATACTCAATTCAATTCACATAGTTCCGATCAACACGTTTCATGTTTTAAAATATGTGCATAATAAGCGCCAGAAAAAAAATTATATATAATTCTAAAGTTGCTTTATTCATTGAAAATATTTTTTTAGAAAAAAGTCAACGCTTATCAAGGCCAATAGCCAGTCGAGGATGATGTTTAATACGACTGAAATGATTGTCAGCCGAAAGATAAGGAAAACTATGGGAGTATTAACATCGATCATTGCTATGAACTTATTACTTATGGGGCGGTTTTTAACAAGAATTTGTTAACATCAGACTTGAAGATAACTAAGTAACCAATATGGAAGCAGTCTCGAGGCAATGTATTTCACAGGCGAGAAGTCTATGCAAAGAAGCTCTGTCGATGACGTTCTGTACACGGAGGTTCAAATACTATGACTTGTAAGAATTTTACATGATAATTTCATTAAAAGAATTTTACATGATAATTTCATTAAAAGTATTTTTCATGATAATTTCATTAAAAGAATTTTAAATGATAATTTCATTAAAAGAATTTTACATGATAATTTCATTAAAAGAATTCTACATGATAATTTCATTAAAAGTATTTTTCATGATAATTTCATTAAAAGAATTTTACATGATAATTTCATTAAAAGAATTTTACATGATAATTTCTATTAAAAGAATTATTAATGATAATTTCATTAAAAGAATTCTACATGATAATTTCATTAAAAGAATTTTACATGATAATTTCATTAAAAGAATTTTTCATGATAATTTCATTAAACGAATTCTACATGATAATTTCATTAAAAGAATTCTACATGATAATTTCATTAAAAGAATTCTACATGATAATTTCATTAAAAATACAAGTAAAATATTAATTTCTAGCTTTATCTCTATATTTATAAAAGAAATTGTGACGTGTGTGTCTGTATATGTGTGTGTTTTTTCGTCTCTACGTAACTTACACTTGATTATTTATTATTAATCTAGTATTTATTGCAAATAGTGATGGGACGATTCAAAACTTTCACATTACATTAAAATATAATTTTAAATACGAATTCAATTAAAAAACATGTTAGTAGGCCTTATAAGTTTTAATTCATGAAACACATTTTAAAATTATTTGTAAAATATATATATATATATATATATATATATATATATATATATATATATATACACTTACAGTTTTATGTTGATGGCAAATTTCTAGTGTATTTTACGGTAGTCAGTGTACTTGTCTCTTTTCAGTGGTAGGAAAATGGGTTCTTATTTACATTAGGACCCACGCTAACTTTGACCCCGTCGTTAAAGTATCGGAAAATATAACTATTCAACTGCCCAACGTTTTCAATAAAAGACAAAAATCATTATTTATTATTAGTCTATGATTCTATTTCCATCTCCATCCATCTGTTATATCTTTTGAAATTTCTTTTTACAACCAGTTCACAGACATGGAAACTCAAAATTAAATAATAACTGACGCCGAAGTGTGTCCTCACACAGAGTTGTTAAAATCCTTAAATTCGCTAATTGGGGGGGGGGGTAGTCTGTGATTTTTCTTACTCTGATAGTTTCAGTTTCTTTGTTTTTTTGTAATGTTTTCAGTGTTATTCTTTCATAGAATTTGAGTGGCAATTAGTCCCTCTCAATGTTCCAGAACTTTCTGCACCAGTTTTGGTTGATACTCCTTCCCTACCTCTTCTCCGGCTTTTCATCAATCTTGACCCTTCACGAACACTTTGTGTGATACTAATCGACGCTAGTACGCTTATATATCGACTTTTGTAACTTTATTTCTTTTTCTTTTTTCTATTATAACTTATTTGTGGTTGGGGTTCGCTGGTTATATAGTTTGGTTTTTGCCCTCGATGATTTTCCTTAATGAGTTTGTTCTTTTTCGTATTTGATTCCAGTTGCTCCTAGTCCTTCATCATATTTTTCTGAACTGTTCCTAGTGCTCCTACGATTACTGGTATTACAGTAATGTTCTTTATGTTCCATATTCCTTTTAGATCTCTGGCAAATTCCATTATTTTTTCATTTTTCTACTTCCTTGATCTTCATCCTGTGAACTGTTAGAACAGCTAAGTCTACGATTTGGCAGAATTTTTTTTTTTTTGACTAATTGTTCACCGTTTATCAAGGGCCGGCGGCCACCCAAGGAGAATGGTCAAATAGATTGTTAGTTTAACGTTAGAAGGCCACAACGAGAAGATTGGAAACAAAGGGTGGAATGGATAGAAGATTACTTAACAGGGATTGATTAGTCAAGAGGACGGTTCAACTAGTATTTGTTTATATTAGACTTGAAGATGACCATGTTGTAGTCGGTTGGGAAGTAGTCTTGTGTTATTCTTTCCACAGATGGGATGTTCTAGGAAAGGAACAAGTTTGGGTTGTTTTTTTTTGTACATAGAAAGAGAAAGTAAAGCTCTTTGCTGTGGTTGTACTAGACGAGTTCATGCTGTGAATGTTTTACATGTGTGAAACCAGGGATTGGAACTTAGTCGCGCCCATACAATGAACATAACGATACAGTAGGGATAGGCTAGCAACATATTTTCTATGTGGAAGAGAAAAGATCATCTTCCACTAGATTGCCAAGTCGGTTTTGTCATCTGTCAAAGCAAGAAAAGAGTACGAAAGCGGCACTTATGCAGATATGACAGCAGTGCTTCATTTTAGGACGGATTTGGCTCTTATACAGGTAGAGGATTACGTCATGAGTGACGTTCTTTCTGGGTCGGTAGAATGATCCAACCATTTTTCTAGCTACTTTAGCAATAGTCTCTGTAAGTCTCTATAAATTAATATCCGGCATTGTACCTCTTAAGTATGATGTTGAGTGGCATCATGGTCATGATAAAAAGTAGAAAATTCCACTCTTTATTCTTATTTTTGTCAGGCGTCGTCCTCCTCCTTCTCTCATTTCCAGTCGCTATGTATCCATTGCTTTCTTAATGGAATTGATCATTTCGTCAGATATTTTATACATCCTTAACCATACAATTATTCAGGCTAAAGAGTTTTGTCGTGGGATATTTTGCAGTCGATCAATGCCATGGCTATGTTCTTTATTTTTCTTTTACTTTCTTCTGGGTCGATTTATGAACCAACTTTTAGAAAACTCGATGCCATCTAGAAGACCTGCCAACAGCGATGTCTGACAGGTTTGGTTGGAGGGGACGATTAGGAGTATCCGAGAAAATTCTCAACCAGATTGATTGATTTATAGTAAGTCGTGCGTTCCTCTTGTCGCTCTCCAATGCCCTTCTCTTCATCTGATACTAAGCTACGATTACTAAAGTAGTGGTCGATCTGTTCGCTCAGCTGTTTCTCTAAAATTGCCCACATACTGGTTCGGCAGGTTATTGGTCTGTATTTGTTTGGAATCATTCCCTTTTCGCTGTCATTTTGTACTAATGTGGTTTTTCTTTTTCCATCAACTCTGACATGTCTTTTTTTTGTATACATCTTCTAATGTTTTGTGTTAGTCTTTTATGCAAGTTCGTGCATTTTTACACGAGAATGCATATATTTCGTCGTAGCCCGGTTCTTTCGAGTTCCAACGTCTTGAGTGCTCTTTATTAGTTTCGGTTTCTGTTCTTTAATGTTTTTCATCAATTCAGAACTTCTGTTGTGGTCTTCTAGCTTTTCTCATATATTGACCCGGAGTGTTTTTTCTTTCGGGTCCACTTATTCAGTTTTTTTTTTATTCTGCTGTTTGAAACTGTAAAACTGGATTTGTTTGGTTTCAAAAGTCCTTTTTTGTATCTCAATCTTCTCAGTCTTCTCCCTTTTATTAATATACTAGCAGGGGTACCTGGCGTTGCCCGGGGCTCTCCCTCCTCCTCCTCCTCCTCCTCCTCCTCTCCGCAAACAAAATAGGATATTGAGCACTTTTCTCCCGGACAACGCCGAGTATTTAGAAAATCAAGACGGCCTCCAGAGCACTACTAAAATCACTCTTACCGACCCCCCTCCTCTTCATCTGCACAATAGTCCGAAGAGAAACACTACAGTAGCTCTATCTAGGACATTTAGCACTTTTCTCCCGGACAACGCCGAAGCCTCTGGGTCCTAAATTGACGAAGCCCCCCCCCCTGTACTGGGTCCTATACTGTAGAAGCGCCCCGGTGGCTATACTGCAGAAGCACCCCCCGTCCTTTTACTGCAGAAGCCTCTGGATTCTATACTGTAGAAGCACCCCCGGTGCCTATACTGCATAAGCACCCATGGTCCCTATTCTGTAGAAGCATTCGGGTCATATATTGTAGAAGCACCCCCGGTGATTGGTCCTATACTGTAGACGCACCCCTGGTCCCTATACTGTAGGAGCAGCCGTGGTCCCTATACTGCATAAGCACCCATGGTCCCTATTCTGCAGAAGCATCCGGGTCTTATATTGTAGAAGCATCCCTGGTTCATATACTGCAGAAGCTCTTGGGTCCTATACTGTAGAAGCGCCTCCCCCCCTGGTGCCTATACTGCAGAAGAACCCCCCGCCCAGGTCCATATACTTCAGAAGCCTCCGGGTCCTATATTGTATAAGCACCCCCGCAGGATGAAGATGTTGATAATTCCCCCCCACCCCACCACCCGCCGCCAAAAAATTCTCCGCGCCCCCCCAAAAAATTCTCCCCCCACCCACCCGCGTCTGAAACATTCTCCCCCCTCCTCACCCCAAATAACTATTTTTATTTTAAAAGATATAAGTTTAGATTGCTAGGTGCGGATGTGATTGAGCAACCCTTGTTTCACTGTTATTGATACACCTGGACAGAAGTTATGGGATGACTTGAAACAACCGGACAGTGCATTTTTATCAAGTTGTTACATGAATACATTGGATGATTTCAAAATCACCAATAAATAACATTGAAAAAGTTTTTAAAAAACAGACCCGCTCCCAAAAACTGGCCCCGTTGACCCCCGGGGACATTTTTTTTTTTTGTAATTTTCAGATATTATGCTCACAGGTGGTGTCCGGTCCTAAAGATGTCAACTTGTTGACAGTTTGCCGAGTAGTTTTTGAGTAGTAGCTGGACATACAAACAGACAGACAGACAGACAGACAGACATACAGACAACTGGCCTTTATATAATAGACTAGCAGGGGTACCCGGCGTTGCCCGGGGCTCTCCCTCCTCCTCTCCACAAGCAAAATAGGATATTGAGCACTTTTCTCCCGGACAACGCCGAAGCTTTTGGGTTCTAAATTGACGAAGCCCCCCCCCCGGTGCTGGGTCCTATACTGTAGAAGCACCCCCGATGCTGGGTCCTATACTGTAGAAGCGCCCCGGTGGCTATACTGCAGAAGCACCCCGTCCCTGTACTGCAGAAGCCTCTGGATCCTATAAGCACCCATGGTCCCTATTCTGTAGAAGCATTCGGGTCCTATATTGTAGAAGCACCCCCGGTGCTGGGTCCTATACTGTAGACGCACCCCTGGTCCCTATACTGTAAAAGTAGCCCTGGTCCCTATTCTGCAGAAGCATCCGGGTCTTATATTGTAGAAGCACCCCTGGTTCCTATACTGCAGAAGTCCTTGAGTCCTATACTGTAGAAGCGCCTCCCCCCCCCTGGCGCTTATACTGCAGAAGAACCTCCGCCCAGGTCCATATACTTCAGAAGCCTCCGGGTCCTATATTGTATAAGCACCCCTGCAGGATGAAGATGTTGATAATTCCCCCCCCCCCATCACCCAAAAATCCCCCCCGCGTCTTAAACATTCCCCCCTTCCCCCTCCAAGAACTATTTTTATTTTAAAAGATATAAGTTTAGGTTCCTAGGTGCGGATGTGATTGAGCAACCCTTGTTTCACTGTTATTGATGCATCCGGACAGAAGTTATGGGATGACTTGATACAACCGGACAGTGCATTTTTATCAAGTTGTTACATGAATACATTGGCTGATTTCAAAATCACCAGTAAATAACATTGAAAAAGTTTTTAAAAAACCAGACCCGCCCCCGAAAACTGGCCCCGTTGACCCCCGGGGACATTTTTTTTTTTCGTAATTTTGAGATATTATGCTCCCAGGTGTTGTCCGGTCCTAAAGATGTCAACTTGTTGACATTTTGCCGAGTAGTTTTTGTTTTATTTCTTCACATTTCTTGTTTAGTCTTTATTCTGCTTCACGCTTTAGTTAAAAGTAGAATTTTTGTTAATCTGTCACGCTTTCATTTAAAATAGCATTTAAGATTCGTCCATTCATGTCTGTAAAAGGATTTGTCTGTTCGTCAATTGGCCTATTGGTCTGTCACGCTTTCATTTAAAATAGCATTTAAGATTCGTCCATTCATGTCTGTAAGAGGATTTGTCTGTTCGTCAATTGACGTATTGGTCTGTCACGCTTTCATTTAAGATTCGGCTATTCCTGTCTGTAAAAGGATTTGTCTGTTCGTCAATCGGCCTATTGGTCTGTCACGCTTTCATTTAAAATAGTATTTAAGATTCGTCTATTGATGATAGTAAGATGGTTTGTCTGTTCGTAAATTGGCCTATTGGTCTGTCACGCTTTCATTTAAAATAGCATTTAAGATTCGTCCATTCATGTCTGTAAGAGGATTTGTCTGTTCGTCAATTGACCTATTGGTCTGTCACGCTTTCATTTAAGATTCGTCCATTCCTGTCTGTAAAAGGATTTGTCTGTTCGTCAATCGGCCTATTGGTCTGTCCCGCTTTCATTTAAAATAGTATTTAAGATTCGTCCATTCATGTTAGTAAGATGGTTTGTCTGGTCGTCAATTGGCCTATTGGTCTGTCACGCTTTTATTTAAAATAGCATTTACGATTCGTCCATTCATGTCTGTAAAAAGATTTGTCTGGTCGGCAATTGACCTATTGGTCTGTCACGCTTTCATTTAAAATAGCATTCTAGATTCGTCTATTCATGTATGTCTGGTCGTCAATTGGCCTTTTGGTCTGTCACGCTTTTATTTAAAATAGCATTTACGATTCGTCCATTCATGTCTGTAAGAGGATTTGTCTGTTCGTCAATTATCTTATTGGTCTATCACGCTTTCATTTAAAATAGCATTTAAGATTCGTCCATTCATGTCTGTAAGAGGATTTGTCTGGTCGTCAATTGGCCTGTTCGTCTGTCACGCTTTCATTTAAAATAGCATTTAAGATTCGTCCATTCATGTCTGTAAGACGACTTGTCTGGTCGTCAATTGGCCTATTGGTCTGTCACGCTTTCATTTAAAATAGCATTTAAGATTCGTCCATTCATGTCTGTAAGACGACTTGTCTGGTCGTCAATTGGCCTATTGGTCTGTCACGCTTTCATTTAAAATAGCATTTAAGATTCGTCCATTCATGTCTGTAAGACGATTTGTCTGGTCGTCAATTGGCCTATTGGTCTGTCACGCTTTCATTTAAAATAGCATTTAAGATTCGTCCATTCATGTCTGTAAGAGGATTTGTCTGGTCGTCAATCGGCCTATTGGTCTGTCACGCTTTCATTTTAAATAGTATTTAAGATTCCTCTACTCATGTCTGTAAGAGGATTTGTCTGTTCGTCAATTGGGTTATTGGTCTGTCACGTATTCATTTAAAATAGTATTTAAGATTCGTCCATTCATGTCTGTAAGAGGATTTGTCTGTTCGTCAATTGGCCTATTGGTCTGTCACGCTTTCATTTTAAATAGTATTTAAGATTCCTCTACTCATGTCTGTAAGAGGATTTGTCTGTTCGTCAATTGGCTTATTGGTCTGTCACGTATTCATTTAAAATAGTATTTAAGATTCGTCCATTCATGTCTGTAAGAGGATTTGTCTGGTCGTCAATTGGCCTATTGGTCTGTCACGTATTCATTTAAAATAGTCTTTAAGATTCGTTCATTCATGTCTGTAAGAGGATTTGTCTGTTCGTCAATTGGCCTATTGGTCTGTCACGTATTCATTTAAAATAGTCTTTAAGATTCGTCCATTCATGTCTGTAAGAGGATTTGTCTGTTCGTCAATTGGCCTATTGGTCTGTCACGTATTCATTTAAAATAGTATTTAAGATTCGTCCATTTATGTCTGTTAGAGGATTTGTCTGTTCCTCAATTGGCCTATCGGTCTGTCACGCTTAAATTGGCAACAGTGTTTTCGTCGATCTGTCACGCTTTAGTTTAAAATAGCATCCTAAACGCGTCCAACCATGTTCGTCTGTATATCGGTCTGTCACTCTTTAATAGTGAATAGCATTTCCGTCTTCGTTGATCTGTCACACTTTGATTCAAAATAGGATTTTAGATGTATCTATAAGATCATCTGACCATTCCTCAATCGCACTGTCGGTCTGTCACTTTTCAATGTTAAATACATTTTCTCACTAAACGTGCTAATGTAACGGACGCAGTTTAAGAACGTCTCTTGTTGTTTTATTTCCTATCTGTTTGTGTTTAATTTTTTTATTTTTTTAATTACCGTTGAACGATTGACAGTCGTGAAACAGTGTCAGCCTTTTAATTCGACCTTGAGTTAAATTATGGTCAAAGGAATATTTAGTATTCATAGGAGTGGAGAGCACACACAAACACGCACGTACCATACACACAACATAAATATATACATACGCACAAACACATCTGGAAATGTGTGTTTACAGTTCTTTTTATTTACAATTTTTTTTTTGCTGGGGATGGGGTATCCTACTGGATACCAGACATTCACCCGCTATTTCAGAGACTCCGAACGAGATATGTTTTAAAGGTTCTAACCGTCCCCTTAAGCGCATTTTTGTATCTCTCTTGCACTTAGTTCATCGGGTATATTCGCCTGGTAGTTTTTGAAATTCTTTTTATGAGTCCGATTGCTCCTATAATTACTGGAATGATGGGGATCTTCCTAAGATTCCACTTTCTTTTAATGTCGTACATAAGACCTTGGTATTTCGTTATCTTCTCCCTCTCCTATTCTCAGCTCCGTTTAAGCCAGCATCATTAGGCGCACTGTGTGTATATGTAAATGGTTTACATAAATATGGTTACGAGATATGTCTGAAAAGTAACGAGAATCGTGTCACAAAGAATTTATTTCCGTTTCACACAAGAAAAATAATATTTTACCCCCTTAAAATGAACCCCTTAATCTATCACTAATAGTGATTTGGTATCTGCCTATCTGAAGCCGAAACTATACTATTACGTTAATCAATTGTATTATGGACGAATTGCCGAGTTAAATTTCATTTGTAAAAAGAATGCCGACGTCACTCAGACTTAGTAAAATTCGAACTCACAATCTCTGGTTTACGAGACTGGTGCTCTGAACCACTGTGCTATATAGGAAGGGGCGATTTCTTGCGTTCATTCACATCAATGATTATTTAATAGTTTATTCTTCTTTCCGCGCCAAATTGGCCGTCTTTGTTATCTATTACTAATCGAGATTTGATATATGTTTGTCTGAATCCGAAACTATACTATTACTTCTATTAATGTACTATTTTAATTCTTTTACTAATGGAGAGCCGAAACTATACTATTACTTCTATTAATATGCTATTGTAATTATTTTACTAATGGAGAGCCGAAACTATACTATTACTTCTATTAATGTACTATTTTAATTCTTTTACTAATGGAGAGCCGAAACTATACTATTACTTCTATCAATATACTATTGTAATTCTTTTACTAATGGAGAGCCGAAACTATACTATTACTTCTATTAATGTACTATTTTAATTCTTTTACTAATGGAGAGCCGAAACTATACTATTACTTCTATTAATATACTATTGTACTATGTTTCAATGCTAAACTAATTTGGGGGTTAATACCGTATCTATACGGCATAATCACGTTGACAAACCGGTTCCCGTTAGGTGACTATTTGGGAATACCAGTTACTGTATGTGCTCACCATTTATCTCGGCATTGTTTCCAGCCGTCCAGGACTTCTCCTTACCACTGGATTCAAACACCACCGACTCAGAGAAGGGGGTGCATTTCTTCCTATAGGTTTCATTTGATGTCGTATTGTTTGCCCCAAATAATTTTATTTTCACAATTGATCACATATTTTTTAATCTGATTCAGATAAGGACTTCATGCTGCCTATTCCAGTATCTCAATAGTTCAGTTTAGCTCTTTCATCGACTTTGAATGGTGAGAATTCCAGTCAATTTAGTAACTCTAACATCTCTTTCATCGACTTTGAATGGTGAGAATTCCAGTCAATTTAGTAACTCTAACATCTCTTTACTCTCTTCTTTTAGCCACAGGCGCATGTTCATCGGATAAAATTCCATTTTTGGTCCATCCACCCGAGATTCGTCCGTGATTAAAAGAATTTAGAAAAGTGATGTATTTCTTGGCCTGTATTTAATGTTAGACGTGGCAAAATAATAACTAGTGACTCTTTGCTTCTGTCTGCGAGATGAGGTAGACGTGTTTTTCATGTACTTCTCCCCCTCCCCGCTACTATTCATTGCTTTATATATCTTCATGCACATTACTTTTCTTCTCAACCGCTCTCATATCATGTATGCATGTATGTGTATGTGTACGTACTTTTGTGTAAATATGAGTTTATGCATACATAGCCATCCGCATAGACTATTTTGATGTATCATAATTCCTCAGTGTGGCTAGATAAGCGAGTGCTTCAAACTGGGACCGAAACTCGATTGTTTTTCTTTTCGATAGTCGACGTTTCTAATCGGAGAGCTTTGTATTAATGCTACGTGTACCTAACGAATTCACTTACCACTGTGATCAATCTCGGAGGAGGGGCATATATTCTCATTCACAGACAAACTGTTACGCTGTATCACATTACATCAATGTGACTAGACAGTCGAGCGTGTCTAGCCGGGATCGAAACGATTGTTTGTTTATGTTTTCAATAGTATG
>OY744530.1:102506320-102566320 GCA_963556195.1 Sepiola atlantica
CTTTACAAGCAATATACAATGGAATTGCTAAATGTGCAAACACACAAAAAAAAAACACAATAAAGTCCGCAAATCTTGTTTTCCCTTTTTTGTTATGGCAGGCTAAAATAATTGGAGTCCTTAAAAATAATTTTTTTTTTAGATAAATTAAATTTTAACAGAAATGGGTAACGTAAGGTTCAATAACGTTCTATAATAGATTTTACTTTAATATAACGATACTTGATTTCTTTAGAAAAATGAACAACCTGAATAATAAATGATTTTCACCATTAAAATATGAATGAAGAAAGAATAGAGGAAATGCCTTTTTATTAAGGGATTACTACTTATGTTTTGGAGTTGTCTCAAATATAACCGTTGCGAAACGTAGACGTAACTAATCATTACAAATTTAAAATCTTCAAACTGAAGGGAGATAATCGAACATTAATTTATGCTAGAAGGAACTAATCGAATTGAATTTTCATATTAACTGGGCCTCACATTCTATTCAGTTAAGATGAGGCAATTCCATTAACCTCATAATCTCATTCATATATATATATATATATATATATATATATATATATATATATATATATATATATATATATATATATATATATATATATATATATATATATGGGAAAATGAAAAAGGAAAACCAAAAAATGGATGTTTTTTATGTGTACATCAACTTTTCTCTGCATACACCCCCCACACAAAAACATTCCAACTTACTTTTTCCCCTTCAGTCTTGACTGCAGCCATCTGGTCAAACACCTTCTTCCTCCCTCTCCTCCACTCCCTCTCTGCCATCCACTTTATCCCTGCTCATCCCCCTACCTCTTTCTCTTACTACCAGCCACAGTAGTCCTTGCTCACCCCCATCTTTCCACTTCCTCACCACTCAATTTCTTCAACATTCATTGTTATTCTCCACCAAGTACGGACGTCCACCCAGTAGTGGCCATTATTTTATTTTATTTTTTTCCTCCCAATATGTCAACCCTACATGTATCTGTACTTGCATGATATTTTTCTCTATATTATCATCCTGATGAAGTCTTATAAATAAAGACGAAACGTTGATGTACACATAAAAAACATCCATTTTTTGGTTTTCCTTTTTCATTTTCCCATCACGTCGGATTACAGTCATCCTTCTCTTCCCATATATATATATATATATATATATATATATATATATATATATATATATATATATATATATATATAAAGCGAACACCAAAAATAGATTTAACTAACTCTATAAGCACATATGTTAAGCACTTAATTCCCTAATAGGCGAAAGGCTACACATTTATTTAATAATATCTTAGGCCAAGAGGGTAAAAAAGGCAACGTTAACATGTTGTGCAAACATATCCATTGCAACTTGTTGATTGGCTCTATTAATTTTTCATTTTACTTTCGTAAGCTCTCCGAAATCAAGAGGCCCCTTTCGTGGGCCTAACACTTGAATACTATATGAGATACATAGATATTCGAGTGTTCAATCAAGATTCTCTTCTACCTTTCAAATGTTGAGTTAGTAAAGAAGTGTAGAACACCACTTTTCCTATCTCTAATTGACCACTTAACTAGGTTATAGGTTAACTTTTTTTGTTTAGGGTTTCCGGGTTCCAGGACAAGAATACATATTGTCTGGTGGAGTATCCATCTAAGTGCTGTTCTTTGGGGTAACCTCATTAGAAGACGGTGCATCATACCTCGTATGAGCAAGTGTATAGCCATGTCAAGGCGGTCTTATTTGGGCTTCGAATACTATGTTATTTTGAATATTTGGCCAGAGTTTACTTGTAGGCTGAAGTATCTTCAGGTCAGGTACATCTTCCGTCATCTTCCCAAGTTGATTTTATGTATCTTCTATATACCACCTAGCTTTCACGTGCGTACAAGAAAGTCAACAAAATGCAAACATTATTCACTTTGCTTTTGGTTCGAAGTGATTTTCCTCTGTTCTCCATAGTAGAGGCTCCACCCTACCAAATGATTCACTTGTCTTGCTATTTCTGCGTCAAGTTGGCATGAGGAGCTCACCGTACTTATAAACCACATTCATTTCTTGAGAGATGATGATGATGATGATGATGATGATGATGATCATCATCATCATCATCATCATCATCATCATCATCATCATCATCATCATCATCATCATCATCACTCTCCATTACTTAATAATTTTTCAGATTTTGAATTTTGGCTTTTCCACTGCCAACTTATCTATCTATGTAACTCCTCTGATGATAAGATTTTAATCTTTGAAAAGCCTTGGCTTAAGGAAAGAATAATAAACCTGTTTTTACCGAGTACACCTTGCATTGAACAATGGAAGTTGAAATAGATTTATCATTCATACATGTGTATCCCTCTTCTTTCATCTATCTTTATAATTGCTCTATCTCGTATATTGAGCTTAAACAATTTCACTATAGGTTCTATCTACTAAAAGTATACTTTTAGTTTCATATTTTATATATATATATATATATATATATATATATATATATATATATATATATATCTGACTCTAAGGTCAGCGATCTTAAGGCAAAGTTGAATGACTTCGCACATTCGTATGCGGACACACCTATTTCCGTTTGCGAATCAAAATGGCGATGTGAACATTTCCGTACCATCAAAGCACTTCGCAATAATAAATCTTTGGTCATAACAAAACCTGATAAAGGTTCAGGGGTCGTTATACTTAATCATTCTGATTATGTCAATAAAATGACGACCATTCTTGAGGACACCTCTAAATTTATTCAGTTAGGTCCGGTAGATACACATGACTTCACTGTATCTATCGAGACTAAGTTCCAAAAACGTTTAGTTAAGTGGGTTAAGAGTGGAGCTCTTCCCACTAATATTTCTAAAATAATTAGATCCACTGGTTCTATTCGACCCCGTTTGTATGGTTTACCAAAACCCCACAAAACTGGGGTACCATTAAGACCAATATTATCGATGATACAAAAATATTACATTTTTACAAAAGCAAACCAGCTTCTGTAGACAGATGCCCTATTTACCTTCGCCTACCTTGGCTTGGTAACATTAGTGATAGATTCGCCAAACAAATCTCTTTGTCTGTACAACAATGTTATTTTGCTGCGAATACACGAGTTGTTTTTTCCTCTCGACCAATCTTGACTTCTATTCGAAAAGATGTCCTTCCCCCACATCATAATAATTCCATTATTTATATATTTAAATGTAGTTGCAGCATGCACTACGTTGTGATGACGTCACAAAGACTGGACATCCGGGTCAAACAAGATGTGCCCAACAAAAATTCGCAATGCAAATTATTCACCAACTGACGTTTTGAATAATACTTATGGTTCGTCGATAGGTCAACATCTCATAAATAACCGCGCCTGTGACACTAAATTCAGTGTCGACTTATTCTCCATTCTTAGTAAGTCGCACTCTCCTTATCATCTCAAGATCCTAGAAACAATTTATATTAAGTCCTTGAGACCTTCTCTTTGCAAGCAAAGAGAAAATCTCCTCGGACTTAATGTTGTTTCTATTTAATTGAATTTTTCTTCTTTTCTTTTTTTTACCCCTTTCCCTGGCTATAATTCTCATAGCATCTTTTTAAAATATTTTTTATACACTACCTCGATATTTGGCTCTGTTGAGCAAGGTACGAAACCGGTCAGCTGCCCTTTCATCTTTTTAATTTCTTAATTCATTATGAGTAATAAATATTGTCTCTTCAATGCCATTTTAAAGTTTTGCACGACAAAGAATATATATATATATATATATATATATATATATATATATATATATATATATATATATATATATATATATATATATATATTGGAAAAGAGGGAGATTTGAGGTTGTAAATTTTATTCTTTAAATTTTATTTTGTTTAAATTTTATTGCATCTGGCTTATTCATGACTTCGATTTCCACAGACGACATTTTGAGTATATGTGAGTGTATTATAATATTAGTCTTTGAAAAACTTTATATAAGTTATTGTTTGTAAAAATAAATTACCGTTTGACAAATTTCCAGCTTTTCTACCAACCACTCTGTATATATACTATGTATACTACCTAGCTCTACTCACGTGTTGAGCACTGTTGAAGTAAATACTGAAAATCGATAAATAAAATATTATATCTTCTTATAACATTTCATGTGGATGCATGAAATAATTATATATATATATATATATATCTTCCATATAAAGTAAAGACGTATTTCTCCTCCCAATTTTACTAGAGTAAGAAAATATCTACATACATTATAGGCTACATATTTTCGCTCACCAACAACAGCAAATCCTAATGCATGTTTCACGAAGAAATAAGTTCATTTTCAATACGAAACAAAATTGTAATTATTCCGAGATTTCTGCCTCTCCAAAAAACATCTTCGAAAGAGAGGGTAGCAACGATTATCCTCCATATACAATTAGTCCTCACACGCAACCCATCGACACCGGGACTTTTGTCTGTAGTGGGAAAAAATCACCCAACCGCCCGATCCATAATTATGGAATGTGCATTCTGAAATTCAGGTTGCATGATAATTTCACGTTATTCGAAAATCGCATTCTCTTTAAACGAACATATTCGACAACAGCCATGCTGACATGCAAGTACATTTTTGGATGGTGAACTTTTTAATTTATTTTTACCATTTCAGCCGATATATTTTTAATAGACTTCTTTTCATAAGAGAATACTCACACTTTTAATATTTTTAACAATAAGATATTTATTTACCTAATTTAAAAGAAGATATTTATTCGTTTTTCAAGATAAACAAATTCAATTCTCGATCGAACACGATAACATTTACGATTTATATTGTTATATACTTTTAACTAATATATATATATATATATATATATATATATATATATATATATATATATATATATATATATATATATAAAAACCTAAAAACAAACGTATTTTAAAACTTCCTTCAATATTAGTTGTAAAAAAATACAATATGAACGCTTTAATAAGGTTTCATTTTATCGCTGCCCCTCGCCGCCACCAAGCACAATAAGGGATTTTCGCACGTGACTAAAATTAAACAATCAATCGCTACCATTTAAAAATAAAGAGAGGTTTATTTTTATTTTTTGAATTTGTTACCTCGATTTAAACACTTTTTACTTTTCGTTTTTTTTTTTATTTGTTACTTTTCAAAATAGAATTGATTTGAAACTGCAGTATACTATACTTAATCTATCCTCGGTACTTCTGCAGTTTACGGACCGTGCTGAAATAATAACGTTATTATTTAGAAACCCATTCTTAGAAGAAATCCTTCTAGGCAGCAGCAATTTTTTAAACTCTGCCCTCTATTTTAATGTTAGCCGATTGATATAAGGCATTTTCTTATTTTTTGAACGATTTCTGTACTGTTAACTATTCGGCATTGATATGGTTCTGATTTACTTGCCTCCCCATGAAGACAGAGTTAGACACAAGGTCGGTTTTTAATTTTGGTAAAAATCCATCTCCCCAAATAGGGGCACTCCGGATTGGGACAAAAATAAAAAATTGCCGAAGTCTAGAAGGAGTTCTCCATCACTTAACGAGGTACAGTATAACGGATACTACACTTCAACGTGATTTCTATTTTTAAAAGTAAGAAATAACATCAGACGTATTATATAATACGTTATTTGCCTCTTTATGGTGCTAATGCAGTTTACGGACCGGGCAAAAATTTAGAGAGGATTTTCAAGTTAAATTCAATTTTTACGGTATATTTTGTTTATTAAATTGTTAGATGAAAGTACAGAATAGTTAATCAACTCTCCACCTCCCATGTTAAGAATGGGTTTCTAAAGTATAACGTTATTATTTCAGCCCGGTCCGTAAATTGCATAAGTACCCTCTTTATAGATTCATAACCGAAATCCACGTTCAAAGCACAATCTTCTCTTTAACCCAGTTAATTAATCGCCGACACTTACAGCGCAATGTCATGCATTCTAGAATATGTTTATCAACGCATAAAAATGGACGTGACAAAACTCGGATTTACTAAAAAAAATACTGACACTTTCTGTTTCTTTATGTGAAACTGGTCAAGTTAGGAATACATTCACGGATGCCTGTAGTGCACATGGACTACTACAGGATGCTAATGACTGAGATGCTACTTTGCAAGAAGCCATCATCGTCACTACATGTGCAGCGTCTCATCCAAAACGACTTTGGGATACCAACCGTCTGAACAAGCATCAATTGTTTGGGATGGTATTGCACAACTAAAACAAAAACAGACTTTTGACAAACACTTCCTATTGTTCCACATGGAAGTCACGCTGATGAGCTCAATGCTTGCATTAAATTGTCATATTTGTGAAAGTGCATCAATACTGTCACATTATCTATAAGCATACATATGCTTCTCAGTGACAAGATTGCAACAATTAGCCATGGAAAACGTGTTATTACTCCATGTATTGCATTAATTGTTTCATCTGCTATTTTACATTAACATTGTGGAGTCTTTTTATAACTCACTAAAAAGATATTTAGTGATCGTTACAGCTTCGGCTTCTTCTTCTTCTTCTCTCTCTCTCTCTCTCTTTCTTTCTTTCTGCATGATTAAAGAGAGGTGTGTGTTGACAGTCGGAAGCTATGTTTTCTTCTCAGCCTCATTAGGGGAAGTTTGTGGTACTTTAAACAACCACAGTTTATTGCTTTTGTTTTCCATAAATAAGAATAAACATGCGAATCGTACAGAAGTAATCAAAGAGAAAACGGCTGATCAGATAAAATATGAAAATTGATGAAATCGAATAAAACTATTTTTTACATGTATTAATAATTGGCCTAAATCACATATAAAGCAGATTTTTATGAAGCACAAAATAATTCAATAATTACAGATTTGACAAGGAATTGCTCAAGTTATTCGACTTTTGCGGGAAACGCTGGGCCACGGGGCAGCTAGTATATATATATATATATATATATATATATATATATATATATATATATATATATATATATATTAAAGTGAAATATTTTGAAAATCAACAGTCGTGCAATTTTAAATGAAAAGTTCATTTATTTATATTTTTTTTGCATATATATTAAATAAAGAAAGAAATATTTGCTGCCAATGAATTGATCTTATGCTTCCCATGGGGAACGATTTTCTGTGGTAAATGCATAAAAAAGGTTCTTGTTTGTTTTTTTTTGCTGAGAGACATTTTCTCCGGAAGTGATCTGATGATCTTCTGATGAGCTGCATGAACGAAAGGTAATTATGTGTTTATTTCTGTTTGTTCGTTTCTGCGCGAAACAATGGGCAAGAGTTACATTAAACTTTGGTTGAATTTCGACAAGTAACAATATGAACTAAGACGTGGTCATTGGAATTTAAAATACTATTGTTTACTTATATATATATATATATATATATATATATATATATATATATATATATATATATATATATATATATATAATGGTAATAATCCAGGTGAAAAATATCCACAGGGTGATAATCCAGAGAATTTTAACCGGGTTTATAAAAAGTGCTCAATATCAAAATAGAGCTTTATATATGATAATTTTATTTACAAAATCTGCGACACTGGCATGTCGATGTTATCGATCAACAGTTACTATAAACGGAGATCTCATCAGGAAGAGTTAGAATCCGATCTTAACCTCAGATCATATTTGGAGAGAACCTATATATATATATATATATATATATATATATATATATATATATATATATATATATATATATATACGAAAAAAACACGTTGACACACCGGTTCCCGTTAGATCACCGAAGTTAAGCGACCGACGTTGAGCCTCCCGAAACTGCAGCGGATATAGATTACACACGCAATAGGCCGCACATTTACGTAGTTTATGCCTCAAAATCACAGTAAACTTAAATCTAAGAAGCGTCAACTTCTTTGGTATTAATCTAGATCCAAAATGTGGCTCTCATAGACATTTCTATAAACTGATGAAAGACTTAAATATATTAACATAGATGCATGCCATCCACCGATAGAATTAAACACTTTGATATAGATTCGAGGCTATCTTTCAGTCCGGACCTACTTAGATAAGCTTCCCTTTACTACAATAGTGCACTCAGTAGTTTCAAAGACTAAATCTGTTAAATTCGCACAGCACCCGATATTACCAACAACACGGAAATTAAACAAAGAAATATTATTTGTATTCTTTTTAATAAGTAAAAGTACTGTTATTCTAAAGAGAGTCCTATCTCCCAAAGGAGAGAACCATGCGACGTGGCTAATTTATGAATCTTCAATTTATTATCACTAGAAAGTATAGTAGCTTAAAAATTATTATTAATAAATAAATATTCTGATATCCATAAACATATATATGTAAATTTCTCAACATTGTGGTGAATTTGAATCAGTGAAGTTCTCCAACTGATGTTTCAAAATCTTTTGTCTACACAGGCTAGGTCGAGAATTGTTAATAACTAACGTCTCAATAATATTGAGATGATAGTACGACCTAGCACTGTAAAACCGAAAACAACTCATCGAAATGAGAACAACTATTTGCATCAATCAGGTGATTGCCGATGGCAGATTCATGTGCTTGAAAATTCCCGAATATCACGTGGTATGTGTTGGGATATTCTCATTTTTAATCTTTGGGATCTCTTGCCAACGTAGTCAGCTCCACACTGACAACAGAATTCTTTTGAATGGCTGGCAAAACGTCCTTACGAAAAGAAGAGGACAAGGTTCGAGTCGTGTACACTACTATCAGCATCCTTTTGACAATGTCAAGGCCGTCAGAACCTAACACTGGAAGTTTCAAATAAATAGGGCATCGTGACGGGCCAATAAATTGACCACCATTAAATATAACAACTGTGCGTGCAATGGTGCTTTTTATAATATTGATGAGATATCTATTGGCAAGAAAAATATTGATAATTTCATCAAGTTCCGCATCGAGTCGTGTTGGTGAACAAATCATAAGTGCTCGATGAGTAAGAGTACCAATAAGATTTATTTTTCTTGATTTATGGGCGAAAGAAAACAAATGTCAAGGTTGGTTTTCTATAAACAGAGGTTTCAAACGTTAAACTATCTTTAGACACTAAAACGTCAAGGAATATATATATATATATATATATATATATATATATATATATATATATATATATATATATATATATATATATATATATATATTCTCTTTAACATCTGGCAATTATAGACTTCACACCAACAACTTAATATACTACACATTTTAGCTAAATACATACAGCAATTTCTAATGCGTGTTTCACGAAAAAATCATTACATTTTGTCTCTTTAAAAGAAATCCTTAGATTTATTCCAATCCATCTGCCTCTCACAAATACATCTCTCACAAATACATCTCTCACAAAGAAGGTAACAAACCTTTTTACTCACTCATATTTCTCTTCTCCCACGTAACTCAAATTCACCAGGTTACTTTCTTAATATGTTACATACGATTTACGCACCCTTATTGTTTCACGTTTCCTCGTATAAGCAGATGCCTAGCCAAACCTAGATCTTATTTGGGCTTCAAATACTATGTAATTTTGAATATTTCGTCAGGGTTGACTTGTCGGGTAAAGTATCTTCATGTCAGGTTTTCCTGACAAACCCTTTTACAGATATACCGAAAACACTCGATGCTGCTGTCTAGTAGGTAATTCAAACTCACCTAGTAGATAATTCAAACTCACCTAGTAGATAATTCAAACTACCCAGTGGGTAATTCAAACTATATATACGTGTGTGTGTAACCAAAACAAATATTCTTAAGCTAGTTACATTCAATCTGTTTGTTTAATCGTGACATATTGACGAATATGCTAATAAACATATAAGAGTGACAGAGAAACCGACGGACAGCGCTTCATAGAAATATGCTGAGACGCACTTAAAGACTCTTAACATTATTTATATAATCAATACACTTAGTTTTCATATGACCGCATGCACGCCCGTTGATATATTGTTCATTCATTCAAAATTTGACTTTCAAATACATTCATTTACATATGTTAATGTGCCAATCGGTTTTTAAATTAATTCGAACAGGAATTAAGTAAGTCAGATTGTAAGGTATCATCTATCAACATATCAACATTTAAGTATGACACCGGTCAAAGAAGCGTATTACATATTTATTTCTTACTGCGTTGATATTTCACCCAATATTTTTAGTTAGTCTCAATTAATGTGGATTACTAACGTTTATGGTAACATGATTAGCGGTAACTGTAACCGTCTTCATAAATCCCATAAGTCTAAGCATAAGCGTCACATATTTCATCGCCGTCATAGTTGTCTCCATCTCTCTCTCTCTCTCTCTTTCTCTCTTTCTCTTTCTCTCTCTATATCTATCTATCTATCCACATACACACATATATATATATTGTTTGATTCATTTTTTATCAATTTATTCATTCATTTATTTCATTCATTTTTCATTCATTCTTTTCACCTTCATTTTTATCCTTCATTTTTTCTTCAAATTTTGTATTCATCTTTTTCCTTAATTGTTTTTATTCATTTTTCTATTTATTTTCTTTCATTCATTTTTTTATTCTTTTTTTTTTCATTCCTTCATTTTCATTCATTTTTTTTTTCATGGATATTTTTCAGTCATTCATTTTCATTCATTCAAATGTATTCATTTAATTCAATTTTTCAATCATTTTATATTCATTCATTTTTTTACAATTATTTTTTACTTCATTATTTTTAATTCATTTTTAATTTATCTTGGCATTCATTTATTTTTTATTTTTTATTTGAGTGGAATTCTTAATCAAAAAGTTCTCAATATCCGAGATAGAACTGCTGTATTTAAACGATGCGTTGCCCGGGAGAAAGAATTTTGCTTTCTTTTATCATACTATTGTATACAAGAAAGGGTACTTTGTGCGAGAGGAATGATAGTAATTTTGGTAAATTGAAGAGGAAAAAAAAATGATTGTCATGGTGTTATTTGATATATTCCAATGTTGACATTTGATTTTGTATAAGCATAAGAATTAAAAACTAGTTATATATTAGAAGGAATAAACGAAAAAAACGTGGCAATTGTCAAGAATAGTAAACAGAAAAAAATGGGTAAAAAAAAAACAAAAAACAAATAACCAACAAATTCCTGTTACCAAAGGCAATAAAGTTACTTTTCTGCTTACCTGCCTATTCTTTTGTGTGTTTCAAAGTATTTTAAAGCGTTTTTATTGCATGTTAATAATTCGTCCAAATCTGATCGCGTTACAGTTCCATTTTCAAGATGGCGTAGGCGAACATCCCCAAAGTTTGTCGAATGATATTTTCGTCTTATGGAATGAAAAATAAGCAAACAAATAACTGTCTCAAACGCCTTAAAATTTACTTTTCTACCAAATTAATGTCAAGTATTTTGCAAGGCTCATCAGTCCAGCCAAACAGTATGGATAAACATTTATGCAAATTGTATGTGTTTGAATTTACAAATGAGAGATGTGTCCCGAAAATAACTTTAAAATACTCTAAAAAAAACGTAAATTTAAGCAATATGTCTTAATTGATGTCTAATACCTATTGTTATAATTTCAAAAAAATCAGAGCAATCTGGATTTTCACAAAGTGCTTCCATCCCCTCTTTGCCCCTTTTGCATGAAACTAAAGTAAACTACATATAGCCCACATTACCTACCTTTACGCTTAGCAGCTATGTTTCAAAATTAATAATGATCGGTTAATTAGCTTTGTAGTGAATCCTGTACATACAAATATATAAACATATACACATACCTAACTGTATGTAAATAAAGAAAAGCTAAGTCTAAATTCTGTAAATTCAGTCGTATTCATAAAAAATATTAGTTATTGATTTCACGAAAACTAAGCTAAATTTACGAATTTTATTTTGTAAGCGAAACAATTGTAATAAAACTAGCGTCAATTACCGTTGCAGAAATGAATTATATGAGTAGAGACTAAATTTTCGTCTTTGGAATTTTAAATAATCAATATATATATATATATATATATATATATATATATATATATATATATATATATCGGCCTGGGTTCATAGTAGTTGGATGACTACACCCCTTGTTGAAAAGAGTAGGTAAAATTCCACAGTCGGTCATCGCCGCGGTTCGCTTAATCTGTGTAAATTAATAGACGTTCTTGTATGTGGCGAGGTAGCTCAGTGGCAGAGTACTCGCTTACCATGCAAGTGACTCGGGTTTCGAATCCTGAGTTCGGATGTGTTCTACTGGTTAGCCCAAAGGAGGGCGAAACTCGAGTCTATGACTTCCGGTTTGTTTCTTTTCATAGGTTGTGGGCTGCGGCATTGTCTGATTGTGTAAATAATTATATATATCATCTCACATTCAAGAAATCTAATATATATATATATATATATATATATATATATATATATATATATATATATATATATATATATATATATATATATATATATAGTGTTAGAGTGACATAAATTCGAGAAGGAAATCCGAGTATGAGAACTCAATGTAATAAACAGAGCAAGAATAACATAATGTAAAGTAACAGTGAATTAGATAATCGCCGGTGCAATAATTTATTTCGACCCTACGGCCTTATTCAAGCATCCAAGCAAGGTGATTACATTTTTGAAAATGTAGCATATATATATATATATATATATATATATATATATATATATATCACTGTCCTTTTTATTTGGAAATTCAAAATATTTATAAAAATCTTTTAGAATTCTCTCTGTTTTTCCACCTTCTCTCCCTTTCTCTTCCAACTCTCTCTCTCACTCACTCTTACTCTCTCTCTCTCTCTCTCTCTCTCTTTATCTTTTATTCCGAAATTCCAAAATGTTTTCATAAATATTTGGCAATTCTAAATATTCATAAAAACATTTTGGCATTTCCAAATATTTATGAAACCTTTAGGTGATATCATAATAGACCCTCTCTATCTCTCTATTTCGTTTTCTTCTATTCTCTATTTCTCGCATCTCTCATCCCCTTCTCTCTCTTCTTTTAATTATTTACATCAGTCCATTTATTTACCACTTCTCTTATCAGCATCCAAAACATTCATGTACAGTCATGATAAGCAAACAACATCATCAAAGTTACAGATTACGAAACTATATGAATAATCAATAAAATTGATTAAACTTGCGAATATGTTTAAAAATTGGATTAGCCAAAAAGTTCGTTCGTTTTTTAGGAAGGAGGAACCGAAACATCAAGTTTAGAAACATACACGACTTCATGCAATTCATTTTCTACTCTCGATTTGGAGATCTTGAGAATGTCTGTGATTTGTCTGGTTGCCAAATGTTAATCTTGTTCACTTGGTGACTGTCGATCATGTTTGGTCGGCCAGAGTGATGAGCATTTCTCACTGAAAAATTCTTTGTTTTGGAATCGAGCAAACCATTTCTGGCAAACCCGTTCTGTAACAGAACTCTCCCCATACGCATGACATATCTTTATGTGGATTTCTGTAGCTTTTCTCCTTTTCTGTAGTAAAAAAAGCATCAGATGTCGGTTGAAGAATAGAAATATAAAACGAACTTTAGTAAGCCGGAAAGATGACATTCAAAAAACGAACAAACTTTTTGACCAACTTAATATAATTAAACATTACTAATGTAATCAATTGTTTAACACCGTTAATATGACGGCTAGTTACCGAGTAAAAGGACAAAGTATTTTAGGTAGTTGTATTGCATTTATTTTCCCTCTTTCTGTGTTAAGAGACAATTGACATCCTTTGGTGCGAATTAAATAATTGATAATCAAGCAATCCCTATTTCTATTGGAATCATAGCTATAGGAAGAAGGAATTATACATTTCACAAGGGTATTAGAAAAGATTAGTTTAAGGCCACATCTACTTACAAGTTCACTATACCTGGTATCTCATCTACTACATTTACAGCAAGAACTCGCCTCTTTATCAGTACTGCAAAGAACCTTTATTTCCTCTACTGTGTACCTAAAACCTAACGGATTTCCATTAACAGAGTTTGTTTCCAAGAACTTCCCATCTGTGGAATACATTACTCATGGCTGCTTCCCTGGAGATTACAACATGGTCATCTTGAAGTCGAATGTCAACAAATACTTGTTGAGCCGTCTTCTTGAGTAATCAAATGTTATCCATTCCATTCATCGTTTTGAATCATCTCAGCATTCAACTGACAATCAATCCATCTCATCGTCGAGTGGCTTTTTGGCCTTGGTAAGTGATGAATAATTACTAAAATAAAAGTAGTAAGCAGATCCGACGCTCCTTAATTTTAATGATCCGGCGTGAACAGGTGTTTCAATGTGATACAACCGTAAAAATGCTTCTTAATGACGTCAACTAAGTAAAACCAATTGTAATAATGTATTCAAGAGTTCCTTTCAAATTTCTATGTAGTTTAAATATTTTAAAAAGCAACAACAAAAAAAGAACTACTGGATTTTCCTGTCATTTGTGAATGTTGTCAGGAGTGTACGCTTAGGTGCGCAGCAGATTGCATGCGTCGTCCTCATCAGCGTTCGATGTCTTCGGCCATTATCGCCATTTTCTGTCAACGACAAAAGCGCCATCTGTTGGCGCGCGTGAGCGGACTCACAAAGAGGCAAGACGTCTTTTCACTTAGACGGACCCGACAGCAGAGCAGCTAACGCAGGTAAGTTTATTTATCTTCAAGACAAATTATATATATATATATATATATATATATATATATATATATATATATATATATATATATATATATATATATATATATATAAATAAAGTGGTGAACTAAAGGCGAACTTTTAGGAAAGGTAAAACCTATTGTGACACCGGACTTTTTTGCAATCGGACATTTGCTTGCATTCGGGCAGAGTTTTGCCGTGTGTTTTTTCTCCACAATCTTTATTTTATTTTTTCAAATTTTAAATCTTGGCATTTGCAAACTTATCTATCCCAGCGATTTCCTCTGATGATAAGATTTTGATCTTTGAAAAGCCTGGCTTAAGGAAACATTTAATTTGAATACATTGCCTTTTTGCGGAATATACCTTGCTCTGAGCAACTGAATTGAAAAAAGATCTGACTTTTGCTTTTCTAATTCCTTTTCATCCTTCTACCTTCTACACAAGTTGCTATTTTACCCATGACTGGAGACAGGTTTTAATTCCTTTCTCAATGGTACTAGAATGTGCTTGAATACAATAGATCTAAGGTCATACCTATAACAGGCCGAGATATCTAACATTTGAGGTCTTTTATTGTGGGCAAGATTTCCAGTCTGTCAGCAGATATCTTTTTAGCTTCTAATTTAAATCTGTTTTTAAGTTTGCCTTTTCGAAAAGCAAGTATGAACAATATTTTATATCATATACTTTCTAAGAATATATAAAACAAATGAAATTAAGATTTCAAACAAGTCGGACGAAACTATATTTTCATCAAATTATAGTTTTAAACTAAAAGAAAGAAGTAAAAAGTTCTTGAATAAGCAAAGCTGTCAGTATGAAAAGAAAACTTTAAATAACTTCTGCGAAATATATAAAACTAACTAGCATTTTTCGTTTTGAACTCCTGTTTAAATGTTTTAGTTTGGCGAAAAAACATTTGACAGTCACAAACTTATAATCCAAATGCAATTCACTATATATAATACAGAAACTCAGCTGAAATAAATTTGCTGGGTTAGAATTCCCTTTCAAGATGACGTTTTCTCAAAACAATAAGAGTGAAGCTAAAAAGATATCTGCTGACTGACTGGAAAACTTGCATACAGTAAAAGGCCCCGAATGTTAGATATTTTCGGATTTTTATAGGTATGAACTCGGATAGATCTTTATCAGATTTAAACGCGTTGAAACCATTTCCAAAGTCTGCGAAAATATCCATTATATCTCTCGCCCATCTATTTCTAATTAAGTAGAACTAAATTGTATAGCATGTGTTTGAACCTGGCCCTGGCTGTGAGTTTTTCAAATATCGCAACTGCTCCGTTATTAAAATGCTTTGGTTTCTCGGTTTTACGGCACATTAAGCCTCTTTGAGGTTATTAAATTTCAAAATATACTACCTGTTAAAAATGATTATTTGCTGAATGCAAAATACTATTTTACTGATATCTGAACGAGGGTTGTGGGTTCATACCTTTCACAAAGGTATTAGTGAATAATTGAACACAAAAATAGATTTAAAAGAATTCGAATTCAACATCGCTGTTTTTGTATAGTAGGTGATTTACACTCTCATCTCAAACATAAATTTTACGTTGGAAGTAAACAGATTTTAAATTAAACCAAGAAGTTGTTACTTTTATGTCTAAAATAATGTTTACAAACAACAAATATATAATATATAAATTGTTAAATCTTATATGAATGTATATGTGTATCATTTTACTAGGTGTAGTACACGTCCCAGGACAGATTCATAATACGGTGACCCTATCAAACTCTTTAATCAGTACAAGATGGCGAACCAAAACATATACTCCTGACTCACTCTACTAGCACCCTTCACTCAAGAAGTTGCTAGATGCCACAAGATTGTCTACTCCAATTTCCTCGTGAATATTGTCTTTGCAATTATCTCTTCTCGTTTCCTTGACCGTAGCATAATGCAGAAATATAAATCTATTGTGAACAAATATCATCTGCCCGACTGCCCCCCCATATATATATATATATATATATATATATATATATGATAAAATACACGATATCTCATAAAATGAAATGTCGTGGAGACAGAATCTATGAAAGACAGAAAAGAAAAACAAGTTAACACAGGAAGAAATAAAAATCAAACGAGCTATTTGTATCGGCTTTATTCGTCTTCAGTATATATATATATATATATATATATATATATATATATATATATATATCATAATCATCTAGTCGTGGTAGTGTCACGGATCTTCCTGACTCTTTCACACTATCATGTTCCATCCTCCATCACACCAAATAGGGCCTCTATAAATTCATTGTGAGTCTTCCATTAGTTGCTTGACGTAAGTTCTGTGCGATTTATCCACTGAACTACATCCTTGTTTTGTCTTTTACAAAAGAATATTGTACCCCAGTCCACAATCGAACCCAGGTCAGTTGCATATTTCAACTGATCTGAGGGAGATGGGCGAGAAGCAACACCAGAATAGAGAGTGGTATCATCAGCATAGATGTTAATTTTCTTAATAATATTCTCTGGAAGACTATTTATATAGAGAAGTAATAGTGTTAGACCTAGAATAGAGTCCTGAGGAACACCAGAATTGATAGGAATAGAGATTAAAGAGACACAGTCCAAAGTTACTCGCAAGCTTTGATCAGAAAGAAAAGACCTAATAATGTCAAGAACCTCACCACCAATACCATAACCCTGAGGTTTGTGTAAGAGACCAAAAGACCGCGATCTGTCGAACGCCTTCGAAATGTCAAGCGCAATGGGCCTACCCTCTCATGAATTATCCATAAACCGACAGATCCGCTCAGTTACAACAGTTAGAAGATTAGCTGTTTAACGAAAACCATGAAAACCATAGGGAATATCACTAAAGAGATCCAGACATTCCAGGAAATAAACAAGCCAACCTTTAAAAAAAAACTTGCTAATAACCGAGAGGAGACTAACAGGACTATACTTAGTTGGGTCAGACCGATCACCAGCATTTTCAAGATAGGGACAACAGATGACTCACTCCAACAAGAAGTGAAATAGGACTGAGACAAACAGAGATTGAATAACCTAGAGAGGATAGAAAAAAATCAGGAGCACAACACTTGAGAATGACAACAGGAATTGAATCAGGAACGGAAGCATTAGACTGGTCAGGATCAGAAAGAACCTTCGCAGCCATATTTGACAGAATCAAGAGACTGATCAATTTCCAAATAAAAATCAGGAAGAACAGCGCCAGAATCACCGAGAGAAGGATTGTCGGAAAAAGACGAGCAAAGAGATCAACTTTATTCTTAGAAGATGAAATAACCTGAAGACCATTAAAATGAGGAGGAATAACAGACTTGCCACTATTAATAACACTATTGTAGGTTCTCCAAAAATCACGAGAGCCGACTCCTTGCATATGATATAGACTAAACCTCAAGGATTTCTCTCTTGCATGCATTGCTAGCTCTTCTGTAGGATTGTCTAGAAGTCTCTATGTACTGTACAATTACCTACATATAATCTTGAACGGTGGTTATAGTATCAATCTAACGTACCGATGTATCTTGATAGCATATACTATGTTTTCCATATAAAGAGTGTTAACTTATGATAGTGTCCCCCTTAATATTACCTAACATCAATCTAATAACATTTACCCACTTCCTTTGTATCTTTACTAGCAATTTCTATAGATCAGTATATTCCATTCTTACACGGGCCCTTATTTATATTTTATTTTATTTTGTTTTTGTTATATTTTTCATTTCTATTAATATCCTTTTGATATCTGGCAAGTTTTATTCACCTATAACTACGATTTACTTATAATATAGATATTGTGACGGTAAAGTAACATGCATGCACATTTAGAGCGTTATGATCGTAGATACGGCAGATCTTCTATATATTCTTTTAACCCCTTCACCTTGATGACTTAGAACATTATCTTACTTCCTACGTAATCAACATGTACTCCCATCTCAACTAATATGTTCTAAGTATTCAACTATTATGAGTAGTTCGTTAACTTTGTGTAATGGACATTCTTATATTAGTTTCTTTCTTTTTACACACATATGTATTATATCTATATCTATAATAACATCCAAACATAACTTTATCTTTACATGCATTTAACCCTTAGCCCTTGCAGTAATTTAACCCATTGAGAATCCTAATTAAACTTCCCTTGTTTTTCTTCAAAACAAATATTAATCTATAATCGTTACACCTAAAGTGTAGATAAAATAAAGAAATAGTATCGGAACAGTTAAACAGAGGTGTCGCCAAGATCAAGTCACAATGAATGTTAATATCTCTCTCCAGTGAAAAAAAAACGTCGTTCAGTCCAACATAAAAAATCCAGCACTATTCTCTCCTTTCGTTCGATTTACGATCCCACGTTCAGAACGATCTCCACATCTCTGACCGAATTTTCATTTTCCTTCTCTTATTAAAAAAAAAATGCGACGCATGCAAACCAACTTAATTTGCCTAAATCTCTCTCTCGACGCCGCTGCCCGGATCTTCAAATAAAAACCTTATTTGACTTTTGACGCCTTTTTCCTCCCACTTCTCTTTCTTTTTGTCGTCAGCGAGCATTTTCGAGTTCGCCCCACACACACAGCACACCTGACGCTGCCTCTTTGAACGGCGCTGACAAGTGTCTGAATTTACGTCAGTCGACCGCTCTCCGCTACATAAATATCATCTAATATTATTTCATAGACATATCCCTATTTTTTAGAATAAAATAGATCACTAGCTGTTTATATAGTTTTATATATCCTTCTCTTTATTCTATCATTGGCCTTTGTCTTCATTTGATGTATCTGAAATTGACTTTTGACATGAGTTATTCCCCTTAGATCGTTCCTAACATTGTTTGAACTATATTATTCATGGGTTTAGAAATTATTATCTTCCCTGTTTAAAGACTTTCACCACTTGAAACACTCTATTGCTATTGAAAGTTATTCATTTGGAAAATAACCGAAAAAAACTGATTGTCCTTATTTAAAATGGTTAATGATTTGGACGGTGGAATCGATTTTTGTTTGAGGACTATATCGTGGGATTACCTTTTGTTCGAACTTGAATACCATGTAAGGTAATATATTTTAACAAGACCCTATAACTTTCTACCATCTTTTTATGACAAAGATCCCTTGGGAAATCTTCTTCATTGTTGGTTTTGTGGTTTTGTTTTACGATTCTCAGATGTATCATTGCTTATGTATTTATGTGTCATTATTGTTTTTGTTTTTATATACATATATATTTATATGTATGTGTATTTGCGTATATATATGTATGTGTATGTGTATGTGTATTTGCGTATATATATGTATGTGTATGTGCATTTGTAAACTAAATTTCAAACTTGATGCCCTTTTTGCTATTAAAAATATATTTAGTGTAATAATGCAAATATATTAGTTATTTATTCATGTATATATTCATATTTTTATTTTTTTACTTATTATTATTATTATTATTATTATTATTATTATTATTATTATTATTATTATTATTATGATTATTATTATTATTATTATTATTATTATTATTATTATTATTATGATTATTATTATTATTATTATTATTATTATTATTATTATTATGATTTTATGTTTTGTATACTATTGGTTTATTTTTTAAATATTTTTTTTATTATAAATATTTTTATATACGTGTTCTTTTAAGGAGATACACCTTTGTCGATAACCATTGCAAATGACTTTGCCGCTTACTATTGATTTTCGCTGGTCTTATCTGGGAGTTGGGTGGCAATAATCTCTCCCAATATCCCAGCGCTCTCAGCACTTTTCCATTGAGCGGTTGGGGGTTAGTCCATACTCCTTGGTCCTTAACGACTTTTCATTTTTGTTGCAACTTCCATGTGGCTTGTTAGTGTTCGTAGTTTATGTGGGTTGGTTTCCGCATTCAATGATTTTCCTTAAGATTTCATCTGTTTTTATCATTATTGTCCGTTGTATAGCCTCAGTTTTCCCTTTGATTACAATTTCTCCTCGTCTTTTTCCAGTTTTTTTACAACTGTTCTTAGTGTTTCCACAAATATTGGTATTCAGTTCCTTGGTTAGTTACGTGTATTTGCTTCGTTGTTTCATCTCCTTGGGTTTCACCCTGTGGTCTGCTTAGACGGCAAAATCTACAATTTGGTTGTTGTTTCTTCTTGTTAACTATTATGACATCTGGTCCGCTTGCTCGGATAAGTTTATCTGTTTGTACATTCATGTCCCACAGGACTTTATGATTTTAATTTCCCAGTATTGTCTCTGATTGTGCCTGTACCATATATCTGCGTGTTCAAAATGCATGCGTTTGCCTAGTTCCTAGTGTAATGCTTTCTACACGCAGTCGTGTCTGTTCTTTTTTGGGGGAAGTTTGCTACATTCACTTATTATGTGATTTATCGTTTCGTCTCTTTGCCCACAGAGTCTAAATTTACTGTTTTGCTAAGTTTGATCAATCTTAGCTTTAATGTAGTTAGTCCTAATCGTATTGTTCTGTGCAACTGTCAGTGTTTGCTGGGGTAGAGTAACTTGATGTGTGTGTGCGTCGTGTAGACGTTTCTGGAAGGGCTGTTACGTCTTCTGCACGGCACACTAACTCTCCGGACTAAACGAGGGTTACATTCGTTTTAAACGAATCTTTTGGCTAATAAACATCTTTTGTGCTTTAATTGAACGTTGTAATGAGGGAACAACCCATTACTTTATATATTAAAAATATGAGTATTTATTTTTGCCGAAGAATTAACATTTTTAAAACTCGAAATTCGGGTTGAGTTTGGTGTGCGACCGACGCGCACAGGTCGAAAATCCAAACTGAAAATATCTGGCTACAATAAATCGAGATGGAGATACAAAGAGAGAGAGAGAGAGAGAGAGAGAGAGAGAGAGAGAGAGAGAGAGAGAGAGAGAGGGAAAGAATGAAAGAGACCAGGAAAATAGAGTCACGAGTGTTTTTCAGTTCACAAACCCCTACAACAGTTGATTTGACCTTTCGAACCTCTCCAATGCACGTGTCACTGTATTGCTTGGACATCGACCTGTGATTTTCCCAAACAATGGACTGTTTGATGCGCCTGATTTTTTTAGGGCAGCAATGTCGGCTTTGCGCGTCTCCCTCGGAGAGCAATAGTAGTCTGGCGCTAGGCTTTTAAGTGTGGGAAACCCTAGCTCTCACAAAAGAGGCACTATCCTTGTTACAGTAAGTAGCAATTCCGTTTCTCTTTTAAGTGTCCTTTTTTAGTCATGTCTAGGTGTATTTGTGAGTATCTTCTCTTGTCTTTCTTATGAATCATCCATTCCAACATTTCTTTTTTCATCTTTTTGCTTCTCGTTTAGCTGATCGCTGTCTTGTTCATGTTGATGATGTTGTTCATGTTGTTCATGTTGATGATGTTGTTCATGTTGTTCATGTTGATGATGTTGTTCATGTTGATGATGTTGTTCATGTTGATGATGTTGTTCATGTTGTTCATGTTGTTCATGTTGATGATGTTGATGATGTTGTTCATGTTGATGATGTTGTTCAAGTTGATGATGTCTCTTGCTTCAGTGATTAGCCTTTCAGTGTTCTGGATTATGTAGTTTTCCAATTCTTTTTTGTGTCATCCCCACCGTCTTGTATATTTACCAGTCTTTTCCCCTCTTCTATCCTTTTCACGTAGAGTCGGTCAATATCATCCTTGAGTAGTGCATTATTTATAGTCATTAGTTTCATAGTCTTCTGGTAAAGATGCCATTTTTTTTCTTTTTGTCCAAAATGTCTTACTAGTGATACTGCTCAAGTGTTGATTCTTTTTTATTAGATTTCTACTATAAATTTACTTTCTAAGAGTTTTCTTGTTCATCTAGGGTATGCTATTCTTTTCTAATCTTCTCTTTCGTTGCTGTTAATTTGATGGGGTCTGCTTCCAGAACTCCTAAATATTTATAGGTATCATGTTCGCTAAATATTTATAGGTATCATGTTCGCTAAATGCTTTCATCTCCTCTTCGTTGGGCAGTTGCGTGCCCTCCGATGTCTCCAGTTTTCCCCTTTTCATTTCTAGCAGTGCACAAAATGTGAATGTCCTTATAGAAGATTAGGGTTGTGTTTATCAGCTTTTTGTATTTTGCAAATAACTTCACGTCGTCCATATAAGGTGGTTTATTCTTTGTTCTGTGTCTGTAAACTTGTATCTGGCATCACATTTCCTGGGTATATTGTTGAGTGGCATCATGGCTATAATAAACAATAGTGTTGAGCCTCTTTGGAATATACTACTATGATTTTTATCTCAGTCAGGTGTTGTCTTCCATCTGTTTGTTCCCGTCTGCATATTTCAATTGCTTTCTGAATAAGATTGATCATTTTGTCGGATATTTTGTACAGCGTTAAGCGCTCAATTATCCATGCTATAGGGATTCTGTTGTAGACGTCCTTATAGTCAATCAAAGCCATGGCTACGTTCTTTTTCTGCTTTTTACTTCCTTCAGGATCTTTTAATCTATGTAGTATTATTATTATTATTATTATTATTATTATTATTATTATTATTATTATTATTATTATTATTATTATTATTATTATTATTATTATTATTATTATTATTATTATTATTATTATTTCTTTTTTATATAGAAGTAAAGAGGCTTATTATTTTGTTTGCAGAGAAATTAATAAATATTACAGAGTGGTCGAATCAACATAGAGTGAGAGTCCAGCAATATAAATACATAGATAAGAGAGATAATAATTAAAATGGAAATGTTTTTCAAACATAACTCAAACCCAGTACTATGGTATATTTTAGCATGTATTTTGTGTTATCTTTATATAAACAAAAAATATTTCCAACCATTCATTGTCATGGCCGATACACCCTTCCCAGTAGACCAACGTTTAAACAGTTCGGCCTGATATTCTCAGGCAACATGAAGGGGGATAAGTACATCGAAGACGCTGCCAAGTCTGCTGCAAAGAAGGTAAGCCCCCTCTAATTTGCTAGGAAACTTCTCACACCTGCCAGTATTCTATATCTCGATAAAACCACCTTCGCCCCTGCATAGAGTAGTGTTGCCACATCTGCGCTGGTGCACCAACCACTAGGTTTTCCCTCTTAAGAAGGGGGCACTAAAGAATTTCTAACCCAATAGGTCCTGCACTAGCTTCCAAGCTCCAGCCCCTGTCGCATCGCCACAGTGTTGCACCCCTGTTATTGTTGTTGTTATTGTTTTACAAGTATTTTCACAGAATGTGATCCGATGACCTTACTGTACTTGCACACCTCCCACCGTAATTAGCCCCAGCCGAATATTAACAGAATCGCACCCCTTTATTCCAGAAGTATCTAGATGCCGGAAGACGTTCTACTCTAATAGCTTCTTTCTTCGAACTGCTTGTCTTTGGTACGCCTTTCCTGCTCCCTGTTTCTCCTACTGTACAGCGCTTTAAATGTAATGTAAACAAACATCTTGCTGCTAAACCCAAAACCCAGTTGCCCCCTATAAATCTGGCCCATATCACAGTAATCACTTACGCTTCAGTGGCAAATTGTTTGGGGTGAACAAAAGAAAAAAAAAACATTTAAAAAAGAATAAGGAAACTACAAGAAAAAACGTTGAAAAACTCATATAATATTTTTTTTTAATTTTACATCAGTATAAGTTCTCAAAAATCAAGGGGTCCCTTCTTGGGCCAACACTTGATCTCTCTATTAGATACATAGATATTCCTGTGTTCCATTAAAGTTCCCCTTTACCTCTCAAACAGTGAGTTAGTAAAAGAGAGAAGAACATTACTTTTCTCTCCTCAATTGACCAGTTAACTATGTTACAGTATATCTTACTGGTTGTCTCTTGGTCTTACAGGATTCCAGGACAAGAATTCATCTAGTCTGGTGGAGTATTCAGCTTAGTGCTGTTACTATAGGTAACATCAGTAGGAGAAGTTGCACAATCCTCGTATGAGCCAGTGTATAGCCGTGTTGAGGGGATCTTGTTTGGGCTTCGAATACTATGTTATTTTGAATATTTCGTCAGAGTTTACTTGTCCTCGTGTCAGGTTGTCCAAACAAACCCTTGCACAAAGAGACTGAAGACACTCAACGATGGTGTCCACTGTGTAATTCAAACTCTCCTATGTGTGTACAATTTTATTTCCTTCCTTATTTTTGTATTCGTACTTATCTCAAATCCCCCACCCATTTTATAACACATCAATATATGTAAATGTATGTATGAATGAAGAATATATCAACGAACGTTCATACGATCATATGAATACTAAGTCTATTAAGTACTAGCAAATATATTTTCCCTCGCAAATGTTTGCTAGTCTGGGATTATTGTATCATAGTGAACGAGCCTCAATGACTGAAATTATGGTATTATTACGATTGGGCATATAACGCTCCATCCCCAAAAGAGGATGTAATGTCTGGGAAGATAATACCATGTCACATAACAGATACTACATTGCCCCCCCCCCCCCACCGCAAAAAAGAGAAGGTAATCCTGGGAGGATGGTATCATGAGGAACGAACATATGCTATACTGTCCCCATCAAAAAGGGAGGATCTAATGCCTGGGATGAATATATAATGACAAATGAAAATATACTACATTACCCCCACTACCTCGAAAAAAGGCGATAAACAATAGGAGGATTACCCCCCCCCTCCAAAGGAAGGAGTTGGTATTGCCTGGGAACGAACGAACGAACATACTCTACGAACATACTCTACACTGTCTCCCCTAAAAGAGGGTGTAATTGTGGGCATGATGTTATCATAACAAGACAGATACTACACTACCTACTCAAAAAAACAAAAAGTAATACCTGGAAGTGACTCGCATAAAAAGAGAAGATAGTGCCTGCGTGTATGATATCATGACAACAGTGAACCAATGTTTAATATACCTCTGCATATTTATTAGATATACATTTTTATTTATACAAATATTTTGGCTACACATTTGCAGACATGTTTCAGTTCTAACTTTGAATCAGCTGATCCTCGTCAGGCCAAGTTCTTAGTGTGAAGGAGGAGATCTCTTATTAACTTTCTATCTATTACTCACATCCTCTCTCACTGTATATTGTCTGTCCCTCCCCACTCTTATTTATACAGTTTCTATTACTCTCGCTTATCATTCTCTCCCTTCATATCTCTCTCTCTCCCCCCCTCTCTCTCTCTCTCTCTCTCTCTCTTAACAGTCGAAGGTAACAAAGAAAACAAAGAGTAAAAAGATTGAAATTGTCCATTATAATGAAAAGGGAATTTAACAAGTCAATATTTATAACGAATCTAAAGACATCATTGAAATTTTGCTTCGATTCTATCTGAAGTCATTAGAGCCAATTATCGGTGAGGTCCATAAAATAACTGAAGTATATTAGAACATAAAGAAACGAACTTAATTTTTTTATAGATTTTCTTCATTTCGTAAAACAAAAATAACATTTAACAAAAATATCTCAGTGAAGAATGAATTTTTAAAAGTTTCAAACACTTAAATAATTATTTTTATTGGTATTTTTAAGATTTAAAATAATTAAATCAAAACGAATTCGTTTTAATTCTGTAAGAAACGCAACGTCAACAAGTATTGTTTTTAAGAAAACATCACCGCGCTACCCGTTTTTTATTGCTTGATTTCATATTGCAAATGTTATTTTTAACTTTTCTTTCAGTCATAAACTGTAAAGATAGTTATATTTAAAATTATTTTCGTCCAGCAATATATTTCTACACGGGCAATGGCGGATGAATACCGCTAATATATATATATATATATATATATATATATATATATATATATATATATATATATATATATATATATAATGTAAACAGACACCTCACTACACTGCTCCCAACTAGGGGTGACACCCAAAACCCACATCCAAATTCTCAGTAACCCTTTACGTCTACAGTGGCGGCCTGCCTTGTTTGGGGTGAAATATGTTTTTAAAAAATATGTTAATATGTATGTATATATATATATATATATATAGAGAGAGAGAGAGAGAGAGAGAGAGAGAGAAAGAAAGAGAGAGAGAGAAAGAGAGAGGGAAGGAGGGGGGATTTTTTTTTAGTCGATGCATGATCCAATTTAATCCGAAAGAATATAAGACGCTATATTTACAGTAGGTAATCGTAAGTTTACCTTGAATGCCACCAGCTTGTACTGACGGCATATCCATTCTTAATGTCTACATAGGTGCAACAAATAGAAAGATGTGTCATTTCGTTTTATTACGTAATATGCGTAATAAAACGCTTTCTGCGTAGAATGTAGCCAGAGTTTCGTTCTCAAGTTCGAAAGCATTGTGTCTCTCTAGAATGTGTTATCAATGAATGATTTTGAAAAGATAGTACAGATCCTTTACCACAAACATTTCGATAAGTTTTCGTGCCTTGACGGTTTCATTGATTATGTTTTGTTGTTTTTTAGTTTTTTTTTTAATCAATTCGTGTAGAGTCCGTGAATATTTATTGTGCAGGGTGTCCGTAAAGTCTAGACGCAAGTCAGTCGTAAGACTACATATAACAAAGGGATGGGCCAAAGTCTTATGTGGGCCTACCTTCTCCATATTATATCAAATATGCCATGGAAACGTTGATAACTCAAAAACTAGTTATCTAATTAGGCTGAAATTTGGCTGTTATCAGATAGCATCAGATCCATGCATTAAATTTGGATCAAAATTTTGATCATGACCGAACTTTTTAAGGGCACGCTCATATAAGATGCGGGACTTCATTGGCTACAATATGGGCGAAGTAGTGAGTCTCTACAATGAACAGGACAGAAGTTATCGCCAAAAGTGTGATTTTCACTTTCTCCGTATCGTTGACCTTTGAACTTTGACCTAGATTATGTAAAAATGTAATAGGTTTTGAATTAAACCTTGACTGATATTTTGACCAAGTTTGGTGACGATTGGTCAAGCGATGTGGATGTTTGGTTTTACACAAAAAAGATAGTTACAAATTCGACAGAATGTATAACCTCCTTGGTAGGGGTACAAAAGAAATCAGTGATGATTTACTTGCTTCCCACTACAACAAAATGTGGCACAAGAGGGGCACTCTAGTCGAGTGCAAAAATAAACGAGAATGAACCCGTCGGCATTCCCCAATAGAGATGCCTCAGGAGATCAGCAATAACCTCTCTTACGAAGAAGAAGAAGAAGAAGAAGAAGAAGAAGAAAAAGAAGAAGAAGAAGAAGAAGAAGAAGAAGAAGAAGAAGAAGAAGAAGAAGAAGAATGATCTGGTGGTTCAAGTTACCGTTAAGATACAAGAACGATGCCAATGGATTATTCGGTCTCATCTTATTCTCACAACGTTTCCGTGGCACAACGGATGAAGTCCAAGGTAATAATCAGTTCTAAGTTACAGTCTTCTGGAAGTTGAAGGTTCAATTCTCGGTCCAGGCGATACTGAGAATATGATTAAGAATTACTTATGACTTCTACTCAGTCATGTCTGACGGAACGCGAACAGTCTTCGCATGATGATTAAATAAAGGGTTCCGTTCTAAAATTCCATATAGATTCTCAAGTTTGACATAAAGAATCCCGTGTTCGACATAAAGAATCCCGCAGAGTATAGACAGCTCCCGCTAGATGGCGCTGGTTGGATACAAAACTAGACGAGAACAGACTCGTCCACCTTTCAGTGTGGGGGCGCCTCATACGATTGGCTATTATATACTACCACTAACACCTCCACCCCACCTCCTGAATGGAAAGGTAATGCCTGGGAGGATGCACTTCCTCAGGCCCAACCAAACCCTCATTCCGACTAAAATGGCTGATAGTTCAAGTCAACTTCAAGGTTACCAGAATGGTACCAAGGCGAAGCAAGGCTGATAAGACGAGTATACAATTATCCAATTGGTCTGAACTTTACGGACACCTTTAGATTCCATTCCGATCTTGTTTTACAAAAACGTTTGACCCAATCATTCATTTACGCTGAGTTTATTTTTTTTTGGGGGGGGGGTATTATTTTTTGTAACATATTCTTCTCGCTAAAGTTCAAGCGTACCCACTGACTTTCTTTAAAATATAGTCCTCCCTGATTTTAACCTCAGGTAAAAAAAAAAAAAAAAACTATTTACAGGCTCGGTATTTCTAATATGCATAAAATACTTCTCAAAGACTGAAGATGAGTTTTGATAGAAAATTTAGTTGCCCTGATTCCAGCTCTCCCTATTAAGACCTATTAGTGTGTGTGTTTGTTTTACCTATGTCTAGAATTGTTCTCGGCGTCTGTTGTAACCTTAACTTCTTTGACTTGTCATTTACTTATTAAGCATTAAATAAGGAAGACGGATGACAGATAAACGAAGAAGACACGATTGAACAAACTTGTTTTTATTCCGTCATTTGCAGAACTGCATTTCTCCTGGTAGGGGCAGACAACTTTACATTTATCAAGCAAGAGTTACTTCTCTTGGATAGCACCTAATAGGGTCGAAGATGGTGACTCGTGTTGCCACTAGCAATTCTTGAAAACTTTATCTTAGTCTGACCTTAATGTTAATATGTGTCTTCCTATTGTAAGCCTATGCCTGATTGGATCAGCTTTCATCCCTGGGTACAATTTTAAAGTGCATCTGATTGCGGTGCCCCTTATTTGGCTACTATGGTGAGTATAGAGTTACCTCTTAGTTGTTATTACTCCCAGGTCCACTCTAACCCGGAGTGGTAGGTCTTGTCCAGTTATCATCTATTGGTTAAATAGAATTTCTTCCGGGCACGACACTAAACTGCATCGGACACCCTTGGTCAAGGTGCTCGGCTCTATTCGCACGCTACCATTTCTGAATCCGTCTTTCTCAGCCTTTTTTTATTGCCTACCCTATTTCCCCACCCTATCAACTACTCAAGCTCTCCCGTCAACTGTACTGGATATGACACAAACTGCATCCAGCGGTGACGCCCCAATCCTTGGCGTCACGCGCAATTTCCATGAATAGAGTTGCTTTCCAATAAATTCCCATCTGTAGCACACAACATCACGGAACTGCTTCCCTTCAGACTACAACATAAACCGTCTTTAAATCCAATGTTAACAAATACTTGTCATAAACCGTCCTCATAAGCAATTAAATTGTGTTCATCATTTTCAATCGTGTCGTGATATTCTTCATCATTAAACCGACAATCTACCCATCTCATTAACCCGTATCCTCGAGTGGCGTTCGGCCTTCATAAGCGGTGACCCATTAGTAAAAAAACAAAATGAATGACGAAAAAAATGTCCGGTCAAATCTGATCTCTCAGAATCACTTACATGTTAATATTATTGCGAAAGGTCTGAACACTCACACCCCAGCTAAATGCAAAATAGCAACTTGTCTTTAATGAAACGTTTACAACGTTATATTTTTAATACATGCTATTGTTTTGTCACCAAAAAGGTTGACATGCCGTAAAACAGAAAAAAAAAACGAAGATTTGAATTATACTTTTTAATTATTATTTAGTTTGTTCGATTTACTATTTTCATCTTCGTTGTTACATTTCACAACGTTTCGGCAGATGTAACCTCCGATCTTCATCAGATGCATCTTTTAGCATTTGGGAATCTTTCTCTCGAACTCAAGAACCTATATCTTTATTTAATCTACGGGGGTAGATTGTTCTCATTCCGTCAACCATGACCGGGTAGAAGTGATAATTGATTATTAGTTATTATTAGTTATTATTAGTTATTATTAGTTATTATTAGTTATTATTAGTTATTATTATCGCCCATAAAAAAAACAAGTTCGACATTAAGATTTCTAACTTCGAAAAGATGCACCTGCAGAAGGTCGGAGATTACATCGGCTGAAACGTTATGAATGTAATAAGCGAGATGAGAACAGTAGTCCAAATCATACAAATAATAAAAATTATCAATCCTTATTTAAAAAATTCCGAAACATAAAAATCTTTTTGGTTTTTAAATTATCAACATGTAATTTAACGATTTATTAAATTCTTATTTTTTAAGAATTCATTCGAATGTTATGAAATGTGGACATCGCATCTTTATAAGTAGCTATGTCCGTCGGTCGGCCGCACTTGATCTCTTCGTAACTTTGCCTTTACCTTTAATTTGGAAAGGCGAGATTCAAAGCTGCTGCTATTTGTTTTTGTTTTCTTAACTTACGAACGAGTACGATTGGATTCAGGAGTTATGATTGTTTTGTTTTCTTAACTTACGAACGAGTACGATTGAATTCAGAGGTTATGATTGTTTTGTTTTCTTAACTTACGAACGAGTACGATTGGATTCAGGGGTTATGATTGTTTTGTTTTCTTAACTTACGAACGAGTACGATTGGATTCAGGGGTTATGATTGTTTTGTTTTCTTAATTTACGAACGAGTACGATTGAATTCAGGGGTTATGATTGTTTTGTTTTCTTAACTTACGAACGAGTACGATTGAATTCAGGTGTTATGATTGTTTTGTTTTCTCCAGTGTTATATTCGGAGAAATTGATTTTAACGATCCCTTCCACTCTAAATTGACTCTTAATGGTCCCGTTACGCCCGTTGTGCGCACCGTTTCCGTCCTCATCCTATCTAATTTTCGTATTGCTAACCAATGTTAGTGTAAGAGTTAATGTTTGTTTTATTTTAATTTTTAATTAAACCATTTATTATTGGTGACACTACTATTCACTGAGATATGTAGCTTGCTTATGATGAGATTTAAAACCTCCCTGAAAACTCTCCATCAGTAGGTGCAACCGTAGCTGAACGTTCTTGATTCTCGGACAATATTGTTACACATTTCTGAGTGCTATATCCTCTTACATTAAGATTTCTTTTATAATAAAAAAGAATGTTAACTTTCTCGGACACTATTGTTACACAATTCTGAGTTCTATATCGTCTAACATTGACATTTCTTTTATGATAAACAAGAATGTTAACTTTCTCGGACAATATTGTTACACATTTCTGAGTTCTATATCGTCTAACATTGACATTTCTTTTATGATAAACAAGAATGTTAACTTTCTCGGACAATATTGTTACACATTTCTGAGTTCTATATCGTCTAACATTGACATTTCTTTTATGATAAACAAGAATGTTAACTTTCTCGGATAATATTGTTACACATTTCTGAGTTCTATATCGTCTAACATTGACATTTCTTTTATGATAAACAAGAATGTTAACTTTCTCGGACAATATTGTTACACATTTCTGAGTTCTATATCGTCTAACATTAACATTTCTTTTATGATAAACAAGAATGTTAACTTTCTCGGATAATATTGTTACACATTTCTGAGTTCTATATCGTCTAACATTGACATTTCTTTTATGATAAACAAGAATGTTAACTTTCTCGGACAATATTGTTACACATTTCTGAGTTCTATATCGTCTAACATTGACATTTCTTTTATGATAAACAAGAATGTTAACTTTCTCGGATAATATTGTTACACAATTCTGAGTTCTATATCGTCTAACATTGACATTTCTTTTATGATAAACAAGAATGTTAACTTTCTCGGACACTATTGTTACACAATTCTGAGTTCTATATCGTCTAACATTGACATTTCTTTTATGATAAACAAGAATGTTAACTTTCTCGGACAATATTGTTACACATTTCTGAGTTCTATATCGTCTAACATTGACATTTCTTTTATGATAAACAAGAATGTTAACTTTCTCGGACACTATTGTTACACAATTCTGAGTTCTATATCGTCTAACATTGACATTTCTTTTATGATAAACAAGAATGTTAACTTTCTCGGACAATATTGTTACACAATTCTGAGTTCTATATCGTCTAACATTGACATTTCTTTTATGATAAACAAGAATGTTAACTTTCTCGGACACTATTGTTACACAATTCTGAGTTCTATATCGTCTAACATTGACATTTCTTTCATGATAAACAAGAATGTTAACTTTCTCGGACAATATTGTTACACATTTCTGAGTTCTATATCGTCTAACATTGACATTTCTTTTATGATAAACAAGAATGTTAACTTTCTCGGACACTATTGTTACACAATTCTGAGTTCTATATCGTCTAACATTGACATTTCTTTTATGATAAACAAGAATGTTAACTTTCTCGGACAATATTGTTACACATTTCTGAGTTCTATATCGTCTAACATTGACATTTCTTTTATGATAAACAAGAATGTTAACTTTCTCGGACAATATTGTTACACATTTCTGAGTTCTATATCGTCTAACATTGACATTTCTTTTATGATAAACAAGAATGTTAACTTTCTCGGACAATATTGTTACACATTTCTGAGTTCTATATCGTCTAACATTGACATTTCTTTTATGATAAACAAGAATGTTAACTTTCTCGGACAATATTGTTACACATTTCTGAGTTCTATATCGTCTAACATTGACATTTCTTTTATGATAAACAAGAATGTTAACTTTCTCGGACAATATTGTTACACAATTCTGAGTTCTATATCGTCTAACATTGACATTTCTTTTATGATAAACAAGAATGTTAACTTTCTCGGACAATATTGTTACACATTTCTGAGTTCTATATCGTCTAACATTGACATTTCTTTTATGATAAACAAGAATGTTAACTTTCTCGGACAATATTGTTACACATTTCTGAGTTCTATATCGTCTAACATTGACATTTCTTTTATGATAAACAAGAATGTTAACTTTCTCGGACAATATTGTTACACATTTCTGAGTTCTATATCGTCTAACATTGACATTTCTTTTATGATAAACAAGAATGTTAACTTTCTCGGACAATATTGTTACACATTTCTGAGTTCTATATCGTCTAACATTGACATTTCTTTTATGATAAACAAGAATGTTAACTTTCTCGGACACTATTGTTACACAATTCTGAGTTCTATATCGTCTAACATTGACATTTCTTTTATGATAAACAAGAATGTTAACTTTCTCGGACAATATTGTTACACATTTCTGAGTTCTATATCGTCTAACATTGACATTTCTTTTATGATAAACAAGAATGTTAACTTTCTCGGACAATATTGTTACACATTTCTGAGTTCTATATCGTCTAACATTGACATTTCTTTTATGATAAACAAGAATGTTAACTTTCTCGGATAATATTGTTACACATTTCTGAGTTCTATATCGCCTAACATTGACATTTCTTTTATGATAAACAAGAATGTTAACTTTCTCGGACAATATTGTTACACATTTCTGAGTTCTATATCGTCTAACATTGACATTTCTTTTATGATAAACAAGAATGTTAACTTTCTCGGACAATATTGTTACACATTTCTGAGTTCTATATCGTCTAACATTGACATTTCTTTTATGATAAACAAGAATGTTAACTTTCTCGGACAATATTGTTACACATTTCTGAGTTCTATATCGTCTAACATTGACATTTCTTTTATGATAAACAAGAATGTTAACTTTCTCGGACAATATTGTTACACATTTCTGAGTTCTATATCGTCTAACATTGACATTTCTTTTATGATAAACAAGAATGTTAACTTTCTCGGACAATATTGTTACACATTTCTGAGTTCTATATCGTCTAACATTGACATTTCTTTTATGATAAACAAGAATGTTAACTTTCTCGGACAATATTGTTACACATTTCTGAGTTCTATATCGTCTAACATTGACATTTCTTTTATGATAAACAAGAATGTTAACTTTCTCGGACAATATTGTTACACATTTCTGAGTTCTATATCGTCTAACATTGACATTTCTTTTATGATAAACAAGAATGTTAACTTTCTCGGACAATATTGTTACACATTTCTGAGTTCTATATCGTCTAACATTGACATTTCTTTTATGATAAACAAGAATGTTAACTTTCTCGGACAATATTGTTACACATTTCTGAGTTCTATATCGTCTAACATTAACATTTCTTTTATGATAAACAAGAATGTTAACTTTCTCGGACAATATTGTTACACATTTCTGAGTTCTATATCGTCTAACATTAACATTTCTTTTATGATTGACAAGAATGTTAACTTTCTCGGACAATATTGTTACACATTTCTGAGTTCTATATCGTCTAACATTGACATTTCTTTTATGATAAACAAGAATGTTAACTTTCTCGGACAATATTGTTACACATTTCTGAGTTCTATATCGTCTAACATTAACATTTCTTTTATGATAAACAAGAATGTTAACTTTCTCGGACAATATTGTTACACATTTCTGAGTTCTATATCGTCTAACATTGACATTTCTTTTATGATTGACAAGAATGTTAACTTTCTCGGACAATATTGTTACACATTTCTGAGTGCTATATCGTCTTACATTGAGATTTCTTTCATAATAAAAAGGAATGTTAACTTTCTTGGACAATGTTGTGACACAATTCTGAGTGCTATATCGTCTTACAGTGAGATTTCTTTCATAACTGTAACGAAATGTTAATATTCTCGGACAGAACTGTTACACATTTCTGAGTTCTATATCGTCTAACATTGACATTTCTTTTATGATTGACAAGAATGTTAACTTTCTCGGACAATATTGTTACACATTTCTGAGTGCTATATCGTCTGACAATGATATTCCTTTCATAATAAAAATGGAATGTTAACTTTCTCGAACAATATGTTTACACATTTCTGAGTGCTATATCGTCTTACATTGAGATTTATTTTATAATAAAAAGGAATGTAAACTTTCTCGGACAATATTATTATATATTTCGGAGTGCTATATCGTCTTACATGGAGATATCTTTCATAATAAAAATAAATGTAAACTTTCTCAGACTATATTGTTACACATTTCTGAGTTCTATATCGTCTTACATTGAGATTTCTTTAATTGTAAAAAGGAATGTCAACTTTCCCGGACAATAGTGTTACACATTTCTGAGTGCTATATCGTCTAATATTTGGATTTCTCTAATAATAAAAAGGAATGTCAACTTTCCTGGAGAATATTTTTACAGATTTCAAGGTTCTATATTATCTTACATTCAGATTTGTTTCATAATAAAAAGGAATATGTACTTTATGTGCAATATTGTTACACATTTCTCAGTGCTATATCGTCTCACATTGATATTTCTCTCATTATAAAAAGGAATGTTAACTTCTCACACAATGTTGTGTGAAACTTCTTAGACTATATGGTCTTACATTGAGATTTCTTCTTTGATAAAAAAAAAGAAATCTTTCGTTATCGGACAACATTGTTACACTATTCTGAGTGCTATATCGTCATTCAGATTTCTTTTATAATAAATGGAATGTAAACTTTCTCGGACAATTTTTGTACGCATTTCTTAGTGCTATATCGCATTACATTGAGATTTCTTTCATAATAAAAATAATTGTAAACTTTTTTGGACAATATTGTTACACATTTCTGAGTGCTATATCGTCTTACATTGTGATGTCTTTCATAATAAAAATAATGTTGACTTTCTCGGACAATATTGTTTCATATTTCAAAGTGCTATATTGTCTTACATTGAGATTGCTTTCACAATGAAACGGAATGTAAACTTTTTAAGACAATGCTGTTACACATTTCTGAGTGCTATATCGTCTAACATTGAGATGACTTTCATAATAAAAAAAAATGTTAACATTCTCGGACAATGTTGTGATTAATTTCTGAATGCTATATCGTCGTACTTTGAGATTTCTTTAATAATAAAAACGAAATGTTAACCTGCTAGGACAATATTTTTACACGTTTTTGACTGCTATATCGTCTTACATTGAGATATCTGTCACAATGAAAATGAAATGTGTACTTTCTCGGACAATATTGTTACACATTTCTGAGTGCTATATCGTCTTACATTGAGATTTCTTTCATAACTGTAACGAAATGTTAATATTCTCGGACAGAACTGTTACACATTTCTGAGTGCTATATCGTCTGACAATGATATTCCTTTCATAATAAAAATGGAATGTTAACTTTATCGAACAATATGTTTACACAGTGCTATATCGTCTTACATTGAGATTTCTTAGATAATCAAAAATAATGTTAACTTTAGCGGACAATATTGTGACACATTTGTGAGTGCTATATCGTCTTACATTGAGATTTCTTTACTATTAAAAAAGAAATGTTAACTTTCTCGGACAATATTGTTACACATGTCTGAGTGCTATATCGTGTTACATTGAGATTTCTTTCAGAATGAAAAGGAATGTGTACTTTTTCGGACAATATTGTTACACATTTCTGAGTGCTATATCTTCTTACATTGAGATTTCTTTCATAATAAAAAGGACTGTTAACTTTCTCGGACAATGTTGTGACACATTTCTGAGTGCTATATCGTCTTACATTGAGATGTCTAGCATAATAAAAATGGAATTTTATAATGAAAAGGAATGTTAACTTTCTCACACAATATTGTTACACATTTCTGACTGTTATATCGTCTTACATTGAGATTTCTAGCATAATAAAAATGAATGTTAACTTTTTCGGACAATATTGTTACACATTACTGAGTGCTATATCGTCTTAATTTTATATTTCTTTAATAATCAATAGAAATGTGTACTTCATCAGACAATATTGTTACATATTTCTGAGTGCTGTACCGTATTACATTGCGATTTCTTTCATAATAAAAAGGGATGTTAACTTTCATGGACAATACTGTCACACATTTCTGCGTGCTATATCGTTTTACATTGAGATTTCGTTTATAATAAAAATGGAATGTTAACATTCTCGAACAATATTTTTACAGATTTCTGAGTGCTATATCGTCTTACATTGAGATTTCTTTCATAATAAAAAGGAATGTAAACTTTCTCGGACAATATTGTTACACATTTCTGAGTGCTATATCTTCTTACATTGAGATTTCTTTCATAATAAAAAGGAATGTTAACTTTCTCGGACAATGTTGTGACACATTTCTGAGTGCTATATCGTCTTACATTGAGATGTCTAGCATAATAAAAATGGAATGTTAACTTTCTCGGGCAATATTGTTACACATTTCTGTGTGAAACTTCTGAGACTATATCGTCTTACATTTAGATTTCTTCTCTGATAAAAAAATAAATGTGTACGTTATCGGACCACATTGTTACACATTTCTGAGTGCTATATCGTCATTCAGATTTCTTTCATAATAAATGGAATGTTAACTTTCTCGGACAATTTTGTTACGCATTTCTTACATTGAGATTTCTTTCATAATAAAAATAATTGTTAACTTTCTTGTACAATATAGTAACACATTTCTGAGTGCTATATCGTCTTACATTGAGATTGCTTTTATAATAAAGATGAATGTAAATATTCTCTGACAATACTGTTACACATTTCTGAGTGCTATATCGTCTTACATTGAAATTTCTGTCCTAATAAAAAGAAATGTGTACTTCATGTTACAATATCGTTACACAGTTCTGAGTGTTATATCGTCTCACATTGATATTTCTTTCATGATAAAAAGGAATATTAACTTTTTCGGACAATATTGTGACAAATGTCTGAGTACTGTATCGTTTTACATTGAGATTTCTTCTTTGATAACAAAAAAAGAATGTGTACTTTATCGAACAATATTGTTACACAGTTCTGAGATCTATATCGTCTTACATTGAGTTTTCTTTGATAATAAATAGAATGTTAACTTTCCTGGACAATTTTGTTACGCATTTCTGAGTGCTATATCGTCTGACATTGAGATTTCTTTCATAACTAAAGGAATGCTAACTTTCTTAAACAGTATTGTTTCACATTTTTGAGGGCTATATCGGCTTACATTGAGAGCTCTTTCATAATAAAAATAATGTTCACTTACTCGGACAATATTGTTACATATTTCGGAGTGTTATATCGGCTTACATTGAGATATTTGTTATAATGAAAAAGAATTTACACTTTTTAAGACAATATTGTTACACATTTCTGACTTTTTATCGTCTTACATTGAGATATCTTTTATAATAAAAAGCAATGTAAACTTTCTCGGGCAATACTGTTACACATTTCTGAGTGCTATATCGTCTTACATTGAGATATCTTTTTATAATAAAAAGGAATGTTAACTTTCTCAGACTATATTGTTACACATTTCTTAGTGGTATATCGTCTGATACTGTAATTTCTTTTATAATAAAAAAGAATGTTAACTTTCTAGGACAATATTGTTACGCATTTCTGAGTTCTATATCGTCTTACATTGCGATTTCTTTCATGATAAAAAAGAATGTCAACTTGTTTCGGACAATATTGTAACACATTTCTGAGTTCTGTATCTTCTTACATTGTGATTTATTTTATAATAAAAAGGAATGTTAACTTTCCCGGACAATATTGTTACACATTTCTGTGAGCTATATCGTGTTACATTCAGATTTCATTCATAATAAAAAGGAATGTGTATTTTCTCAGACAGTATTGTTACACATTACTGAGTGCTATATCGTTTTACATTGAGATTTCTTTAATAATAGAAATGAATGTTAACTTCTCACACAATATTGTTACACATTTCTGTGTGCTGTATTGTCTTACATTGAGATTTCTTTAATAATAAATGGAATGTTAACTTTCTCGGACAATTTAGTTACACATTTCTGACTGTTATATCGTCTTACATTGAGATTTCTGTTATAATAAAAAGGAATGTTTACTTCCATGGACAATATTGTCACACATTTTTGAGGGCTATATCGTCTTACATTGAGATTTCTTTCATGATAAAAAGGAATGTTAACTTTTTTGGACAATATTGTCTTACATTTCTGAGTGCTATATTGTCTTACATTGTGATTTCTTTCATAATGAAAATGAATGTTAACTTTCTCAGACAGTATTGTTACACATTTCTGAGTGCTTTATCGTCTTACATTGAGATTTCTTTCATAATAAAAAGAAATGTTAACGTTTTTGGACAATATTGTTACACATGTCTGAGTGCTATATCGTGTTACATTGAGATTTCTTTCAGAATGAAAAAGAAATGTTTACTTTTTCGGACAATTTTGTTACACATTTCTGAGTGCTATATCGTCTTACATTGTGATTTCTTTCATAATGAAAATGAATGTTAACTTTCTCAGACAGTATTGTTACACATTTCTGAGTGCTTTATCGTCTTACATTGAGATTTCTTTCATAATAAAAAGAAATGTTAACGTTTTTGGACAATATTGTTACACATGTCTGAGTGCTATATCGTGTTACATTGAGATTTCTTTCAGAATGAAAAAGAAATGTTTACTTTTTCGGACAATTTTGTTACACATTTGTGAGTGTTATATCGTCTTACATTGTGATTTCTTTTATAATAAAAAGGAATGTGAACTTTATCGGACAATATTGTGACACATTTGGGAGTGCTATATTATCTAGCATTGAGATTTCTTTTATAATAAAAAGCAATGTTAACTTTCTCGGGCAATATTGTTACACATTTCTTAATGCTCTATCGTCTTACATTGAGATTTCTTTAATAGTAAAAAGCAATGTTAACTATCTCGAGCAATATTATTACACAGTTCTTAGTGCTATATCGTCTTACATTGATGTTTTTTGTTATGATAACAAGGAATATTAACTTTCTCGGACAATATTGTTACAAATTTCTGAGTGTTATATCGTCTTTGTTTAGATTTCTTTCATAATAAAAAGGAATGTTAACCGTCTCGGACAATATTGTTACGCATTTCTTAGTGTTATATCATCTTACATGGAGATTTCTTTCAGAGTAAAAAGCAATGTTACTTTTCTCGGACAATATTGTTACACATTTCTGAGTGCTATATCGTCTTACGGTGATATTTCTTTCATAATAAAAAGGAATGTTAACGTTAAAATTAATATTTAGGGATCGTAAAATGTTAAGTTCGCTTTTATATTCTTTTCAAATAGTAATGATAAAGAAATAAACATATGTATTCAATATATTTGTTAATTACGGGATTAAAATAAACAAGGCAATAATAAAAAGCATACATAAGTAAATAATATGACTAAACATAATTAATAAACAAATAAAAACAATTTTGGGCAGTATTCTGTTGAACCTTAATATTCTGCGAACCAAGCACTCTTCATGTGATAGCCATCTTTGAAATGTGTTGCCTGCAAGCGTACCGGACGTTTTTGTCTTTTTTTTTTGTTTTTGAGAAAGAGAGTTTTTCTCCCGAAATATCTAAATATTTTCCACCATCCCAAGTTCTATTAACAGTAAGTGAAAAAAGATTTACTTTAACAAGATGTGAAAAATTGACGTAAAAATAAATAATTATTTCAAGAAAAAGATCGCATATATTGTCTTCAATTATTGTTTTTTGTTTATCTCGTCTTTCACCGCTCCGACTTATTCTGCATTACTTATAAAATACGTATATACTTAAAATGTGTTCATAATCTGGGAGATGTAAAGGTTTTTTTTAAACGTTTTCGTCTTCGTCGCTTTAAAGAATGCAATCACTTTTCTAAAAGAAGATAAATACTGCTATTACTAAGTATTAGATTAACATAATATTTTATCAGATTAACATAATATTTTCATTATTTATATTTTCATCAGTTTAACATAATATTTTATCAGTTTAACATAATATTTTCATTATTTATATTTTCATCAGTTTAACATAATATTTTATCAGTTTAACATAATATTTTCATTATTTATATTTTCATCAGTTTAACATAATATTTTATCAGTTTAACATAATATTTTCATTATTTATATTTTCATCAGTTTAACATAATATTTTATCAGTTTAACATAATATTTTTATTATTTATATTTTCATAAGTTTAACATAATATTTTATCAGTTTAACATAATATTTTCATTATTTATATTTTCATCAGTTTAACATAATATTTTATCAGTTTAACATAATATTTTCATTATTTATATTTTCATCAGTTTAACATAACATTTTATCAGTTTAACATAATATTTTATCAGTTTAACATAATATTTTCATTATTTATATTTTCATCAGTTTAACATAATATTTTATCAGTTTAATATAATATTTTCATTATTTATATTTTCATCAGTTTAACATAATATTTTATCAGTTTAACATAATATTTTATCAGTTTAACATAATATTTTCATTATTTATATTTTCATCAGTTTAACATAATATTTTATCAGTTTAACATAATATTTTATCAGTTTAACATAATATTTTATCAGTTTAACATAATATTTTCATTATTTATATTTTCATCAGTTTAACATAATATTTTATCAGTTTAACATAATATTTTCATTATTTATTTTTTCAACAGTTTAACATAATATTTATTCATATTTTCATAAGTTTTTTACACTGAACTCATATTTATTAGTTTTATTTAATTTAATTGTCAGTTGAATTATGAGGAATTTCATGAGAGGATGAAAAATAATGAATGGAATGAACAGAATTTGAGTAATTGTAAGGACAAGTATTTGTTGACAATGTATTTAAAGTGAACTAGTGAAGACATCCCATGATAACGTGTTCCGCAGATAAGTTCTTGGAAAAAACATGGCTTTATTATTACAAGGTTCTCATTTTCGAAAAATAAATAAATATTTACACACTGAACTCTAATGATACAGACAGTAATAACATCATGAGACAACTTCTCGTATGTCTGTATATGTGTTGCTTTCTCGCTTCGACGTGACTTACAGGTTTTTTTTATTATTAATCGATTATTTACTGAAAGCAAAACTGCAATAGCATAAATGAAACGAATTTCAAAAAGTCGTATTTCAAAAATAATTTAAGTGCAAAATGAAATCCACCACAATGCATTTCGATTTCTTCTTAAACAAGCCAGTGATTTTAATCTTTTGTTAATAGTTAAAAAATGAAATACTTTGTGACTGTTCAAAATTTGAAATGAATTTGGAATAATTTAAACTATCGAATAGAAAGTCATTGGAACTGACTTTAGATTCTTAGCAAATCCTCATGAATTAAAAGATTGAAAGTTTGGGAAGCTATTTGAAACTGGATAGTCTCGTCCATTCGCTATCACTTTGCAATTTAATTTCTATTGACTATTTTAAATCATTGAGACGAAACTAATCGATGATAAAAAAACTAATTGATAAGAATGCAGGTTGAATGGACGCATCTTACTTTAGATACGTCCGATCATCTCTATATGAGGATCCGCCTGTTGCTTGTTCTTAAGTTTGAAACAGCATTTTTTTTGTCTGTCACGTTTGGTTTTTAAATATTATTTTCGTTGGGTCCATCTTATGTTTAACAATAGCATTTTCATCGCTAAACGTACGCATCGAATACCGTCATCGGGGGTTACTATGATAATCATATGTCAACTTATATTTTTCGTTTTAACTCAATTCAATTAATTTGCTAAAAAAAACAAAAACATTTTATTTACTCCGCTACAGGAGTTAGGCACAAGGCCAGTTTTATCTTACTCCCACAAGTAAGATGTGACCCAAGCTCGGGTCGGGAAAGTGGGGTTTGAAAAGCCAGCGCCCGAGAAGGTGAGCACTCTGGCCATTAAAAATTGCCTGAGCAGCCCCGTCGGCATTCCCCGGTAGGGGCGCCTCAGGCAGTAAGCAATAAACTTACTCCTCCCCAAAGAGGGGAGGTGAAGCCTGGGAGGGTGGACCTCCTAGAACTGCACATGACAGACCCATAGACCGGCGGAATCAAGCCCCGAAGGCCAAGACAATACGGGTCTATAGGGTGCAGTATCCATCGGAACAGATACTACACTTTGATCTTAGCCAAAAGGCCAAGTATGCATGAGTACCACAAAAATAAAACAAGCATGTTTCAGTTGCAATGTAGCGAAAGAGTGGTAGAAATTCACATTGAATAGTTTCGTTGTTGGTGCATCTGTTATCTCTCTTGGAAGACTATTCCAAGGTCCAGGGATCCTGATTGAGAAGGCGCTCCTCCTCCGGTTAAACTTTGATTTGTTTTACCCCGAAAACTGGACTGTAGCATATGTATCATACAACTGTAACATATGTATCATACAACTGTAACATATGTATCATACAACTGTAACATATGTATCATACAACTGTAGCATATGTATCATACAACTGTAACATATGTATCATACAACTGTAACATATGTATCATACAACTGTAACATATGTATCATACAACTGTAACATATGTATCATACAACTGTAACATATGTATCATACAACCGTAACATATGTATCATACAACTGTAACATATGTATCATACAACTGTAACATATTTGATGGTTTCCACCAATGCTAAGCCAGTGCAAGAAGTTCTTAGAAATGCGTCTTGCCGGTATGCTTGAGGACTATATTTCGCCAAATAAGAAAACATCACAAAAACGTGAACCAAAAAAAAACTCAAGGAACAACCGTTTCTTTACGCGATCGTGCTGATTCTAGAAAAATGTTGAGAAAAAACTAAATTTCTATTGTAAAACTGCTATTGCAGTTGTCCCTAGTCCGAGGGATGTGTAAGGGCCTTATTTTAAAGACAAGGTTAAAATGATGTAGTATGACGGGGGGGGGGGGGGGGGGGGCGTGCATTATAAAAACGGGGCTACTATGACAACTTTTGACATTAAAAAATGTATAAAAAGTTGAAATAAATGTTGTCTTCACTTTTCTGAGATGTTAAAAACTTAAGTGTTATTCATTCAGGAAATATGATTTTTGCGCAATTCTCGTTGCGCAAAAATCATATTTCCTGAATGAATAACACTTATCTATCGGGCTAACGTATTCGTCCTGGGTATTCCTAGGGAGTCCATCCTGCCAGGCCTTTCCTCCCCTCTATGGAGTTGAGTTAGTTTATTACTAACCGCCTGAGGCGCCCTGACACAATAAAAACAAACATCCCACAATTTATTATAAGCAGCTCGATTGATGATATCCTTTCTTGTTTAATAATGTTTACTTTTTCACCTGGCAACGCCCCTTCATGGAGTTGAGTTAGTTTATTACTAACTGCCTGAGGCGCCCTGACCGCGGAATGCTTACGGGGTTACCCAGGCAATTTTTTAAATGTCAGAGCGCTTGTTTTTAGGGGCGCTGGCTTGACTCTTTGTACTACAGCTTCCTGCGGTTGGAAGGAAGTAAATCCTGCTATTGGTAGCAGTTATGGGTCCAGAATCATGACGCGTACTTCTGTAATATACTTTTGTTAATTGTTTGTTTGTTGAGTTTTAACGACCTTTCAACCCTTATAAGGTCATCTCAGGTCAATTTACTTTTGTTAATACACATGTGTTACTTATACCACTGTGGTTTTCTTGGTTATTACTGGTCTGCAAGACCACAACAATGGCGACGAAGGATTCGAGGCTTACATCGCCACAACATTGCTAGCAAAGATTTGATACAAAGATTTGATACAAAGATTTGATACAAAGATTTGATCCAAAGATTTGATACAAAGATTTGATACAAAGATTTGATCCAAAGATTTGATACAAAGATTTGATACAAAGATTTGATCCAAAGATTTGATACCTACATCTCACGACACTGACGCTGAAGATTTATTCGAACCTGTGTCACACAACACTTGAAGCAAGGATTCAAAATATACATCCCGCAACCTTGGAGACAAGATACTCGAATTTATTCGGTCCAACATTTTATTTTTCGAACATGTTTCACAACCACAACTAATTCGAATTAATTCAAACATGAAAATGATCTGGGATAAAATTACACCAAAACACTAGCAACGGAAAACACGGATTTACGTGTACAATTAAATTGTTGGATTAAAAAATCCGACTTTACTAGTGTGCTCTAGTTATTTGTTTCACAAATAGAGCAAGAAGTTGAAATTATTTGGGATTTTAACAAGCAAAGTGTTTATTCTGCAAAAAAAACTCTAATATCACGAAAAAGAATTAAAGAAGCGACAGTTCTCTAAGTAGAACGAAATAGATTTTAAACAGTTTTGAAAAGTGAAGTCGTTTAACATCGAAAGTAAAGCAAGATAAACACCCCCAAGAAAAAAAAAAGGTCTGTCGATTTTCTTTCATTAATCAGAAACAAAGTAAATAAGTTTTGTACGAACTTATGTTTATCTACCAAGAAGAATTAATGAAATAAAATTAATAAAAATAATAAAAAATAGAAATAATTAAAATAATAATCAATAAAATCAATAAGAAAATAAAATTAAGAAATAAAAGGATAAAAATGATACCCAATGTTTTTTCTTCCTGTATTTTGAATATTTTGAATATTTAATTTGCTGTTTCTAAAGTACTTTCACTGCTAATAAACGTTGTGTTTGAATTCTTGAAACTGATATAAATAGTGTTCAAATTTTGTTGATCTCAACTAACTTTATATATATATATATATGCAAGTTGAAAAATACTGGTTATCCAGGGTTTCGAATCGTACGACCGGTAGTGAATAGTCATATCTCTATGCTGATGAATCCCGATTGATAAGGGATGAAACGTATACGTACATAGATAATAAACAACAACAAATATTCTATATTTGTCGCTCCTCGTAAAAAAAGTAGAGCCACAGCATGACGTCACTTGCTTTATATGCATCACTCCTTCTTTAATAGTAGTAGAGTGCTTCGACATCAAGCCGCTTTATATGTGTTAAACTATCATTGTTTATCGGCTGTTCAACTGGTGGGCGCGCGGTTTAAGGCGTTGGATGCAAGTTGAAAAATACTTGTTATCCAGGGTTTCGAATCGTACGACCGGTAGTGAATAGTCATATCTCTATGCTGATGAATCCCGATTGATAAGGGATGAAACGTATACGTACATAGATAATAAACAACAACAAATATTCTATATTTGTCGCTCCTCGTAAAAAAAGTAGAGCCCTCTTAATGGTAGTAGAAACACAGCATGACGTCACTTGCTTTATATGCATCACTCCTTCTTTAATAGTAGTAGAGTGCTTCGACATCAAGCCGCTTTATATGTGTTAAACTATCATTGTTTATCGGCTGTTCAACTGGTGGGCGCGCGGTTTAAGGCGTTGGATGCAAGTTGAAAAATACTTGTTATCCAGGGTTTCGAATCGTACGACCGGTAGTGAATAGTCATATCTCTATGCTGATGAATCCCGATTGATAAGGGATGAAACGTATACGTACATAGATAATAAACAACAACAAATATTCTATATATATATATATATATATATATGGAAAGGTAAGGTATTTCAATGAAAATGGAGGATTTCAAAACGCAGTCCTTTAGTTTTTCAAGCAAAAGAGAACAGCATCTTATCGAAATAAAATCGAAGCAGAAAGATTGGAATTACAGAAAGAACAGCAGGAACAAAATGAAATACACGAAGGAATTTTCATTCTGACGGCAGAAAGTATTCGAATTGTCAAATGGGTGGCAAAATGATACAGATGGAAACGCGTTCTCTCAGAAAACGATTTGAAACGCTATTGGGAATTTCACCTACGATCCGGACAACAAGGTTACTTTTGCCGCGTACTTCAGGCGTTATGAATACATAATTCTGTGAAAACGAGACTGATTTAAAAAATGTTCGGTTACTGTTAAGAACATTGGGCACAGTGGAACATACGAAATTTGTAACTTAAATATTACCTCAAAAGACCAGCGAACTAAAATTTAGTAAAACGATACAATTGTTGACGAAATTTCACAAGAGGTGAAAGTGTTTGAACCTTACAAGAAAGGATAGTGAGGACTACACCACTTTTGCAAGCATAGTTAATACGCACTTTAATGACTTCGTGTTATCAGAATTAAGTGCTAATAACTTCAAATATCTAATATTTGCACAAGGATAAGTGTCAAACACAGACTTGGAAGTTAGAATAAGAATCCTTAACCAACTGGAAAGCGAGCCAGATAACACTCCAGCAAATAGCTGAGGACTGCCAATGGGTTATTAGGATTCGAAGAATATCGAACATTCTGAAGTGTCCTACATCAGAAGAATCCGCAACAACAAAAAAAGGACTTCACTAGTAAAATGTTATAGTCAAAAAAGAAGTAGTCTAAGTACGCATTGCACAACAAAAAGTAAAACAAGAATGAGTTTTACTAGAATCGCCAAATGTGACGAAATTAAAAATGTTATGACGTTTGCTCAAGTCAAAATATTAAATAAAAAAAATAAAAATGAAGTTAGACTCTTAGTCCGATTTATCAATTATTAATCTGCAGACATGGAAGAAAATCGGCAAACCAACTTTAATGGGGACTAATACAATTGTAAAACACGTAACAGGAAGATAAATTAAACTCGAACGCCAACTGATAACGACAGTCACACTTCAAAGAAAAACGCTAAAACTAAAAGTATTTGTGATGAATAATTCAAGTAATTTGCACGCACAGATTGGATGGAGAAGTTCCATCTGTGGGATTTACCAATAAACTATTGTTGCCAGAATGTAAAAACAAAAGATAGAATTTCGCTCAAGTTTTTTTTCTGGTGGGCTTGGTAGATACAACAAAGTAATTGCTAATTTGAGTTGAAACCAGATATACAACTAATCTTCAAAACGAACAGAAATGGTGAAAGGCCCAAAATTTACTCATAAGAGACATTTACACCAACTCAGGAAAACATATACCGATACGGTAGAGAACAAGAAGCAGAATTAATAGACGTTGTGTTTAAAAGGTTCGAGTTATTAGTTTCACAAGTAGTTTCTCAAATGCGAACGTCTAAAATAAAAATGAAAATACCAACTTCATGTAAGTCAACCCCAAGAGAAAAAGATATTGACTCCTTACGGACAAAAGCTTAAAAGGGGGTGCTATGGAGTAAGCTGATCTACCTATTTCAGGAATAAATGAACTTAGCAAGAAACAGAAAAATACAGTTACGACTAAACGTCGTGGCAGCTATTGGTGGCAATTATGACCTCAGAATTATGATGCGTACTTGTGTAACATATTTTTGTGAATGCACTTTTAATTAATTATACCACTGTTTTTGTCTTAATTATTAACGGTTTGCAAGGCCACAATACAGAGTATTAATTTAATGTTTTTCTGTCAGTCGCAATTTTTGTTGTGGGCTTGTCGCTTTTCGCACATATTACTCTAGAATGTTCTTTTTGTGCGGCTGTCCCGTTTTGTCCTTCCTCCGTTTACGCTTTTGGTAAAACAGACTTTCTTTGTTTTCAAAAGTCACATTTTGTTGATACTGTTCATATTTGTATCTGTATCTTCTCAGCAATTATTTGCTAGTATCTTTTGTTTTAGTTCTGCGTGTTTCTTGGGTAACCTTTATTCTTATTTTCCAAGCATATTTTCTCTTTTCAATCGTGTTCTGATCTTTTTAGCCTTATTTTCAGAATTTACTTCTTTCTTTAATTTATTGATTTGGTTTTCCAGTCTAGTTTCTTATCCGTGAAAAGGAAAGAATAAAAGAATAAACATATACATAAATGAAAGAATGAAAGAAAGCATGGATGAAGGAAAGAATAATTAATTAATAGAAAAAAGAAGGGATAAAATAATGAAGGAAAGAAAGAAAGAATAAACGAAAGAAACAAAGAATGAATTAAATAAAGAAAGAACGAAGGAAAGAAATACAGAATGAAGGAATGAGCGAAAGAAAAAGAGAATTAATTAAAGAAATAAAGAAGGAATAAAATAATGAAAGAAAGAAAGAATAAACGAAAGAAACAAGGAATGAATTAAATAAAGATAGAACGAAGGAAAGAAAGACAGAATGAAGAAATGAGCGAAAGAAAAAGAGAATTAATTAATGAAATAAAAAGAAGGCAAGAATAAAGAAGGAATAAAATAATGAAAGAAAGAAAAGATGAATGGAGAAAAGATTGAAGAAATGAAGGAAGGACAAAAGAAATTCTATCAAATAATACGGATAATAAAATCCCTACGCGTTTTCAAGAAATGACAGACAATGAAATAAATACATGAACTAAATAACAATGATAATTACTACTTTCTGGTTCTAGAATAAAAGAGGCTGTAGTGTGAAGTTTTAAAAACATGTCTATAATAATGGCCTGCTGAATAAACATCTTGACGTCAATAATGATGGATATTCAACTGCGTGGCCTGATTAGGAATTATTGAGAAAAGAAAAGACGTTTAAAAAGTTTACTGTTATTTGTTTAGAGTGGCAACAATCAGACAGCTGGTGTTAACGCGAGAAGAAAGTACTAATAATAATTTAACTAACCTATACTGTATAGTAGTAGTTAACTAAATTATGTAGTATAAACATAATAGAAAAACTAAATCATATAGTATAAACCTAATAGAAAAACTAAATGATATAGTATAAACATAATAGAAAAACTAAATGATATAGTATAAACATAATAGAAAAACTAAATGATATAGTATAAACATAATAGAAAAACTAAATGATATAGTATAAACATAATAGAAAAACTAAATGATATAGTATAAACATAATAGAAAAACTAAATGATATAGTATAAACATAATAGAAAAACTAAATGATATAGTATAAACATAATAGAAAAACTAAATGATATAGTATAAACATAATAGAAAAACTAAATCATATAGTATAAACCTAATAGAAAAACTAAATGATATAGTATAAACATAATAGAAAAACTAAATCATATAGTATAAACCTAATAGAAAAACTAAATGATATAGTATAAACATAATAGAAAAACTAAATCATATAGTATAAACCTAATAGAAAAACTAAATGATATAGTATAAACATAATAGAAAAACTAAATGATATAGTATAAACCTAATAGAAAAGCTAAATGATATAGTATAAACCTAATAGAAAAACTAAATGATATAGTATAAACCTAATAGAAAAACTAAATCATATAGTATAAACCTAATAGAAAAACTAAATCATATAGTATAAACCTAATAGAAAAACTAAATGATATAGTATAAACATAATAAAAGGAATAAATACATGAGCAGCATCCTTATTAAGATACCCTGGATACATCATAATCTAGATAAAAGAAAAGCTTATGTACATAGATGAAAGAACAAATACACTAATGGCAATGCACAGCGTATTGCACCCAAAGGGGCATATTACCCGCGACTCTATGTAACAAGGAAAGAAAGGGTGATGGGACTGGTAAATATTGAAAACTGCGTGGACAATGCCATAAAACGAGTAGAAACATACATAACACAGATTACATAGAGGCTGATTACCGTCGTCAAAACGGTAAAAATTCAGAGAGCAATGAAACAGAAGAAAAAAAGAAGAAAGCCAAAAATAAGAAAAGAAGCAGTTACATAGACGTTTTATAAGACTGGCCAAATAAGGGGCGATTGAATGGGGAATAATAATTTTCTACTTTCGATCGTGCAAGACAACGCGATGACAACAAACTACATAAACGCTAAGATAGAAAATACCCTGGAAAAAAGTAAATGTCGACTCTGTAGACAAAGTTACAAAACTGTAAAGCAGATCACGTGAATGCAGAAAACCAGAAATGGAATATCAAAACTGGCATGACTGGGCGAGGTGATGATCCACTGATAACTGTGCAACCGTTTGCAATTTGAACATACAAAGAAATGGTACAGACACAAACTGGCACCAGAAAGTCAAAGTCATGAAATATAATGAAACATTTTCAATACAAACTGACAAATTCATTCAAACAAAATAATCTCAGAAATGAAAGAAAAAATTCCAAATCGTAGATTTCGCCGTCCTAGCAGATCATAGGGATAGAAAAACTAAGCAAACAGATGGAGTTTGCCAGGGAGCTGAAAGAATATGAATATAAATATAACTAGCATAATACCAATAATTGTAGGAGCACCAGGAAGAAAATTGTAATCAAAAGAAGAATTGACACTACATAAAGCATGGCGCATGTGGAAACAGTCGAAGCATTGGGAAATTTCATTGATTCGAGAAGCTAAGCTACATAACTGAGTAACAATCACGGGTGAGTTGAAATAGAATAGCGCTACATAAACTAAAAATATAAATCGAAAGAATTACACAAAACCAAAGGAACTGAAACTGTCAAAGTAGATACGTATGAAAAATACCACTTCTTCCACGCCTCAAAAAATAGAGTAGTGGCGCCAGGATTAGTGCCACAGAAAATGGCCATGAAGTGTGTGAAAGGATGGGAGGCACTATCTTTATTTCCACTGTAATGATACATGGAGTATGCTTGTGATAACCCAATGATAAACGGCTGTTGCAAGTAAGCAATTGATTTGCACCAAGGATCGAAAAAAACGGAGAGTATTGAAAATCTGGGGAAACTTGTTGTAAATCAGACTCCAGGGACCACTACTTGTGTTTGCCACATGTGAGAACTCATAGTGAGTAAATAATAATAAGAAGAAGAAGAATAATAATAATAATAATAAGAAGAAGAAGAATAATAATAATAATAATAATAATAATAATAATAATAATAATAATAATAATAATAATAATAATAATAATAATAATAATAATAATAATAATACATGGAACTTGCCAGAGAGCTGTTAATTTTTCACTAATGGAAAAATGTTTTTGTTTTTTTACATATAATATTGATTGTTTATTATTTGGACAATCTGTATTAGATAATCTGGGCTTTATATATATATATATATATATATATATATATATATATATATTTATTTAAATGGACGACTGACATTATGAAACTAGCTCTAAAATGTTGAACTTAAATGAGTTTCGTACCCAAATGACCTAAATAAACATTGATGTAACTTTAGTAAGAAAAAAATTATTTTCAAGTGAATTAGAATTTTTATAAATAAATTATAGAACTTATTAACTATTTTAGGAAATATTACTGAATTAAAATTATAATTGTTCGCACATTTTTTAGAATGTACTATCTTTGAACGAAAAATTCAAAATGGCGTATTAGTGGACTCTCCCACGTGTGAGTTTTTGCTCTTTCTTTTTGTTTGTTTTTTGTTTGTTTTCACCCTAAAATGAACTACTGTATAGTGTAGGTTTTTTCAAGACACTTTAATCCAAGAACTTTTTACTCTCTGTGAATTTTTTTCTGATGATTTGTAGTGTTGCAGAGACGATATTGACATACAAGACAACTGGCACAAGACAAATGAAACGGACCGTAAAAATATATCTCACAATGAAATGTGGAAAAATAAAAATAATAAAATAAAACCATGGTTATTGGAATATAATATGAACTGACTTAGTTCAAATAGTTCAAATTGCAAGCTCAATGAAGTTACATTACAATCTTCAGAGCATACATACTTTATAGCTGTATTCGATGACCATATGGAAAACCAATCAAAAACCATAATTTTCATTTATTATTACAATTTGTTTATTTTCATATTTCGGTCAATACCTGTATTTCTTTTTCGTCTCACAAACAAAATTTTTTTTCCAAATTTAATATCTTTTCTATATCTTACGTGCGTTTCATAGCAAAGTGAAGAGAAATATATAGTATTTAGTTAACATTGCTGATCACCAGAGCAATAATTCATTTAATGGTAATAGGAAAACATATTCTTCCAACAACAGAAAAAAGGAAGATGGGAAAAGTTTAACAAGCATGTACAGAACATAACAGCATGCCAAAATACATGAAAAAAACTCACATGAAGAATGGTGACAAAATTGTGAAAAAGTTTATTGTCTCTTCCATATATAATAGAATAGAAAATTATCTAAAAATAAGTAATTATTCAATAAAAATAAACAATGCTACAACTAAGATCCGGGTATAAGGATACAATTAGTTGTATCAAAGATCTGACGTCGTGCCAAAGTGATCGCCCTGCTAAAGCCTAACAAGACAAGCGATGACCCCAAGCGGGACAGACCCATCTTACTGCTGTGCGTCCCATTAAAGCTCCTCGAACGCCTCATTCTGGCTCGGATCACCCTAGTAATCGACCCCCAGCTACCTAAAGAACAAGGTGGCTTTGGAAATGGCAGGTCAACAACAGACAAGGTTGTCCTCTTATGCCAAGACATAGAGGACAGTTTTCATGCTCTCTGGACTTGACAGCTGCCCATGGCACTATCTGGCTGCGGGAGCTACACAAGAAGCTTCTAGAAACCATCCCAGATAAGCACATGGTGAGCTTTATAATGGAGATGCTGAGCAACCGCAGTTTTCGGTTATTGGCCAGCAACGGCCAGAGCAGCAAGGTGGGGACGCTCAAGAACGGCGTCCCGCAAGGTTCACCCATGCTGATCAACATCTACATCCATGATCTACCCACAACAGCATCAAGGAAGTACGATTACGCAGATGATATAGCTACCTACTCAGCAAACACACCTGGAAAGCTGTAGAAGAGCGTCTTTCGGATGATATGAGCATTCTGTCTTTGTACCTGAAGAACTGGCGTCTCAAGCGCAGTGTTGACAAGACCGTGTACTCAAAAAAAATGTTCCACCTTAACAACAAGGTAGCACACCCGCGACATAAACATCATGGTTAACAAGGCTCGGCTACAGCCCCAATCCTCATCCATGTACCTCGGCGTGAAGCTTCACAGAACACTGTCATTTAAACAACACCTGGACAGCGCGAAGGCAAAGACCACCGCCCGTGCTGCACTGATATCTGTTAGACAAATTGTAAATTCATATAAAAGTTTTACATGAAAATACGGTTAGTTTAAAATGCTAACTAATGTAAACAATAGGCTCACAGCATTATCCTTCTCTCTCTCTCTCTCTCTCTCTCTCTCTCTCTCTCTCTCTCTCTCTCTCTCTTTCTCTCTCTCTCTCTTTCTCTCTCTTTCTCTCTCTCTCTCTCTTTCTCTCTCTCTCTCTTTCTCTCTCTCTCTCTCTCTCTCTCTCTCTCTCTTTCTCTCTCTCTCTCTTTCTCTCTCTTTCTCTCTCTCTCTCTCTCTCTTTCTCTCTCTCTCTCTCTCTCTCTTACCAATAATTACACTTGTTACAGGTTTAGTATTATAGATAGAAAAATAGAAAGAAAATCAAAATAGGTGATAATTTGACCTAAATAGAATTAATAATTGATTTTTTCTAATATTTACATTGTTCAAATTGTGGAGTCGACATATTTACATTTTCAAATAAGGTACGTCTTAATGAACATACTCTAAACATAAGCAGATTTGCTCTCTTTAAATTTTGTTTACAGGAATGCTCATATCGAGCAACAACATGCGTCGATATTTATTTCTCGCGGACAAAACTGACAACAGGTAATGTTTCTCCTTGAACGTGTTGTAACCGTTCTTTTCTTTTTAGTCGTTAAAGTTAATTAACAATTAGAAAAAAGAGGCTGAAACGTTCATGAATCCTGCAAATGTTGTCTTAAATAAATAATATTAAAAGCGGACAAACACCTGTGTGCGAATGTGATCATCATTGAATATGAGAGGCTCTTGCTCGCTAGCTAGGCCACATTTAATAATATTAAAAGCGGGTAAACACCTGTGCTAGGCCACATTTAATAATATTAAAAGCGGACAAACACCTGTGCTAGGCCACATTTAATAATATTAAAAGCGGACAAACACCTGTGCTAGGCCACATTTAATAATATTAAAAGCGGACAAACACCTGTGCTAGGCCACATTTAATAATATTAAAAGCGGACAAACACCTGTGCTAGGCCACATTTAATAATATTAAAAGCGGACAAACACCTGTGCTAGGCCACATTTAATAATATTAAAAGCGGACAAACACATGTGCTAGGCCACATTTCATAATATTAAAAGCGGACAAACACCTGTGCTAGGCCACATTTAATAATATTAAAAGCGGACAAACACCTGTGCTAGGCCACATTTCCTGTGCAGGTTGCACCACTGATGGATCGCATGGGAAACAGGCACAGAAACACAGTAACGAGAACTGCATCAAATTGTTGAACAAGCAGATAATATTCCAAGGGTTTAGTGGTCCTGATTTTCTTTTTTAACATAGTTCATCCCAAACAAGGCAAGTTGCCACTGTAGACGTAAGGGGCTACTGAGAATTAGGATGAACGTTTTGAGGGTCATCCTAAATTGAGAGTTCTACAGCGAGATGCTTGTTCACATTAGTTTTAAGTTTCTAAATGTCGATACAGTCGGGGAAACAGGAAGCAGGGTGGAAGTTCCAAAGGTCGACCGCACGAGGAAAGAAGCTATTGGAGAAGATAGCCCTCCGGCATCTGGGGACCTCCACAGTGAATGGATGGGATTTAGCTGATTGTCGGGCTGGTCGAGTGTATTTACGTCGATGGGGCACCAGAGCAGAAATTTCATCGGAGCACATTCCATTGAAGTACCTGTAAAACAGGCACAATGATGCGACGATGGGACAGGGGCTGGAGCTTGGTGGATAGTGAGGGACCTATTATATTAGCGACTCTTTTTTTTAACCTTGTCTAAGAGAGAGAGAGAGACAAGTGGATGGTTCACCAGCCGATATGTGACAACAATACTCCATTCATGGGCTGGTGGTGGCTTTATAGAGATATAGGATACTGTACGGTGTGAGTTGTCTAGGACAGTACAGGGATCCCACTTTCTTTGCAGCAGACTTGGCAATGTCTTCTATGTAATTATTCTAATTCATGTTACCTGTGAATGTAAGGTCGAGGAGTTTGGACGTTTAACTCTGATGTATGGTGTTATTTTCCATGGCAATCGGTGGTTGAAGAGGTTTCTTGCAGTTTTTGAAGGAAAGGAGCTTTGTCTTCGCGGCATTAAATGTTACCATCCATTTATGACCCTATTCCCCTACAAAGGTCACTTTCTAAGAATCCGGCAATGTGCGCGTCCGTTTTGCCCACATGACAGGAATAGGATATGGGATCATTAGCAAATATACCCATCTCAGACACATGTCATCAGGGCAGTCGTTTATGAAAATCAGGAACAATAAAGGTCCAAGGATCGATCCCTGTTGTACACATGCATTTATGTCATTTATGTCATTTATGTCATTTATGTCATGTTGTTTGAATGGATGGCCATTTATGCACTGAGGGATATACGGATGAGGGATTTACTGTCTTGCACAGGGCTCGCTCGAAGAATCACCGTAAGATTCTCGAAGCGGTCACCATCAACCAATGTAAACCGTCTCTGTGCAAGAAGAAAGAATATACCCACAGTTTGGAACTGATGGGTACATATTTTTTCCCCCACTCATTCGATAATCTATGATTTTAATTCGCTTTTCAAACATTTTAGTCGACGTGAGATCTTGAAAATGTGTCGACTCGAAAGACATCTCGATTTCATCACCATTTTTTTTCTCCTCCATTCTATTTTTTTAATATTTTAACTGCTTTACTAAAGTAAGGAAAGAATGATTTATTTCTCGCTTTAGTATTATAGGTCTCAGTAATTATGACTACCTCGCCATTATTATTAAAATCAATATATATATATATATATATATATATATATATATATATATATATATATATATATATATATATATATATATATATATATATATATATGGGAAGAGAAGGATGAAAGTAATCCGACGTGATGGGAAAATGAAAAAGGAAAACCAAAAAATGGATGTTTTTTATGTGTACATCAACGTTTCGTCTTTATTTATAAGACTTCATCAGGATGATAAAATAGAGAAAAAATGTCATGCAAGTGCAGATACATGTAGGGTAGACATATTGAGAGGAAAAATAGAATGAAATAGTGGCCACTGCTGGGTGGACGTCCGTATTTGTTGGAGAAATAGAAATGTTCCAAATATTTCAAATATTCCATACCCACCCTTTCAATCACAGCCCCCCTCCCCCCCCCAATCCCTCACTCATTGCTATCATTTTCCAAATATTTCAAATATTTCACACCCTATCACAACAAATCCTCCCTCTCCCCCACTCAACTATTTTCTCCCATACCCCTTCTTAAATTCCCTCATTTTCTCAAAACGCTCTCTAAGACCACAACTTTCGCCCATCCACCAAAATCACAGCCCCCCTCCCTCTCTACCCATCCTCCTTTCCCTGCATACACCCCCCATACACAAACATTCCAACTTACTTTTTCCCCTTCAATCTTGAACCGCAGCCATCTGGTCAAACACCTCCCTCCCCCCCTCTTCCTCCACTCTCTCTCTGCCATCCACTTTACCCCTGCTCATCCCCCACCTCTTTCTCTTACCACCAGCCACAGTAGTCCTTGCTCACCCCATCCCTCCATTTTTTCCCCACTCACTCTTTTCAACTTTCATTTCTATTTCTCCAACAAATACGGACGTCCACCCAGCAGTGGCCACTATTTCATTCTATTTTCCTCCCAATATGTCTACCCTACATGTATCTGCACTTGCATGACATTTTTTCTCTATTTTATCATCCTGATGAAGTCTTATAAATAAAGACGAAACGTTGATGTACACATAAAAAACATCCATTTTTTGGTTTTCCTTTTTCATTTTCCCATATATATATATATATATATATATATATATATATATATATATATATATATATATATATATATATATATATAACTTTGGTACAGTATGAAAATATATTTATGGCAATTATACTACACAGAGGCGTCTTCGTTTGATCCCGCAGAGAATTGTCGGGCTAAGTCTCTAAGTTTGTCTTTTTCCATAAATATATTTTTATACTTTACTACTAAGCTCTACTCATATATTGAGCACTATTGAAGTAATATAAATGTTTTATTAGACTTATCTAACAGGCATTTATTTATCGTGGAAAAACAAAAAAGTAAACACATTTTTTGGTTTAAATATAATGAAAAAAATATTAGGAATAACACAAGCAAATAATTAAAAGTTTATAGCTAAATGCAGAAACATCAAAAGAATATGTACTTTGCGATTTAAGCCAAAATTAAGAATTTAAAAAATTGTTTTAGTGTACAAATAACGATAATTATAACAAAAATATGAAACAACAATAGCCGAATAATAATAAAAAATAAGTTGATAAAAATTTGTTTCAAATAAGTAAGATTAAAAAACATCAATAAATATATAAATTAAAATGTAAATTAAGAAAATGAATAAAGAAATAAAGGGGGATAACTCATCTCATCATTAGGTTTTACCTTTTTATCAAAATACAAACCCTGCTTCACTTCTGATGATCGGATAATACTGTGAAACTGCAATAAAGTGGCAAAGCTAAGTGCGTTTTATTACTTCAACATCCGTTTTACATGCTGGCATGTGTTTGACGAATTTTAGAAATTCCAAACTAACCCTAACCATAACCATAACCATAACCATAACCATAACCATAACCATAACCATAACAATAACCATAACCATAACAATAACCATAACCATAACCATAAACCTAACCCTAACCATAACCATAACCATAACAATAACCATAACCATAACAATAACCATAAACATAACCATAACAATAACCATAACCATAACCATAACCATAACCATAACCATAACCATAAACATAACCATAACAATAACCATAACCATAACCATAACCATAAACATAACCATAACCATAACTATAACCCTAACTATAACCCTAACCATAAACATAACCATAAACATAACCATAACCCTAACCATAACCATAAACATAACCATAAACATAACCATTACCATTACCATAAACATAAACATAACCATAACCATAACCCTAACCCTAACTATAGCCCTAACCATAAACATAACCATAACCATAACCATAACCCTAACCCTAACCCTAACCCTAACCCTAACCCTAACCATAACCATAACCATAACCCTAACCCTAACCATAACCATAACCATAACCATAACCATAACAATAACAATAACCATAACCATAACCATAACCATAAACATAACCATAACCATAACTATAACCCTAACTATAACCCTAACCATAAACATAACCATAACCATAACCCTAACCATAACCATAAACATAACCCTAACCATAAACATAACCATAAACATAACCATTACCATTACCATAAACATAACCATAACCATAACCCTAACCATAACCATAAACATAACCCTAACCATAAACATAACCATAAGCATAACCATTACCATTACCATAAACATAACCATAACCATAACCATAACCCTAACCCTAACCCTAACTATAACCCTAACCATAAACATAACATAACCATAACCATAACCCTAACCCTAACCCTAACTATAACCCTAACCATAAACATAACATAACCATAACCATAACCCTAACCCTAACCCTAACCCTAACCCTAACCCTAAACATAACCATAACCATAACCCTAACCATAACCATTACCATAACCATTACCATAACCCTAACCATAACCATAACCT